>CM056195.1:57544197-58279197 GCA_029692085.1 Gymnothorax javanicus | reverse complement strand
ATATCGGCATTTGGTCAGGTAGTGTCACTATATGACGAGTTGAGATGAGACGTTGTTGGTTTTTTGGTGAGTTTTGAACACCAGAGACATGAGTGACACAGCTCCAGTATTCAGTGAAAATGGTAATGCTTAGTGGCTTGTTTCAGTGGAAGGAGCAGTTTGTTGTGTCCCTCTTGTTCAGCATCTCCCTCTGTTAGTCCAGGAACTGTTGGTCCAAGCCTGAAGCCTAAACATGTTAGCTCAGTTGTTAACTTTAGCGCATTCGAAAATCAGATTTACTTTAAGTCCATCTTTGCTGTTAGTTAGTTATTGGTTTAGGTTAGTTTTGCCATCATTACCGTATCTTTCTCCCTCAGAAACGTGTGCCACAAATATTGGATCCCCTTCATTTACAGGCTTTTCATTAGAAACCGGCGCCCAGCGCATATTGCCGCTTACTTTGAATGCTGCGCCGGTTATCTTTATTGCTGCAATCATAAGACGTCTTAAAAATACAAATATGTGAATTTAATTGACAATGAACGTCCAAACTCGTCGCAATAAACCACAAATGTCTCGGCAAAACGCTTCTGGTTCTTTGTTATGCACTCGTGCCTTTGGCATGGAACCAATCGGAACTGTTGCATGGCATCGTTCGGGTAACTTTGGAAGCAGCACCACTGTACATTTATAGATAACAAGGTCAGGGAGACATTCTGAATGAGTGGAGGGCATGGCCAGACATTGGAACCGTGTAGAGGGCCCGTGGAAGCAAAGTGACGAATCAAGCAAAAAAACAGAAATCCATGAAAGATTTCTTCACCAAAGAAACAGGTACAGTAAGTGACAGCTTGATATTTAATGTATGTCTTATTGATTTTGATACGACTAAAAGAATGTAGGCTATGTTCTAAACAACACATACATGGGCTGGGACACCGATAGGAAATTTAGCTTCATCTCGATAATCCAGCCTACAATTTGTACAAGTTTAGTCGACTACGGTGGGTGAAACGGTAGACTCTCTTTCAACACGCTCATATTAAAAGTTTAATCTGTCACACTCCGTCATATCTTTGTTTATTCTATTCAAATTCAATCAAAACTGCCAGGAATCAACGTTGAGACTGTTGTGTGGCTGTCACGCACTTTTATTTAATCTGTGCGAATGGTCAGTCGCTCTGATCTTTTATCCATCCATGCACAGCACAACAATGTTATTTTCAGGTGACGAGGCAAATTTTACAGCCTCTGCAAAAGAATATTTCCCCTCATTTCAGCGGTCTCAGAGCAGTACACATTGTGAAATTATTTTCGCGTAATAAAATGTGTTTTGTCGATTTACCAATTGCCACGCTAATATGCAGTGGATCAATCGCGCAGCGCGTTTGGTAAAACACTGGGATTGGGCTAACGCATGTAACACGGCCATGGGATACTTGGCAGAACATTGCGTTGTGCAAGCTTAAGAAATGAAATCTGGCAGCTGTTGACTGCTTTATTAAGTATAATACCATTTGGAGCTGCCGGATAGCTCACTCGGTTAAAGCATCGCATTGTGATGCTGAAGTGACTACCACGGTGTGGGTTCGAGCCCCGGTCGTACCATACAGCAGTGGTCGGCAGCTTTTTCAGAATTAGTGCGCAATTGGCCAATGCGCTACAGGGATGCAAATTGGGAAGGGTCTGCCGGGAAGGGTAATATAAGTTGCTTTGTTCATTCCTTAGGCACCTCCTGTTGGCCAGACGGGTGCTCGTCAGGAAGATTCTGAGCTTGTTCATGTTCGGGTATCCTCCGCCCTCGTTCTGAACTTGCGACGATTCAACCAATGAGTGTATAAGAAGCGGTGGCTGACAGGCGCATGCTTTGGAGGAGAGCCGCGAGCTGTCTTCACTCTCCTGAGTTGACAACAAGGGGTCGCATATGAGCAAGCCTTGTACAGAGTTCCCCAATTGGACATTCCAGATTCGGGTGGGATTGGAGATGCCAAATTAAAAAAAAAAAAAAAGTATAATACCATTTGGATGGATGGAAACTTTTCAGCCAATGGTATTGTGGGAGATATTCATTTATTCGAATAGGTCATGGAACCGGTTTCAGATTTCCTATTCGATGTAGCGATAACAAGTAAACGGTTTCATCATAGTAGCAAGTCCATAGTGATCGATAAACTTAAGTTTATATGCACAGCTTCTCACAGGTTGCAATGGCATGTGCCGACTGTTTTATCGTGAAGAGTAGTATTTGGACGGGTGAATACCTTTTAGCCAATCGCGTTGTCGTACATAGTAATGTATTAAAATAGCTAATTGAACCGGTTTCAGAATGCACGTCGGATGTTTATAGACATTTATATTTATAAATATTTAGACTGTATAACTAGTGCTCTGTGTCAAGTTGATTCATTCTATGATTGACTCGAAACATTCCAGTGTTAATAACACAGAGTGAATTCAGTTTGACAGAATACACCTCTTACTTCTGACAGTGTGCCTGTTACTTGGGTTTCTAATGAAAAGCCTGATTTAATGCTTAGTGCAGTCTCCCCTTGCCAAAATAACAGTGCTATGTTTTCTCCTACAGTGTGTTCTAATGAGGTAGGGAGACACCTGGCAAAGGATGCTGGGACCATTCCTCTTCGTACAAACTCTGCAAATCTTTCTCATTCCTTGGTCCACATTTATTGACCATCTTCTTCAGCTTGACTCACAGTTTTTTTTATTGGGTTTAAGTCAGGGGATTGGGGTGGGCATGGTGAAACCTTGATTCTTGTGTTTATTCTAATTCCTGCTTTGGATCATTGTCTTGTCGAGAGACCCAGCCATGGCCCAGTTAATGTTTTTTGGCAGAGACAGTCAGGTTTTCATTTAATAACACCTCCCTATAAATAAACACCAGCTTTCATTTCAATTTCATCCTCGCTGTTGTCACATGCATATACACACATACACAAGCGCACTTGCACATGCGTGGTTCAGTAGGATGTATTTAAAGGCATTTTCGCATATCGTAACCGACCAGATTCTTTCGCGAGCATTAACTTGCAGGGATTAAGAATTAATTTTCCCTGTGCTCATAAGCTCTTTTGATTGGCATAGTTAAATTGTGTATATGGACCAATTATGACACTGTAAAAGCCAGGCTCTAGCTTTTAGCCAAGGACTCTGTTTAGCATTCAAGTTGATGCTGGTGTTAAAAAGAACACTCTGTTTTGGCATGATAACTCCTCTTTTTAATGCATTTCCTTTTTTCGTTTTACGTACGCGCCATGGAAACCGCAGTTCAAGGACATCTCCTCCATCCACCCTCCATTCATCATCCCCTGTTTTAAACTCTTCTGCCCTCCAATATCGGGCATGTCATCCTCAAATTTGTGTTTGACCTTGTGGTTCTGATGTTTCCCTGTCCTTATCTATGCTTTTTTTCTGCTTTGCAAGCCCTTCTCACTGTATTATGGAAGTGCTCTGAATGCGTGAAACCGGCCATCCTGAATTTCATCCTCATTCGAAATCCAGTGGCCGTAAGGATTGCCATTGTGGCGCTTGGTGCTTTGTCATTGTCCAGAAAAAAGTTCAGACCATAGATTAAAGTGTGTTCCATTATCCTACTCATTGTATCTTTTCGTAGCACCCACACATTCCTACTTTCATATGTATGTTATGTCTATCGATTCTCCGTTGGTTAACCTCATAAACCCGACGAACCCATATATCGGTCTGTAAAATTCAGCTGCTGTATTCAAACCTGCCAAACCTCAGGGCTATTTTAAATTCTAGTGGAGATTCCAAGGTTTCCAATGACCCCAAATATGTCCTGCTGAATTACAGGGAAATGTGTATAAAATGATGTACAAGATCTAGGTATTTTCCATTTGATGTAATGCTGTGGCCATAAAAACATGGGTGTCCTGGGTTTGAATATTTCTCTCAGTGTAAGTGTAATGTAGCTTCAGTGAAGCACTGCAACCAGCAGATACAGGATATGAATGTGATATTGTCCTACAATATGAAAAATGCCTTTTCTGACTTTGATCGTACTTAAGTAAAAACTTAAGTGGAAAGTTAAGGGGATTAAACAGCTTCACACAGCACTAACAAAGCATTCTCACTAAGGCAGTGACTGATGAGGCCGGCTGAGGCCCTGCGGAAATAGGCCCTTTTCTCCCATTATAGACCTTTATCTATGACCAGACGGTAGAGGAGTGACATATAGATTGAGGGAGTGTCGGTGGTCGTGTGCTGTAGTGAGGGCTTTGTGTGTTACGACTTTGCTGTGGAGGTTGGAGATGTTGGGGGTGGGAAGACCATTGATTTTGGAGGTTTTGTGTGTGTGAATGTGTGTAATACAGATGAATGCATTCTTGTCTGGAGGCTGGTAGCTTGGTAAATAAACTGGGAGACCAGTACACTATTGTAGGGTTGGATTATGCTGCTCTAGAGCCACAATTGGAGGTGGAGGGTGGCGGAAAGTGCCTTTATCTTGCGGATTACAGGGATTCTTTGCTGGCGGTGTTTGTGGGTGTCAGCAGTGCGGTGCTCGAAGCTGAGTTTATTGACCAGCGTAAGCTTAAGGTGTTCGAAATGCTCTACCGTCTCCACGGTTACGAAGGAGCAGCGGGTGGGTTTGTGAGCACGTGGCCAGTAGTGTTGATGGGCTTGTCTTTATACATGAGCTGTGAAGCTGAGCCTGTGTTAAAGCAATATTTTCACATCTCTGAATGTAGGGCTCAATGTGCAGCTACCAATGTGTACAATGTATACTGAAGGACTATGGCTGTGCATTATGTTATTTACGATGTGATTTCTGACCCAATGATATTGCTTTTCAGCTCTTTGATAATGATGGAATAATTGATGCTGTTTAGCTAACACTTGTTATTGAATGTGCAATAAAACCAACATTTCGTTAAATCAATTTATTTTGTTCTTAAACAATCGCTGGGTCAGAAATCACACTGTAAATAATGTATGTAGAACTAAAGTCCTTCACTATATTTTGCAGTTGACTCACCTAGATTTCCTGCCTCTGTGACAAAGAGGAGGTGTTTGAAATTTACATGCCGTCAAGGAGGCACAAAATCTCGGTGAGTCAGTGGCAAAATGTATTGTACACATTGTTTACTGCATATTAAGCCCCGTATTCAAAGTCGTGAAAATACTGCTTTATGATGTGTAAGACAAGGAAATGGAGAGTTAATCACAGCTAGAAAGTCCAGGTTCAGTTTGTGAGTGTTCCTTAGTTTCAATTGTGCTAATTAGCTAGTCAGTACAATTGGTACTAGGCATCTGCTATCTGACTGGTATCCTCCACTCCTAAACAGATCTGTTGTATTTGAATGATATACCTGTTGTAATTTGCTAAAGCAATGACAAAAGTCAACAATTTCAGAAAACTGAATAAACAAGAATGTGACTATGGAGGCTGATTGTGCTGACGTAACCCTCAGACATGAAGTAGCTTTACTTTACAGATTTTCCGAAGCGCCATGTTTCTTTTGTAATAAAAGGGAAAGTTTTTTTTTTTTCTTTTTGGTCTTACAGCAGTGATGAATTTTTCATCAGAAAGTGCTGCAGAAAGTGTTTAAACTGCTTTGGCGGCTCAAACCTTATCTCTAGTCCCCACTCAAAAAAAAAAAAAAAAAAAAAGGCCAGAGCTGAAGTCTCCGCGCGGTTTTGTAGCCACTTCTCCTGCTCTCATTATCTCCTCCTAAGATTTCACAAAATCCGCTGAATGCAAATTGGAACTTTTCTTGTCTCAGAAAACAGGAACTTTAGATAAAAGCTGGCATGAAAAACTATATACATTGCCCGTGCAGATTTCCAATTCGGTGCGATTAGCTGAAGATGTCTTCAATGATTTCAGCAGGAACCAAAGCGGTACCTGTTTTCTGATTTGAATCAAACTTTGCTCACATTAACCCGTATGTGAAAGCGGCCATATTGACCCGCTAATCACTGAGCACGTGCTAATATGCATTGTCGCTATACACTCCAGTGTAAACAGCGGTTTATACGCCAACCCTCACTTTCTGTGATCTCAGTTGCTATTGAAACAACTACTGTAGCATCCAGCAGTTTCTAAAAATATATTTTCATTAACCAGGGATTTTATCCCTGAAAGACCAGAAAATAAGACTGTAATCCGGACGGCAGGAAACGCTTGAGGATTTTTCCAGAAATGCGGCCGACTGGTGCTGTCGTTTTTCATCTGCTCTTTTCCCCGCGAAAGTTCAGTGGAGCTTCAGAGGAGATTGTCAGACGCCGCGGGCTACGATTACGTTGGTGCGACGGTTTCTCCAGTAGTGCTGCCAGATGTAGAGGATGAGATGTGAAAGACTCTCACTGTTCTGTCTCAGAAGACGCCCCGAGCTGAGAGCTTGACGTCTCTTGAACGAGACAGGGCTGGTGGGGGTGAAAAAACGTGACCCCGGTTGGATGATGTTGGTGCCGGCGTTAGATCCGATCCCCTGGTTATCCTGAGTGCCGACCCGATTTGGCCGCGGAGCCATGAAGCAAGACCGATCTTTTTTCCCCTGTTACCTCCTCTTCACATTTTTCGGCACATTTTCCCTTTGTAAGGGGATGTACAGAGGAAGCGGTCTTGAGTTTTTCTCTGCGTTAGAGACTGGATGTGTGGGGTGTTCTCTCTGAGTCCTCATGGGCACCTTATGGACTCCTCCCCCATTCTTTCTTTTGCTGCTTGACAAGATATAAAGTTATCAGTCAATTTTACTACCCCCCCCCCCCCCATATTAAGGAGATATGGTTTATTTATTTACTTATTTACTTATAGTGCTTGCATATATGGGCTAGCACGGTGGCGCAGTTGCCTGATAGTAAGAAGGTTGCGGGTTTGAATATGGCCATGTTCTTCCTGTGTTTGCGTGGGTTTCCTCGGAGTACTTCGGTTCCCTTCCACAGTCCAAAGACGTGCACGTCAGGCCAATTGGAGACTCTAAATTGCCCATTAAGTATGAATGTGTGAGTGAATGGAGTGTGCGTCCTACAATGAAATGGACAGCTGTCCGGGGTGTGTGTCCCTGCCTTTCACCCATGATTAGCAGGGATAGGCTCCAGCTCCCTCGCAACCATACATGGGCGTGTGTGTGTGTGTGTTTGTGTGTGTGCATGTGAGACAGTAATTGTGAATGTAAGGTCATGAGTCTGTTTACTGGCTAGTCCTGTTTGATTAAACTGTCTGTGGTTATATTTGACGAATATATGTGCAGTAAGCAGTTTTAGCAGCTACGAGTTGACAATGAGATAATGAGATGCATTTGTACAAAAGGGTGCCGACAGTTTGCACTGGATTTGGCGTGACAGCAGATAATAACCATCGGCCACAATCCTTCAGCTCCCTGATGTTTTTTAACCTCTTCAGCTCTGCCAATCCCTTATGTGGGTTTGTGAAATGCAGCTACTGTATTCAGACCTGTAGAACTTTAAGCCTATTTAACATTCCAGTGGGGATCCCACAGATTCAAGTATGTCCTTCTGAATTACAGGGAAATGATGGGCAAGATCTAGATGTTTTCTGTTTGATGTAATGTTGCGGAAAAAAAAATGGCATCCTGGGTTTGAATATTTCATTCAGTATAAATGTGATGTAGTTTCAGTGAAGCGCAGCAACCAGCAGATACAGAATATGTATGTGACATTGTCCAACAGTATGAAAAAAATGCTTTTTTCTAACTTTGCGCCTGCTAATGGGGAAATATGGGTGCAAATCTGCATTTGAAGGGTTAAGATGATAGCATTGCGCTAGCATAAGATTCTCGTGAAAGGTCAATCAGTATGTAAATACTGCAGCGGTTCCCAACCCTCTCCTTGGGGCACGCCCTCCAGATCCAGCTAACCGTATCTGTGCGTTCCACCTGAAGCACACCTGATGCAACAATTTAAGCCCATGATTTGTCGCATGAAGTTTGCTAACAATGGAACCAAACAAACACCTGGATCTGGCTAGTGTGCCCTGAGGACAGGGCTGGGGTCCAACAAAATAATGTATAAGATGCAAGCCCAGGTCCGCTCTGCTGAAAATCAGACAGCATTTCCTCACCCAATGAGAAAACCGCTGTTCCCTCGGAGAAATCAATGACAATTGTAACAAGATTAAGTCCAGTTAAATGGTGATGTATTGATATTGTCTTCTGTTTGAGAAATGTATCCACTGGATGATATCACTGCAGAGATATGGCGCATGGTTTTCACAAACGATTGTTGGTATTTCCTTATGATAGACATTCAATATCTGTCAGAATTTTTATTTTTTTATTTTTTTGTTTTGGACACATCTCTGTGAGCCATCTTACTGCATACATCAATAATTAAATCAATCAAACAGCTGTGTGATGCAAAACCGTTCTTTTTCTAGGGAACTTTCACATTATTTTTAGTTTTTGGGAGGTTTATCATATGGGAGAAAATGATGATTATAATAAACATTGTTCATAAAAATGATGTCATATTTTAATGTTTACCATTTTACTATATTTTCCATTGTATATTTTAGCCTTTAGCATTGTAAGGTCCATAAATATTTGCGTGGAAATTAAATTCTCAAGATGACCTGAAAATGTCGTCTTTCACCTCTAATTTGAGAGTATTTGCATCCTAACTGGATGACCAGATCACAGGTTCCCAAAGGAAACTATCTAAAAAGTCTGAACAATTCTGAAACAATCCTATCAACAGTGGACACGAAGATAAATTTAACCAGAATGAAGGGAAGAGAGGAGTGTGGTGAAAGGAAGGAACTTCTCTTGGTCCTAAGTATACCAGCACATTGAAGCATGGTACTGGTAGTGTTATAGTGAGGGCATGTATGGCTGTCAGTTGTTATAGTTTTCATGTATTTACTGATAATTTGACTGCTGACAAAAACAGCAGGATTAATTCTGCATTGTGTCAGGCCATATATTCTGTTCAGGTGAAGCATTTGCTTCAAAACGCATTGAACTGTGCTTCACAGTGCAGATGGACAATGACCATAAGTGAACTGCCAAAGTAAACCAAGACATTTTAAAGGAAATGAAATGGAATGTGCAGAACTGTTAGCATTTGGCATGAAAGACGCCAGGCACAAGATAAGGAACAATGAATGTTTATTACAAACTGAGAAAACAACAAGGCACGAGGGCTAACAAAAAACTGCACCCAATGGGCTGAAAAGGAAACTAAGGTACGCTGCACAGAGCTGATAACTGATAAACAAAAATATCAAAAGGATGATATAAAACTAGGAATGCACGATTAGGCAAAAACTAAACAATACTAGAAACTTGGATACAGGTAAGAGAACGCTCAAAAAACACTATGGAAGATTAGGCCCGTGAAAGACATGGAGCAAGTGGTAAACAAGACAGAAGGTTCCATCTGCGGCCTTCCTCCAGCCTCTCCCAGATATAGGCAAGGGGGCGGGACAACGGGAACGAGGAACACCTGGGCTGCACGTGAGGAGAAAAGCACATGATAACAAGACATGGTGAAACACAATGGAAACGTGGACTCTGACAATGACCAAGCAATTAGACAACGACAAGCTTATTAAGAGTAATGAACGTGATAAGCATAGGAGCACCAAAAAGAAGATTAAAGGAAAGCGGAGAAGTGAAACTTTGAACAGAATACCACAGAACTGAAAATAGCGATCGTGGGAATTCAATCACTCAAATTAGTAAGTGCCTATTTAATAAAACACCTTCTCGTACGTTTGTTAGTAATGGGGTTACTAATTAGTATTAAAAAAAGATCAGTCAATCTCTCAAGCTTAGAGCAGGCCTGAATATAGAACAGATGTGAAGGAAGTAAGAAATACCAAACGCCACACCCGAATGCAGTGATGAAGCGGGAGACTAAGAAATAACAAAAACATGAACTGGAACGTGGACTTGAGAGGTGGAGTCAGGCTGGCAGATCAGGCAGGGAAATACTGAAATAAAAGTAAACACACATTACAAGGGCAAGGCAAAAGAAGAACATAACATGGCAGAGCACAACAAGAACTTGGCCAAGACAATCACCAGACCTTAATCCAGCTGAGTATGTATTTAATTTAGTAAAGGCAAAACTTGAGACAAAATGCCCCAAGAAAGCCAGCAGGAACTGAAAACAGCAGCAGTGAAGGCTTCCAGACTGCAGGTAGTTACTGATTACAAACGATTTGCAACCGCATATTATAATTGATAATTTATGATTTTGTTAGTTTGTCCATTTATCTTTGAGCCCATGAAAGCAAGGAGGGGGGCATGTAAATAAGAATGGCAGTAATGTTTGGTTCATACAGTACTTTAGACCAAAACCTTCAATTCAAGCTGAATATCTGCACTTCAATCACATCTTTATTGTCTCATTTCAAATCCACTGTGATGGAATTCAGAGCCGGAATTATTGTGATTTTGTCACTGTCCAAATATTTATGAACCTGACTGCATGGTTTAAAACCTTGGTCACCAACCCCATTTCTTGGAGATCTACTGTCCTGTAGGTTTTCATTCAAACCATAGCAAAACTCACCTCACAGAAAAACAACATATCCTGTTTTATCTGGTAATTAGCAGAGTCAAGTGTGCCAGATTAAGCTTGTCATGAAAACCTGCAGAATGGGAGATCTCCACGAACAGCAGTGGTGACCACTGGAAGTGTGATGGATGTACTATTATACAGGCGTACTTATACTCCTGATTTATCCCAAAACATTGCTTTTTGATGGTTGATTTTTTTTCCCTTGGAGTGCAGTGTGTTTCTTATCCCTGTCAGTAATTTTGATACATATCTACATTAAATCAAGGCTGCTGACAAATCGGACAGCTACAAGAAAACAAAAGTGGCATGCATTATGTATATAATTGAATTAGATTCCTGGTGGATTTAATCTTGACATATCTGAGAAGGCTGCTTGAGCCAGAACGCTCATTTTGAGGCGGCGTTCGCGACTCCTGCGGGTCGGAAGAGAGGAAAGTCGACTGCGAGAAAGGTGCCGATAAATATAAATGGGGTTTTAGGATAATAAATCTCCTCAGATAATCCTTGAACTGTGCAGCGCTGGGTGTAATTGAAAAATCTTGGCCAAGTTCACCTCCGAACACACCTGAAAAGCAGACAGTAATTGCTTGTCCTGCTCGATACGGCTTTTTTTTTTTTTTTTTTTTTTTTTTATAAGTGTAATTCATTTATTTTTGTTGGCTGTAAACGGGGATTTCAGTTTTGGATTCAAACTTGCTAAAAATTGCTAAAAACATTCCTGGGTCTTCAGGGTCAGTTATGCTTCCCGTCTCTTTGAAAAGTGTGTTTACGCATCTTTCTTTGGTCTAATTTTATGTTCTATCATCCCTTCCATTTGTGCTAACTGATGCAGTGTTGATTTTCTCCTGTCCTTACCAGATCATCAACAGCCCATCTTTTAACACTTTTATTGGTTACATTCCTTGTAAAACAGCTGCAGTAACATGCCACCTCTTACAGTGAGGTGCATAAGTATTTAGACTGCTTTTTTGCTCGAATTACAGTGCATTGGATTTGAAGGCAACTGAGGTTAAGCAGGCATTTTCGTGTCTTTTTTTGTGGATATTTATCATGTAGGGGCGACTAGGTTCCGATGAGTCACGGGGAGCAATTGTAATTAAATGCTTAAAATAGGGAAAATATGTGATATGCCTCATTGGTCCTAATGGTTCATCAGGCCCCAAGTCACCTTTACTGTCTGTTCAATTCAATTCAATTTATTTGTATAGCGCTTTTCACAGGTAGACTGTCACAAAGACCCTTGTCTACCCTTTTGACTGTTTGGGAATCGATCTGAGTTTCACTGGCCCAAATGCATGTAGGCTTTGCTGAATTTCTTATGTGAGAAACGTGAGGTTTTACGCGAGCCATTCTGAGCACATTTGTACCCTGCGTTAAAGGGTCTCATTTGTGGTTGTTCGTGGGTTCAGCTCTGAAGGGTTCACACCGCCTGTCTCACACAAAGGAATATCCTGACTGTTGATAATGAACAGGAATCTCTGAGGATTAAAACTGAGGTTCTTCCGCAGCTATAGCCTTCCCCAGAGCCCCCAATCCCCGGCTGTTGGGGTAAAGCTGGATTTGACCCTTACGAAAATGAATTGAAGGGTTACTATAGTATACTATTAGAATTGTACAGTGTTATATAGTGTGGTTGTAGTGTTCTATAATACCTTTCACCACCTATGCTATTACCATAGTTTTTTTTTTTCTGTCGTGTTATTTTATTAGCTATGGTAGCCCTACAGTATTTCAATAGTAATTCTAAACTCTTTATAGTGCGTCCTAAAAAACCATTCAATTATTACAGTAATACTGATTACTGGTGGTAATTTTTATGGTATTCATATTGTGCTTTTTGTAAGGGGAGGAAACATGAAACCATCTTCCCTCAGATAATTTTGTGATAATTTAAGCAATTTAAGATCGTGTGCCACCTTACGGTAAAAAAAAATTACATATATATATATATATATATATATATATATATATGTTATAATTTTGAGAGATTTCTTTCATAGGTAGTGTATTCATATAGTGGCTAAACTGTAACTTTGGAAAACTTGCCAACAGTTTTTCTTGTGTCAGCAACCTGCCTGCATCTCCGGACAGTGTTCAGGTGAAATGCATGTTTGTTCTGATGGGTGGGCAGGTGAATTACTTGGACGGTGGAGAAAATTCCCAATCTGCTCTGAAACACTCATATGCCACTTTAAGCCATATGTATCGGGTCACAGTCTGGCCACATAATGACGCGACATCCAATTAGTGTTTTGGAGTTGTGTTTGCTTGGATCCTGGCAGACAAGCCGTCCCTTTGCCCTTCACAAAACTCATATCAGCTGTCACATCATCAATGAGGACAAACAAGCTAGTTCAACTGCTGCCATACGTGCCCAAGCCATATCACTGCCATTTTTGTGCCATGCCATGTTTCTCAGGCAGGGGGCGATATATTTCAAGAGCCCAGCAGTTATTGCCTATGGGGTATTGTCGTCACTTCCGCTGTTCGTCTGTCTGTTTACCTTCCTGTCGCTTGTTACCGCTCTAGCTGCTGAACCTTTGTAGAGACAGCCCTCAAATTTACACAGGTCATGCATATTGGGTGTCTCCAGCGGTCTATTTTATGTCATGGTCATAGCTCCCATTTAGACCTCATTTTTTTTAGGTCAATGGTTAGGTAGGCCCACCTGTAAGGCATGCCGAGGGGGTATATAGCATTGAGTGCAATCTAGTTTACTCCTTTCTGTCCTCTGTCCATCACTTTCGCTCTGATGAGTACTGGTCTTATTGTCCCCGCCAAAAGAATTTCAGAAGAGGACTATAAAATGAGCAGCATATGTATCCGTCCGTCCGTCCGTCTTCCAAAAATGTTTACCCTGTGCATAATTGATTACTCTATCCACATACTTCACTATATTTTCATGAAACTTGGACGCAATAATGCTTGGGTGAAGTCACACATGTTCCCCATACAGGTGGGGGGATCAAAGGTCATCTAGGGGTCATTTGGGGTCATTGATCCAAAATGGTCAGAAGGTCACTGTATCCAAAAACTTCAGTGGATTTTCATGGTACTTGGACAAAATGATTGTTGGATCTTATCACACATGACCCCAACATTTGTGGGGCCAAATGTCATGTAGGGGTCATTTGGGGTCATTGATTCAAAATCTACATCTTTGGACACTGTATCTACATACTTAGGTGGATTTTCATGAAACTTGGTTGAAATGATCCTTGGGTGAAGTCACACGTATGCCTCCTACAGGTGGGGGCTCAAAAGTCATCCACGATGTTCGGCGGGGACATACTTTACGCATCGCGTAAATCCGAGTTTGCCTTGTTTTATCACTGAAGCTTTTCTGATTAGTGAAGTGATAGTCATAGAGGTTTTATACAGCATATAATGTCTTAATAACATGCTAAATAAGACAGTGCTATGTCATGCTCTATGAAACATGACATTTACATCTGTACAACTTAAGAAGGCATTAAGTCACCTATATTTAGGCTTTATACAGTGCATGCTGAACAACACCTTTTTAGGAACTGCTTCATTTAAAGAGTGACTATTTATTTTTTTAAGGCTTTTTTACATTTTGCTCAGGATGCTATGAAGTGGTTTCCATCTTGTGGTGAACCCTCTTAAGAGGGGACTTATGTATATGTTGGTTTTTGGCAAACTTTCTTGCCTGCATCTGTGTGAGTCTTCTTCATCTGTTAGAACTTCAAAAGAGTTTTTTTTTTTTTTTTTTGGTCATGTTTTCCTGAGTCTGCCAGGTCGTCTGATATCCCGGAGCTTGCCAAGGCGCCCTTGCTTTCTAAAAATGTTTGTGTCACTTGATGTGCTGGTGTGCAATGCCAAAAAAAATGTGTCAGTAGGAATTATTTGATAGAATAGTCCACTGAATTTGTGGGCTAAAGTCCCCTTTATGAGAGCGATTTATGAGATTGATGGAGTCAGTCTCCACTTCAACCTCTGTTACCTCTTCCAGTTCAAACTCTATATGGCGGCGTATGTTGCCAGAACAACAAAAGATGTCACTGTACTGTACGTATTTGTGTAACTGTATGGCACTTGGCCAATATTTTCTGAGGAATACATGTTAATACTGCAGTTCACCGAAAGGCTCTCTCCAGCAGAGAGAAGGGCTTTCTTCAGCTCCCTGTCGTGGTCACTCTGGTGGCTCTGTGGATTTTGGAACTGCTCAGAGGAGATATGAAAAATCAATTTGCAATTATGTTTCTCTGGTGATATGCCAAATGTTCTGGGCACTGGCATTCCTCGACAGTTTAACACACTTTCTGTTAAAGCTAGCACTTCGCCTCCTCGCAGGAACACAGATTTCTGGGTTAAATGCTAATAACGCCAGGAGCCTAATGTTTTATCAGTTCACTTATTATTGAGGGGACTGCCCTGGCTCCACTGTGGCGAAGTTGCTTGCAGTTGAACCTCAACTCCAGAGCTTATTTTGTGCTTATTATTCATTTGGCTGCCAGTGCATGCGTGGTCCGTTATGTAATCCGGTGGGAATAATGGACTGTAAGTATTACCAAACTGGGCTATCTTTTGCTGAGTTTGCTTGTGAGGGAATTTTGCTAGTTCTAGCAATGTTACCAAACTCTTAAAACTATTTATTTATCTTATTAGTCCACCGTCACGCGAAGGGTAAATCAGGTGACTGTTGATTTCGACCAGTGATTCCCAACCTGTGGGCCACGGAGGTATTGCAAGTGGGCCGCCAAATAATTTCCAAAATAGTATGGTTTTTTTTTTTTTTTTTTTTTTTTGCCTTTGTTTTGATATTTGGGTTTTGGTTGTGTTCTGCGACATTGTATGTCAAACACCAACACCATGACATCTTAATATGATCCACTGTAGTTTTTATTTTAAAAGGTAAAAGCCATAAGTAGGAGTGCAATGTTTTAATTTTGTTTCTTTGATGCTATTGCTTTTGCTTGAATTGAAGTTTCATCTGGCTAGACCCGAGCAGAATTTAGATAATCTTTATATCGGGTTTGTGTTTATTTGTAAGCCTATCGATTTAATGGGCTTCTTTTGATATTTGGATTTTGTTTTGATCTGATATTGGATGTCAAATTGTTATATATGAGAATGCATTTCTCCATTATTGAAGGATACCGTTATTTATGAATCATTTGTTAATTAGCCTGTTACAGACAGCCCCTTGCTTGTCATTTCTGATATCTGTGTGGTGCTGATGGACAGCTCCTTGGACGGTTGATGTGTGTGTGTGTGTGTGTGTGTGTGTGTGTGTGTGTGTGTGTGTGTGTGTGGACAGATCCTTGAAAACTGTAATACTGAAGGTGTTGCAATATGCTATAGATGCTGTGTTAGTGACTGTGGAGCTTCCAACATGTTTCTTCTGTATTCAGTTCAGTCCTTTATGTTCAATCATCAATAAAAAAAAGTGCTCTGAGAATGCATTATATGGCCTCCGTATTTATGGGATTGGAGGAGGGCCGCGAAAATTTTTGAGACGTAAAAGTGGGCCCTGAGTTGAAAAAGGTTGGGAACCACTGATTTAGACCATCTCTAACCGTGTGCAAGTCTGTCTGGATCCGTAGTTTTGGAGCTAAATGCTGCAACCTTACTATTTTATACTGACTTTATTACTTTTATGAAATCTCCGCATCTGTTACCCTTTTTGTGACCTTTGACCTTTGAGCGATGACTTCTGGCAATGTTTTTTGTTTTCAGTGCAGATCATTGACACTGTTCATAGTGGCCTTTTGAAATAAATAGCTTGTGTAAGTTTGGTCTTTTCCTCTCGTTGTGCCTTTTCAATGTTTCATTGACCTGCCACTTTTGACCTTTTCCCCGATGACCTTGACCTTTTTGTGCATTTTTCAACTTTCTTATAAATCATTAGATCCTTCTATGTAGCTCCTCAGAAACTACCATGTTTCGGTCAGAAGAAACCAATGCAACTATTAAAACTGTCCCACAGCCTCTGCAGGATGTTTTATGCGACCTGTGAATTGTGACCTTGACCTCAGTTTTGTTTGTGGTGAATATCTCTCAAACTACTTGCAGTGACCTTTCAAAATGTCTTTGTAGTCCCCTGCCGTTTGAGTCCTGATGGGTAGGTTGGGGGACTATTGATTTATGCCCTGTAAGTTTGTGCGTCCGTCCATCCGTCCTTCCGTCCGTCCGTCCATGCATCGATCTTTGGCAGGGGAGTTCGGCAGTCTCTGCTAAGCTTGTTTCTGTTATCTTTTTTTGCTAAATGAGATACTCGAAATGAATCCGTTTGACTTCTGTCAAAGCTTGCCAGTGGAGTGAGAAAATTTCAAGTAGTGATTTAACATTTTCTACTTCAGAGAAAAAATAAGCTTTTTAGTTTCATTGCTCGATTAAAGCCGCTTTCACACCGGACGCGAAATAAATTTTTCGCACGACAGATTACATTCAAAGTCAATGCAAAGAAGCGAATACACGCGAAATTCGCGTCTTTGCGTTGACTTTGAATGTAATCAGTCGTGCGAAAAATTTGTTTCGTGTCCGGTGTGAAAGCAGATTAAGTCTTAATTATTTGTGTTCTCTACTTTCTTTCTGTTTTCTGTTTCTTATTTCCCTTATGTCACCAACACCGGCTGCAGGTTTTCTAAAGCAAATCAGAAAACAACTGAGCACATATTTTCTTACTCTGTCCTGTCCTCGTCCTCATTTCTGTCCTTCCCCTGTTTCCTGTGCGGGTGCGCAGATGTGTTTTAGTTCCACGTTAGCGGAGCGCGATCCCCAACTGCCCACTTTTTACCCCAGTGGACGTAGTAGGAGATGCTGCACAACAGACTGGTGCAGAGAAAGTGACTGAACCAATACCTTCTGCGAAAATCTGTCCTGTTACACACCCTGACCATCTATTCCCTCTCACTTCTAAAGGCTTGCTAAAATATCCGCACAATGCTGGCTAGCCAGTGTTCTGCCAAATGTATTTCCTCTGAGAAGACGTCTTTAAGCATAAACCCTTAGGCTGTCATGACATTGACTCGGTCATTTGATGAGAAAAGAAACAGAGAGTACATTTTGAATGGACTTATATCCCGGCTAAACTCTGGATACGTGGGAGAGAATCGCAGTCCGAGAGGTTTCGGAGGTCGCGGACGAAAGAAGGCGGCACAAATGTGCAGAGAAGTGTTCCCTGGGAAACGACCGTTCCTTTTCTCTTCACGCAGAATCAAGAAGAGGACGAGCCAGAGATAAGAGCTCCAGAGTTTGGAAAAGATGTCGTCTTTCTCTGCCCTGTCCTCTCCCATTGTCCTTATCGTCTCAGGCTTTCCTTATGTTTTACCTGTAATTTATCTTGCTTTGTAAAATATCTTTTTGTGTGCTGCCATTGTGTGATTCGTTGGTCGATGAAACAATATGGTGCCAACTGTGGAAAGGAAATGGAACATTTTTTTTAATAGCATAAAGATTAATCTGAATGTGTCTGACTTTCTGAGACAAATGTTTTACTCTCAGACTTGATGTCAAGTTGTTTAATATACTTCAGTTTGTTTCATAAATAGAATAAATTTATCATTTTCTGGTATGTACTGTAGATTGAATTACTCTGTCTCTAAAAAGCTGGAAAAGTTGTGCATCTTCTTTGATTTATTTTTTTTTATGCCCTCGCCATATATGGCAGGGGCACATAGAGTTACCCTTGTCCGTCCATACGTCCGTTGTACGTACGGGATGTTGCCTATCGGCATCTCAAAAATTACTGGACAGAATTTAACAAGCTTTGGTAAATGCTGTCAACATGTATCGTAGGTGTGCACCTCATATTTTGTTTGACAAAATTGGATAATTTCACAATTTTAAGGGTTTCAAAAACTCTGTGGCAGGGTCATCTGTGTCCCAGGAAACAAATTTTGTGTATATATATATATATATATTTGGTCAGATGCCTTGCATTTGTTTGAGATGTTCATCAGAACTACACCACTGTGGTGTGATTATTCAGTGGTACCGACGAATTACATCAAAAAGCTACAAGCCAACAGCATTGAACTTCATACACTCCAAAGACACTGTTACAGTAAGTTTAGCTCACAACTTAAAGGAGCTGTGTCACGATTACTGCGCATGCTCACAACTTTGAACAAACTAAATCTGCTCAACTGCAAGTCAAAATCTTGAAGGCATTTTAGTTCTTCTATGATTATTGGTGATGGCAACCAGCTTACATTCTTTGTATCCCTTGGCTAAAGCTTAAAATAACAGTTTGAGTCCTTGAATTTTCATAAAAAGCTCCTTAATATAAAAAGCATAATGTCTGAGTAAGTAAAATATATAAATACAATGCAAAATGAAGACAGATTGGCAAGGATGGAATCAGATTATGACTTGCTGTCAAGCAGATTCACTTTCTTAGGGTGTAAGTGTTGAGCATGCGCAGTTATTGTGACACAGCTCTGTTAAGCCAGGATAATAGGAGTCTGAGTGAGTACTGCCCTGATTATATTCAGTAGAATGCTGCTTTGCTTTGATTGGTACTAAGGCTAAGCTGGGCTGGTAAGGCTGAGGTTGGTTTGTACTGAAGCTAAGCAGGGCTGGGTTTGGTTGGTAATGAAGCTAAGCAGGGCTGGGATTGGTTTGTACTGAATTTAAGCAGAGCTGAGTTTGGTAAGTACTGAGGCTAGGCAGGGCTGGGTTTGGTTAATACTGTAGCTAAGCAGGGCTGGGTGTGGTCAGTAATGAAGCTAAGCAGGGCTGGGTGTGGTAAGTAATGAAGCTAGGAAGGGTGGAGATTGGTTAGTATTGAAGCTAAGCAGGGCTGGGTTTGATAAATACTGAAGTTAAGCAAGGCTGGCTTGGTTAATAATGAAGCTAAGCAGGGCTGGGTTTGATTAATACTGAAGCTAAGCAAGGCTGGTTAGGTCTGAAGCTAAGCAGGACTGTGTTTTATTAGTAATGAAACTAAGAAGGGCTGGGTTTGGGTAGTTCTGAAGCCAAGCAGGGTTAGGTTTGGTTAATACTAAAGCTAAGCAGAGCTTGGTTTGGTTTGTACTGAAGCTTAGCAGTCAGTGCTTGGTTTGGTTAATACTGAAGCTAAGCAGGGCTGGGTTTGGTTAATACTGAAGCTAAGCAGGGCTGGGTTTGGTTAGTAATGAAGCTAAGCAGGGCTGGGTTTGGTTAATACTAAAGCTAAGCAGGGTTGGGTTTGGTTAATACTGAAGCCAAGCAGGGTTGGGTTTGGTTAAAACTAAAGCTAAGCAGGCTGGGTTTGGTTAAAACTAAAGCTAAGCAGGGTTGGGTTTGGTTAAAACTAAAGCTAAGCAGGCTGGGTTTGGTTAAAACTAAAGCTAAGCAGGGTTGGGTTTGGTTAAAACTAAAGTTAAGCAGGGCTTGGTTTGGTTTGTACTAAAGCTAAGCAGGGTTGGGTTTGGTTAATACTGAAGCTAAGCAGGGTTGGGTTTGGTTAAAACTAAAGTTAAGCAGGGCTTGGTTTGGTTAATACTAAAGCTAAGCAGGGTTGGGTTTGGTTAATACTGAAGCCAAGCAGGGTTGGGTTTGGTTAAAACTAAAGCTAAGCAGGGTTGGGTTTGGTTAACACTGAAGGTAAGCGGGGCTGGGTTTGGTTAGCAATGAAGCTAAGAAGGGCTGGGTTTTGGTTAATACTGAAGCTAAGCAGGGTTGGGTTTGGTTAATACTGAAGCTAAGCAGGTCTGGTTTTGAATAATACTGAAGATAAGCAAGGCTGGGTTTGGTTAAAACTAAAGCTAAGCAGGGCTGGGTGTGGTTCATACTGAAGCTAAGCAGGTTTGGGTTTGGTTAGTAATGAAGCTAAGCAGGGCTGGATTTGGTTAGTTCTGGACTAAGCAGGGATGGGTTTGGTTAGTAATGATGCGAAGCAGGGCTGAGTTTGGCTTGAGCTCAAGCTTGCGTAAAGCTTTGTATGGGTGAGTGGGAAAATATCAAGAAACCTGCGTAGAAGGATGATTTATCCAGTTCATTCTGCCTTGTGTTATATTTGTGCCACTTTTATTATATCAATATGACATATCTTTCCTCGGGACTTTACCATGACTGATAATGGCAGGTGATCTCATTCTGTCTTACAGTTCCCGCCAACATTTACAAAGTTTCAGAAGACATCACTGTCAATGAGGGAAGCAACGTGACATTGAGCTGTCTAGCCAATGGGAGACCGGATCCATCCATCACCTGGAGACTCCTCAATCCATCAGGTGAGAGTCGCTGGCCCTTGCCCATATTCATCCGTTAGCAGGACAAGTGCATTTTCCCTGCTCTGGGTCTACCTCTGGTGACCATGCCACGAATGCTTTTAGATTTGACCTTATTTCTTACACTCCGAGAGGCCGTGGAGGTGAGATGTCTATTTTAAGACTTGTATAAGCACTAACAAATCTCACCTAATGCTTGCCTTGACCTACCATTCCTCTTTGCAAAAAAATATTTTTGCAAGGGCTCTGAGGGCACAACGTGTTCTTTTTAAGATACATATTGGTCCATGATTCATTTCTAGAAGGTTCACTTTAAAGAAGGGAAGATGAAGTTCTTGTAGATCATGAAGGGATTGCTAATTTATACGACTTCCTCACGAAGAAACTGAGCATGTATAATGTGGGTCTGACCCGTGTTTGAGTTATTCACATCAAAGGAAGGTCCCAGGAAAGTCTGAGGTCATTATCATTCACAGAAAGCCCAAATCTGTGATTTTAATTCCACTTGCATTACAGTTGATCTGGGATTTGGGCTATCATTTCTTTATTTTTTTTTCTTTATTTATTATTTATTTACTTTGTCTACAACTATGACCCACATGAATTATACAGATCCATCATAAAAATGTTATTGGTGAGGGGTAACAATCAAAATTGTGGTTGTAGAAAATAATTACAGTTTGTTACTCCAATTATTGGTGGAGAACAAATATTACAGTATGATTTTTATTATTTACATAAAAATAATCGAAATTGGCTGATCCAGAATGCTTCCTGTTGGCTTGCCCTATACACCACAGCAATACAACACTTGAGTACAGTGAAAACAAGCTGTAATTTAACATTAGATGGCAATAAGACCAGGCTGTAACTCTGTAGTACTATGTTACAATGTTCTAATAGAACATTGGTGTAATATATAATACGGGTAATGTTAGGTCATTGCAGTACTATTAAAAACAGGCTGTAATTGAACATTACAGTACTATAAAAGAACAGCCGGGAACGTTGTAGTTCAAAGTGGTATGAAAAACACACTAAATGAACATTGGTGTCATGTGTAAAACAGGTAATGGTAGGACATTGCAGGACAATGAAAACAGGCTGTGATAGAACATTTGTGTCATATGTAAAAAGGCTAATGTTACGATATTGCTGTACTCAGAAAAACAGGCTGTAATAGAACATTGGTGTGATATGTAAAAAGGCTAATGTTTGGGCATTGCTGTACTATGAAAAACAGGCTGTAATAAAAAAAAGGCTAATGTGAGGACATTGCAGTACTAAGAAAAACAGGTTTTAATAGAACAGTGGTGTAATATGTAAAAAGGCTAATGTTAGGACATTGCAGTACTATGAAAACAGGCTGTAATAGAACATTGGTGTAATAAGTAAAAAGGCTAATGTTAGGACATTGCAGTACTAAGAAAAACAGGTTGTAATAGAACATTGGTGCAATATGTAGAAAGGCTAATGTTAGGACATTGCAGTACTATGAAAACAGGCTGTAATAGAACATTGATGTAATAAGTAAAAAGGGTAATGTTAGGACATTGCAGTACTAGGAAAAACAGGTTGTAATAGAACATTGGTGTAATATGTAAAAAGGCTAATGTAAGGACATTGCAGTACTATGAAGACAGGCTGTAATAGAACTTTGGTGTGATATGTAAAAAGAATAATGTTAGCACATTGCACTACTATGAAAACAGGCTGTCATAGAATATTGGTGCGATATGTAAAAAGGCTAATGTTAGGACATTGCAGTACTAGGAAAAACAGGTTGTAATGGAACATTGGTGTAATATGTAAAAAGGCTAATGTTAGGACATTGCAGTACTATGAAAAACAGGGTGTAATAGAACATTGATGTAACATGTAAAATGGGTAATATGAGGACATTGCAGTACTATGAAAACAGGCTGTAATAGAACATTGGTGTAATATGTAAAAAGGATAATGTTAGGACATTGCAGTACTATGGAAACAGGCTGTAATAGAACATAGGTGTGATATGTGAAAAGGATAATGTTAGGGCATTGCAGTACTATGGAAACAGGCTGTAATAGAACATAGGTGTGATGTGTAAAAAGGCTAATGTTAGGACATTGCAGTACTATGAAAACAGGATGTAATAGAAAACTGGTGTACTATGTAAAAAGGGTAATGTTAGGACATTGCAGTACTATGACAAACAGGGTGTAATAGAACATTAGTGTAATATGTAGAAAGGGTAATGTTAGGACATTGCACTGATTGCAGTACAAGGAAAACAGGTTGTAACAGAACATTGGTGTGATATGTGAAAAGGGTAATGTTAGGACATTGCAGTACTATGAAAAACAGGCTGTAATAGAACATTGGTGTAATATGTAAAAAGGGTACTGTTAGGACATTGTATACTATGAAAAACGGTGTAACAGAACATTAGGGTAATATGTAGAAAGGCTAATGTTAGGACATTGCAGTACTATGAAAAACAGGAGTAATAGAACTTTAGTGTAATATGTAGAAGGGCTAATGTGAGGACATTGCAGTACTATGAAAACAGGCTGTAATAGAACATTGGTGTAATATGTAATAAGGCTAATGTTAGGACATTGCAGTACTATGAAAACAGGCTGTAATAGAACGTTGGTGGAATATGTAAAAAGGCTAATGTTTGGACATTGCTGTACTATGAAAAACAGGCTGTAATAGAACATTGGTGTAATATGTAATAAGGGTAATGTTAGGACATTGCAGTGCTATCAAAAACAGGCTTTATATAGAACATTTGTGTACCATAAATTGCGCAGTAACATGCAGAACAGGTTGTTATAGAACAATGACGGGTGATGAAAACAGGCTGTAATCAAACATTGGACTACTATAAAAGAGAATCTAATAGAGAAGTGGAGTGATGCGTATGACAGGGATTGAATGGAAATTGTAGTTGGAAAAAATAGGCTGTAATGTAATATTGGAGCATTGCGTAAAGCAGGCAGTGATTCTATGTTGCAGGATAGTGAAAAACAGGCTGTAATTGGGCAGTGTAGTTTGATGGTAGTGATAGTTATTTGAAGAATGAAGCATTGTCCCTTACTGATGGCGGCTTCATCTTACATCCTCGCCAGAATTATTCAGTGTTATTTTTGTTTCAGATTTATCCAGCTAATCAGTGTAGACATCAGGTTGACTTCTCAGCTTGAGTGAGCATTCATCTTTGAAACTGTGTGTGTGTGCGTGTGCGTGTGTGTGTGTGTGTGCCTGTGTGTGTGTGTGTGTGTGTGTGTGTGTGTGTGCGTGTGTGTGTGCGTGTGCATGTGTGCGTATGTGAATTTACATTTTAGAGAAAGTGAAATCTGATTTAATTCCGAAACGCTGCTTGGATTTGCGTTCGGCTGTCAAATACAATTTGGATGTTTGTGTGCAAATCACCGCCGGCAACAGCATTCCGGAGCTTCCTGGCTTGTTTTCTGCCGGATAAGCCTGGGCTATCTTTTGAAAGTGTGTGAAAGCATGTTAGCGTTTCTGTGTTTCGCCCTTATTTTTTCCCCACTGTGAAGGCAAGGCTTCGCTATTGAATGTAAACATGATGCATGTATGGTTGGAGCGCCCCGTTTATCTGTGGTCCTTGCGAGATTCCCGAGGAAAATTGAAAAATGAACATTTTTCAGGACAGAGAACGTGGCGCTTGGACCTCGTGTGTTGTCTGGGCTCACGGCTCCCTATAAAAATCCCCACTCACGTCCAGAGGGGTTTAGAGCCCCCCTCTCCCCCCCACTCTTTTATGTGCTCTGAACCCATCTCTTTCTGACAATCTCTACCCTCCCCTGATCGTGCTGTATTACAGATGCATAAGGGCAGCGGATTGTCTGCTCTGCCTTAAAAAAACATGAAATAAAAGAAAAACTTTCTTCTGCTGAAATCCTTTCATCATTCATTTATGCAGTGAGAGTAATCAGAGTTACAGGCTTTGTTACAGGGCCTACACTCAATCCTGCTACTTCTCACACAGTCAGTCTTTCAGTGTTAAATCAACTCTTGCTCAGTGTTTTGGTCCCTGTTAACACCGGGGATATTGCAGAGTGGTGTTGATCTTCTCGTATGATTGTTATTATTATCATCCCCCACTATGACATTCTGAAGTGGAGGGGGGGTATAGAAATGAGTGTCGTCCTTCCATATGTCTGTTCTTCTGTCTGTTTGTTATGCTTATTTCCTGGGCCAGAACACCTAAATTGTTCTACATTTTTATTTATAGATACATCTAATAGTGTAGATGTGGCTTTTCATTCCTTTGTCCATCCGCTCGTCCGTCTGTCTGTCTCTCCATTGTGTTTGTTTCCAGACCAGAACGCCAAAACTGTGATGGAGATCTGAATATTTCATACTTGTTGTTATTATAATTATTATTATTATTATTATTAGTAGTAGTAGTAGTAGTAGTATTGTTATCATTGTTGTTGGTGTGCCTCTTCTTCTGCATCTTCTTCTTCTTCTTCTTTTAAAGGAGAGAATTATATGTAGAATCCATTGGCCTGTAGAGTAACTGTGGGCAAAGCTGCAGCCTTAGGTTAGTTCTCAGCATGAGTAGTAGCCATGATATTTGCTCTCTAGGACGTGAGCGGTAGATTGATCCAGGAGCGAGCAGCTCGTCAAAGTTCTGCATTTGCAGTCGAGCCCCTGGTTGCAGAGGGTCAATACCGATGTGGAGATGCATAACCTCTACGTAGCTGCGGTTCCCACGCCACCATCTCCCGCGTGTGATCACGCTATTCAGTGCCGCTCCATCGGAATCACACGCCCCACATTAACTTGCGAAACGCTGTGCTCCCTCACACATGAGAGAATTATAATTCATATTCACTCATCATTCTCATTTCCTCGAGCGAGGAGGGAAAAAATACTAAGTCAGTCATCCAGGAAGCCATTTTCCCCATCAGAAATAGATCTGACTCTCACCTTTCTGAGAGCGTGTGTGAGTAGCTGTCCATCGCTCACTCACTCCCTCGCTCGCTCGCCTCATGAATCACAGCCGAAGTGAAGACTAGTTTACTCTCTGAGGTGCGTGATTACTGATTAGTGATTAGAGTGTTCCAGAATGTCTGTTCTGATGCTCATTTCATTGTCACCACTCGAACATAAATAAAATGAATTCCCAGCTGGAATTTTTACAAACAATTAAAGACCCTGGTACGGTGGCCCTGAAGGGCAATAGTAATAAATATTTCAAAAGTGCAAAATACATTTCCCAAAAGACAAAAACATTTCACAGAACAAAAATAAATTTCACAAAACACAAATAAATTTCACAGAACAAAAATAAATTACACAGAACACAAATACATTTCACAGAACAAAAGTAAATTTCACAGAACACAAATAAATTTCACAGAACAAAAATAAATTTCAGGGAACACAAATACATTTCACAAAACACAAAAACATTTCACAGATCACAAAATACATTTCACGAAACCAGAAAGTGTAGGACCATGGTACTTGTTTGTGATTGGCTAAACCCAAGTCTGTCGGGCACCAGTCATTTATCATTTCCTGTTTACATTGAATACCAGAGCCAGCGCAAAATTTCAAATGTTTTCCAGGATGGAAGAGGAGCTTGAGTTGATTGTATAGACGGGTTCTCCCGCATGATAATCGCTATGATGATGGCGAAGAATGCACTGTACAGCTGCCATAGCCCCGTTCTCGGTCCCACAGTCTGTCTTTTGAGTCTCATGGGAACCACACCAACACTTCTGATGCAGTCAATAAAGTTGTTTTTATCACTTCGGGGTTGTTGTTGGTTGGTCCACATTTGAGCCACATTATTCTGCGGGAGAACCCGTCTATACAACCAGATATGGCAAATCCAAAAGATTTTAATTTGTCATACCCGTCTACATGCCACAGGTAGTTCGGACCCATTGAATGGTAAGTGCGACGGATAAACCTGCGACGTGCACGCAACAGGGTTCCGCGTGGATTCAACTGCCGGAGCATTCTCATTACGGTCTCCCTTTTGACACGCAGACTACGTTTCTGCTTCAGAGTTATCCACATTGTTCGGTATCCAAACAGTTGTCCAGGTCCCAGCAGCTCTGATGCTATTGCCCTGCTAACGACATTCAATGAAGTATATCCACCCCTTCTCTGTAGTGCGAGGTCTTTTAAGCGTGATTTAAGGGTTCTAATTGATATGTGTATTTCATGATACAAGGAGAGCATTTTATGAATCACACTATATGTATGTCCCTCGTTGAAGTATTGCACTATCAACTCAAGCTCCTCTTCCATCCTGGTAAACATTTGAAATTTCGCGCTGGCTCTGGTATCCCGTGTAAACAGGAAATGATAAATGACTGATGCCGGACAGACTTGGGTTTAGCCAATCACAAACAAGTACCATGGTCCTACCCTTTCCGGTTTCGTGAAAAGTATTTTGTGATCTGTGAAATGTTTTTGTGTTTTGTGAAATGTATTTGTGTTCTGTGAAATTTATTTTTGTTCTGTGAAATTTATTTGTCTTCTGCGAAATTTAATTTTGTTCTGTGAAATGTATTTGTGTTCTGTGTAATCTATTTTTGTTCTGTGAAATTTGTGTTTTGTGAAATTTACTTTTGTTCTGTGAAATGTATTTGTTTTCTGTGTAATTTATTTTTGTTCTGTGAAATGTTTTTGTCTTTTGTGAAATGTATTTTGCACTTTTGAAATATTTATTACTATTGCCCCTCAGGGCCACCGTACCCTGGTGATAAAAGTATCTAAGTCGCAAAATTTCTAGTTTGAAAACAAGGGTCTGAAAATATATTAGATCCAACAATATGTTATTGTAGACCCCAGTGTTATGAGTACTTAAGTCACAAATTGTCTATTTTGAGAAAAAAAAAATGGACTCGATGATAGATCCATAAAATCTGCTAAATGAAGACCCCAGTGCTAAAAACGCTTATGTCACAAAATATATATATTGAGAAAATTGACTTTGGTAACATTAAAATACGTTTTCCCATCCTTGCCTCAAGGTATGTGAAAATGTGACTTAAGGACTTTGAGCATCAGGCTGTTCAAAAAAGCACGCCAAAGCACCGTTGGGTCAGAGGTTGTGTACTCATGGATACGTCACCATTTTTGGCAGTGATTTTGTTGATTGTGGAAGTCGCATTGAAATGAAGAGTGCTAACAGATTAACAAGTCATTGTTTCCCCAAACTGTATTGATTCTAATGACTTTATTAGTGTTACTGTCGCTCCACAATTATTTGAAAGTACATTTCTAAATGCAATAAGTAAAACAGTTGTAATGGGAACCATTAGATCCATCAGGCCAAGTAATGGAATGGAAAGGGTGTTAAGTTGTAGGCCAATGAGGTAACTCTCTCTCTCTCTCTCTCTCTCTCTCTCTCTCTCTCTCTCTCTCTCTCACGGTTGAAATGTACCGCTGGATACTGAGAGGTCATTTCTGTTTTTTTTTTCATTTCTGGGGACTCTGTTTGTTAGCTTTCTCTCTCACTTTGTTTGTATGTTTGCACATGAAATACAAGGGTAAACACTCAGTATTCAGATCTGTATCCAGGAGCTACATCTGACCTCTGGCTTAACACCAAACGTGGCAGCGGATTACCGTCCTCATGCGACGAGCTGAGGGTACATCTTCTACAGCACAGAATGAGGCTGGTGCATTTGGACATGCACTCACATGCACCAACCTACACACACACACACGCGCGCACACACACATCTTCACACACACTTCCTTATGCTTTTATCCTTGTGAGGACATTACATTGACTTCCATTAATTATTTGTGTGTCTCTACAGCCTACAGCCTAACAATAAGCAATGTACAGTGCCTGACAAAAGTCTTGTCACTTATCCAAGTTGTAGGAACAACAAATAATAACCTGACTTGCAGTTGATCAATTGGAATCAAAAATGGCTTATATGAAAGGCAAAGCCCTCTAGATTATGCGAAATATACCAAAATAGAGTTTTGTGTCATTGATTGAGTTTTATAATTTAATTTGTACAGAAAGGTCAGATTTTGCTCGGACAAAATTCTTGTCGCATTGAAAAAAAATGTGGAAATTATACATACACTTTATTTTGAATACACAACTATGCCACTATAATATCAGAATATAAAGCCATGGTGCCTTGGAAAAAAAAAAAATTAATATTATGTATGACTCCCATGAGCTTGGAGGACTGCATCCATACGTCTTGGCAATGACTGAAATAACTTGATGATGAAATCATCTGGAATGGCAAAGAAAGCAGTCTTGCAGGACTCCCAGAGTTCATCAAGATTCTGTGGTTTCATTTTCCAAGCCTCCTCCTTCATCTTACCCCTGAAATGCTCAATAATGTTCATGTCAGGTGACTGGGTCGGCCAATCCTGGAGTACCTTCACCTTCTTCGCTTTCAGGAACTGTGATGTGGAGACAGAAGTATGAGAAGGAGCAGCAGTATGAGTCGGGCAGCAAGAACTTCTTGATATTTCAGGCTGTTGATGTTGCCATCCACTCTGCAGATCTTTCTCACACCCCCATGCTGGATGTAACAACAAACCATGATTTTTCCTCCACCAAACATGATTGTTTTCTGGGAGAATCTTGGGTCCATGAGGGTTCCAACAGGTCTTGTACGGTGACTGGCATGCAGTTCAATGGATGATTCACCAGAAAAATAAACTTTCAGCCACTTTTCCAGTATCAATCCTTTCTGCGAGCTGTGGGCCTTGGCAAATGCAATGCAGGTTTTTTTTTGTTTTCTGTTTAATGCAGACTTCTGTGTACTAATTTGGCTATGAAAACCACTTTGAGAGAGAATTTGACAAACTCTTCTTGTTGATACCGGGATTTTTGGTGACATTTCCTCATGTAGCTTTGCTGTAGTTGAAGAAGGGCTAGCCTTGTACAGTTGAAGCAACAAACGGTCCTTTCAAACAGTTGTCATACTGGGGTCTGTCTGGCCTGCGCTTGCCATGAACGTCACCAGTTTCTTCACATCTTTTTCTCATCCCCTCCACTTGACATTTGGATACATTAAAGATGTCTGCCGCCTCAGCAGCAGACTCAGTCTTCAGGCTCTTGATGATCAGCACTTTGGTCTGTGGTTGAATCTTTGGTATGTTGTCAGAGGTCTAGTTGCACCTCATATGGAAGTCTGGTGTGCTGGGGTTATTTCTATACACATCTGGGAATGTGTTCATTACAGTATTTGTCATAGGTTAAACTCTAATCTGTGATTTGTTGCATCATCTGAAGAGACGACAAGACTTTTGTCCTAGCAAAAACAGATGTTATGGGCTTAGCCAAGCTGTGAGCATCAGAACACTTTTTGACGGTTTCATTTTGCACCAAATTATTAATGTGAAAGCCCTTGACATTGAAATGGACCATTTATTATAACAATTGATTGGTTAGAAATAAAGTTATATGCTATTTTTAGTTACTATGTCCTTATGCGACAAGACTTTTGTCAGGCACTGTACTCCTAACCCAAACCCTTACCCTAACCTTAACCTATCCCTAATTCTAACCTTATCCCCAACCTTAACTAATAAATCACAATGTTCCTTTGTAATTGTGAGGACACAAGAAAATCTCCTCACTTCCCAATAATGTCCCCTCTCAATAGTATTTTTTTTTCTGGTCCTCACTGTTTAGCAAGTACAAGAACACACACACACACACACACACACACACACACACACACAGATGCGCATGCTTGAGTAATCCCTGCCTATACTCACACAAGCGTGCACATGTGCACACACAAACTTTGGCATATTGTCCTTGAGCTCTGAAATTATTTTCTGTATGAACCATGGATTGTGCTTGGGTAAGTCACATGACATCCATCAGGCCGCAAATGCTTGAGATTCTTGAGAAATTACTGAATTGTCTGTTTTCCACTTGTGGCATTTCATATGGTGGTTCTTGTAATGGGGAATAGATGAAACCTTTCTATGCATGCAACACTTCATCCATTCAAGCTACAGGAATATCTGACAGCAATAGCGTATCACTCCAAAAACCACATTTGCACAGTATATCTTGCATTTGCCTTTAACATATGTTCAAAAGACAGAGCAGATATGAATTGGAATCAGTTCAGAATCTGTTGCTAATACTGAACCGGTGTTCTGTGCTCAGTGTAACCTATCCTTAAAAATATAATCTAAATACACATCTTTCCGGATACATTTTTAAAGTATTCAGGGGACCACTGCTGTGATTCTTTTTTTAAGTACTCACAGTTTTTCTTCTTAAAAACAGTTTCCACTCATGGTGGCTTGTCAGCAGCATGGAGTGCGATGTTGCTAAGTTAGCCCATGACACTCGGGAAAGTTAGATGACCTGTCCCATATGTTCTCAAGTGTCTTCTCCCCCACCTTTGAGTTGGAGAATTTTAAGAGTCAGGGATTTAGCTTGGTTTAAAATACATATTTGTGATCTCATTGAATCAAGTGAACGAAAAGAATTTACAGTATTTTCTAGTTCGACGTTAATTAGACATGGGCATTGTAAATCTAGTCTTTTGGGCTCGACTGTCTTAAAAAAATAAAAAAATAAACTTTGCAAGGCCTCAATTGGCCTCAACATTGATCAAAACATATGATATTCCAATCGATGTTGGGGGTTATAATCCCAAGGCCATTAATGTCTAAAATCGGGAGAAACATTTGATTTTTCTCTCTGAAAATTTTTTATTGTGTCGCCTTCAGAGTCAAAGTTCAGAATGTCGCTATAGGCCATAAAAAACAGCACAAAGTGTCGATCGAACACTGTATATCTGTCTTGTTTTGACCAAGTTTTGTAGCCCGTGTCATTATTGTCTGTCATTTTACTTCACGAATCTGGCCTGCTGATCTTGGCTGAGACTAAATAAATTTAACGGCAGCAAACTCCTTGTGAGTAAAGAAACACTATGTATAATTCAGTATTTTGAAGAAAGAGTTTTTTGTGTGTGTGTGTGTGTGTGTGTGTGTGTGTGTGTGTATGTGTGTGTGTTTTTTTGTATGTGTGTTAGTCTTGAAGTTGTCATAGTGGGTGATCAGGGATTTCTTCTGGACCGAATCTGCTGATTTCAGCACTGATCCAACATAACTTTCTTCCGTAATTAGAAACTCCGTTTCCTAAAACCCCTGAAAAACTGGCCTAAATCTGTTCTGGTGGAGACGACAAATAGAGGCATTTTCTAAAACTTTCTTTCATTTCTAGATTTATTATTTGAGTTTTTGATTAAAAAATAGAGAAGTCCAGCTACCTGGATGGATTGGCAGAGATTGAAAACATGGATTGTCTATCACAATTAGGCATGGGCCGCTTACCGGTTTCAAGGTATACCGTGGTTTGAAAAAGTCACTGTTTCAAAGCCACTAAAATTTTCCATCGTACCGTTCCTGCGGCATGAGCAGTTTTTTATGAGTCGTCAGACAGAAAGTGCAGGTCAGGAATCCCTCAGGCGGTGTGCAGCGTGGACCCCTCCCCCTCCGGTTGTTGGTGCAAGTAGTCAGGGAGCTCTGTGTATGATGGCCGAAGGAGGTGAACCCCCCCAAACTTTTTCCCCCGTCGAAAAAGACTAAGTTGGCTGTATGGGAATTTTTTGGGTACAGAGATGCTGAGTCTCACGCATTTGGCGTTAAGTCTTGCGCATTTTTTAGGCTTATTCATTGTAGTCCGCAATTATTCAGTGAACGCTTATCAATAAGATTCTCACGCGGTATTAAAATCCTTGCGCATTGAAGTTCCAGTTTCACTTGCGTAAAGGTGCACTGCACCACAAGTAACATGGAAAGCGATTTTGACTCCGGACTTCTCGTGCTTCTCTTTACACAGGGATTGGAAACAATGCATGTGTTTTCATGATCGTTTAAATTGTGTAAATGAAATAAGACCATTTGAAACGTCTTTTTGCAATTCCATTGCTTTCAATCCCTCAGTAAAGACAAGCGTGAGAATTCCCGAGTCATAATCGATTTCCGTGTCTCTAGTGGGGAAATCCACCGTAATGCACGTGAAATGGATTAACTTAATGCACAATGACTTAAATTCCGCGAGTGAATTTCCTCAGTGAGCATTGATAGAATAATTGCTGACTACGGCACAGGAACGTGAATGCCACTAAGAGGCGAGAGACTCACACCAAATGTATGAGACTTGGCATCTCTGCCCGGGTACCGAAAAAAAAAAACAGACGGCCACGGCTTGGAGGAGGAAGGATATCCGACATGCAAAATGTGCTTGCGAAGAGTGGCTGCCAGAGGAGGCAATACTTGAAATATGATTTCACATCTACGGGAGCACCACCCACTCTTTGCGAAATTCAAGGTAACATTAACGTTGTCTTGAAATGAACGTTTGCAACCAGCTACGAGAGTTAGCGTGTCTAGCACTGGTGAAATAAATACTAGTCTTGCTACCGAGGCAGATAACAGCTAACTAACATAGCTAATATTCACAGAGCGGAGAAGAGCAGAGAAGTAGCTACTCATTTTCTGTGAAATAAGTACTTTTACTGTAGTGCTAAAATTAAACTTCGCTGGTATCACGTCTATAGCTTTGTTTAAATCTTCCACCATTGTGTACATCTGTTCAAAATCACGGCATTTTTTAAAACAGCCTGCAGGCTCTCTGGGGTTTTGCAACTATTTGTGTTGTATGGAGAAAGAGCACGTGTGTGTGTGCATAAAGTAAACACACGAGTCGACACACTCATTCTCTATCTCGCTCTCTCTCTCTCTCTCCTTATGTGTGTGTATGTATGCATCAACATTGAAATAATAGAGTCAATATTGTATCATTATTTGATATTATTCGTAGTAGTAGTAAGTGTGGTTATATATGTGTTTTTGCATAAAATCTATTAAATGATGTAGTACTGTGCTTAAATTTATGTTTAATGCTGTACTATATTACCAAAGCACACACTTTTTTGCAGCACAGTTAACTGTCATTATTGAGCTGCAGGTTTTTGCTCACTTAAGACAGAGACTGCATATATTTTAATTTCATTTTGAAGTGGTTTTTTTTTTTTTTTTTTTTTTACCGAAAGAATTCAATTATTTATGTCATGATTATTGTTGAGCTGCAGGTTTAGGCTCCCTTAAGGCAGTGGTTCTCAACGTCAGTCCTGGGGACCATATGTGTGTGCTGGCTTTTGTTCCAACCACAGTTGCAATCGTAGGATTTTAACAAGCTGCTAATTTGTCTTAATTATGTGCATTTAATGTTTAGAGCAGTTATTTGCCCTCTTAACCTACAACTTAACAGAAATATCTATTTGCCATCAAGAATTTCAAAAATACCATTCGCACATTGCAGTATATCAGAAATAACAGCATAAAATGAGAGAAAACAATGTACCAATCAAATTAATGATGTAGTTGGCTCCTAATTAGTGAAAACTACTTGGCTCATCATGTCAAATGTAGTCCACAAACAAACCAGTTTTGTGTTATGTTGATCTGATTAAGTTCACCTGAAGCTTTTTGAAAGAACTTGAAACAGTTGTGTCCAGCAGCCTAATCTGGGGTTTATTGATTTCCTCAGTGTATAATTTGATCTGTTTGACATGTTATGTTACTTGACATTACTTGCAGTATTGCAATAAACACACTATCTTCAAGGGTGTTTTATTCTTCATTGCATGTATGGATGTTCCTATGTAACATTTGACTAAAGAGATATATTAACAACTCTGAACATGAAAAGCACCTAATTAAGACAGTCACAGCTTGTTAAAGTTCTACAATTGCAATTGTGGTAGGAACAAAAGCCAGCACACACATGGGGTCCCCAGGACCGACGTTGAGAACCACTGCCTTAAGGTACTAAATTTATCTTAATTTTATTTAGAATAATTCAATTATTTATTTTATTATTTTATTATTTATTTTAACTTAACATGATACGCGTTTACTAATATACCAAATATTCTATATGTTGTTTAAAAATAAAATAGATTGTGTTCCATGGAAAAAAGTTTTTGTTTTTTACCTGGACATTTCAAAATAATACATTTTAGAGCTGTAATTGCAATACCGCAATACCGTGAAACTGTGATATTTTTACTAAAGGTTATCATACCGTCAGAATCTCATACCGGCCCATGCCTAATCACAATATCTTATATACGAGGATGAGATGGCATGCTTACAGTATTTTACGAGATTTAGTGTTTGGAAATTCAACGAGCACTTGATTAAACTGCTGCTTTGAATGAGAGAAATTGCTTGCAGGAATTGGGCCCCTATTGCTGAATTATGAATTTTTTTTTTTTTTTTTCTGGGGTGGTGATTCATATTGTTTGTTAAACGCTTCGCTCTTTGACAAATGGTACTTGTCAGCTTTGTTTCTACCCTGGGTGTGATACACTAGGCTGCACAAAGTAGTCTAATAACGGATAAGCTTCTCTCTGTTCTGTGTGCTATTGTTGGGGAAATTAGTATTCTTATTGTGAAAGGACGACCTGCTCTTCTCTGCTAAGGGAATACATCATACGTTACACACACTGGCTATGGATCATACTCTTGACAATACACTAAAAGTTAAAAGGAGAGCTTCTTTTAATCTTTATTTTTCCTTGGTTGAATGTAACCCGCTTTAAACCTTGACTCTTTTCTCGCCGCCGAATACACAAATCACGCCCTTCGCTACTAAACTCTGTCAGTTGCTCAATTTGCATATTTGCCTAATTTTTTTTCCACTCCCGTAACCTGTTAAATCCTGCGCATGAAAATAGACTTTGCAAATAAGCTCATTAGCATGATATTTCCACTGTCTCGCAAAGTGTAGGATGCTTTCACTTGCCGTGTGAATTTCGGTAATCATCTGCACTCGCACCAGCAATGTGTACCAGGGCTGTCGTTCGGAGTGCGAGAGCTCATTTAGAAATTGGGGGGGAGCTAATATTGGGTGGGGTGGGGGGGGGGCAGAACAATATTCTTTCAGTGGGCCCACCCAGAATGCCGAGCTGCGGCCGTACTCTGTGCTGCTGAAGGTCTTTGGTCAGCAGACAGGTATTTCAGCGCATGGAAGTGGCGGGTGGCGGAAATTCCAAACTCCTCTGCCTATCGCCTCCAAATGCCAGGAAACTCGACTGATTTGGATTCATTTTAGCACTCAGAAACGACTCGACGTGGATTTGCCCTCCCCGCTGGGAACATTAGCCGCTTTGTCCCTGATGGGCACATTTAGCCGCTTTGTTCCCCCACTGATCACTCCATTTCTCTGGGATTTATCATCCCTCCCCGGGGTACTGGAGGGGCCTGGAGACCATCCCTAATGTCAGGCTTCTGACGGGAAGTAATTTTGCCAGGAGCAAGATACCGCAGTTTAACTGCAAAAATATAAAATAAGCCAGTCTTGGTGAGGAAGTGTTTGGTCTTTACTGCAGTTTTGACTTAAAATCTTATTTCTGTGACATAGGGCCGGCGACTGGCATAAACACTCTATGCGGTTGTTTTGGGGCCACAAACAAAATCTTGCTTAGGGCCACCAAAATCCTAGGGCCGGCCCTGCTGTGACATTTTTGGCCAATAAGATAGATTTTCTTAGAGGGCAGACAGTTGTTGTCTTCTTCTTCATCATCATTATCATCATTTAGGGCAGAAAAGTAGTACAGTGGGTAGTATGGCCGCTTCACAGTAAGAAGGATGTGGGTTCAAATCCAGCTTGGTGCCTTTCTGTGTGGAGATTGCATATCCTCCTTGTGTTCTCTTGGGTTTCCTTCATGTACTCTGGTTTCCACCCAAAGACTACGGCCGTTTGTCAAAGGGGGGGCTGCATTTCTAAGCTGCTACACAATCGCAAGCTATTCTATTGTGCAGACGCTTTGGCGTACAGCCGAGAAATGCAGCCTTCATCTCGCCTGATATCAGATGGAATTTTCTACATGGAAACAGAGTGTATACGAGCTGACAATTCCATCTGATATTAGACGAGATGAAGACTGCATTTCCTAGCTGTATTTGAAAGCGTCTTCACAATGGCACAGCCTGTGATGACATAGCTGACTAAAAATGCAGCCTTCGAAGGATACAGCCTACGCTTTGAAAAATGGCCTAGATGTAGACTATAAACTGCCCGTAGGGAAGAGTAAGAGAGCGAATAGAGTATGTATGGTCTGTGCACCTTGCGATGGATTGGCGAGCTGTCCAGGGTATGGGTTCCTGCCTTTCGCCCATAGTCAGCTGGGATAGGCTCCAACTCACCTGTGACCCTGTTGAGGAAGAAGCGATATAGATAATGGATGGATAGTTTTTTATTTAAACTGTAATTGCAGTCTGATATTATTTGCCTAAAGTGTGCGCGTGCAAGCTCAATTCAAGAGCTAGAGACACGATCATTCAGCTTTGTCAAAAAATTCAGAGGAATATAAAAAGTTGTGATTATTTGTCTCGTGATTACTAGCTGAGCTGTGTTAAAGACTTCCAGATCCATGAAGGTCTGATCACTAGCTGGACTCCTTTATGAGTAAAAATGTCCTTATCAGAGCATAATTCCTATGTTCTGCGGTGATGGCGTCTCACAGATATTTTATTTCCAAAGACTAAGCCGTATTAGGACCGTTTAGGAACAAATAGCTCTCTAAACTCCAGAGATTGATTGTTGTCTTATTACGGTGGATAAATTCTGATGCATGCGCTTTAGCCCTTATTAGACCCAGGAGGAAATCCACAAAAGGATTGTGGTGCTTCTAGTTTGCTGAAGGATTCACTGAACTGTTGCAGGAAGAGAAATTATTCCGGCAATAGTATTTCAATGTTTGGTTATGAGCTTCTGTTTTGATAACCATTATCAGAGAGTATTGTAACTATTAGTGAACTTTTTGTCAGTTAAATAGCAACAAACTTTGAGCTGTCAAAACATGTTTATGAATCTCATGTATTAGCCTACATACAGTAAAACCAGATTAAATTTAAATGGTTTATAATAATATTGTAATTCAACATAGGGAGTAAATTTTAAGCCATCGTGGGCTATTATGGCTCAATATCTATTTACTTAGGATGACTAGTATTAATAAAAATATCAACTCATCAAAGTAACTGACTTACAGTTTCAATTCTTTTTAATGGTGGTTTATTTGTGGTTTATTAGTAAACAAACTTATCGAAATTATGTGTGACTCACAACTCACAAGGGCAGGTGGAAACCAGTAGCACAATGACACAGGGTGCTGTCTGGGTCATGAATATTTAACCTGTGTCATCCACATGCATTTAAGGATAAAGTGGCTTATTTTATGTAAATAGGGCTGAAGACAGGGCACGGCAGGCGCTCATAAATTATTGCAAATTACTGACTGTTGAGACAGCTTTTTCATAAAATCAACTTCCAAACCTTCCCTGGATGCATTGCAGTTTTTTTTCAAGGCACACACAATGTGTGTAGGTCGAACTGTCAATGTCCATGGGCCATTTTGGGTACAAGAGTGGGGACCCCACTATTATACAGCAAGGCAGGGGATTGTGAAGTGACAATAAAGTACAGAAAACCAGACTCTTCCGTTACTATTGAAGTTGACCTTTTTACTGTAGAGGGACAAATATTTAGATCTCTGCAATATGTAGGCTAATCAAGTGCAAATCATTTTTTCAAAATGGCCCTATTCTGTGATTTTTTTTAAAATATAATAAATTCCTTCGGGGCATATCGTATTGACTCTATTTTCTGGTCATTTAGGCAGGCTCATCTCGGGCTGCGATGATCCCTATAGTGAGTTGTTATTGGTCCATTATGATTCCACTATTATTTCTGCACCAAATTACAATGAATCCTTTGCAGTGATGCCATAAACGTTCCAATCAGTGTTAACAATTGAGGCCCAAAGCAGCTGCAATGTAAACCCAGCATGACCCTTGCTCAGGAAATACTTCATAAAGGCTCAGGCCATGGTAAAATGTTTTGCTTTGTTGGGGAAGTGAAGTTTAATTACTTGTTAATTATTGTCCTGTGCATTTAAGTTCCTATTCTGTGTCTATCCATTGCTGGATTGTTCTCTCCCATCCTCAGTTTTAACTACTAACTAAAACATGGAAGTATTTAATAGGGAATCTCCTCCCACTGTTCGCAGTTTTGGCAAATGGCTTCTTCCAGTCTCTCCTACACAGTGGCGTCACTAGACTTTTTATTCTGGGGTTGCACAAGGGGGGCACAACAGTTTGATGAGGGGGCACGCACAAAAAAAATTTTTTTAGCGTTCATTTTGTTGATCCGGGGGGGGGGATTGACAAATCCCCCCCCCTTGTGCGTGCCCCCTCATCAAACTGTTGTGCCCCCAGTTTGAGGAGGGGGCACGCACAAAAAAAATTTTTTTAGCGTTCATTTTGTTGATCCGGGGGGGATTTGTCAACTTCATTTTTTTGACCGGGGGGGAGCACGGTCGTCTTCATTTTGTTGACGGGGGCAGCAAGATACTCTTCATTTATTTCTTTACGGATCTTAAATGGGGGGGCACATGGGGGGGCACGAGATGTCCGTGGGGGGCACGTGCCCCCCCCTTGGCGACGCCACTGCTCCTATATTCCAGTTGGAAGATTTGCACCTGCCCTATGTGTGCTGACCTCAAGCCAGTCCCTTTAACCAGGGTTTACCTGACCCCCCCCTTATCCTGCTTGCCCCCACCTATCTTTGGACCATTTCCTGACAAAACTTCTTAAGTGTTTTTCAGCAAAATTTTCAGCAGTTTTATAGGCAAGCTGATTTGGTTTTTTCTATGATCAGCATCTGGCTCTTTCTCAGTATACCCTGACACGCTATAGAATAAATGCCCAAATCTTTGTGTGGTTCCAAAAACGGAGCTGAAGGCACCCCTCTTCTTAGGGGTCAGAGGTGGTTGTGGTGATAAGTGGACCTGTGGAGGTCCGATGTTGTGAGAAATGGCAAACTGTTTCTCACAAAGCCGGCTTGTTATGCATTAAAATTCCCCCATATTATTAGTAGCAGAGCCGAGCACTCTAAACTTTTTAGAGATAAGTGGACTTACTTTCTTTCTAATGAGACCAAACATGAATATTGCAGGAGGTAATGAAGCTCAGTTGTCAAATATCTCTGAAAAGTTTACTACTGCTCCTAATTACTTAAGTGCTATGGGTAAATCTAGGCCTGCATTCAAAAATATAAAAAACAAAATAAAAAGGGACTTGCCCTAGACTTGCCGGTGGTCTTTAAGCTATAAAAATGGTGTTTTCTGTTGTCTTACGCGAGGTTCCCACTATCATGATTTGCGGCATGATTGAAATCATGGTCTTAATCGTGGGGTAATCGTGGTGATACTATCAGATCTGATCAGATCTTGAGGTCAGTCGTGGCAATCGTGTTGATCGTGGAAAAGTTTTGGACAGTTCAAAAATTTCCTACGATCGACACGATTAATTGTCAATCGTGATCATCGCATCACCTTGTATCCAAACCTGAAATTTTAAGCCGCTTTCGCACCAGACCCGGAATGAATTTTTTGCACCACAGATTACATTCAAAGTCAATGCAGAGACGACACGCGTTTCGCGTGTATTCGCGTCTTTGCATTGACAATGAATGTAATCTGTCGTGGGAAAAATTTGTTTCCCGTCCGGTGTGAAAACTTCAGAGAAGTTCCATGATCTGCTAGGAATGGCCGATCGTGGCGTTCGTAACGGAGCGCACGACAGTGGGAACTAAGCATCAGGAATTTGCGGGGTTTAAACTCAGTTTACGATTCTCTGTGTAACTGTAAGGGAGCTGAGAGGGTCTGTTTTGGTGTCTGTAGAAGTGTATGCAGGGGCGGAGACAGAATACACAGCATTGCTGTAGTTCAGGAGGGACATCCCCTCAAATAAATCACCTTCATTCAACAAAGAAAGTTATTTATATACTTAATTAACCCTGGTATACACTGGCTATCCGTGAATACACAAACAATCTAGAAAAAACGATAGGTTGTTAGCGGCACTCGATGGTGTAGTATTACATTTTCCTCTTTCTCTGGTTCATGATTTATATATAGTGATTCGGTCCTCCAGAAGCATATTGCTCCCAGACCTCAGTGTATTCATGAAACCGTGTAAGCGGTCAGTAAGCACCCATTCCTTCAGATTGGACTATAAGTGTAAAACAAAAGCTTTCGCGCTGAATTATTCAGCAGATTTCACAGCGGTGACTCGGCGGAGAAACCGAGCGTGTGCCAAAGCGTTCAGCGTCGGGCCCAGCTGCCCAGCATGAGAGCCATCTCTCTGTTTTTATTTCATATAAAGAGCTGCACCTGCAGGTGGTCTGAGCATGTCCAGGCATCTGTACTATTGATCAAGGCTGCTCTCCTGCTTTGCTGCCTCCTTAGAAGTGCGCTCTTTAAATAAAATCGATCACTTTACCGCAGGTGTTTCCGGACGTTGTCGCTGCAGGATTTTTTTTGGTTTTATCCCAGCACGAGGCCGACTGATTTCACTCATCATGTTCTTGACTGTTGACCTAGGTCTTGCACCCTCGTCTTGAACTTGGTACAGCACTAGCTATAACTAATCATTATGTACAGCAGTATGCCCAGTTTTTTATGTAACTCCCTGTCTTTTGAAATTTGCAGCATAACATTTAACGTTTAGCTGGTCAATTTTCTTCCAGCTATACAGTACCACCCAGTGATTTTTTTTTTTTTTTTTTTAAGATAAACAAAAAAAATTACAATAATGTAACAATTCATCTTAAAATCAAATGTGAGACATTTTTTGTTTTAACTGTTAGGAACCATATTTGTGGTTACAGTAAAGACTTCAGCAAGTGTTAAAATAATGTCACTCTACCGGTAAGACAGTGGTGACAGAAATGTCCTTTGACCAGCAGAAGGTTTACCAGTGTAATGGGAGGAGTGCACTTATCGTGCACGTTCGGCTGAAACTAAAACCTGCACCCATGCAGTGGCCCTTTTCGGATAAACACCCCCCCATACAGAGGATGGCATCGTTGATCAGTAGCATAGGCCGAGACTCGTATAGCGGAGAGCAGACGATGACTCGGTGGGGTTATTTGCTGCAGGGGGATCAGGATGGGATGGGGGGCAGGGAGCTGGGGGGGGGGTTACATGTTCCCTGTCACTCATCAACACATCCCAGCTCAGGGGTAGGCAGCTGATTTGCGGATTAGTCGCGCGACGGTGTCCTGAGGTGACCCCAGGTTGGCTCGCTGTGGAACGGAGCTTGTTGATTTAAGCTGAGAATGATTGGCGGGCGGTCATAGTTCCGGACTCGCGTCTCTCTCTCTCTCTCTCTCTCTCTCTCTCTCTCTCTCTCTCTCTCTCTCTCTCTCGCTGTGCCACCGGGCAGCCGACATGACAGGTGGCTGACACACGCGAGTGTGTCTGTGCTCTTGCAGTTTTCCCATCCTGCTGTTGTAATGACTGCAGGGGCCAGAGTTGAGACTTTTCATTTCACACCGGTGAGGACCTCTGCCTATCAAATACACACATCATGAGGACATTCTGACCGCAGTGTGGGCTCATTAAGGGCCACAGTATAGCAACTTTATGGCAGCTGTATTAACAGATTACGGACACATAAGGACATCATGTTGTCATTATGGGGATATTATTGCCACATTATGGGAGACGCTTCTCCTCGTAAACTTAAGATCCAGTGAGTATAGCTGGATCTTTTTAAGCTCCATTCACTGCCGCATTCTATTGGTCTACCATTACCCTGACCCAAACCTTAATTAGTGAATTTGACCTAACTCCACCCCTTTAATCACTGGAATGGGGCTGTGGGTGGGGCTCCACCCTCTGGATCTTTGGTTACGTGGAGAGAAGTATATCCATTAAGTGAGTTTTATTGGCTCATTATGTCGACAATATGGGTATAGTATAGAGATATTATTGGCTCATTCATTATGTGTATATTAAAGACATTTTACTCATCATATGTTCACTATAGATGTATTTTTGGCTCTTAATATGTACACTTTGGAGATGTTATTGGCTCATCATGAGTACTTTATAGAGATTTTATTGACTCATCATTGAGTTGTTATGGGTATAGCAAGGGTTCATTATTGAGACATTATTGGCTCATTATTGCAATGTTATTGGGTATATTATAGAGACATTAGTGGCTCATTATTGCAATGTTAGGGGTGCATCATGGGTATATTATTGAGACATCATTAATATGCTATGGATATAGCATGGGTACATTGTATGGACACTATTGGCTCGTTATTGAAATGTTATGGGTGCATTATTAGCTCATCATTGAAACTTTATGGGTACATCATCATTAAAGAGACATTACTGAAATGCCCCACTACTGGCTGCAACGTAGCAAGTGCAGCATTCTCAAGTCTCTACTTTTATACACTAATTTTATGTCACCATCATTCACATTCATTCAGTACCAATGCTGTTATCTGCATCAAAATGAAGATACTGGTATCAATCCTGCACTAGTGTATGGTGCCCAATAATACAAACCGCTCACTTAATTGTTCGGCAGCTCAGTGGCGCAGTGATTAGTACTACGGTCTCATAGTAAGTGAGATTTCGGCTTCATATCCTGGCTGGCCAATACCTCTCTGCGTGGAGTTCGCATGTTTTTCCCATGTATACGTGGGTTTACTCGGGGCACTGTATTTCCCCCGCCCCCAAAACATATGCTCTGTAGAAACACTCTGTCTTGGAACCGAATGATTAAGCCAATAGTCTTTTATCAAATTTATTTTGATAGTCAATTTGTAGGAAAATAGTGGTTGCAAACAAAGAGACTGCTGGCGTCTTTAGCTACCTGGTACCAGAAAAAGGCCCCATAATTGGTATCAGCAAATTTATACTGGAAGAAAGTGGGAGTTCACATGATTGGACACAGAACTGGATGCAGAATAATGAATGCAGGGGGATGCCAATGAATGAACTAGTGGAGGTTTTGGAGGGAAATTCAAATGATAACAATGGAATGGGGTAGTGGGGTCAGCCAGTTACAGATAGAAAAAGTGTGGGGGGGGGGTCAGAAATACTTCCTTCCTCCACAACTCCTACCAGAACCCCTGACCAAGGCTCTTGCTGGAGCTGGTCCTCGAATTACCACACGGTGTTCAGTAAAGTCTACAACATATTTATTAATCCTGAATGGACTAAAGTGTACTTCAGACATTTAAACAACACGACTGCCGCACAACAAGTGATAAGATTGTTGATGTTGTCTTTTGGTCATTCTCTCTGATTTTGTTTCATAATTATGCTCTTTTTTGTTTTTGTTTTGCTATTCTCTCTGATGTTGCTTTGTGCCTGTTCTGCCTGCTATTGTTATTTGTGGTTATTCCCGCGCATTAGTGTATGAGCCCCAGGAGATGAAAGTTGTGATTTTATGCATTTGCATGCTCAACACCTGAGAAAAAAAAGATCAAATGTGTGGATTGCAATGTAGGCTCATTTAATATTCAATGGTTCTCATCTCAGCGCTAATGTCATATGGTCATACTATAAAAAAAAAATCATGCAGATAGTGCCAATTAGAAATTCATTTGTTGTTGCAGTAATGTCAATATGTCAATGTGACTCCAGTTATTCTTCAAAAAACAAACATTTTTTTTTTCTGAGTCCACTGTTAATATTCAGTGGGATACTGAGTGAATATTCACTGAGTTTTCTTCAGAAAATAAAGAGAAAAAGATTGACACTTAAAGCATTTTTCAAAAACCCACTATTAGCAAAGTATTACCTGGCTGTTTTCTGTATCTTGACTATCGCTTTTGTTAGAGATCCGACATCAGTTAAGAATAAAATATTCAGCCAAACGTCAGCTCGCTTTCAACAGAGTGACAGACGGCCCGCCTGTCAGAAGCTCAGGTAATGATAAGTGAAAACCACATTCAGCTAAATATGAATGACATCATCAACATCTCTTCTAACAAAGCTCAGAACTGCCTAGTGATTTTTAGACAACGTACAATTTGTTGACTATCAACTGTCTTTATGTTTTGCAACTTTAAATTGACGCTGTGCTGATTTTCAATTGATAGTGTCGACATCGCGCTCAAAAGATCAGTCAAGAAAAGGAAAAATTGTACCACTTTTCTCTCACAATTTTGTTCACCATAAGCATGGTGTGCTGTGCAAGGCCATGACAACAAAACAATTTACAATGATACACAGTATATAAACATATTTTACCTGAGGCTACATATTTGTAAATAATTCTGACATGACCCCAATGCTGCACATTCTTACTTAGCGAGCCATTGCATGCCTAGCACTTTGTTAGCGCCATGCCAAGCAAGGTCCAGACTGTGGGCAGCAGTCTAGTTGCTAATGCCATCTTGCTGGAGCTGTGGTATTACCATCGTACACATCCTACAGAGGTAATTCCGGGTTCCATTGTTGTCAGAGTTACACAGAAGTAATAAATATAAATCTGCCATATCTTAAAGCATTTTCCAGTGGCAACCTGAAGGTTTTTTTTTTTTTTCTTTAAGTTTAAATTGAATGAGTTTTCTGAGGCTGACAGAGAGAAGTGAAAGATGAGAGATTGGAATGAACATGGTCTTACCTTCCTTAACGCCTGACCCCAAAAATCAATGGAGGTTCACCATCATAAAAAGATTCCAGTCCCAATAATGACTCCTAAAATAGTACATAGTCAGAAGTTTTCTCAAGTTATCCTGAGCTAGAAAACCCAGATCTCCTGTTGTGGAAGTATTTTTGAGGGGAATTTGTGACTAAAACTTGGGTTACCCTTTACAATAAGGATGCATTAATGAACGTAAGTGAAAGGACTATTACTGTATTAAAAATAGCTAGGCTGACGCGAGCAGTACCCCTCAGCCCACATTGAGCAGGATATCAGTGTGTGACTGAGAGTTTAATACTTACCACCATTTGACTTGAATTTCATCATGAAGACAGTTCATTGATGTTCAAGTGTTTTGTGGAGCTTTGTAACTTTCTCGTGAACAGGGACAACAAGATGATGTAAATGCAGATCTAAGTTGGCGGCTCTGACAGCCATATTGGATAGCAGAGCGCCAACAAAATTGATGGGCTTCTGTAGCTACCCAACCCCAGGACTCACACCAAAAATGGCAATGATGGGCAATGGCGTTTTTGAGTTAGTCCTTAGTCGGGGCTGAGGGGTAATTATAAGTGAATAAACTGTTAACAAATGCATCATAGTGCTGAATAAGCATTCTGTAACCATAGTTAACCATTTATTAATGCTCTTTGTCACCCTCATTCTAAAGTTGCAAACATGCCTTGAGTATTCCTTGAGTAGCACTTCGGAGAGTTAAACAATTCAATAATGTATTCATTGATACCTAAGTAAGCTGGAACACCATTTAAAGATTACTTCACATATTAGTTAACGGTCAATTGACTATTAGTTAATGGTTTTTACTGCATTAACTAATGTTAATTAATGTTCCCATTTTCTTAAGTGTTACCAATAGATAATTGACCTGCAGGATCTGCCTCTTTTGATTCTCAACCGTGTAACTGACAACACTTAGAACTTACAGTTGAAGAAGCTTGCGAGTGCTTTCCATTCCGATTCACAAATCGCGGTCTTCAAATCCTATTCTTCACTTGTCACTTACCATGATTGGAACGGGCCTAGAGCCACTCCCTGTAGCTCTGCATTGTGGGTAGCAATGCGATGAGAAGCAGCGTTTTGCATTGCATGTTCTCTTTGTGGAAGTCGTGGAGCGTGGAGAGTGCTGATGAACGCTGGTAAGTACAGTTTGGCATTGTCAGTTTGGGGGAAAATGGAGGAGAAGTAAAAATTTAAAAAGAATTAACTTATGTCCTGTGTACCTGGGGATCCCATATTCAAAACACTAGTGTCTGTTTTTATAGAACATCGAAAGTGATTCTGCCTCAACAGCTGTATGGTGAATTTTACTGGAGGCTTTTATCTTGATTACTTTCCCGGTATCTTAAATTACAAGCAGCAAGATGGTATGATTTTCCACTGGATGCGATGAAACCATCCCACACTGCAGCTGTTCATTTTGGTTGTATTTGGAAATGGTGCTTTTCACTTGTTACAGAAGAGGACGTACTGTTAGAACTGAAATGAATTCAAGAAATCAAGGATCCACCACTTGCACATGCTTTAGTTCACAAATGGAATTCCTGTCATCTAGCCACCGTTGCAGACATCTCATGTGGTTTGCTTCCCTCACACAACTACGTCTGCACACTCGAGCCGGGTTTTGCGTTCAGTCAATCAGAGAGAAGCTCTGAAATTTCTGAAGCTGTCGGCTCATACTGTTGTGGGAGGGAAGTGAAACACATAAGACATCTGCAAAGTAGATTAACCAATGCCAACATGTTGAAAGTGTTCAAAAGGTGGAATTTCTTTGGGTTTCTTCAGTCTTGAAGTTTTCCCGAACACAAGTTCTTTAGCTGCAGAGCAGCGCACTTCGGTCGGCGCTGCCGTAGTTAGACGTTTGATGCGGGGCCAGTCACTATCATGGTAAAGGGGCTTGATTTATATTATGTTCTCATTCAGTCAGCTTTTTATCCTTGAGAACTTTTCTAATTAACGGTAGCATCCCATACGGCACACAAACAGTTTGCTAGAGGAATATACAGCAGTATTTACAGAAAGAACACAACATATAATTGAAGGAACATAAAGTTGGCTTTTTCCATATACACGTATTTTCTCTTTCTTCGATCCAGTTCTTATTTTACATACAAATAAATGTAATTTATAACGAATTTTAGTAGTTTCTGTACCTGCAATTTTTCTCATTAATATTTGACAGGGAAAACCCAAAAGGACTCTCATTTGACAACTATTCTGATTGGCTTATTTCGCACAATACCAATATGTCACGGTACACAAAACCCGGCTGGAATGCGCAGAAGTTGTGTGAGGGAAGCGAACCACATAAGACGTCTGCAACGGAGGCTACTTTTCATCTCGGTCTGTTTGAAATGGTGAACTGGTTTTTTGCGGTCTCCTAACAGTTGTCTTTTTAAGGTGTGAAATGGTGTGGTCTTGTCTGGTTTTTGGGATTGGTAATGAACTAGTAAGAGGGTCTAGCAAAGTACCATATGTTGGCAGGTTCATAAGTATTTGGACAGAGGCGCAATGTTAGAGGGCAGAAATCCCCACATTGACCATGGATGATAAATATCCTCAAATCAGAACTTACAGTGTACGAGGTAATTTGAGCTTAATTTTATGACAGAAAAATGGGAAATGCTGCACAGATCACCATACCATTCCATCGCCGGGATAACACACCACTCATTCAAGCATTCATACTCTTATTTCAAGTCTCTTGATTAGCCTGGCACTTGTTTTTGAACTGGGGGGAATTCAGTGTGCCGGGAAGAAAGTTCGAAACTCCACGTGAGGTCCAAGGCCAAATTCGAGCACTTAACCTTGCCACGAGGCCAGAGTGCAACTCACTCACCAGTGTACGATCATGAATATGTGATTAGTGTTCTTAACTGGAATTTCCAATGCTGATAAGACCTGCATTTCTAATGACTGACGAGCATTGGAGTTTTTCTTGAATTTTGGCTTGGAGTTTTGAAAAAGAAAAAAAGAAATACATTCTACAAACCCCCTCTTCAGAGGGTTAAATGAATTAATCATTATTTTTTGCTCATGGAAGTCTGGCACACAGTAACAGGGCAGCAATGCCCCTCAGGGCTTCTACAGACACTGCCTATCTATAGAGGGTCTGTCTGTGGCCTCTAGGAGTTCATTTTTTTCCTTCATTATGACGTGTATCATCGCTGAATTGTGCACCAAAGATGTAGCGGGTCGCATTGTGCGCAGGAATCCACTCCGGCCTGTGTGTTACAAAAGTAATTGCTCTGATAAGCGGGGTGTTGTTTGTGATTTTTTTTCTTTTATTTTTTTTCTTTTTCCAATCCTTTGTTTTAACCAGGGGTAGCCCACTGAGATTAGGCTTCTCTTTTTTACAATGATGCCCTGGGAGAGAAGCAAGAGAACAGCTGCTAGCAGAAAAGAATGAGAGTTAACAGGAGTTTTGCCCAGGCAGTGGTTTTGGGGTGCAGAGAAACTGCATTCTCGGACCCAACGGTAGAGTTCCGCCGGACATCACCCCTCCTGATGCTAGTCTACGTTCCAGAGTGTCCACAATGTAGTGAGACCAGCGACGATGCAACTGCCAATCAATCTGCCGCTAGGCAACCGCGCTGCCCAAATCAGGGCCTTGTTTTTGAGGTAAGGTGCTCATTATGGGAACATCATGGGCCAATCATACTTCACATGCCGGTGTGGTGAGCCGGGCTTTCCCAAGTGTCTTTTCCTGGAGTTGGGTTCTGGATTCTTATTTCCCTTAGCGATGGCAACTGATTGTACGTGTAGATGAAGGAGGACCAAAATAGCAACTATTACGAGCACTAGCTATATTATAACTTCCCCCATTTTCACCATTCCGCCTGTTCATTTTTGGCTGCTGCTGTTTTCAGTAATTATATACTTTATTGAAGAATTTTACTGACAATGTGCTGGACAGTGGATTCACAAGACCCTGTCTTTCAGTAGTTGAGCAGGGTCAGTATAATTTTACATAAATGGAGTACTTTATGTTTCTGAAAAGTGGTGGTGCATTGTGCCTGTGCAACCTTGTGGAATTTAGCTAACCTGGAAATAAAGTGCTTGATCTCTCATGGGAATAATTACCAGTTTAGGTCCCTGTACCCGCGGTTCACCTTGCATTAGTAAAACAGGGCGATAGGAGCTGTAAAGTGTTTTATTAACGTCAACCATCAATCATTTCCCCTAACATTATGTAAGCAGTAGCCTACTGTCAATTAAAAATGTGCGCTGTAGGCACAAGCTAAATTAATAGGATATTTCTGTAATAGGAAATTCTTGCAGCGAAGCAGAATTGAAGATTAGGAACTACTCTGAGAGTGTAAACATGTTTTTTTTTTTTGCATCCTGCACCATGTAATTTGTGAATCAGTCATTCCACTAAGTGATGAATTACAATCACCAAGCTGTTGGTCTAAAATTTGAATTCACCAGACAGAAAGGGGCTCGTCCGGGATCCTCTGACTGATAGGCTTTGTCTCTGGGTGGACAGGGGAGATTTGTCCAAGTGATCGCTGGTGCAGCATGTGAATCCAGAAGATGTCTGTGAGATTTTTAGTTGGAATACGGAAGCGCAGAGTGTACCAACTGTTTACTGATGCAATGCCTGGTGATAGCGACAGTTAAGGATCTTGTAGGCTTTGTCCCCTTGCCTTTTCTCTTTTTTTTTCCAATTGTCTTTCAAACTTCTGCGTCTAAATGTTTGAAATCCTCAAAGCTCTCAAGCATTGTTGTTTCCATCGCTTACCGGTTGCAATTTTGACATCGTCGTTTGACTACTTGGTCTTCACCATAGACCATAATCACATTTTTGTGATCTCACACACTTAAAATGAGATGTAGGGATAGGAAACATTATAAAGTGCTTCATGGTTTTGTATATGTGGCTGTTAGGGATTAGAATTCATGTATAATTATTAGAATTTGAATAATGATTCAAGGTTTTCATTGGCTGAATCACATCCGGTGCTCTAATAATGCAGATTCTGGTTTAGGATTGCTGCTCCAAGTCTAACAGTTACTGTCAACACCCTGACGGGTGTGCCTATGTTTTGTACATCATAGGGCAAAGAACTGAAAATATAAGTCAATGATGCCTTGATATTTATTTGATAGCATATTGTACAGTATATCAGGCATCATTACCTCCTCTGTACTTCTAGTGGCATTAGAACTTATAAAACATCAACACTGGTGTACATTTAAAATGTGTGGCTTTGTCGGTAAAGGAAGCGTGGCTCAGTGAACTAATCTAGTGAATAAAAGAGTCAACAGAGGACAGTATTTTTATTTTGTGGATGATGTGGATTGTGAGCACTTGACTATTATGTTGATATAACTGAGTGATAAAACTTTTGTCGAGTGATTAAATATTAATTTATCACCCTCAGCACTTGAATAACCCACGGACATGTGGGTAATTGCGCATTTAAGGAGATTGTTTATTTGCATATTTAAAAGCAGAGGGGTTTTATGCAGATTTCTGCGCCATGTCATTAGCTCAGAGCCTTGCAGGAGAGACATTCCATGGGTTGTTATTAGCGATCCCAGCGGGGCACCTGGGGGAAGCATCATCGCTGTTTTTATTCCGCATTCGACCCGGTTTTGTCTTGGTGCCCCAGGAAAACGTGCCTCCAGCGTTTCTTTGCAAGGGCGGATGGCTCCACTTCTGCAGAAATGATATTCGGCAGGGGGTCTGAGGGCACCTCTGCCTGCAGAAATCAACTTTTTTTGGACCACGGACTTGTTCAGGGAAGTCCACCCAAGCCTGTTGATGACAGTCTATTTCTAATGCTATTGATTGGTGTGCTGCCGAGAAGCCACACTGATATTGGAAGCAGCACCCCAGGCATTTCCTTTCGTCAACTGTTTCTGAAGGTGGCCTCTTATTTATTAAATATTGCAGAAATCTCCAGCCTTTCGCAACACCACCTACCTAGACCCGGTTTGATGGGAAATATGGGAGCCACCTTTAAAATGAAATAATGTTGGGGGCACCCCGGTGGCTCATCGGTCTAAGCGCGCGTACCATAAAGGCCTTGCATTCCCACAGCGACCTGGGTTCGACTCTAGCTCAGGTCATTTGCTGCATGTCTGCCCCCATTCTTCTCCCCAACTTTCCTGTCTCTCTACACTGTACAACTGTCAAATAAAGGAAAAATTCCCAAAAAAATAATCTTTAAAAAAAAAAAATGAAATAATGTTGAGTGTAGCTTATAAAATCTGTCCAGTGTGGCCTTGAGTATTTCAAAGCTACATGCTGCTGTTCCTTATGGGCAGAATTGGAGCATTGCCATGCTTGCTGGTGTTGTTGAATTCATAAAGCAATTGACAGGCTTAAAGCAAAGCGCAACTGAAGTAAAGTCTGAGTGAAAATAACAAATCTTATTCATATTCTTCTTACTGTGATTGAAATAAAATAATCGCCATATCAGATGATGATGATGATGATGATGATGATGATTATTATCATTATTATTATGAGTGATTAGTAATAGTAGTAGAAATAGTACAGTATTTAACGGTAATTACAACCCACTTGCAAAAAAGTTGGCTAATTGTGCCCCAAGAGATCAAAGATCTTGCGCCCTCAAAAGTTTTATGCTGTCTATCCACTCCCAGATTCAACCGGACTCCTTCGTTAAATGCCCTTCTTTACATTTGGGGAATGCTCCTCTCATAGCGATGGATTATCTGCTTACACACCTGTTGATAAATTGGTGAGCCTCAGCCCATTTTTGCTCTAGGCAGGGTGGCCCAAATCACGGTCCTTGAGGGCTGAGAACTGCTGGTTTTCCACCCACCTTTTACATGGGAGTCAGGTGTGCTAACAGTCTGGCCAATTGGTGGCTATAACTGTTCACTCACTTGCCTGGAAGGAGCGAAAACCAGGGCTAGATTCGGATTTGAGGGTCAGATTTGGACAGCCCTGCTCTGGAGGGACATGGCTTTTTCTGGACGCCTCCATTTTATATTCTATATTCTATAGTAGGAATTAGCTGTCGTGATGTTTCCCAGCCAAACTGAGTGAGCACCCAGGCTTTGCACAGCCACTGAATTATTATCAGGAACTAGATTGGCTTCATTTTAAACTCTAACTTTTGCCTTACGATTTCAGCGCAGCAGTTGTTCTGTTTTAGAGAGCTTTGGGTTTGTAAGAAAATCACCGCATTCCAAATTGAGTTCACAAGGACCAATTACTCCACAGGTATCTGCTATACTACTTAATGATCTTTGCCACCACCTGGATCAAAACGACTGAGTGTGAGATCTAATGAGTTCAAGTGTGATTATCAGTGATATACAGCCTGTCTGTTACTGTGCTGGGAATCAAAATATTTTTACTATTTCTCATGCCTATAAACTGCAGGTATTCCTTTTTACTCTATTTTAAACTTCGTATGTGGTGATTAAATAGCTGTAACACACAGTTACCTGTCATGAATTGCCTAAGCTTAATGAGGATCTATCCTGCTTTGAACTGCATTTGTCTCTATGGTCAGTGTCCTTGTCAGTCAGAGTGAGACTAACTAACTTGGTTGTTATGTAAGGGTTAGTTCATTCTGCGATAATTATGGCTCTGGATTTTTCCATCTCTGCCTACGAATTCAAAATTGCTTTCTTAATAACAACAGGATGTATTACACACTGGCCATCCATTTTGCCTGTTGCATAGGGCCTATATCGTACCTTCAGTACTACACAGACAAAAATGAACATGAAAATTAAATGGGACAGTTAGAACAACTGACCTAGAGTAATATTAAATGATATTTTATTATCTTTTATTTTAGGATTAAGAAGGTTTGCCGAGAGCATGGAGTAGTTAAGGCTGAAATATCTCTTGTAGTTTCTAAAGGAGGCAGAAATTAAACATATATTCGGTGCGTATGGAAATCTTGTCTCTGCCTCCTAAACTAGCCTCCCCTCGATCGCGAAGTCCAGGCATCCGTGTAGCCTGCTGTCTGAGGCTAATTCTGAAAGTAAGATGAAAACATTTTATTTATTACCAAGGAGAATGTGTTATCCACTGTATCCGTTTCATTGAATTGTTTTGCCTTTATTTAAAGGTGCATTCGGGAATAATTTTTTTGACAATCTATGCTCTGTGACTCTACAGTCATCACATAAATAGATTGACCTATAAGCTCAGAATTTAAACTTTCTCTCTCATCTGTTCAGTCTGAAGATGTTAGCCAATCAGTAAATGGCTCAGCCAGGGTCTTCGTACTTGTCAATCACCTCGTGCATTCTTATTGTGCTTGTAGAAATGCCTCTGGAACATAACTCTGAGCATAATGATGGCCAAAAATTCAAAACATCGGATTTCGCCGAAGCCAAAAACAGCATATGCAATTCAACAGCTGGTGACTAGCATTAGACTTTATCTCCATAACATTATCAGTCAATGTCTGCTGAAAGCTATCGTTGGCCAGTTTGGGCTTGCTATTGCTAATATATTACAAATTATCAATAGCACTCTCTACTACAAAATCACCTATAATGCTGTGTACAGTAAACACAGTAAACCGCTGTGCTCATTGCCAAATTTATATTTGGCAATGAGCCAAATATTTATTTCAACTAAAAGGCACTCAGAGATTGCATTACCTAGGCACTGTGTTGCAATTCGTTGACGGGGGAATTATCGTTCAGTGTGAATGCTAAATGAGTCTGGACAGTGCCGTCCTAATGCGCATAGAAATTATTTTGGCTCGTCTGCATTGCAATTCATCAACAGAGGAATTATCATTGATCGTGAGTGTCAAACGAGTCTCGACAGTGTCGCCTTAACGTGCATGGAAATTCTACTGGCTTGTGGATCAAGAATATGAGTTGGATCTTCACCATGAATGTAATGACTTCCTCTTTGGCGCCGAATCTGTCGACACACAAAATTCCATTGATATTCATCCATTACTTTTTGAGATAACTGGCGAACGAACAAATGACCAATCAAACAAACGCCTGTGAAAACATACATTGGTATAAATAATAATTCATGTTTCACTGGGCTATTACCTCTGAGAGGCAGATGAAAACTTTCCCGGTGCTGCTGGGCGAGTTTGCGTTCATCATTCTGAGTCCAGAGGGGGCTGAGAGGGAAGGGAGGGATGGGGGCGTGAACTTCTTTGTGGCTCGTCAGAAGGGAGTTGCCAAGAACATGCAAAATCACCAGGGGGGTCCACTGAGAAGAAATTTCTTTTTATCTGGGGTGCTCTGGACAAAATGAAATAGAAAAGTTGCAATCAGGCAGGAATGGAGAAAAACGAGGGTAAAGCCCCTGGAGTGGTTTGGGGTTAAGGGCTTTGTTCAAGGGCCCAGTTGCTGAGTTCTCCCCACATTTATCTCTCCAGATACAAGTCAGAATTACAACTCAAATCAGCAACTCTACTATTACCAGTCAAGCAATTAACCACCAGGCCACCCAGCCTTCCCTACTCCTGAGACACTGCATATGAACAGGTACATCCTCTGGATTTCCTTCCTTAGAAAGAATTAAAAAAAAGACTTGTTTAAAGCCAAATCAAACTGAAAACGATGGCAGCTGCCCACATGACATTAAGCAGCTTGAAGGAGAAGACCATGCAATTTTGTGTTTGCAGAGAGCTATTGCCACATCATTACTGATGCTCCTCACATTTTTACTTGGGTAAATCCATGCTGTGCCCGTGTTTTTAATCTATAAATAATGTCACACTGCACGATACACACTGCGAAGCAGTTTCATCTGCTTTCTATTCATTAAACGTCAAAGTATATTTTTCTTTCAATGACTAAAAGAGAAAACAATTGACAATAATGTGTTCATAATTGCTTGTTTTTGAAATTCACAATGCTTTGATGGAAAAAAAAAATCAGAACGTTAATATTCTGCCCTTATTGGTATGTGTGCTCAGTGAACGTTTCTCCAAAGCCCTTTTGAGGATTCAATTGCTGCGCTTGTGGTGAAACAATATGTAAAAGCCCTGATTCATTCATAGGGATGTTCTTATGTCAGCGGTTTGAGATCTGGCCTTTTTAACAGGCTGATTTATGAGCCTGCCGGATCCTATCCTGGCTTTTCTGAAGTGATGTCACCGTGCGTAATGCCTCTCTGTGAGTATGGCTCTGCTTTTCTGCAACATTAACCAAAGCCTTGGGACTCTGCTAGTTTTCTGAGGATTCATGCACATCATTTGTAAGAGGCTTTCGTTGTGCTGGTTCATAGTTTAAGTTTAGACTCTGCTGGCTTGGATAGATACGTACTTTATTGTAGAATATATATACCATTTGAATCGATTGATGTTTTTATGTTTTGATCGAATGTTTTTTTCTGCCCTCCACCATTATTGCTGATAATATCATCATTATGTACTTCTGTCAGTCTGTCTGTCGGTCCCATTTTTTGTGTGGGCCAGTTCTCATTAGCTATTAATATTTCATACCTCTTACTTATCACATGTACAGACTTTGGGCCGTAGTTGTGCAGCAACCTACTTTTATTGAGATTTGACGTTTGACCTAGGTGCAGTGACCTCGAAAATTTTGTGCAGGCTGTTTCTCAGGAAGCAATAAGAGCAGCAATGTGAAACTTGCTGCGTACAAAGTATGTTGGATAGACCTGTGCATTGTGTGGTTGTAGTTAACATTTGACCTTTGGCCTTTAGACTATGACCGTCCATACTTTATATAGTAATAGTACTAAATTTTTTGCATGGATCCGAGATCAAAAGTGAAAAGTTGTGTGTGTGTGCCTTGGGTGATGATGATTCCAATCTTTTTAGCCCTTTTGCACAGAATACTAATATCGCCATTTTTTCCTGTCGTACATGAGCTTATTTAAGGCTTTATTACTCAATATTTGTGTCACAGAGACTCGAAAATTATTCCAGTGAAGCAAGACGTTTGGAAATTTAATGACAGAATTATTTAGCAATTAAATTTCTGAATTTATGGACGCCGGCGTCTAAATCAGCGCCGAGTGGATGATATAAAGGCAAAGCAGAGGAGTGTTACATGCCTTGCACATTATGTTTGCTGTATACAATGTCAGAGTAGAAGCCATAACTCTCTGAAAGTGAATTTAAGATTTGTCATCAGCAGCCCGAGCCCTCGAAATTCAGCAAATGACCAATCCTCCTTTGAAGCTCGGTTTTATTTTGTTTAGTTTTAAAGTCTTTATATTGCAAACAGAGGGAGAAGCATAGTCAAAGTTGAGAGTTTACATTAAAAACCCTTCTGAAGATATGAAAGCCAGAGAGCATACAAAAGAAAATAAAAGGCGTGGAGCATTTTCTCTCTGATGTTATTCGCGTCAAGTTTACCGATACAACTGTTTTACATAAATTAGTATTCACAAAATAAATATAATGTTCCAAACAGTTTGAATGAAGCTCATGAATAATGCATGTTGATGCTAATGACCATCCAGTTGTCAACCGCGATCGAGCTTTGTAGCTTTGTTCAAGTGTGTTTTCAATCAGCTACTGGGCTCCCTCAAAAAAAAAATATCTGTTCCTTCCCACTTACGGATGGTAATATCCTGATGGAGGAAAGTTGTGACCTGGTCTACTAGTTAATCTTTCAATGAGACAATTTACAAAGGTCTGGTTCCTGCAGTTTTTATTGTATTTTTATTTTAAACACTTTCTTTATGTGGAATGTGGTCATGTGTGGTGATAGTGCAGAGATTTCTCTGGTCTGAGTGAACTGATGACTGCTGCTGCTCCTGAATGCATTGGGTGAGGTTGTGACTAATATTCTGCTGTACATGTGCTGTTTGTATTCATTATGGGTGAAGGCTAGACTGAGATGTGCGGTCCACCAAGGCTCCATCCAACTCCATTCAGCCAACCCTGTCCCTGTACTCGGTAGCTCAGTCATTTGGGGGCCTGCTTCTGAGATCTATGCGCGCGCACACACACACACACACACACACACACACGCACACATATGTACAATCACACATACACACAGACATACACACACACACACCCGCACGCGCGCGGATGACAAAGACAGACACGTTCAGATACTCACATGAGCACACACAAGCACACGTAAATACGCAGACAGATGCATACATGAGCAAACACACACACAAACACGCACACGCACACGCACACACACACACAATGAAATGTACATTCACAACACAAAGGTACAAAAATGAACACACACATAAGCATTTACAAACACAAACATGCTCACACTGACACACACGCACAGAAAGATATGTAAAGACATGCACAAACACACACACTGGGTTATACATAGATGCACTCCCTTGCATAGATACACAAACTCTATGCCCCACACAGACTCCCACTCACACTCGGTATATGTACTTGGGCGCAGCATTATAGCTGACTTGTATAATCCCTATAAGTGATATAAGCTGTTTTTTATTGTCGTACTTGTGCTGAGCCGTGTGCACTCGTGCTTCCTATCTCAGTGTTTGACTCCCAGACTGAAAATGGCTCATCGTTCTGCGGATCTCACCCCAGATACAGCTCCCACCTAAGGCCCCTGTGTGGGAGGGGTGCTGCTTCTCTCACTAAGCTTTCCTCTGGCCTCCATCTGGAGCTCTGAGTGGGTCTTTGCAGTGTCTGTCGCTGTACTGAGATCAGATATTGGTGTCTGCTTATGTCAAGCCAGACTCGCTCTGGAGCTAGTGGTGATGTTGAAATCTGTGCCCGGCTTTGCTGCTTGGGGAACTGACCCAAGTAATGCTGGCCTTGTGGTCCTTACATCTCTGCTGCAATAAAATCTGAAAGCTCGATAAATACTTCCTCTACATTTATTGATCAGAACTTGCCCTTTCGATCCAAACTGCGTCAGGTCCGAACATCAGGCAGGCGTCTAGTTTAATGCATATTTCATAATCCAGTATCCTGGAGCTGACCTGAAAAATTTGCATGCAAAAAATCGAAAAATACACTCTAGGTGCATCCTGCTCCCGCTATATTTCAAAGAACCAAAGGAGGCAGTATTTGACGTCTCTCTCTATCTCTAAACATGACTCATCGTGAAAACAAATGGCGAGAGACAATGAGAGACAGAAAAGGAGCCAGGGTACCTCTGCATATAGTCAGACAATATTGTCTGATGTAAATGCATATTTTATTATTATATCAACATCACTCGGTGCAGTAAGAAATTGCACACATGAGATGTACTGGGCAAATCCTTACTTTAAGGGCATTGTTTCCTGTGGCTTCTCTGCTGTTCAATGCATGAATCCTTGTTTGTACAAACTTTATTACTTTGCTCTTTTCACCTGCCAGAGTTAAAGTGGGTGGTCTCCTGACTCTTGGTCAAGATAGCAGCTTGCTAGTCTTTGCACTGCAATAAAGAAGCATGGCAGTATTCATCCAAAGATAAATTGGGCGATTTCTGTTCTCCCAGCTGGTTGGTCGTTTGGTCAGGAATGCGGCTGCTTGGTCTCTTATACAGGACAATATCATGAACGTTTTTCTTCTTCTCCTTCTAGAGGGAAACTGGGTGGTCTCTTCTCCTGGAAGGACTCTGGATGGTTTCTTATCCTGGAGAGGAACTGGGTGGTTTCCTCTACTAAAGAGAAACTGGGTGGTTCTTTTCTAAAGGTGGACGGTCTCGTCTCTGGGAGGGAAACTGAGTGGTCTCTTTTTCTGAATGAAAGCTGGATGGTCTCTTCTCTTGCAGGGAAACTGGGTGGTCTCTTCTCCTTGAGAGTAACTGGGTGGTCTCCTCTCTCCTACAGAACTGTTTAAAGAACAAATGTGTTCATCATGACCTTTTTAATAATATAGCCAACTCTCCCTCTGCTAAGATGGAAAAATAAAACACTGCAGAACTCCTGAATTATGCAAAGGCTTTAAAGCTTTCATCTATAAATCCATGCGTGAACAGTGTAAAAACGTCTCCTGTCGTGAATTTTGAGATGTACACATGCATAAAACATGCGCATTGAACAGTCAAGCGGACCTTTGTTATTTATGTGAGGTACATATTGTCCTGAAAGGACCTCAGTCATTTTTACTGAATGTGAAAAAGCTTTTCAAATTAACCAAAAGTACATTACTACATATCAGTAAATGCTCAACTTAAACCACCATTAGAGTACTATAAATAATGCTAATGCCATCAGCTACCAGCTAAATGATATACCATCTACAATATTAAAATTCAGTGTTTTTTTTAATAATTGGAACAGAGAGAAAAATGCATTATTATCATTATCAGGTTCCTCATTAAACCTTTGAAAGTGTGGTTTTTCGTCTATCTTTTTAAATTCTGAGTTAGTGTTGTCAGACTTAATACTGCTTTCTGGCACTGGCAGTTATATTTTTCAGTTAAAAACCCCATTATGTAGGAATTGGTATTTTTGTGAAACTGTGCCTCCTACAGTTTCTAATTGCAACACCACTGTCGTGAATAAATCACCCGCCACCCCTCACCTCTCATAGAAAGCGACATTTTTTGACAAGCTGATGGATTTGGAATCGGAAAGGATGGTCGATTTCAGAAGCCAAATAACCATGTTGGCCGACGAAGAGTAATGTTAAACGATTGTGCATGGATATGATATGGTTCTATTTATGGCGACATTGGAGATGAACACTAACAAACAGTGAATGTGGAGCGAGCGTAATCAAATAAAATATTGTTGGCTACTTGATATTGCACAACATGCACTCTGGATAGTGTAATTGATTACAAACTAGCTGACATCAGTTTGCAAGGTTGCAAACTTTCAAGGCTTACTTGAAATGAGATTGCCAGGGACTGACCAAACTTTTTTGATTCATTTATTTGAATGCAAGCCTGAGACATAACTGAGGTTTGGTAACTTTTGGCTTGTGTGAAAATAACAAAACCTTGTGAGACAGGGATGACACTAATAAACTTGCGACCAATGTTGCAATTTTTCATGAATAACATTAGCAGGGATATAGACTCTGCTGTTTGATGTGTTTGTTTTTTAGTTAGCCGTGAGATTGATAGCTATGTTGCTAATAACAGGCTATAACATATAGGAATTCTGGGTGATGCTAAGAACAGCAAGTCGACAAAAATTAAACTTACAAAACTAGGATCCCCTGGACACAAAGTGATGTGAACTTGGGTGAAATTGGCCAACATAGCTAGCTGGACAAGACCCAACACAAGAGCACTTGAAGGAGCAGAGTCACGATTGCTTTGCTTGCTCAGAACTTACATACCAAGAAATTGAATCTTCTTAACTGCAAGTCAAAATCTGATTCCTTCCTTGCTAATTGGTCTGGAGCTTTCTATGGAAATTTGAGGATTCATTGCGATTTTTAAGCTTTAGCCAAATGATACAAAGAATGTAAGCTGGTTGCCATTGCCGCTAATTATAGAAGAATAAAAATACCGTCGAGATTTTGAGTTGCAGTTGAGAAGATTTCCTTCTTTCAAAGTTGTGAGCATGCACAGTAATCGTGACACAGCTCCTTTAAAAGTGGTACCGATGTCGGACAGATGCTGAGCTTGCTATTACACCTCTGTTAAAATGGGCTGACTTGGCTTATGATCAAGAACTTGTGATTCAACAAATTTACATATACAGCCAAACATCAAGCTAGTGCAACAACACAAGACATAGCCTATAATACTTACTAAGCTTATCCAACAGCAAGAAGGCAGCTCACCATCTGTCTTGCAGCCTTTGGTTTTATAAAGCTCTCAGGTACTTGTACATAGTGCAAGAAACTGTGTTTGGGGCACAGAGTGGGAATGAGCGCTGCACCATTCTCACAATTACAAGTCACTCTACTGTAAAAATGATTTTGAAGCTGGTATTTCAAGTTAAAATAGTTGCAAGATGTTGCTTTAAGAATACATATGTAATTGCATATATCTGATGTCACACCTTAAGGAGTAAATTGCGAATTGGCACGACAGCAACATAATTAAGTCAGAAAACTGGAAGTTTTACTGCAGATATACAGAGTCTTAATAAGGTATTGGGGGTCTACAAACTGGCTGATCAGCTTCAGCATACCTTGGTATAGAGTTCTCACGTGCCAACTTTACTGGAGGGAAAGGAGTATCTTTCTCCCAAGAGATATTCCCTCATTTGGAGTTTTGATGATGGTGATGGAGAGCACTGTCTAACATATTATTCCAAAATCTCACATATGACTTCAGTTGGTTTGAGATCTGGTGACTGTAAATGCGGTGGCATTTGCTTAGGATAATTTTCAACCTCACTCAATTTTCAAACCATTCAAACCAATTTTCTAAATAATTTTCAAACCATTCAGTGACCATTTGTGCCCTGTGGTGTTTGGACCATTGTCATCCTGGAAGAGACCACTCCCATCTTGGTAGGAATGTTTTATGATAGGATATAAAGGTGATCACGCAGAATAACTCCCTATCCATTTGCAGTGATTTCACCTTTAAGAGGATTGAGTGGACCCAAACCTTGCCGGGAAAATGAACAGAAGCCTCTGCATTTGTTACGTTAGTCCATGTATCTATTCAGGTTTTCCTTTACATATGGCCTGCGTTCTGCGGCTTGCTTTTTCGACACTTTGTTGCTTTTCCTCGGCTGTAGCCCTGATTCTGCACACAGCATTCCCTTATTCCTTGGAGTGTTACATAATTCTGTTATTTTATTCACTGAATGCCAGAGTCTCCTCACATTTTTATGAAAGTAGTAAGCGTTGCCTTTTGATCTAAAAATAATGCCGGGGTCTTAATAATGAAACGTGTTATGTAGGGGCTTGGCGTATACAGTCAGGTCCATAAATGCTCAGACATTGACAACATCATTGTTATTTTAGCAGTCAACCGCACAATATTGAATATGACACTAAATAATGAATATGAACTCAAAGCGCGGACTGTCAGCTTTTATTTGAGGGTATATATCTCCAAAATGGGTGAACAAGTACAGCTCTTTTTGTACATGGTCCCCCAATTTTTAAGGGACCAAAAGTATTTGGACACGAGGCTGCACAGCTATTCCATGTCCAGGTATGTATTATTCCCTTGTTACTTCATGTACAAAAATAAGCAGATAAAATGCATTGATTCAAAGATTGGAATTTTAATTCAGAGTTGCTGCTGTTAACTATCAATATGAATTCCAATGAGCTGCAATTGCGAGCAATGCAAGCCAACAGTAGGCTGAAAAATAAAAATAAAAGCTCAAGAGAAAAAGCTAAAACATCAGGTGTGGCCAAAGGCACTTTATTTCTTAAAGATGAAGGACAGTCCAGTGATCTCAAGCACGGCAAAAAGGCCTGAGAGACCACAGATAACTACTGTGGTTGATTCGATCACAGAAGAACTATTTTCCTGGTGATGAAAAATCCCTTCGCTACAGTTTGACTGATCATGAACACTGTCCAGGAAGTAAGCATATCTGTGTCACTATCAACAATCAAGAGAAGACTTCACCAGAGTAAATACAGATGGTTTACCACTAGATATTATATACTGGTGAGTCCCAAAAATCCAGATTTTTGCAAAAAAAAAAAAAAAAAAATTATCGTGTACAAATCTAGAACAACATCAAATAGGCAGATGAGACAAAGATCAGCTTGTACCAGAATGAAGGGAAGAGTACAGAGAAGAAAAGGAACTGCGCGTGGTACAAACCATACCACCTCATAGTTATGCATGGTCACGTGGGGGCATGTATGGCTGCCAATAGAGCCAGTTCCGTCATATTATTGATATGTGACTGCAGGCAAAAGCATCATGATGAATTCTGAATTCAATAGGGCTAAATTATCTGCTCAGTTTCATCGAAATGATTCAAAACTCATTCCGTGGTGGTTCACAGTGTACATGGACAATGACCCAAAGCAAATCCAAAAAAAAAAACATGATCTGCCATGGCCAAGGCAATTATTTGTCCTGAATCCAAAGGAACATTATATTCACTTGCTAAAGGCAAAACTGAAGGCGACATGCCACAAGGTCAATCAGGAGCTGAAGCCTGCTGCAGTAAATGCCTGTTAAAGCATCTTCAGGGAACAAACCCAGCATCTGCTCTGTGGCTTCCAAACTTCAGGCGGTCATTGACTGCAAAGGATTTGGACCAAGTATTAAAAATGAATAAATCATTATGATTGTTTGCCCAAATACTTCTGAGACCCTAAAACTGGGGGGCTATGTATAACAATTATGACTCCTATGTGGCACAGTATTTTTGGAAAAACCCTTAAAAAGCTGGAAGTCTACTCTTCAAGCAAAGCTTGACTGATTCATGTCAGATCCATGGTGGTGGTGGTGCAGTAAACCAAAATGAATAAAATCGCATTGCTGTCCAAATACTTCTGAACATGATTGTATTATCTGTCTTGTGTTGCATTTGTCACCAGCCAGCCAAACAAGCAACACTTCTTTAGGCCTGTTATTTTCATTTCAGCCACAGTATTAACACTCTGAATCTTTTTTGTCTATTGACATCACGTCTCCAGTTCTGTGTTAGCAGAAGGTTATTTCACTCCGAATTATCACTTGATTGTCTTGACGTTCTTAAACAAAGACACAAGAACCAAATGAATGACTTTGCTTGCAATGATTGTCCCCTTCCCATGGGAAAGAACGACTGCCAGCGTTCAATGTGTACGTGATATTTGAATCTCCTTCGGACAATGCCCCAGCCTGATGGGAAGTTTTCCACTGGACACTATTTGTTTACTGGTTGTTATAGCGAAAATTCAAATATCACTTGTCAAAATGTGCGATTTCTTGCAGCAACTTCAAAACCGTAATAAACTGCAGAACTGATAGCACTAACAAGCAAACTTGCAAGTCCATGCCTATATGAAGCCTTCACAGTCACCGCTGGGATTTAATTTCAGTTCTGTTTTGTTTAGGCCTCCTGCTGATGCAATCTGAAATACTCAACAGAGTGTAAAGATAAAATTATGGAATGTTTTTAAGGTCTGAAAATTGCGTGCTGTAGCGCCAGTGGATTTTGATCCCAAGGGCCAGTTTGCTGGACTGAGCAGAATCTATCTACCTTTCTGTGGAAATGCTTTCACCTCCATTTCCTGCTTTACCCCTGAGTCTGTGAGTTAATTTTTAATGCCGCAACATTCATTTTTGGCTGCCTCTTGCTTTCCCCCCTTGTTTTGTTCTATTTTTTAATTTGATAATGTGAATGCACTGTGATTTCCATTATAATGATGCTACAAAAAAGAACGCTCGAGTTCGAGGGCTCATCTTTTCAGTGTCAAACTCAGGAGATTTAAGTGACTTGATACCGTTCCACAGGGAGGAGAGTTCAGTGAAAGATGCCGTCGCAGAGCCTGGAGAAAGTGTCAGCCACACAATGTGGGATAGACGACTCAGCTGAATTGCTGACAATTCTCAGAACTCGCAATGACAGAAACCTGGGTATCGCCTCCTGCATACATTTATCAAGCTACTAGGATTATTTCCCGCCTTTTCAAAAGTCAAAGATTGAAATACCCCCCTTTTTTTATTTTCAGTATTCTAGTTTGAATAACGCAGGTATTTAGGAATTTAATATTTCATATTTTACTTAATATGTGAGTGAAATATTTAGGTTTGGCACAGAAGTGATCTGCATTAGGCACCTCAGTGCATGGACCTCTGCACTACCACTGTTTAACAGGCATGACACATCTCCCCTCCAACTCTGGAAGAACCCCCCCCAACATCCACACACACAGTGTGAAAGTGAGTTGCACGTAAGTGATCAGTTGATTTGGGGAGCGCATGTTTTTGTGACTGAAGTCAATGGTCAGCCACCCTTTCCATTCTTGCTATGAGCATTTCATGTGCACTGCTGTAATGTGTAAAAGAGAACGGTTTAATCCCAGGAAATTGTCTATCACCCCCTGTGGTCATTTATCAGAATACAGGAATGAAAGTACCCATAATGTGGAAAACAACTTTCCCAGTTTAGTACGCCAGTGCAGTGGTCTCATCTGAATCTAATGGCCCATAATAAGATGACTTTGAAGACGCCCCAGTTTAGCAGTTAGATCCCCCTTTTCCACTTCAGCACTTTGAATGTGTGATTAGAAATTCCTGCTGTTTCCTACATCACAAACAGACCTGCTCTGCATAGCTCACACCAGCCAGCACTGTGTCTTTGTACCCTGCTTCCTCCCACTGGACTTACAGACTTCCCCATCTCCCTCTTTGTTGTGCCTCTAATGTTACTTTTACTCCATTAAGCTCTGTCTGTAGGCCTATCAGAGCAGTGATCATTATCACAGGAGGGAAGCCCACTCAAAACAGCCTGTTCTTTGAAGGGGAGACCATAACGAACAGAGATTATGGGCTTTTATGAGGCCTTTTGCTTTTGCTGTGAATTTGATAAGCCTCCAATTTGGACATCCAAGAATAGAGGAACTTTGGAAAAAAAATAATACCAAATAATATGGGACCCTTAAATCTCTCTCCACTATCAAAGATTGTTTCCAACAACCCAATTATTGATTTTGACTCTGTCATATTCGGTTTTATCCTGCTGAAAAGGGAGACCAACAGAACAAACTCACACTTATTGCCACAGAAGTTAACTATATTGTGAGAATAGAAACTTGCTCCAAGTAAGAAATGAACAGCAAGTACTGGAGAAAGCAAGAACTAAACTCGAAAGAAAAGTTGCTAATGAACCAAAGCAAAAAAAAAAAAAAAAAAAAAAACATAAGCGTTACTCCCCGATTGAGTCAGTATTACTTGGTGCTGTAGAGAAAGGTCCACAACAACCAAGTGACACTGCAGTCAAACACACATTCTGAATTAAGACCCAATTACAGTAATTATTTCCACAACCGGTGGATATTTTTATTCTTTTTTATTATTATTATTAAAGGTCTTACTTAGCTCTCACAAAGACTGACCTTGATATGCTAATATGTAATTCCACCAGGATACCATTCATCAAAGTGAATACACAATAAGCAAACAGCACAATAAATGTATGAGCAATAATCTAATGACTGGCAGTGTGACTCTGGTCTGGGAGCTCCCTGCACATTCGTGAAAGCCTGCATGGAATCGGATGCACTGAGTCCTGCATGAACTGCCCAATGGACAGAATAGAGCTGTGCGACAATGACATCGATGTTATGACACGACTGCAGTGTGGTAAGACAAGGCAACCAGTTTTAACATTAATCCTTTATAGGGCACTCCAAAATACCATAAGTAGCATAGTGTAGAAAAGTGCCGAGTGTCTTGCATATGTCCATAAATAGCCTTACCATCACTTGCCCTAGTCTTAGGTGAACGCGGAATATGATGAAATATGGCATTACTGTTTTTTCTTGCAAAAATTTCAGTAATTTCTAGAAATCCTGTGCAAACAACACCTATCTCAGCATTTGGCATAACTATTTAACTGTATAATGCTTGAATTTCATTCACTTACCATCGTTAGTTGTGATGTTAGATCCATGTGGGTGGGACTGAGTAGGGGCACATATGCGCACTTTAAGAGGTCTGGACAAGACAGTAAGGTTGAGATGCTCTTGGCCACTGCTGATTGGTCACTACATGTGATGTAGCCTGAGCTTTGCTGATTGACTGGGAGAAATCGCCGCAGTTCTTCTACCTCACGGACAGGCGTGGAGCACCAGTTTGGGCACCGGCTGAACTTACCAAGTATGGTTTCTTCTCCAATAAAGGGTTAAGTGACAGAACAAAAACAACCAATGAATGGAGTAAAGAAAATGAGACTGAGGTGGAGCTGGGGCGGTGGTGGGGTTACAGTCAGAGTGCTAAGGCAGGATGGTGTTTGGCGTTTGGAGCTTAAATGGACCGAATGATTTGAAAAATGAGCGAATGGGCAGTCTGGATTTTGGCGAGCATAGTCAGCTCAGCAGTTAGCTGAATTTTGTAGCTGTATGATAGACTGGGAGCCAGCTGTTTGACGCTGTTGTCTGTGTATCCAGTCAGATCAGATCTGCCCCTGCTGTGCTAGTTCATATGTATTTAGATCCCTTATGGGTATATTTATATATTTTGTACCCCTTATGGGTTGGGGATATATAGTATATAGCAAAGAATTCCGTCCGTCCGTCCTCCTGTCCCTCCATTTGCACCAGTTTGTCTGACCGATTTCTCAAAAACCACCCATCAGATTGTTTTCAAATTGCAGTTATGCATTCTACATTTCATGGAGTGGTGCAGTGCCAAGTTTCATGAAAATATGACAATTTTTTTCAAAATTACTTTTGTTTTCCATATTTTGAACTTAAAAAATTTACTACTGCAAATGGTGTCCAACCGATTTCTCAAAAACTGCTTATTAGATTGTTTTCAAATTTCAGTCATGCATTCTATATTTCATGCAGAGGTGCATGAATCTCTTCAGTGCACAAGGGTCGGGGGTATTAGTGAGCTGGGCTCACCTTTTCACTTGTTTTTACTCGGGCCGGGAGGCCACGAGTCTAAGTTTCGGCTCCGTTTTTTTTTTTTTTTTTTTTTTCCCGGGGTCGCGATTGTCCTGCTCATGTGTGCGCGCGGTTTCACGATTGGCCCAGGCCTAGACCTGTCCCGAGTACAGGCTCTGAGGAGCCTCTTGTTTTTTATAGGATTGAGCACAATACTGGTATGATGTCCGCACTGTCAAGATGCCACTCATTTATTTTTTGTCTGTCAAGCAGAATTGCCCAGAGTGCCATGGGTACAGTGGGGCCCAAACGTAGACACCAACTTAGTTTGATTCCCTTGGATCATAGTTTTATTAATGTTGACTTTGCTTCATTTGTATCATTCGCGTTAGAGATCAATGTATAGGCTATTTTAGGCTTCAGCTGCAACCTCCTGCCACAAGAGGGCAGCAGTGAAAAGAAAACTGAAAATAGACGGTTATCTATTGATAAGAGGATAAAGTAACGTGACATTAAAGAGATGAGGCAAGCAGGACGGAGGTTATTGTGGTGGGACTGCCAGCACATTTGGAGCTCAGATCAGGGACTTCATGTTGGCAAAATATAATTCAGCTGATGTTGTTCCCACAGTATCATCTTTCATAGTTGAACACAACCGCTGGTAACTGCTAGGCCTAAGGTTTAGCTGAATGATATACATGCACAACCAGATTTTCCACTGGGAAACGCCAGGTCACCATTCCATTCCAGCAGTAGCGCCCAGCCCCCAGTGGTTACCTGAGGTATAGCAGCTCATTAAGCCTTTGGTGACTGAAAGGATATGTCCCTGTTGAAGCCCATTGAAAATCAAGACTTCACGATGTCAAAATGATTCAGTGTTTTTACAGTACTTTTAAACTCAAAAAAATTTTTTGTTCTGAACTAATTGCTCTTCAGGGTGTGGAGCATTTCGCACGGGAGCGGATTCCAGTTCAACTTCTATTTCGATTCATCTCTTCTTATTAAGGCACACAGTACTCCTGCTGTGGCACCAAAATGCCCTGTGGTCAATACAGCCACCTCCATGAATCTCTCTGCTTTGAGTTGCTCCCATTGGGGTCCATGGAACTTATAAAAAGAATCTGCCTTCAGTTCTTTGTATTTTACATCAATCAGCCATGATATTAAAACCATCTGCCTAATATTGTGTAGGTCTCTCAATGCTCTGAGTGATCAAGGAATGGACTCCTCTAGACCCCTGAAGGTGTCCTGTGGTATCTGGCACCAAGACTTTACCAGCAGGTCCCTTAAGTCCTGTAAGTTGTGGGGTGGGACCTAGATGGATCAGTCTTGTTTGTCCTGCTCATCCCACAGATGATTGATTGGATTGAGATCTGGAGAATTTGGAGGCCAAGTCAACACCCCTCTTTAAAATGTTCCTCAAGCCATTCCTGAAACATTTTTGCAGTACCGCAAAAATTGCTGAATGCCACTGCCACCTGGGAGTAGCGTTTCCATGAAGGGGTATAGTTGGTTTGCAGTGGGAGGTGGTACATGTCAAAGTAACACCCACATGAATGTCAGGACCAAATTTTCCCCTGAAGAACGTAACTCAGAGCATCACTCTGCCTCCGCTGGCTTGCCCTCTTCCCATAATGCATCTTGGTGCCATGCCTTCCCTAGATAAGTGATGCACACGCACCCGCCTATTCACATGATTTAAAAGGAAACATGATTCATCACCTTCTTACATTGCTCCATGGTCCAGTTCTGCTGCTCAAGGGGGGCATTGTAAGCGCTATGGTGGTGGACAGGGGTCAGTATGGGCACTGCGACTGATCTGCAGCTACGCAGCCCTATCCTGACACCTTTCTGTCAGAGCCAGCATCAATGTTTTCAGCTATAGTAGCTCTTCTATGGGATCAGACCAGACGGGCCAGTCTTCACTCCCCATGCGCATCAATGAGCCTTGGGCGCTCATGACCCTGTCGCTGGTTCTGCATACTGGGAATATCCCATGAGACCCGCTGTTTTGGAGATGTCATCTAGTCATTTCAGTTTGGCCCTTGTCAAAACTGTTCACATCCTTAAGCTGCATTTCCACTAAACAAATCATTTGGGCGGCCAAAATACTTTCAAAGTCAATGCAAAGACGCAAATAGATGCGAGTTTGCGCCTTCTCGCGTGTATTTGCGTCTTTGTATTGACTTTGCATATAATCTGGCTGCGCGAAAGATTCGTTTTGCATTTGGCGTAAACGCAGCATTATACTTGCCCATTTTTCCTGCTTCAAACATATCAACTTTAAGAACTGTCTGTTCCCTTGCTGCCAAATATATCCCACCTCTGAACAGAGGGCACTTTAACAAGATATCAATGTCATTCACTTCACCTGTTAGTGGTTTTAATGTTGTGGCTGATCAGTGTTTATTTCAATATAAAAGTGTAGACCTGGCTATAAAATAGTCTGGTCATCTCTTTTACGTCAGTCCGGAGCTGGACATTCCACTTCAAAGCATGGCTTAAAGCATTCTGCTAAATTTTTTCCCCCAGCGAATGCCACTGAATTATATCTTATCTGTATAATTGTTTGCGCTTGACTGCTTTAATCTTATCGAGTCATTCTAACACCTGCTCAATATTCTGGACGAAGGTGCAGTGATTGATGCCAACTTCATAAAAGGACCGGAGGATAGACTGCAATACGTAATGTCTGGTCATGTTATAAGGTGTCTGGGTGCCAAGTAATTAATTAACCACACTAGCTGCCTGGTGACTTTTTTGTTGAACCAATAAAATACTGCATTACTGTTTCACAGAATACGTCAGCCCGTATTCACATCCACATCTCATCATTATTTATTTATTTTTTTTTTCTTTCTGTAATTTTGTGCCCTCCAAGTCCCTGCTTTGACACACATGACCACAGTAGATTCACCTTTCACAGTACAAGAAGGGTCTCGGCGCTGAAAGCTGGTTATGAAGGTTAAAGCAGATATAAATTATCTGGTCAGTTTCACAGGCCCAGTCAGATTAACCCCAGTTTGAAACAAAATTACATTTCTCTCGACTGAATTCGGTGTAGGACAAAGTTAAATCTGTGTATGTGAAACCAGCCCAATGAAAAATTATTTGACTTTGGCATTGGTAAAATTGTCCGCCTCGTATGGAAGCTGTTTCAAGCAGCATCCTTTATTTGGGGGAAAAAAATGTGTGAAATTTTTCGCTCACAAAACTCAATGAGTGTACAGCCAGGAGGTTTTACGTAAGACTTAAACAATTGTTGGCGTAGCTGACATACATGAGAGCCTTCCAAATAAAAAGTAGTAGCAGGTTGAACATATGCAGTGTAGATGAATAGGTTGTTTCCAGGATGGATTTACACACAGGCTGTGAGGCGTTCCTTGATTTGTGCGCGGAGGCAATGTGGAGCTTTGCTCTTAGAAAGTAATGCGATTAAAGCTAACTGTGACCCTTCTGTGAGGGGTGCACAGTCCTGAGGCATCTGCAGGATTATGGATAATGATACTGTGTTCTACAATGTGGTTAGCCTATTAGCGTGTGCACAGAGGCCCTTGTGATTAGCGTGCTGTGTTTTGCGTTTGCTCTGGGACCCTGTGGCTATAGCATTTGAGAATGATCCCTTGTGATTAGCATATTAGCATCTGCACAGAGGCTCCCGTGATTTGAATCGTAGCATGTACTGTATGCAATGATCCTGTGATTAGCATGTTAGCATCCGCACAGAGAACCTGTGATTAGCACATTAGCGCATTCACTGGCATCAGTTTTAGCATTTGCTCAGTCCTCTGTGTTTAGCATCTATATAAAGACTATGCAATTAGCATCCTGTACATGGCATGCACACTTGAACCTTGTGATTAGCATCAGGTGCATAGTATATATGCAGAGAACTTGTTTAGTATCTTATTGTCAGCGTCTGCATGGGGACTTTGGTTGTCAGAATCCTGTGATTAGCATAGCTTTTCAACATGGTTTCACTCAGGTGCAAAGAAAGTAGCTGACACATGAAATTATGGATGGACCATTATGCTAATCTTCTTAAAAAATATGTACAATTATGGGAGGGAACATCTACTGACATAATTGCGGTATATGAATGCTTGAGTTCATCTTAACGAGCCACAATAAATCATTATCTGGACTGATGTTTGCTTGGAGACATTATCAAATTAATCTGATCGTGATCTAATGCTGTTTATTGCATTTCGTGGAATATGTATCATCTGTGTGCATAGTTCCTCTTCTCTGCCACGTACAAAGGTTACTGTCAAAACAAGAAAAAAATGGTTAGAGAACCATTTTCATTTCAGAAGATTATTAAAATGAGGTCAGGTAAAGATAACACAAATTTTTTGCAGTCCGTCCTGTGTATTGTATGCTTATTCCCATGAAGTCACACATGCCTGGAAATAGTCTGCTTGTTTTAAGCATAGCTTCATTTCTTAGAATTGAGTATTTTATTCCAGCAGAAATAAAAGCCTAATTCCCACTTAAACAAAAATAGAAATTAAGGCACACACACGCAAAAAAACAACATTTTAATGAAGGTATTCTTGTCACACGTGCAGGCAGAAATCCAATTAGAGTATTGAGTTCAACAACAGTGGGTGATGCAGGGATGTAATTAGTTGATTAATGAATAGGAAGATAAAAAATGCTGGTTTATTACACTTTCACACTTGGGAGAAAACAATCGGTTTCCTTCTGTAATCTCACCTACAAAGTTTTACAATAAATTTAAAAAGCTATTTTTACTTAATAAGGTTGATAAAGTTCTCTTATGAAACATAATAAGGTTGATAAAGTTCTTTATTGAAATATAATTGATATTGTTTCTATGGCACCGGCCCTTCATTCTGGCAGACTTCAGTAGTTTGTTTTACAAAGGTGCCGACTTGACTTAATAATGTAATTGTGAAGACGTACTCATTACCATGCTGATGATGCCATGTGTATATTTGAATGAAATTTTCATGACAAACAATCTACTCTGTTTTCTGCAAACCTGAATTAAGATATAACACCTCTCAGTGGGGATAATTATGGTGGAATATATTGTCAAAATGAATAACTCAGAGGTTTAACATAATCTTAATATTTATAATAAGCTCTGATGGATTTAAATAATGCATCAAGCTGATTGTTTGCGAACTGATCCTTTTAAGACAACTTTAAATGATTGTGCACTGCTATAAATGGACTGAATGTAACAAATAAATCAACACACTGTCTCCTTGTTATTTTAACTGTAAGTAGAGAGCTACGCACATTTAACTGTGGTTTAAAGTTAATATACCTCTGTTATAAACAGCTTGTAAAATTCCAGTTAAAATAAAAATAACTGGCAAAAGACATGCCAGTTTATAACTTGTGTGTTTCACTGGGTATGGATCTACATTCCTCATATTAACGCTAACTCACTTTAACCCCTTACACTCTAATTATTTTGAGCTCCCGCCGCTCGCGGTGTGGGAGCTATGGTATTGGGCTCCGTCCGTGCGTACGTGCGTGCGTGCGTGCATGTGTGCGTGCGTGCGTGCGTCCGTCAACACATTTTGCTCATCAACAATTTCAGTTACAGGCTCCTAATTTTTACTGGACATGCATCTCATAAAGCCCTACAAATGACATGCCTAAAGGTGACCTTGGCCTATTTTTTCAAGGTCACTGGCCCAAACATATCACCAAAAACTTTGACATTTTGCTGTATCTCATCAACAATTTCAGTTACAGGCTCTTAATTTTTGCTGGACATGCATCTCATAAAGGCCTACAAATGACATGCCTAAAGGTGACCTTGGCGTGTTTTTTTGAAGGTCGCTGGCCTCAAGATATCACCAAAAACTTCGACATTTTGCTTTATCTCATCAACTGTTTCAGTTACAGGCTCCTCATTTTTACTGGACATGCATCTCATAAAGGCCTACAAATGACGTGCCTAAAGGTGACCTTGGCCTATTTTTTCAAGGTCACTGGCCTAAAAATATCACCAAAAACTTTGACAATTTGTTTTATCTCATCAATAATTTCAGTTACAGGCTCCTAATTTTTACTGGACATGCATCTCATAAAGGCCTACAAATGACATGCCTAAAGGTGACCTTGGCGTATTTTTTCAAAGTCACTGGCCCAAACATATCACCAAAAATTTTGACACTTTGCTTTGTCTCATTAACTATTTCAGTTTCAGGCTCCTCATTTTTACTGGACATGCATCTCATAAAGTCCTACAAATGACATGCCTAAAGGTAGCCTTAGCCTATTTTTTCAAGGTCACTGGCCTAAAAATATCGCCAAAAACTTTGACATTTTGCTGTATCTCATCAACAATTTCAGTTACAGGCTCCTAATTTTTACTGGACATGCATCTCATAAAGTCCTACAAATGACGTGCCTAAAGGTGACCTTTGCCTATTTTTTCAAAGTCACTGGCCTAAAAATATCACCAAAAACTTCGACAATTTGCTTTATCTTATCAACAATTTCAGTTACAGGCTCCTAATTAGCTCCCGCCGCCCGAGTGGTATGGGAGCTTTGGTATCAGGCTCCATCCTTGCATGCATCCGTCCATGCGTGCGTCTGTCAACAAAAAAAAAAAACTTCAACATTTTGTTTATCTTAACGGCGGGAGCTTCTGGGGCCGCCAATGCCCTATGTTTTTTTCATGTATGTTTTCCCTTAAGTAGCTTCAAAGTCAGAAACAGCATTTTTTTTTTCATTTTGTAGGATGGCTTCAGGTACATATTCTGTATGCACTTGTTGCAGCCCTTCATTGATGCGACATCACACTTGTATTCAGAGGATTAATCACACCCAGGATGCTATGTTTTTTTATGGACAAAGCACTAAATCCATTGGAAAATATCTTGATTTTGTACGTGATTTCAGGGATTGTTGGAAACCTTGGGATCTCAGCGAGAATTTAAAAAAGACCCAATGTTCCACAAGTTTGAATGCAGTATCTGCATTTGACGGCCTCATATATGGATCTGTAAGTGTTATGGCGTTAAAATGGGTGTGTTCACATGCATATGAAGTGAAGTGCCTAGGGATTACTGCCTCTTGAAATTTGTCAGTATCTTAGTACATATGGAGCTCGCTGTGTACAATCTGTGTCTCCACGTCAGATAAGAAAAAAAAAAAAAATCATGTTTGACAATTTCATGCCTTCTCTGTGCTAGATATAAACAAAGACTTTGCTATGCCGTAAAGATCTGAAAAGACAGCATGTTGCACAAAACAAAGCACTGTATCATGGACGGTCCACACAAATGCTTGTGGTTCTCATCACTAACTGTGACAGTCACGGAACTACGGTTGTTTGCCTTCAAATCTCATGAAATCCCGATTTTCAGCTTGCAGTCCGAGCTGGATAAAGAGATTCGGTTTTAGCTCCCTACACCCTTTGTTGTCTGTCTGTCACCAGTCAGTGCAAGCTGCTGAGGAACCATGAAATTGTTTATTATTCTGTATTTCTGCGGTCGATAAGTCTAGGCCCTGAATCCACAAGAGGCCATGTATCTTCTTTTCTGTTGCATAGTGAGCTGAACTATTGATGCCCGTGATCTGGCTTCACACCTGACTCCCAGGTAATGGTGGGGGACCTTCAGTTCTTAGCCTCAAAGGACCATAATTTGTGGAATAAGGCTATACCGCAGTGTGTTTTGTGTTTTATGCGTAGCATGTAGCACCAGGTTTAGCCAGTAGCGGGCAGTCTTCCTTTTTATGCCTCTGCATTACCTGGCATAGTACACTCCTTACTTGTCCAGAGTCATCCTGGTGGGGGCCACAAAATGGTTGCTTACTTGTTATGAAGCTGTTCTAGTTCATGACATTGTGATTAAAAAAGAATGCTTCTATTTGAAAGCAGTGAGGTAAACATGTGCATTGACTTGGAGTCAGTCTTAGAGGGCTTTCATTCCCAAAGGATTCACTTTATACTGGCATAAATACGAGCAAATCAAAAATGACAGTCTGTTCTGCAATTTATTGCACAGAAATTACAGCCCTTTAGAGTTATGATCCAGTATAAATACTTACTCGTCCTCGCTGTTTAATCAAATATACCATTAAATTCAATCCATACTGGCTGTTGTACTGCATTTGCATTGTAAACAAAAAACCTTCCTGAGGTGAAACCAGCCTCAAAAGTCGCTGCACCCTAATCAAATATCCCCTCCGCTGAGACAGAGCAACTAACATGCAAATATTTTTCTTAATAGCTAAAAGCAGTCACATACGACATTTTGACTAGCCTGTGGGCATGTGATTCTCAGTAAAAATCTTATGAATGTTTTTAGTGCAGAATGTCATGAGAAGGAGGTATTCAGGCTTTAGTTAAAGAGAGAGAAAGAGAGGGAGGTAGAGAGAGAGAAAAAGAAAGAGTGAGGTAGAGAGAGAGAGAGAGATTTTAACTATCATCAACATCTAAAAAGCTGAGCTCCCGCATTGGAGGTGAAGAATAAAAATATTTTTTGCAGTTATGACAAGAGAACTGCGGAAAAGACGAGCTAAAACACTTGGGAAACATCCAGTGAAGCAGGAAAACAAAGTAAGAACTTCAAAATAAGTCTATAATAGTCAGTTTCTTTGCTTCAGCTACGACTGACAGTTTAGCATTTGATGTTGCTAGAACCCCGTTTACACTGGGCTTACGACCGAGTTGCGACCAAAAAATGGCCTCTGCTCGCCCTCACTCGCACTGACTCGCACTGGGGTTGCAAGCTGGTCTCTATGCAGTCTTCATAGTCTCCAAAACCATCTCTCTTGGTCTCCATCACTCTCCATCGGTCTCATAGAGGTTTGCGAGTGTATGGAACTGCTCAAAACACTCGCAAAGGTTGTGCGACCAATGAAAACACAAGAGGGTATCATATAATCGATCGTAATAAGCTCGCACAAGTCTAAACTCACTCTCAACTTGGTATCGCAGGTTGTAATAGACTCGCAAGCAGCATGGCATGTGGTTGCATGATCGCAAATTTTTAGGAATTTTTCACTCACAAACTATTGCGAGCATTATGGCAAGCTTAATGCGAGCCTATTGCAACCCCATAGCGACCGACAAATGTACGCATTTTAAATGCGACCGAATTTGCGACCGCGCTGAGACCGCATGCCCGATTAAAGGGATTGAAATCTGACCAATGGCGAGGCTTCCTGTGGCCGGTGGCGACGCAACTTATCATCACATGTTGTCTATATAAACACAGGACCACTGCTCTATCCATCACTCGCGGACACGCTTTCTACGAGTAAACACGACAAGTACGAGTATTGCGACCGCATCATGGGTCATTTTTAGTTTTCAGTCTCGATTCGGTCGCAACTGAGGTTTGGTGTAACTGCAAATAAGAGATCAAAGTAGGGAACGGCCGCGACTTGGGTGAGTGACCAAAATTTCACGATCGCGCTGGTCGTATCGGGGTCATATCAGGGTCGCGGTTCAGTGTAAACAGGCCATAAGGAAACCATTGATTTGAATGCAAAGCTTGCTTACTGAAGCTACTACTAAAGTTACAGGAAGAGAAACCGTTTTTTAGCTTTTCTCCACCGAACGAATAAAATGTACTGTTAATTTTATAATTACATTAGAGTTGTTTGCTGCTTAATTTGAAACAAACAAACACAAAAAAAAAGAAATGATAATGAACATAATAATGAGATGGAAGGTCCAAAAATACTAATGCTGGAGATACAGTATCCTAATGAGGTTTGCTCATCAAAAGCAAAAAAGACACAAGATGAAAAATTTTAAAGGGCAATTTTGAAATTTATACTGTGGACTGACTATTAAGCAGAGCAAAATGTGAACAGAAAATCTAACTTAATTTTCCACATAGATTATATTTCAGCATGGCACAACGCCTTTTGCTAAACCTTGGAAAATTTGCAGAAGACTGGCCTCTGCAGGGGGAAGACAAATAAACATCTTTTAGGACCAAACTACTGGAAATACTAAAGATGAATTTATATCATAATGGCACATTCATGGTGCGTGGGAAATGTTGAAAAAACATTCCTACGCATGAAGGAGCTAGCAAACAAATTGAAGACTGGCAAATTCCCCCAAACTAGAGGCACTCTGAGAGTGCAAACCTCTGCCAAGGCAGCACAGTCCAAATCTTGCTGAGAGAACATGGCTTATAAGAAATTGGATAGGTTCTGTCTCGGATGCGAGACCAGTCAACCCACAAAATTTGAGTAATATCACTGGGAGCGAAATTCAGTTATTGCGTGTCAGAGGATTTCAAGATGGCTGCCGCGGTGGCCATATTGTTTCACCGATCGCGGTCGAAGTCAATAGGGTCCAACCCTGATGCAATAGCACCCATCCACAAAATTTCAGAGATATTCGTTCATTACTTTTTGAGTTATCTTGTACACAAACAGACAGACAAATGACTCCCGCCTAGCGGGACCGTTGTCGAAATCATCTGGTGTCTGACTCGAGACTTCAAATCTCCGCCAGCATAGCTGGATTTGTACTTTGGCCTATATCTCAGCTGTACTTAATCTCCGCCAACATAGCTGGATTTGTACTTTGGCCTATATGTCAGCTGTACTATAGCCTAGATATGCCTAAATTTAATCACTTGTTTCTCCTGTGCTGCTGTAACATCCTGCGAAGTTTGGTTGAAATCTATGCTGCCGTTTTTGAGATATCCTGCTAACAAACAGACAAGCAGACAGACAGACAGATGACTAAGGGAACAAAGTGACCTGGATGTCGATTTCGGCAACCAGCAAAGGCCAGCAAAAACACAAGCTCCTTGGCGGAGGTAAGAATGCATATATGCCTCTCTTTAATACCACACCCAGGAACAACACCACCACTTGGATTCACAGCCCCATTTAAAAAAAAAAAGCCATTTGATGGTGAAACAGATGGGTTCAGCCCGGGAAGGCCTGTGCGATTTAGTGAGGGAGGTCATAGCTTTGAGGGAATCTGCCTCAGAGAGTGAGGAGACAGGAAACCTGGTTCAACATCAACAAGGCCTTATAAAGCAACTTCAGTCAGCCGTCAGACACCCGGAGGAGGGCAGTCAGACACTTAAGACAGAGGTCCATAGACTTAGGCCCTGTCCACTCGTACACGGTTACTTTTGAAAACGTAGTGTTCTCCAATCGTTTCAGCCTCCTCATCCTCATGCAAACTGTGTTTCTGGTCCTGGAAAACTCCAACTTGTGACTGTTTATTTCTTTCTTTGATTTATTGAATGATTGATTGCCCCTTTGTTTGGTTGTTTTTTATTCATAAGTTATTCCACTGTATATCACTTTATTTAATATTTATTACATTAATGAATTGGTCTGGCAAAATTGATGCCAATAAAGCACATTTGACTTCACTTGACAGAGAGAGAGAGAGAGAGAGAGAGAGAGAGAGACACAGAGAGAGAGAGATCAAAAGATTTACTTTAATGACAACCTGCTCCGCTTTGGAATTTAAGAGCAGATTTATCATGTCGAATATCTAATGGAATGTAAAGCAGGTAGTTTGTTTCTGTTGTTGTTTTTGTCGCGTGAAGCGCTGGCCTCGCCAACATTCATCATAACAGCAGGTATCTATGTATTAGGTCGCCATGTTCCGTTTTTTATAATGTGAAAAGTTGCGGTATCTCAGCAAATCCTGAATAAGAGAGATGGCTCCCTCCCAGTTTCCACTGTGCAAGTGTGGTACGCTGATTCATTGCCGCCATACAGCCTCACGTACCGCATGAATACAAGCCTAGAGAACTGACAGCGCTGCATCCTGCCGGCAGCTCCACCTCCTGCAGGCTGCTTCACCAATCACAGCAGGGGCTTGATATGAGTGATAGCTCCCCGACTGCTTGAAACTCATCGTGTTTCAAATTTATGAGGATGCATTTTCTGGATAATAATAATAATAATGATAATAATTATAATAGCTAGAGGGCACTCAGAGAGCACATACCTCTGCCAGCAGGTTTTGATCGGGATTGGTCAGGAAATTTAGTCACCTCTTCCTGTTCATACAGTCCAATTTCCTGTAAAATTTTGTGGTGATCTGATGGATAGTTTTAGAGTAATCCTGCTGACAAACATGCACATGAACGCTCACAAAAGTGATCACAATACCTCCTGGCAGAGGTAATAATATTAATAATAATAATTGCTCTTGCCTATTCAATCCTGGGATTGGCTCCAGGCCTCTGAGACCTTGACAGCAACTGCTTGGGTTAGATAATGGATGAAGTCATTTACTGAAAATGAAATTCTCAATTATGACCTCATTTTACCGCAGAGAGGAAAGACCTTTGTTAAATATGTTAAACAGTGTTATCTTTCCTCTTATACCGTATGACATTAAGCTTTCTAATTTTACATTGCCAGCAATTAGTCAGCGCTCGGACAAGTAATCCATATTGACCGACACAAGTGGCGACGCATTTGGAATTTGCCCTTTTCCGAGAGCGTTTTTTTGCACGGCCGACCTCGTTAAATGGTTTTTACTTAATCGCCGAGTTCTCCTCTGTTAATATTCACGGCGGATCTCCCTGTAATCTGCCTTTGGTGCTCCCTCATGCTAATGGAGCCTGTAAAGGTTGTAGTGACAAAAACACGGTCGCACAATTCTATCAGCGTAATGAGGGCCTGTAAGGCTGCTTTTTGCCCGTTAATGAACGGCCGTTATTGGGCTCCATCTGAGTGATGGAAAATTTGCAATGGCTCAGCAAACGCTGGGGCATTCTCATCATTATGAGGGAACTTACTTTCCTTGGCAGGCCTATAATTTTATCCCAAGTCCCTGCAATTTGTTTCTGTTTCAAGTCAGGGACTCTGGTCTTAATCTCCTAGACTGAATACTGTACTGTGACCGCATGCCTAAGGTGGGATATTCAATGAAATTAAAATTAAGAATTAATGAAATTTTTTCAATTTTGCATGTTTTTTTCCAAGATGTCAGTATTATGTAAGAAAATTAAATTAGTTTTAATTTAATAAAATTAACATATTAAATTTATGCGAAATTAAAGGGGCGGTCTGTAGCATAGGCTAGTGTGTGTCCAGTGCCAGTACAGGCTGTCATTCCAACCATTCAGTTGCTCCAACCGGACTCTTATATTCAAAGTCCTAAGTTAAAATTCTATTATTTAATTTGAACTACCCTTAATTAGTCCCTAAAACTTGATACATCATATACATCATGGAAAATGCAAATAAAATCAAAAAGGTAAAATTTGAGAAGTCCATTCACCCACTACCACATTGAAAACAGAACAACAGTACAGCAGCACATTGTTTGATGTTCTATCATGTGAAATTAATGGCTTTTATACAACGTGATGACTGCAACCGAGTCCAGTTGAGTCGGCAAAGTCAATCAGTTCACCAGTTTTTCCCCATCCCTCCATTATGCAGGACTTCAGCTATACAATTGTATGAGGCCATATATTTCACATCGTAATAAACCATACATTCTCAATCAGAGACAGATCAGAACTGTAGGCTACACAATCTGGCAGCTGCACCCTCAGTATATGCATCCATGCACTTGTAATCCGTACAGAGCGTGTTCTGGAGTTGTCTTGCTAGAAGACGTAGGAACATCCCTTAAGCTGACTTCTAGACGGCAGCATACGTTGCTCCGAAATTCACACATATCCTTTTCCGTCAATGGTGTCCTTGCAAATGTGCAAGTCCCCCATGCTTAGTTCACAGGCACACCGTAGATCCATGGCGTACACTGGCTTTTGGACCTGACGCAGATAACAGCTTGGGTTGTCCTCGTCATCTTTGGTCTGGAGAGCATGGCAGACTTTCCGTAGTCTAACTGACATGTTGACTCATGCAACATGCTTACACTGTCATCTCAGATGACGTTGAGTCCAGAGAAGTCGGCAGCACTTTTGGACAATGCTAATGTATTGTTTTGGTTTTGCATAATAAAGCTTTAACTTGCATCTGTGGATGCAGCAGGGAATGGTGTTGACTGGCTAAGGTTTATGAGAGTATTTCTGAGCCCTTTTTGTGATATTTATTACAGTCACTTGACGGTGCTTAAAAGAGTGACGTCTGAGGGATGAGCGATAATACACAAGTGGTTCTCGGCCTTGTATCAGTTTGGAATCAGCTTACTGCCTAACCGCCTCCAAATATTTAGCTAGTTTCCCAACACAATAATATCTGACTTTTCTTTTGCAAAACATAAGTTGAGCTCTGTAAGGGACTTATGTGTAAAAGGGTAGCGCTATGTTTTGTACGGCATCTATGGCTCATCTGAACGTTGTTTTTGCTTATTTATTTTTAACTACAAAATGAGTCTTTTGTGGAGCAGAAACAATGTAAAAAGTTGCCTTTCATAATAAACTTGTTTTGTGAAGGGGGGCTAGTGCTGACTGAAAATATCGCTTGAGTGCCTGCCATTTTACTCATTTTAATTCTGCACTAATTATAATGTGCCGAGGGAATCATGGCTCACAAAAGTCGTGAGACTGTTTTAATGGCCAGCCTGTCTACCTATTGAATATTTCTTGGAACAGGTTACTCTGTCGATTTATTTTGCCATTTTGAATATGTTTTTTTTTTTTGTGAATGTGAAAGTACTACAATTATTTGGAGTTGTGTAAATATTTGTCTGCACACAATCAAAAGGCCTATAATCGTATAAAATAATTGCAGGGGGCCTGGTCTAATGCCACTTTCATTGTCAGGCAACCTGGGATTTCTCAGCTATAATGTTGGCGATCGCTTGCTTTTCTAAGCAAAATAGCTCCACCAGTCATCGAGAAGTTGACAAGTGAAAATTGTGCAGCCTTTGAGTAGACTGTTGAATAAGCCCCCGGGTGTCCATTTTTTCCTAAAAATCCATTCCGACTGTAAGTGGTAATTCGCCATCATCTTTCTGAATTGAATGTGCCCTGCATTGAGCCCAATTTGCATAATAATGTATCATATTGGCGGCAAAATTTTTGTCGATAATGTACTTTAAAACACGCTTGACCCAGTCTTTACACTGTGCCAGTGTTTCCCTGGCTCCACTGCAAAGTGCACCCCCCACTCCCCACCCCCCACCCCCAACGTGGGTGTCTTAAAAGATGTGGTAAATTTTTCCTTGTACCTGCAATCCTTTAGTGGTTGCAAAAGCATAACAAGAGCTTTTTTGGATTTTGGATTTCTTCCTTCTTCCTTCACAGAAGGAAATTAAGAATTTTTTATAATGACTGACAGTCCTACAGTCTCAATAATCCTAAACCAAGTTGTTTCCAGTTTCCCAAAATGGAGGCACTATATGTAAAAAGGACTGCAAATCCTACAAGAACTGCACAATATGGATTTAATTGCTCATGAGTGCATCAGTCTGCACTTTAACTTCAGCTTTTTATTGCTAACCCGATGTGTGAGAGTGCAGAGCCAAACATTGTATCAGTGTCCCAATACTTTTGCAGAGTGAGAGAGAGAGGCTGTGAGATGGAATGAGATTGGGAGGGAGGGTGAGAGAGTGGGAAGGAGAGAGAGAGGGTGAGTGGAAGAGGGCAAGCTCCAAAGATGTGTGTGTCAGGTCGTTAGCACTCGTTTGCTTTGTGGCTGTGCTCCTGCTCTGTGGAGTCTGGCACTGGAGCCTCGCTATGTACTGTATATGCAGGTTAAAGAGTGAATGAGTCACATCGGACTAAAGAGAGAGGCTATCTGAGCCTGTGGTGAGCCTGGGTTACACACTCTCACTCACACTCACACACATACACTCACTCATGCAGTTACTCTCACTCACACGGCTACGCGCTCTCACACAGTCACACACGCACACACACGCGCACTCACAAACAGTTTACACACACACATCGGCTACACCAACACACTCACACTAGCACACACTCAAAGGGTTATCACACACACATATAAACACTGACACACACTCACACACACACACACACACACACACACACACACATGTACATACTCAGGCAGCCCTGCCGGATCACTTATGGAGGGTAACAGATTGCTTCCCTTTATCTGACTGAGCCCAGGACTTTACAGGGTAGACTGTAGGGCAGCATACAGTGCTGTACAGGAGAGAGGGAGAGCTCTTAGAAACACACACTCCTGCAGAGCACTTACATTCACAGACAAGCACGCAGAAGGCTTACACACGCATACACACAAACTCATACACCCATATTTGTCCTTGTTTACATCGCAACAAACATACAGCATATTGCTACATCCTTCACGAATGACCCCTTTCACTTAAATAAAGCACCAATATTTGATTTAGTGGCCTTTTGTTTTGGTTAGATAATGTTCTGCTTTTTGTCTGAGTGGTTGCTGTGAAATTAGCCTCAGAGCTTTTGCCCTAAAACTAACTCAGTCGATGTGATGATTAGATTCTCTTTTATTGAATGAAGCTGATAGTCTCGGGCAGGCTGTGCTGAGGGGCAGTCACCTGTTGAATGCATCACTCAGCCAATCGGGTTTCATTTTGGAGTCAGTGGGTGGCGGTGATTCGATGCGGCGGTGCTGCGACTCCATTCCTCCCCTTAACGCATCGCTTTATTTCTCTCTAAATTGCTTTGTTTGATTTTTGTTTTTGTTTTTGTTTTTCTGAGGTGCCGGGTGACCTTTGGGCCTGAAATTTAGTTTTGTGTCTCTGGTAGAACTGACAGCGGCAGGGAAGTGGGGACGCTCAGCGAGGTGCGCGCTCATTTTAGTGAGCGCTGCGTAATGGTGCCTCACAGTACAGCGCCTGTCTGCTGGATTTTTATCACGTTCTGTGTGTGTGTGTGTGTGTGTGTTTGTGTTCTCATGCGAGCATGAATTGCTCCTTGGTATGTGTGTGTTTATGTGTGTGTGGCTGCATGTGTGTGTGTGTGTGGCTCTGTCTGTGTGTGTGCAGCCCTGGGGACTGTATTACAAGAAAGAAGTAGAAGCTCAAAAGTTCAAAGAAGAGCTACCAAATGAATTCTTGGCAAAAGCTGTGAGGAAAGTCTATGGGAAAGGGATTGATAAAGTTGTATCTATATAGCATTATTTAGGTTAAATTCTGTTCGCAGAACTATGGGCCATAGATGGAAATTAGCCAAGGGTCAATTTTGCTCAGATATAAGAAAGCATTTTTTCATGCAGTGTGGTCACAGTGTGGTCAGCTTGCCTCATTATGCCATATCCACAAAAACTCTACATTTTCTAGACCAGACTTGACATACAAACTACATTGTGATCGAGTTCTTAGGCGTCCTAAATGTTGGGTTCACTTTAGTGGTTAGAAAATTGCAAGCCTTATCAGGCTGAATGGCCTATTCTCACTACTTTTATTACCTCCGCCAACGAAGTTGGGGCGGAGGTTATGTTTTCACCCCTGTTTGTTTGTTTGTCTGTCTGTCTGTTTGTGAACAACATAACTCAAAAAGTAATGCACGGATTTGGCTAAAATTTTGTGGGTGCATTGATTTTACATCAAGGATGGACCCTATTGATTTTCACCGCAATCAGTGAAACAAGCCATCTTGAAATCGTATGACATGCGATAACTCAACTTTGCTCCCATTCATGAAGATTTGGATCGTGCTGCCTTGGCGGAGGTTTGCACTCTACGAGTGCCTCTAGTTATGTATTATTTTACGTGCATATGTGTGTGTGTGCGCGTGTGTGTGTACGCCTGTGCAGTTTGTGAGAGTGTGTCCATATGGGCTTGTATAGCTGTACTGGTCAGGACCAACCTTCGAGAAACCGATAATGTTGTGAAGACATTTGGGGTGATTCTCACTGAGGATTCTGGCAAATTGTTTAAAGTTAGGGTTATGGTTTTGGTTAGGTTAGGGTTAGGTTAAGGTTAGGGTTATGGTTAGGCATAATTATGTCATTATTAGGGTTTGGGAATTGCTGGACAGAATTAATTAAGTCAAAACTAGGTCCTCACAAGTATAGCTATATAAACATCTGTGATTCAGTGCGTGTGTACACACACGTAACTTCCTCACACGTCACTAATCCAGGGAATGAGGGTTTGCAAGCACCACCTGAGTACCATTTTTGGGAGTCTCAGTCTTCAGTATTCAGGAAAACAAAATTTATACCGGTGTCAGAAGTGTGATGTCTTTATTGACAAAATATTATTATTTTGTTTAATGGGCATTATTTTAGTTCTGCTGAACACGGTTGTTTCATGCTGTCTGTTCTTTGACCTGGATTGGGCTTTGCCTCATAGTTCAGCTCCTTGATTTTTCTCCCAAATTAGCTCAGCATGGTCCCGCTGGGTGGGTGGTTCCATTCAGGCTCCCCACTGCGGTGTAAGGACCATCCCTGCCGTCTGGGATCAAATCTGGAACATTCCGGTGACAGCGAGCGGCTCCACCGGTCGACATGTAATTGGAGTAATTGTGTCTCCCAGGATTTGGTTTGGTCTGGCCAGTTTGGCGTCTCAGTTTTTGCACTCTCTAGTGACTCCTGCTGGTTGATCAGGTACTGCTGGACCGAATAGTAAAGCCACATATGAAAGGTCTTCCTCTGGCAGTACACTATACAGTCTGTAGTCTTCTGAGTAAAAGAATGGATATGACTCAGCATGCTTTGGACTAAAACCAATAGCAGTTATGCTTGTAGAGTACCTACATAAAATTAGATTTGTAATTGGATCAAGGTTGGGGTGCCCCACAGGAGGTTCAAAAAAAAAAAAATTAAAAAAAAACAACAGGAATATGAAAATAAAAGTATCAACTCAAAACACTGTTTTTTCAGTTCAGGCCACTTATCTTCATTTGCCTGATCACCTTTTTCTGGTGTGTAATCGTAAGTTAGTGTTAAGAATATTTGTAATGTACATTCTAATGCCAGAATACGGATGCCAGAATCACTACTTGAAATTCGAGGCATCGCAATTAAATGTCCAATTCTTGCTGAGGGTGTCGCTAGAATATTTGCATCGTCATGATACAAACTTTCAGTGTCTGCCATAAACTGTCCACAGTCAATTATTTCTGTGTGCACATTCATGCTACAGTCAATGCAGGTGAGTTACTATTTTGGAACTGAAAATGTATACATACTGTTCATATATATATATATATACAGTGCATGCCAGGAAAAAACTGCACGGGCACTATCAGTCACTCCCGCCAATTCTCCGTCGGGCACTATTTTCTTCACTCCTGCTATACGTTTGGCAGGCATGTTTTTCACTTACCGGCTCCCATTGCACAACGTACTTCAGCTTTAACTGTACATGTATATGCACCCCATTTTATTTCTTCTTTGCTTCATAAGTATACTGATATTGTGCATGTTAGCTAGCACAAAGCCACCTACTCCATTCTTCACCTGTCCTGGTGTCCTGTCCTATCCTTGGCTTGTAGACTGCCTTTGGTATGTTGCAAAGAGTATAGCCTATTGCCCATACATGTAGTTTATTTTGTTAACCTTTCAACTGTATCAGTTACCATGGTTACTAGTGCAAGTACCTAGCTGAAAAAGGCAGATTTGCTTTAACTACTGCTTCCAAGCCGACGTCCATCCATCCTCACCCAGTCCCATAATACAGTAAGTTAAAAATAACCATAATTTTCTTTTAAGAGAGAGGAGGAAGAGAGATTTTCCATCATCAGGACTCTAGAAAACCATTTTCGTTCAGATATGTTAAGATGAGAGGTAAAGAGACCCCTGAAGTTTTTTTTTATTTTTTTTATAGTAGTGAAATTTTGTACATACTGAAAAATACATTAATAACATAGTGAATTTGAAAAATAATGTCTTTCTTTATTAGAGATACACAATTTGATATCCTTATATAGCCGGTCTTATAGTTCTGCGTTGTGCTGCGAATAACAAATAATAAGGCAAAGACCTCTCCTCTTTTACAAGCCAAAAGATTTTTATTCTGCATGCAACGCATTACCGGTAATATCAGTACAGCAACTTCGCCTGTCACGTTTCTACATCCACACCTCTCCACAGCAGAGCTTAATACTAGCTGAGTATACAGCATGTCATTACATTTTCCAGTTAACGGGACTGTAAACATAACCTCCTTTTACCTTTAATGGCGGAGGTAATTAAGAAATGGGGAGCTGACGTACTGGCGTGCAACGCATTAATGTCAGTACAGCAACTTTGCATGTCACGTTTCTACAAACACGCCTTTAAAATGGAGATGGAAAAAACGGCGAACCGCATGAGAAACCACCTAATGCTCCATTAGCCTGGACTTACGATAGGTAAATTAGCATGCTACAGAAAAGTGCTGTACACGATAAAATAAAAATGTATAAACACCAAAGTAACCATCGAAGCTATAATGAACAATATCTTTGACCTCTACAAAGAAGTATCTTCGCCTCCGTTTAGCATTTTACTGTGTTTTTCTACACCATTAAAAAGAGCACTTGTTTCATCTTACCTCTCCACAGCAGAGCTTAATACTGAGGAGAATACCGCGAATTTGGAGAAAGAAACATCGCAAAAATGTCAAAGGTTAAACACCATCAATAAAAAAATTCTAATGAACAAAAGAAAACTCCCCAAAACAATATATGCATAGATAAAAGAGGAAAAGAATTATAATGCGCAAACAGAAATAGATTTTTGGTGAAATGTAACATTGCATGTACACTCGGGTTACACTTACGATACCTTACAAAGACGTAGAACTTTTTTTCTCTGAAATTTTTACCGAGGTCTGGACCACGATGACCTTAGAGCTAGTAACGGCTATGATGATGGGTCGGATGTGCCAAACTGAATATGAGCATGCTTCCTCACAGCTGGCTCTGGTTGCCTCGATCTGAGAGAATGTTGCGATTACTAGTTTTGATTATGACATTGTCGTCTTTGTCATGGTGCTTACTGGGTAGGTCAAATGGGGAAACGCTTGTATTAAATAGTGGCGCGCCCCTGAAGTGACTGGAGGACTTGACGGGCGTTTACGGGCGCCGGCGCTATCGCGCCCGTCTCGTGGCATGCACTGTATATATATATATTTTTTTTTTTTTTTTTTTTCTGGGGACATAATTGTATATGTTCATGCAAGGAGGCTCATACTGTTGATGTATATCGTACACTGACCTGGCATTGTGTTGCTTGCAAAAAGTATCGGTTGCTGTGTTTACTGGAAGTGTTCACTCTGACACAGAGAATTGACCTCCTTTAACCTCCAGCGTGTCAGCCAATCACACGCAATGATTTGGCAAGGACAGCAGAAGCGCCACCGGCGACAGTTTGGAAATTTAATTGCGATCTCTCAAATTTGAAGGCTCTGGTGTTCGAGAGTACTGTGGTGCAAACTTAGACATAAAAAAAGAAAACATCAAACAAAAACTATTCAGTGGATTGCATCAAAATCACATTGTTGATCAGTAGAAAGGCTCGTGTGAGCTAGAGGCTGGCTTTTACTGGATTTTTCCCATACAGCTGGCAGCCTTTCCTGTGATTGCGTGTTCACAAGGCTGCGGAATACGTGTCCGGGCTCTTGCTGCAGTCGAGTGCGTGCCGTGACATGTTTACTGTATCCTTACACCAGCATGGGGCATGCACAGTGGATAAGTGTGCTGTGTTGCTGATTCTAAGGGTCTATCATGAGTGCAAACAAACATTGGAGCCGGAGACTGTTGTGCAGTCGGCATGTATGTACTGTATGAATCCCCGCTGCGCGTGTGGGACTATATGTTCTGACAGAGACCTGGTCAGAACACACTGACTGGGTTAGTCTTTATCAGACCCGATATCTTGGACCACTCACACAGCAGTGCTTGTCTGCAGTGTCCACGTGTAGCATCAAAAAGCGTGATTTATAGATGCTTTAGCACAATGTGCTACAGTGCATTGAATGCATTGGTATGATCTCTAAAGGAGAAGAATGTGGCTAATTATCAAAGGTAGTTACAACATCGTTGCATCATAAACCTCAACTGAGGGTTGGCTGACGCTAGCGTTAGCTACAGGGCCGATTAGTTTGATTACCTGAGGTTTGAGACTTTTGGGGAAAGGCGAACATTTCACTCAGAACATTATTGTTTTGTGATTAATATTTTTCTGTTCCCTGAGTTGCCATGAAAAATGGAGACCGTTACTCCTGTACCGTGTTCTCCTGCAAACAATGAAGCTTTTCAGCCGTCTACTGAGGGTAGCTGTCAGAGTTAGGCTGCTGGTAAATGTGTCCTGGCTGCAGATTTCTGAGTGTGGGAGCCGAGGGAGGCTGTACTGCAGTCAGGCTTAAAGTCTGGCACAGCCGCTACACCTCACTATGGTTCTCCAGGTGGTGTGAGTCTCTTCTGCTGTTAGCCTGTCTGCTTTCCCCCAACTGAATCAAAGAATGAAACATTGGCAGACTGTCCCTCGCCTTTGGAAAGTAATATAAAATTGAATATTGTGTCCCCAGATATTCAACAGTGTTCTATCTCACTGGCAGGGTTTTGAAAATGAGAGGGCATTAATCTATTGTGGTGAGTTTTTTCCCTATTAGTTAAGCTGCAATAAAGATCTGTTTCACCAGACAAAGTCCTCTGCTTAATGCGCCACCTGAATTAACATGGAAATGTTTTTCGGCTCTAGGTGGGCACGATATGGCTCGCCAAAGGTTAAGATAGTGTTTCCTATATGTGCGCGTGGTACTCTGAGCTACTGTTCTGGACGCAATCAATATTTGTCCGTAACACTGACACAAAATCGAGCTAAAAATATGCCCCGCTCAATTTTATGTCAGCGTTAGAGACGAATCGATTTCATCCAGAGCCAAGTGTGGATGACGCTGGAGTACACAGCCGCACATGATTGTGAGATCAAATTATGAAAAACATTCACTCGTTTTTTTTTAGTTTTCCTTGTCCTGAGCGATAATCTTCTGGTTTGAGTAAAAGTTGGAGAGATAGTGGTTAAATTGAGACAGTTTGTTGTGCAACTCCTAAGGAAAAAAAGAGCAGCTTGTGCTGAAATATTTCTGCCCATATTGGATCATGACCAGCGCGTGGACAGCTGGGGTCTGACTGAAAATCAGCTAGCGTTTCTCCATTTCTCTTTTAATGAGGGGGCCAGATTCTGCGGTGATGTCGGAGAGGTAGTGCATTGCACCCTCAGGACATTATCAGGCCCGGAATGGCTGCAAAACCTGCAGCAGAGCAGGACAGCCCAAGCCTGGTCCTGGAGATCTACACAAAAATTCTGCCTGTATAGAGGCAAGATTTGTGTTCTAATGGGGTAATATGGCCCAGTGTGGAAACACAGCGCCTTAGAAGACTATACGAACCCCTACTGTACCCCTATCTTTTGACAGAGTACATTCTGTGAAATTTCGCCCCAGTCGTAATCAAAGTTCACCAGAAGACATCTTCAGAGCTGCCAATTAGTGGAAACAAGGTCCTATTTGATGCAGCAGGATCTGCCCTGTGTAAAACCTGGAGTCTGGCTCAAGGACTGAAGTTCTGGGTCTGAATTAGCTTATGTCCAGCTAACTCCCCAAGTGGGTCAAATTAGGGCTAAAGTGAAAACCTAGGAGACAGTACGTTCCGATGAAAATGGTCAGACTGCCCTGGCTTAAAGTTACCCCATCTATTTAAGAGGATCCAGTCACTGCCCCTGAATCCTTTTAGGCAAACCCCATTCTGTGATTTGTCCGTATCAGATTCAGCCCTGTTTACGTTTCAGTTTAGCTGAACAGGTCCGTTCGTGCGGAAATCAACACATTTCTTCGAAATTATACCAGTTGTATTCTCTTCAAAACTGCTCTAAGAACTGATCGCTCATCAACTCTGTCAGTAGATGTAGTTCTGCAGTCACTGTGCGTGTGGAAAGATGACTACGATATAAACTCTCCATGGCCTTATTTTCCATTATCGTATTCATCTCCTTTACTAAAGAGCCTGAATCACAGGCCAGTTCATGATAATCATACTGCTGAAAGAGTAGCTCTGTTTAGAGTGAGGAAGGACAGGTGCTCATGGAAGGCAAAATGACATCTTTTAAAATGTATCCTGATACAAAAGTGTTCCAGCTTTTTAATTTTGTTTCTTTGTGATGATGACTTGGTGTCCTTAAAATATATATATGTATATTTTTTGTTCTGTTTATTCTTGTCCTGTTCTGTAAAGACTTTATAAAATCCATTATTTCACCTGAAGCCCTTGGGTTTTTTTGCTTTCTTAGTGCCAGACTGTTATGAGTTTATTAGATTTATAGGGTGCTTTTTTCCCCCCAAGGACAATTTTTTTAGAAGTATAAATCTGCTTTTTTTGTGACATACCAGTGAATACTCTATCTGCTGTACAATTCTGAACAAAATCAGAAGGTTCATATTCTGCAAGCCAAAATCAAATTACGTCTTTGTCCTTGTTATAATCAGCATAGAGAATTTCTAAATTCTGTGGGAGGTGGAAGTGCTCTGATCAGGCCCTTAGCCCTGCTTAATGGGGGGGAACAATTCTGAGGTTGACCCACACACAAAATTGACAGGTAAGAGTAATTATTCCACTTACGAGAACAGTCTTTCAAACTGGTTTGGTATTTAATGCTTACAGGGCCTTTGTGCCCCGATTATTTCAAAGTTTGAAGTCACATTTAAGGGAGGCTTTGCAGAGCTGCTGCAATCCAGTATAAACGTACGAAACAGGAAGTGATGTAATGGCTCAATGTAGTTCCTTAACACTTAGATAGAACTTAAACAAGTGGAATTTAATACCTGGTTTAATTTTAGTTGATGTTATTCACAATCATTTTAAGGTAGCCATATTGTGAAACCTTGATTTGGAGGAAATAGATTTTTAATTAAATCTGTCATTGATTTGGTTGGTTCCATTGGGACATTAATATCATACAGTGTTTCTCACATGTTGTTGTTTTAAATTTCTCAATGAATAAATTTTAAAAAATGTAAAGTATTGTTTGTGCATTGCCTGTCAAGGGTGCCAGTAATTTTGGAGCCCTCTGTGTGCGTGTGTGTGTGTCTGTGTGTATATATATACATATACACACACACTACAGAAAATTGACCAGTGGACCAGGATAGAAAACAACCAGAAAACTACGTTGTATAACTCAACCATGTCTCTAGATGTCTGACTGTAACACTTGGGATGTGTCAATAAAATTCGTTCCTCTACTTCAGGAGGGGCCGTCATTTTGGGACTGAGATTGAACAACACGTGTATCAGTCTCCCGATTAACCCAGCGAAATTGCGGAGGGTGCTTTTTAAATCCATGAATCATTTTTAAAGTGAAATTCATCAAGAACCCAGAAAAGCAGGGGTGGACTGGATAACTCCTTTTCGGCCTATTTCTGTCAATAACTTCGTGGCTCCTGAGCCCTGGGAGGGATGGCTGATGATTCATTTCAAAATCCGCGAGCAGATAATGTGCCTGTCAGCGGGATGCTTGTTGGGTTGCTTACGGTGCCAGCCTGTTATTATATTTTTGGGTCTACGAATCGGGTCTGCACTGTCATTCACTTGACTTGAGTCGGCGAAATGAGAACAGAAATCGCTTTAATAACATATTGTTTTGATCGGAATGCCAAAGCAGTATTTTAAAAGTCAATCCTGCTAAAAATCTGCCATTGTACATTTCTGTCACAAGTGTCCTGAAAAGTGATGCTCGTGGTAGATCAAGGTGTTGGCTGCTTAGCCCAGCACATCTGCAGTAAAATATGAAGCTTTGCTGTAAAAGTTGCCACGCCATGATGATTTACTGTGATCAAAAGCGAACACCTTCTTTGATACCACAGTCCTCCTGATTGATTCTGCAGTGCGCTGGCTAATCCACTGGACTGTCCTACTCTCCATAATTTTTGAAAAACCTGCTGTGACAGCTTTGGAACTTTATCCCAATGTGTCTGCTTTCTGCCTTGCATATGCATCGTCATTTTAATACTATCATTTGACACAATTGTTGGAATTTTGTGTAGGTTTTATGAATCCCTGCATGCACTGGCAAGATGGTGCGTTTGCGTTGACGGGGTTTGGTACAATACTGAGATGCGAAAGCATGCGTCTAGCCAGGCTTATGCACATGCTGTCTCTTGCAGAGAATTAAAAAAAAATGAACTGGAACAGACGTGACAGTCGCCTCGCTGCTGGATCCTCAACAAACGGAAAATAAACAGTAAAATACCCTACCCAGCCACATTCACTAGATGACATAATATACCCTCCTCTTTCTCCACCCCCACAAAATCTCATTTGCCCATCCTGCTACAGAAAGGTGGAGCCCGCTTTGGTCAAAACATTACCAGATAACTTTCCAGATCCACTAGGCACTAGGCTACGGTGAAGCTTTTTGAGTCGTATAAACTCCCATCTCCTTCCAAACTCATTTGGATTGTTTTGCTAATTGTACTTCCTTGTTTAAGAAATTCAGTCTTATTATTGGCTGCTGACCACAGCCGAGAAACACCACCCAACAGCACGCTGCACCACACAGGACCTCATTACCATGAAAACTCAACTCTGCCTTCAGCACAATTTCCCCGACATTTCTGTGCCTTCATGGCAGGAGCAGTGCATTGTGGGTATGAGGGGTTACAGGCACAGCTGCCACAAACTTGTCCTGAATATGACCCCCCCAGCATCCACCTCTCCTCCCAGACCCCGGCTGCTGTAAACCAGCACTCTTATTCTGTGAGTCTGTGTAATTTAATGAGTTGTCTGTTTCTCCTGCTATTCTGGCATTATTTCCCCGGCTCGCAGAGAGTTTGGGACTGCCCGATCTGGGGGAATTGGCGGCCCCCCGGCGACTCGGCCCGGGTAGCGATGCTGACAGGCGGGTGGGGTGGGAATGGGTGACGTGCGGGGAGTTTGAAAGGCGAATTAAAAGACGTGGAAGGAAGTGCTTGTGTGTCTAATTAGCCCGTGTCCCCCGTCCCTCTTGTTTCTGCCGCGGCTGTCGGCTGGTTTTTAGCGTGTTGGGTTCTGTCACTCTGTCATCTTCAGACCAGGTGAGCCGAGGATGATTACGGTCGCCAGACGCGTGGCGGTCTGTGCGCGCCACGTCAACCTGCCGTTTGGCTGTCCGCCATCCTTACCACGATCTTCATGTCTCACCGTCTCCCCTCTCTCTCTTGTTATCTCTCTCTCTATCCCTTCCTAACTCTCTCTGCACCTCTTTCTTCCTCCCCATTGCTCTTTCTCTCCCCTCTCTCCCCCTCTTTCCCCATTTCTCTCTTTCTTAATGACTCCCTCCCCTGCCTCTCTCTGTCCCTCTCTCTCTCACTCTCCCTCCCTAGTTCTCTCTCACCCTCCCTCTCACCATCTTTTTTCTCCCTCTCTCCCTGCCTCCCTCCATTTCTCTCTCCCTTCCTTCCTGCCTCTCTATCTCTCTCTCTGTCTATCCCACTCTATGCACTGTCAGTGATGGCAAATTGAAGAGCCCAGTGCCAAAAGTACTTAACTCATTCCCAACAGAATACTTTTATATAAAATTGTCGCGTTTGTACGGAATACTTTTCCCGAAAATTACACAATATAAACACACGTTTAGTTAAACATCTGTATTTTCAAAATAAAGGTTTTTAGCAGGTTCAAATGCAAATGTCAAACTAGCAGTGTCATTTTGGGTTTTTGTAACATCTTTCCAATTGTCATTTTGGTTGCCTGCTACGTGACACTGAGCAGCTCCTCGACTAGGTGCTCGACTACGTGCTCCTCGACCAAGACCTGTCCTGGCTCAGCCCCTCCCCTCCTGTGGTTGAAGTACAGGTGGCCCATCACCGTGATCGTCAACTGATTTCGTGTTTTCATCGGACTGCGAATGGTCGAGGTCGCTATTACCGCTGTCAGATTGGTCAGATTGACACGATACTCATGTATTATGCATGTTTTCAATGGATCTCCGAATGACGTCATCCACGCCGCTGGCACCGGTTTTTCTTAGGGAATGGTAGAATTCGCCGCGCTGTTGTCAGCGGCTTGCCATAGGGAATGAGTTAAGTCACATTTTGGACGATTCAAGTTCAGCAGAAAAACATGCTGTATTTGCTATAAATGAAGACCCCAGTGCTAAAAATGCTTAAGCTACTAAATGTTCATTGTAGGAAAATCAAAGCAGTGGGCTTAGGTAACTATAAAAGCCGTTTTATAAGCCTTACTTCCCGGTGCATGAAAATGTGACGTAAATACTTGTAGCACTAGGCCCTTCTATTGCACTTTGCAGATGTCTTTAATGTATGAGTGTATCTACAAAAAAGGGGGTACTTATATTTTTTGTGACACTTTTCTGAGATATGTAAATATGTGATAATGTGAATAAAGTATTTTTCTAAAAATCAAAATAAAAAATCTCTCTCTCTCTCCCTCTCTCTCCCTGTCTCTCTCTCCTGCAGCGGAGCCTTTAGACGGCGAGGAGTACTTGGACATATCGGGGATCATGAGGACTCAGGCGGGCAAATATGAGTGCAAGGCCAGCAACGACGTGGCCACGCCGGACGTCAAATACGTCAACGTCATTGTAAACTGTGAGTGTCTGTCTGCACCTCTAAACCGATCCAAAAATAAACCAAACGCCAAAATAAGAGTGGTTCATCTTACAGACGGTTCCCCTCTGACCTGCATTTCATTGGTTCTGACTCAATATGCTGATCTAACCAGCTGGAAAAACACTACAGTGATTACAAATTGTTTTTCTAATTATGTTTTTTCTGCATGTAACAATAGTTATTACAGCTAATTAAACATTATTAATTCTGGTGTGAAACTTAACCGTGTTAATTGTATGAATTGTGATCGCTTTTTTGCCTCTGCTCATTAGATGTGTTATTTGTTCATTAGCATGATGCATAGATTAGAATCAGCAAATCGTTCTTTAATGAAATGTAAATTAATCCAGAATAAGACCATTTGGTCTGTTGGGAGGGCTGGTCCTGCTAGCATGCCGTGTCCATGTATGAGAAATTTAACCTGACAGTGTATCTGCTCACCAGCGACCTCTGCTGGTCAAGTGATTACAGTCTTCACATGAAGTTTGTTCCTCAAGATGTCTGACCAAACTGTTTCGTACCTGCTTGTACAGTGAAAAACAGCTTCTCATCTCAAAGACATCAGGATAGATCATATGCGGAATTTTCATCTCCTTAATTTGTATATGATATTACAGCAGTTTAATGAGTCTAAAAAAGATGATTGACATTTTCCGCATTTGCGGAAAAAGTGAAATTAGAAATGGACATTGGAAACCTATGATTAAATTACAAAAAAACACTATTTAAAACACATAATGTTTTATTCATTTGGGATTGTTCATGGAAAACCTCATTTCATGGATGGCACATAATTCTCAATTTATACAACTAAAGAATTTCTAATGGTGAGACTGGTTATTTCTGACTGAAAAGAATTATTTTTTTGTACAGATGTAGAGGAATACTTGACTACATTTTTTAACAAAGTCTTCAGCTTACAATACAATGTAAAATCAAATCACAGCTTTGACTCTAGTAATGTACATATTGCCTGATCTGGACTCATAAACCAGATTGGAGTAAATGAGTTGATTTAAAAATACTGGCAAGATAGCCATTCTATGATCTTAGTTGTCAAGAATCATATTGTCTAACGCATAAGAAACTATTGTAAAATTGGTATGTGAAAGCTTTCTTCAGACAATGGAAAGGTAATCTGTGTGCGGCTCACAGCCCATTTGCGATTATTATTACAATGCCGCGCTGGAACTGCATATCTAATTGGTCGGGAGCTTATCAAATAAGCATCAGCACTGAGGTGTGACATCACAATTCCTGCTGCATCGCTGTCTGTAAACCCTGGATTTGCACGTGCTCATTTCTATTTTATTTTTGAAGTAGCTTTTAAATGAAGATTGTGTGGCTCTAGAAAGGGGCAAACCTCAGGTCTGAACCCCCAAATAGTGAGTGAATGAGAAAAAAGAAACACTCCAGTTTTGAGAAAAACTTCAAACGATGGCTAAAAAAAAACGGCCCAACTGGATGAAATCTCAGGAGGAACCCAAATATAGAAGCAGAGGCCATCCTCTTCTGGCCTGCAAGATGTAATGATAAAATAATTCTCAGCATCGGCTACGACCTGTGCTTTAGTTCTCTGAAAAACAGGGGGAAGATGTATCCATGGCTATTTTCAGACGGTCCTGGTTCATTTGCACCGCTCTTACGATAAAGAATGTCTAACAAACCTACAGAAGCCGCTGGGGTCATGCCCGTGCTGATAGGCCAATTCCCACTGAAAACAGAGACCTGCTCTTTCTGAACCTGGCGAGATGTTTAATGTTAACTCAACTTTTAACAAAGTTTTACAAGTCAAATTAGGATCAAATGTAAGGGTGCTGTGTGTCCTCGCCTTGAGGTGAAGATCCAAATCAACATGGCTGCTTTTATGCTTCGTAACTGCACTGAAGAAGAACTCGTGGTGGAACTGCGCCCGCAACAGTTACACGGTAGCCATGGTGACACAGGAACCATGCTGGATCATAGTGGAACAGCACCCATAGTGCAACAGTGTCCAAAGTGATACGGCAGCAGCAGCGGACCAATGAACTATTAGCCCCATGGCGATTCGGTGTCAGTCGTGAAACGTGAAGCTTTATGCCACCCTGACACCCTGACGATTTTTGTTCCCACAATGCCACGCAATGCGTCGTGGCAATGATTAAAGTCTTCGGGAACGAGCGTGAGGAGTGTGTGAAGGGTGCGGGGGTGCATGCCATGTCGTAGAGAGAATTTGGAAGTGTTCAAAAATTCGGCTCGCAATGTTTGTGCCACTTGCGTGAACCATGCGTGAACACTACGCCAACTCGGCGCAAACACTGCCGACGGTGTGTGTCAATGCGTGCCGTGTTAGGGTGTTGTCACAAGTTGTTCACGTGATCATGGCACGCCCAGCTCACGCATAGTTCGCGCACTTCACGAACCATTCGCGCATGGCAGGATCTTCACTTCACTTCACTTCACTTCACTTCACTTCACAAAGTGTTAATGTATTGATGCGCATAGTTCAAATTTTTGGCCGCGCATTGCGAAGACAGTGCGTAACTTATGTGTGTACAGTGCGCGAATAGTCCGCAGACAAGGGTCCTCTGCATGCCACTGAAACGGCACGCCTCGCCACGACGCATTACGCGGCATTGCGGGGACAAAAATCGTGCAAGTGTCAGGGTGGCATTAGTCACGGTGTCAGTGTCAGCAGTGGAACGGTTACCCGGGTGAAGCTGTAACCATAGTTACGCAGTAATCATGGCTGCGCTGTGTTACTCTGGTGCTCTCCGCCTGTAATGGTGGTCCGCATCCCACAGGAGGGCGGACGACAAGTGCTGGAGCTTATCCATCCCAGCATGCATTGGGGCAAAAGGCAGGAATGCACCCCGGATGGTTTGTCAATCCCACACTTTTCTGCACAGACCTGTTCTTTTTTATTTCTCATTTCTCATGCTCCGGGATAACTTTTCAGCATATAGAGTAGGTCTGGCACAGTATGCGGCAATGAGACACTCATGTGGAGAGACAGCCTTGATTTCAGCGAGCGACGGGGAAACACATATCTGCTTACCTCAGAGCGCCGGCCCCCTGTCCCCGGAGACTGCGCCTCATTGGCTCCCTCAGATCTTCACGCTCCTATCACACAGCTTAATGGACAGTGTCAGAGCCAGTGACAGATGGGAGTGGCGCATCTGGTAGGAGAGGGGTGGCCTAGCGGTTTTTACGCACCCAAAGGGAACACTGCTCATGAAGAGGCCTTTGAAGTCTGCCTCACTGCAACCTGCGAGTTCACCACGGTGGAATTTACTCTCATGCAGTGCGGGTGGAGATGCAGGAGAGTAAAGTTCCCTTCTTATCAGGAATGCTGTTTCCGCGGTAACTTTCTGTTTCATTCTTCATAGAAATATCGGCAGTAACTGCAATAACTGGCACAAAATAAACTCATTGAATTTAAAAATGCACCACCCATTTTCCTCACAATTTAAGAAATCTGATTTCATACTTCCAAGAACAAAAGTTAAACTTGTACACTGAGTACGATATTAAAAATGGGATAATTTCTCTCATTCCGCTTCAGTGATTCGCAACATAACCAATTCGTTTTATCCTCCTAGGTTGAGCAGTAGCCCTTCCTAAAGTGAATTGAGCCAGATTTTGACCACTCCCAAAAATGACGAGGTTCATGGCTATAAAAAGACCACAAAATGAAATGGTTCGGACAAGTCTGCACAATGCCCCCACTGAGCGATCCACACAGGAACCGAGTCATTGGTTTGCTTCAGGCTGGTCAAAGCCGAAGAGAAGTTGCCAGACGAATGAATGTCAGCCATTCCACAATAGTGCTCTTCAGCAGCGATATAACACCACTGGGACTGCTGCAGACTGCCCGAGGCCAGGTCAGCCACGGGTTACTACCACTCGTCAGGATCATCACATCCGCCTGGTTCATCTCGAATTCCATCGTCACGCAGGCGGTTCCTCACTGTTCTTCCAGACACAGGTCGGTGGTGCCTCCCCACAATGGTGGCAGCAGTTTGCTACACTGGTTGAAATCTGTTTCTCAGATGAACCAGGCTTATGTGACGATCCTGACGAGCGGTAGTCACGTGTGGCTGACCTGGCCACAGGCGGTCTGCAGCGGTCCCAGTGGCGTTATATCGCTGCTGAAGACACACTAACATTCATTCGTCTGGCAACTTCTCTTCGGCTTTGACCGAAGTCAAGGCATTGTGCAGGCTTGTCCAAACCATTTCATTTTGTGGTCTTTTTATAGCCATGGACCTCGTCATTTTTGGGAGTGGTTAAAATTTGGCTTAACTCACTTTAGGAAGGGCTACTGCTCAACCTAGGAGGATAAAACGAAGATGTGCTAATAAATGTCTTCCGAAGTTGGCTATGGCTAATTTTCCCCTCCGTGAAAACTGTGGGGGAAGTGAATTTTTTTGTAACTCTACTATGTACATTATATAAAGGCTTACATCTCTGCATAATTAAGGGCGTGGCCACTTTGAGTGACAGAACCTTGAATTACACAGTCTCTGGGCAGGAGTCGTCTCATCCAGTTATGTTGTGGCTAGGCTAGAGCACAGGCCTACACGGCCCGGGCTTTAGAGTAGGAACGCCAAGCCCTGCCGCTAACCTCGGGCCTAGCCTGACTGTCTGAGGGAGGGAGGTTACTACAGCTCAGCTAGCCTAGCCGCTAATCCTTGGCCTTTTCTAGTCGCCTCTGGGCCGTTTTTATATATCTATGCTTTGGTCCAGCCAATGACGTTGTCCACTCTAGTTTTTTTATATCTCTGTGATACTGACGCTTAGTGAGCCAACCACCGCATCTTTCCAGCGGTGTACAGCGTTTGCCGCGCTGCTGCCTCACGGATACGAACAACGTTCGTCCCGCAACCGCTTCACGAATATAAACAGTGTTCGACCCGCCCCCGCAAGTTACTTTGCAGGATCCATTCCTTTACTTGGACAGATAATACCCCGCATCTCGGCCTTAGTGAACCAGGTAGCATCGAGCTGAGTTAGGTTTTTGGTAGAGTATGGAAGCCGAAGCTAGCTTTGTAGCTGCGAGCTTAGAGGGCGTGTTTCAGCAAACGAGCTCCATTCGGCCTGCCCACTGGGCTTGCGTCAGCGCCAGCAACGGCCCGCCTTTATGCCCATTTTTGGATTATCCGGGAGGTAGGCGGAGTCAAGTAAGTGCCAAGATGGCGACCAAATTTGCTTCAAAATGGATATTCAGAAACCTATGGGTGACGTCACGGAGGCTACGTCCATGTTTTATACAGTCAATGGCTTTAACCCAGAACATCTGCGGACTGCTGCAAAATCACAGGCAAATCTTAGTCACCCATCTCCTCTAAGAGCCATTTTCAATGAGCTATGGTGGCAATCTGGTGTGGCCATTAGTCATTTTCCATCCATGTAATGTGCCTGAAACACTTAATTCTTTATGGAAATGGCATCTTGACAGACGTCCCCAAGTTACCACTCCAAAAAAAAAAAAAACCTCAGCGGTAAGTACACCATTAGAAAGAATATATTCAGGGAAAGTACAAACAGTCATTAATTTTTGAACAAACGGCCTCCATAAGATAAACTGTGACTGTAAATTTCAGCAGGCTAATCAGAGTATTCATCAAATATCATTTTCAGCTAATGAATTGGATGCAAACAGGAAAACTTCAGGTCCTCTGCCTCCATTAGCTGTGGTTTGATGTGCACTTAATTGGTCAAAATCTGTATGCTAATTTCCCTTTCATGAGGGTGCATTCACCGAGTGCCCACTGTCAGTTTCAGGGAACCAGCTGTCTGAAAACAATCTGTTCCGGGCCTTAAAGGTGAAATTCTGGTTGAAATGAGTTTACTGACAACAGAGTTGGACAATACGTCGACAGTTGGGAACGTGTGGAGTGTATTTACATATAACTGAAATTCTGAGTTTGAAAAGATGCACAGAAAGTTGGGAGTTGGGAGTTTTCAAGAGCAGGGGTGACTTAAAGCGAGATACCATTGAGTCATTGAGTATCTGAAGTGATATATTCACAATAGTATAAAGAAACTGGCGAGCCTAGTTGGGCTGAACGGCCTGTTCTCGCCATTCATGTTATGTTATGTTATGTTATGTTATGTTATGTTAAAATGTGCGTTCAGTTGTTTCTTGAGAATATTTATTGGTAAATCAAAGTAGAAATCCAAACATTACACATCTCACAGAAGCTGAAACCGTGGGAAAGATCCATTTATTCAATATTTAATGCTTGAGGTAATTGTCTGGATTCAATGAGCTCTTTTCCTGTCCTCTGTAACTAAAATTACCGGGCTTTTGAAATTATAAGTACGCTTGTTCAAGTCTAGCTCAATTGTAATATTGACGGAAAACAAGTTGTATAATGAGTGTATAATGTGAAATACATTATGTATAATGAAAGCCTTTTTTCGCTATGCTTGAGCTTGGAATGCAAAATGGACCCGACCAAATTAGTTGCTGAATTACTGGGGGTGGGGGTCATGTAGCAGACATATATGTGTGGTTACGGGGTCCCAGGTCCCCAGTGTAGGACCCGGAGGGTGCATCCCAATTCTCTAAAAAATGTATACTCATATTCCATCTGTCTGTTTCTAATGTTTCAACGTGTTGGGGGAGGAGGCGTGTGAAGAACAGGGTATATTTTTCAGGCATTGGGCTGCACCCAGAAATTCACCCTAACTCATAAAAGACAGTTTCATGAATGTTGACTGCTGACATTTTGTATGATTTTGCCTCCTTTGCCAAAAAATAAGCAATATTTAGAATCCGTTTTGATGTGGAAATGCATGGAATCCTTAGAGTGGGATTGTTTTGTCGCCTTAAGCGTGATGCACAATTTGTTGTCAAATCTGGCTCAGGCATGTATTACACGGCATATTAATCTTTCAGAATGAAATAACTGAACGGTCGACACTGTCCTTTCACTTAGACTGGTACATTCTTCATAAAGGGGCTGAGGTGTTGTGAGAGTTATCAATCACTTTTTTCATATAAATAAATTGCTCCTTTTAAATAAGGGAGATTGTGGTATGGTAGGGTGTGTTGTCAAAACTGAGGTGTGTTGATCCACGATCACAGTCTCACACGCAATTTCCTGTGATTCAAGCTTTCGCTGGAAACGTATTTCACAGTCCAGGCGTTCATGTAGGAATATAAACTAGACTGGGCTGTGGTTCTCCAGAAGCTGTTTTCTGACATATGAGATGGGAAAGATGGACACTGTCTGTCCTGGTGTAGCAAAATGCAAATCTTCCCAGTATGCAATTGTTCCCAGGCATTTTTGAGCTATTTTTTGGTTCCCTATCACGAGACCGTTTCAATTTGATTACTTTTTGATGTGGTTATTTGCTTGACCTTTGAAAAAACCTAAGTTACGAAACATATCCATCTTTTTTGTGCAAGTATTCATGACTTGTCTTGCCACGTTTAACACCATCCATACCACAGGCGCATATATGCGTTGAATTCGCCATGCGGCGAAATCCCACTGCTGCGTGTATGAGCTGCTCACTGATAAGGTAAAATACCAGCGCGTCTACCGACATTATGGGAATCCCCAGTGACGCATATGCGTAAATCCAGGGGCGGTCAAACACCTCACGATTGGTTCATACAGGGGTAATCCTGTTAAAGAATGACGAATCAAACAATCAGAAGGCATGTCACAGGGACTATCAAATAAAGAACTTTGCCAATGTAAAGACTAATGCCGATAGCAGCCCCAGTCCCCCAAGCAGCTTGAAAATGCTCTGGTTTGCAGCTTAAAAACTACCTGCAGTATGAGGCTGGGGCTATCTCTGTGGTAGGCTGCCCATAGTCTACTGGTAGTATGGATAGTGTTAAAGTATTTCAATTGGTGTATGGTTATGTTAATCCAAACCTGATGAACGTTAACCTGATTGGTAATGGCTACTATCTCAACAGTAGTTAGGGAAGCGTTTTCGACAGAAATGTCTGAGGAAAATTATACGCTGGGATGAATGGAGCACTGCAACCTGAGGTAGAGAATCATACCCAGCACTGGAAACAAAGTCTTTCTGGTCTTATTTCAGAGCATCTTCTGCTCCAGGATTCAATGCTCAAGAGCCTGAGTGGATCTTTAAAAGCGTGAGAGAGAAAGAGGGACAGAGAGATATATAGAGAGAGAGAGAGCGGTCGAGAGCCCCGCTGGGTGGCAGATTAGCACAAACCTCAGAGATGTCACTCAAACTCTCAGTATGACTGTCTCCGGGGACACTGTGAGCTCTTATCATTAAAGAGCAGAGCCCCTCTCTTTATGGAGGACAGAAGCTGTGAGGTTAAATGTCCACCACTGCTTCCTCTTATAATATACTGCACCTACAGCGAGGTTTGAAAGTCTTTGAACCGTAGCATAATTTTAAACGGCCTGTAATGCCGACATGGCTCATTTGATAGAGATTTTGATACTATGATGTTGGCAGTCTGGTTTTTAATTGAAGAGCCTAGCGCAAAAACTACCTAAGTCACGTTTTCACACACTGTGAAGTAAGGATAGGAAAACGTTTATAATAGTCACATAAGTCCACTGTCTCGATTTTCTCAAAATGGACATTTTGTGACAAGCTCTTTTAGTACTGGGGTCTTCATTTATAGCTTGGCTGGACAAATGCAGCATGTTTTTATGCTGAACTTGAATTGTCCAAAATGTTACTTGCATACGTTTAGCTCTGGGGTCTTCAATTTGCAGATGTTTCCCTCCATATGGAGTGAGTGTTGTAGAAATGACGACCCTTCAGTGTAGTGTCACTGTGACTGATCTAACTATTGTTATGACTTGAAAATCACAACAAAGAAAACCAGCAATGACAACTTAAACAAATTTATTCTTCACTGATTAGGTAAAAAAAAAACTTCTACAAATAATCCACTTTTTAATCTTATAATAACACTCTAATGCCACTATGTAACTCTGATGCCAAAACAAAACTCTCTACAACTGACCAAAATCACAGCATTTATATAGACTAGGATTATTCTGGAAAGATCTACTGGAGTCCTGGGTGATCTGGCCCCCTCCAGGCAAGAATAAGCCAGAAACTTCTAGAAAGCACTAGTCTATTTCATCACAAACAAGTGGTATTGCATCAGATCATGTAAAATAGACTGTTGTACAGACATACCACCAGAGGGTGCTAAATGATGAACAAAACAAACAACTAGCTGACCAGTGAAGCAGCACAGATCTAACAAATCTCCATTTACGAATGATATACAATGCTGTTCATAAAATACTCATGCATAACACTATGCATACCTTGTTTTTCATGAGGACGAGGTGTTCTGAATACACAACTTTCGCATGCACTGCGGTCCAGAAGCATGTGGAGCGCGGTACAGTCTTATGCAGTGGCGGCTGCTGGTGAGCTGAATATTGGGGAGGAAGAGAACACACCTTTAAACAAATGACAGGCCTCAACCAGTTTTCAGTCATACATTTGAGTTAACATTGCATGAACTCGGAACACACTCAACATTATCTAGTGAGGCCAGTAATCCTCGTTAAGGCAAGATGAAAAATAAAACGCATAATTTCAACGCTAAATTGCATTTCAAACAAATGTTATTGTCATTAAATTGTGGATACTTTTTTTTTTTTTTTTGCAATTTAAACAATCAAGTGCTGGTTGGATAGCCTGCATTCAGGACGTGCTTAAAGCAAACATGTAAGTTAACAACGAATAACTCATCTTTTTTTGAAAAGTGGATTAAACATTTTTCTGAATTGAATTTACAATTTAATCTCCGCTATATTGCAGTATAAATGAGCGCTTAACTACCGTTGGATTTTTCTAGCATTGGAAAACGTGTTAATCCTTGTTAAGGAAAATGATTGAAAAAAGGTTCAGAGTACTTAGTGAAAGGTTTTTTTTTCTATCCTCCTCTAATTTCAGCAGAGCAGCTGTCACTGGTTTTATGGGGCTGTAATTTCTGCATGGTGTAATTGATGTTGATGTAAATACGTTAGATTAAAGCTCACAGTCTGGATTTGCGTGGTATTTCACTCCGCATTGAGTTAACTCTGTTAAAATTACAGCTCTTTGTAATTAGGTCACTGTCCAGAATAGTTACAAACCTCACTGTATGTATTGCACTCTGTCACTCTTGAAGAAAAGACATGGAAGGCCCATTTTTTTAGATAAATCAAATCCTGATTAGAGTGGTTAAATCCCATTGGAGAGGGTTGTGGAGCATCCCATGATGACAGCACCTGTCCCCTGCTTTACACTGGGGTGAAATCCAGGCTCCTGAAGTTTAAGTCCCTCCCGGGAACTTTGTTCTAACCGCCAGGGCGCTCTGATTAGCTCACAGTTTCAGACAGATGGTAAGAGAATTCGGCTGGCTGAGTTCATGAGTGGAGACAACATCTGGTTGGACCTTTACATCTGTGCAGGTTCATACAAGGAGGGAGACTAGGCTCTGGCCTGTCAAGTGAAGTTTTCTGAGCTGCTGAAGTGTGGATGGGATATACCTGCCCGTGGTTCTGATTTTGCTCTTTTGTTTTATGCAAGCAGTTGCCCTGAAATGTTTCTGTTAATCCAGCCATCTAATGTGTGAGACATTGTGAAAGTCGAAAATTGCCATGACTGCTATGCTGGTGAAATCATTACATTCCGAAAACTAAAACTATTCTTATAAACATGATGGAGATGAAATAAAATGTCAACATGAGTTGTGTTAAATACGCAGAGAAAAGTAGAGGTCCATATTTTCAGAGCGTAGGCAATTAGTTTTATTCAAATTGGCTCCTTATAACTTTTTATTTTTTGAAAAACTTTTTTTTTAATGTATGAGAGCTGGAATATGAAATACATGAGACTGGAGTTGAAAAGGATTGAGTGCAGCACTTGTCTAAGTTATAAAGTTGAATTTCCTTTCTGTGAGAAGAGCAGACAGGCTGTAGAATTGTCGCCTCCCACACTCTTGTAAATTAGCGACGGGTGAATTAAGACTTGCAGCTGTGCTCCTGTTCTCCTCCAAACTCACGGCCACTTTTAAAACCCCTCACTGTTAAATTAAACTCTTCGGTGTGGGCATACTTCGGAATTCATTTCAAATTTGCTGTCTGAACTGTACAAGTCCTGAACAGTATTAATGTGAAACAAAACAAAAAAAGCAATGTAAAGTATACAATTGTTATTATACCTTTGCCAGCAGGTAATGTTCTCGCTGATGTTTGTTTGTTCGTTCGTCAGTTTACAGAATATCTCAAAAAGTTATGGATGGATGACAATGAAATTTTGTATGTTGATAGATGTACTAAAGAGGCAGTAGTTAAATTTTGACAGAGATTCAAGTCGGGACTTTGACTAGGCCACCCCGAAACTTTAATTTTGTTTCTTAATAGCCAGTCAGAGGTGGACTGTCTTGTCTGCTTTGGATCATTGTCCTGCTGCATAACCCAACTGCACTTGAGCTTTACGTCACAAACTGACGGCCAGCAGTGCTTTTCGCCCTGCAGCTTTCCCACGGATACCATTTTTTGCCCAGTCTCTTTCTTAATGTTGAATTGTGAACACTGACCTTAACTGAGGCAGTTAAGACCTGCAGTTCAAAAGATGTTAGTCTGGATTCTTTTGTGACTTCCTGGATAAGTTGTCGATGCGCTGATTGACGGATTATGATTGGCCGGCCACTTTTGGGTAGATTCATCACTGTTGCAAGTTTTCTCCATTTGTACAAAATGGCTCTCACAGTGGTTCGCTGGAGTCTCAGAGCCTTAGAATTCCTTTTGTTACACTTTCCAGACTGATACCTGTCACCAACTTTGTTTCTCATCTGTTCTTGAATTTCTTTATATTGCAGCATCATGTGCTGCTTTTTGTCTTCTTGACAAGTGATGTTTAGATTCAACAGGGCTGGCAGTAATCTTGCCTGGGTGCGTATGGTGGAATTGAACCCCGTTATCAATTAAATTTGTTTAACTGGTTGAGAAACTGATGGGGCAATTACTTTTTCACTTTGGGCCAGGTTGGGTTAGGGTTAGAAACCCTTTTCATTCAATAAATTAAACCATCTTTTAAAACTTGCATTCTGTGTTTACTCAGGTTATCTTTGTCTAATGTTAAAATGAATTTGATGATTTGAAACATTTAAGTTTGACAAACATGTAAAAATAGAGGAACTCGAGAAGGGAGGAAATACAGTGAACATTTGTTTGTAATGATCTTGGGTGGAAATAGGTTTTGTTTGGTAGTATTTTGTACATTTAATAGAGATATGTTGTTGTATATAGAGATATTTATTCACAATACAAATTCTATCGAAATGCTATACATGTTGTGAGTTCCCAGTGAAAAAAGAGCCTGGCAATTAGTTTCAGATATTGCACCAGACGGTATCTACACCTGCACTGAAGAGTCAATCCATCACACATGACTGTATCAGGGTATGATTCCATATATCATGGCTAACGATTAAAATTTTTAACTTGCAATTTTTCAGTTATGTTTCATATACTTGCTGAGTGGAACCTCTTAATCTTCATGTCTCAGGTATTGATGCCACATTTCCTGCCAAAGGGAGAAAAGGATTAAAAAGCAACTTCTGTTTTCATAAGGCCCCACCACCATCCATTCATAAAAATGTAGCAGATAGTCTGTTAATGTCCATTCCTTAAGGACAGGTATTTTTTGGGATAAAATAAGACCATCTAGAAATAGACTTGTTAATTTAAGCAAACGTGCATTTGAATGTTTTCTATGAAGCTAAGAAAGATCGTGAGTTACTGGAGAATATGACATAATTGTCCTGGCTTGTCTAAACTCTGCAGGCCTTTGTCCATGCATCTCTCTCTCTCTCTCTCTCTCTCTCTCTCTCTCTCTCTCTCGCACACTTTGCTTATTCTATCACTGTGTTCTCTCTCACACTCCACTCACTTTCTGTCTTTTTCTTGCCTTTGCTTACTCTGTTCTGCTCTCCCTCACATTTCTAGTCTCTCTTTCTCAAATCCAAACTTGGCTTTATTGGCATGACGAAGGTGTACATTTCACATCGCCAAATCATAAACGTACATGACAGAACATGAAGATATATTACTGCAATAATGTACAAGGTATTATAGCTATTCTCTCTCTCTGTCTCTCCCTCTCCCTCTCTATCTCTCCCTGCATTTTGATGTGCATCTTCTTCATGCAGAATCATATTAAAATGTAGTGTGGTAATTATATAAACTGCTCTCCGGAGGCAATACTAACGGCTCTGTTCAAATCTCTTTTGTTATTTTCAGAGCACATGAAAGGCTTCATAAAGAAGGAGACAGGCTTGTGTTAGTAATTATCAAGGAACCATAAATATTTGGGCTTCAAGCTAATGCAAACTCAGCCTCATTTTGATGCTGAGTTAGAATTTAATTTGTGATGGATTTGTTTACTTTGGGGCAGCTATTTCCCCCCTCACCCACCCCCAGTATCTGTATGAAATTGTGTTTTACCATCTATGGCTCATCCCCTGGGAGATGGTGACAGTCACCCAAAATGGTGACCGATTTCGCCCTTACTGAAGACGACGACGACGACGCGCGAGTGACCGTAACGTCCCCATTTGCTTCCCTAAAAATAAAGCCTTAAATCAGCTTTATGAGGATTTTCAGTGGGGTGGTTTACGGGCCGTCCCTCCGTAGCCGTGTTCCTCCATGCAAAACCGGGCGCTGGCTGCTGGCACCAGCTGTTCGCTGAGGCCCCCATGGGCCCCGTGCTTGAGTCTAATCCGAGGCTGAGCAAAAGCGCTGGCGCTCTCTCTCTCTCTCTCCCCTTCCCTCGCTAACTCTCTCTGGGCCGACTACAGGGACCGACCCTCCGCCAGCCCAGCCGGTCTCTGTCATCGCTGCTTCAGAACCAGCAGAGCGTGTCCTGCGGTAAACTGTGTGTAGACTTCGCTCTCATGCAACCGCGGTTTGTATCAGAGCGAACAAACAAACCTATGAGTTCACAACTTCATAAATACATAAAGATATAGAGGTGAGCACAGCTCCGACAGAAGAAATAACATCGCCAAAATAACCGCAGCTCCATATAATGTGCTGAGTGAAATGCTGAGCCTTAAACATCTACCTTAAGCCTTAAGGTTAAACAAATAGCAAAGGCATTTGTCGTCATTTGAATATCGGCTAGAATATTCCAGTCTTCACATTAACTAACTTGTTTCTTGCTCATTCCATGTCACATTACATTTCGTAATAGTAATAATAATAATAATAATAATTATAACCCCACCATAGAGGCAAGCCTAAGGTTACAGTTTGGAGGAAACTGTTGGAGGAACATTGTGCAGTGGAAAGAGCCCAATTTCTTCTGATAGCTCATAATAATTTTTTCACAAGAACAGTGGTGTTTGTTATCACTCCACACATCTATAACCAGGTCCGTAACACTCTTGTCCTGGTTGGCTGTAGTGTCTGCAGCGTTTTGTGCTGCCTTTTATGTTAACAGCTAGTCTGAGCCTCAGAAGTATGGTGTGTGGACTCCCCTAGCCCAGCAATGACCAAACTATGCTCCTGGAGACCAACCCATCTGGTACGATTTTTACTCCTACCCTAATTTGGCTAACCTGATGCTGCTAATTGACAGCTTCACAAGATCTCTCCCTGTTAAAGTGAGGTGAGCTTTGCTGGAGTCGAGTGAAAATGCACGGGACTGTGGACCTCCAGGAACAGGGCTGGTTTCAGTTGCTTTCATCAATCAAGGGTTTATATTCGACACAGTGACTTACTTTAAGCACAATGACTTGAATTAAGCCTCTGATTTAAGTCATTCTTCAGAGTTGAGCACAAGGCTGGTAGTTGCTGTGCCTCTCAGTTTGCATTGAATGGCATTTGAAGCCAAAAAGAGGTTTGCGATAGTCGGTAGTTGTCAAGCTTTGGTTCTGAAAGAAATGAAAAATCGAACAGATATTGTGTCAGAGGTCTCTATTTATAGCTGTATCAGAGTTGGCATTTTGCAATGATTTCCCTCAGTCGAGCCGGTTGGCATTTATGTAATTTATTACCAAGGGATTGTGCTCGTGTGCAGTGGTATGTGAGAGCTGCTTTTGTATAGGATCTAAAGTGGGTGTCTGAGGTTCTTAAATGAGAATTTTTGCTGCTTTTGCAATGACTGGCTCTTTGAGATGTTGGTATGAATTATATGCCGCTGCCTGATGTGTGACGTCCACCTGCTACTGGCTGTGAGCTTTTAGAGTGTGCCTTTTTCTGTGAGTGTGCGGCTGCCTGTGATAGGTTAGATCTGTCACATGGCACACTGAAACCAGGTTTTGTAAGTGAGGCTGAGTTTTGAATTTCAGCTCTGTGTATTTTCTTAAAAATAAGGCTAAAAGAGGCCGTTGACCCCAAAATAAAATTAATGTACGTATGTTTTCACTTTTTTTGCTGAGTTTTGATTTGTTTATAAGATATCTGCTGAAGCTCTCCCTGATGGGAGTGTCTTCAAAGCACCCGTGTTTTAATGACGTTCAGCGCGCCAAAAATTTGCATGGGAAAACTCAACACCACCGTCATGCACAGGCATCCATGGAGCTTAATTTGCGCAAGATCATCTTCTTTTGAAGTCTGTCGTTGCTTGTGTAAAATATGAATGAAACTTATATCAAAGTGTGGTATCAAAGAACAACACCCATTAAAATCTCAACCAAAAATTTCAAAACTGCCTCGGTGCTGCCTTGTTTCAAACTATTGTGGCTCCTATTCATAAAAGTTTTGTGACTGAGAGTGCCAACCCAGGATCAATTTTGTCTTGTCCTGTCATAGTAGAGGTGATGAGGAGGCGGACAGGGCAAACTGGTTTGAGATCAGTGTTTGTGATGTTTAGAGTTCTATATGATTACAGGCCACTGCACATCATTTTAAAAGAAACGCCGCTGTTTGAAGCTGTCTCTGATTTTATGTCTTCTTCTCCAAAGTCATTTTTCATTCTAACCCTCTTTCTTCATTTAAAAAAGAATAAAAAAACAGGAGAAAAGTGTATTTTAGCGGCAGTCCCTGCGGTCCAGACGCCGCTCTGAAATACAGTGTCGGCTGCACAGTGGTCGTGTTGCCTAGGCAGCGGCGGCGATAAAAGCGTGTTTTATGTCCGGGCCTTTTCAGATCCTCCCTTCATCAAAGACGTGAAGAGTTCAGAAACTCAAGTGGGCCGCATGGGCGTTCTTCAGTGCGACGCCACGGCCGTGCCGAAGCCAGAGTTCGAGTGGTATAGAGACAACAAGCGGTAAGCCTGCTCCAGCAACACAGAAGCCCTCAAACACTGGGCCCAGCACCGAGAGTAAAGCACTGTATTTTTCTTTTGTGCCATAATGCATTGAGCCTTGAAAAAAGTTATATCAGGTGACACACAGAAGTACTTAGGTGCCAAGACTTTTTTTTTCCCCTCTTTAGCTCTGCATTTCCATATGTCGGTTCGTCAGAACATGTGGAACATTTGACATATGTTAAATTCTTGTGGGGATCCTAAGGTTTTCAAAGATCCCAAATGTGTCCTGCTAAATCACAGGGAAAGATGTATAAAATGAGGTACATGAGCTAGATATTTTATTTGTGATGTAACGCTGTGGCCTGATGAATATGGCTTGGTTTGAATATTTCCCTCAATATAAGTGCAACTAGAAGATACATGAATGGATATATACATGAAGATACATGAATGACGGCATGAGAATGTGACATTGTCCTACAGTGTGGAAAAAAAGAGCTTTTTCTAACTATTAAGGGGAAATTCAAATGAAAATTGGAGTTTAAGAGGTTAATTAAAGGGTTGTTATTCCTGAAATAACTTGTTGCGAAATAAATTATTGCGAGAGTTTTTCGGGCTTCAGCAGTGTTTATGCGGCCTTCTCTCACTCACAGAAAATTGCTAATTTTGACTGTCAGTCTGTCGTGAGCCAGTCAGAACTTACTCCACGTGAGTGTCGAGTTTTGACAAATAGTCACTCAGAAGGGTTGACATTAAGTTACATTATCACCACTGAAGTCCCTTATTAATGCTTATCTTTGCTCCTTCCCAGGCTTTACGCTGGGAAATGTGTGTAAAATGATGAACAAGATCTAGATGTTTTCTGTCTGATGTAATGCTGTGGCCGGATGAACATTGCTTCCTGGGTTTGAATATTTTGCTTAATATAAGTGCAACCAGTAGATACAGAATATGTACGTGACCTTGTCCTACAATGTGGAAAAATAATGCCTGTGCTAACTTTGAACCTACTTAAGGGGAAATTCAAGTTAAAATCAGAGTTTAAGGGGTTAATTTAAGCGGTGGTTTTTCCTGAAATAACTTGAAATGGTTTCAAGAAGTTTTCGGAGCATCAGCAGTGTATTCTCAGTCTTATCTCACTCAAAAAAATGGAAAATTTAGACTGAGTTTGTCATCACTCGGTCAGAACTTACTCCACGCGAGTGTCAAGTTTTGACGTATTGTCTGTCAAAAGGGTTTACATTATGTTACATTCTTACCACCAAAGTTCCTCATGAATATGTATCTTTGCTCCTTCCCAGGCTATACAATGCCCAGGGCATCAGCATTCAGATCTTCGGAAGCCGCACGATTCTCCTCGTGTCCAACGTCACGGAGGAAGACTACGGCAACTACACGTGTGTGGCGATGAACACACTGGGGGTGAACAGTGCCAGCCTGTTTCTATACAGTGAGTAAAAAATAATCTCCCCAGTGCTTCCTTTGAGTGCCTGCATCAAACCACATCTCTTCAGAGGATGTATTCGGCTGTATGACGGTCACAGCGGTAATCAAACTTTGGAGGGGGAAATATAATGCATGTGTTTGCACCCGTTGTGCCCTGGTCCGGTATCTCCCGGAACCATATCCTGTATTCTCTCTCCTTTTTAGTCTGCTTGATTTATGGCCCTGTGCAGAAATAATACAATAATAATGCATCATGTAACGGGGGAAATCTTCTGGTGAGGACATGGGCTTTATATTCGGGGCTGGTGTTTTATCTATTATATATTATTAGGCCAGGGGAGGCCGGACAGGGCAGCTATGGTGTTAGAAACTTGGGTAAAGGGCAGACGCCTCGCGGCGTGTGGAAACTGCAGAAGCGTGGCCCTCTGGATGTGTTATCTGAAGTGCTGGGCGCACTTTAGTGATAATGAAATGGCGGGCCTGGTTAGGCTGAACGGCCTGTTCTCTCCACTCATGTTATGATATGTCAGGTTATGTGAAGGAAAACTAGTGTGGGATCTGATTTGAAATGTTGATGTCAACCTTTAACCTGTTTATTTATTCAGAGTTTGCTAAACTGTGAAAATTAGACCTGCTAAATTGTACAAAAAAAAAAAAAAAAAAACAAGAAATCAGGTGAGTTTTTTTTTTTTTTCCTCAAGGGTTCTTACATGTTTTAGTATTTTCATCAGCTGTCGTGTCGGGTTAAGGTCGCTAGATTGCCGTAAGCATACTCTCCCAGGTCGGGCTTCTGCTGTGCTTGTTGAGTAATTATGCAATAACTGATTAAATATTTCTCACTGTAGCACAGGTGATACACTGCAAACCAAAATATTACGAACAACCTGCATTTCTCAGAATTCGGCTGGTTTTTGTGACATCAAAGTTAATTTTCAGCAACAAAGGCACACAAAATGCCAAAGGGACACTTGTATTGAGTAAAAATGTTGCTTTCCAACAACTGTACATCTTGAAATTCAACTTGAGTTGTTATGGGATGAACTTGACCACACAGTCAGAGAAGTGCGCCCATCAAGTTCAAAAGAGCTCATGAAGGAACTCTTGAAAGTCCGGAATTAGTTACCAGGAAGTTCTCTCCTTAATCTGCGGAAAAGAATGCTTCAGATATGTCAGGCTGTAATCAAGGCTGAGGGAGGATACTTTGTGGAAAGTCAAATTTGAATATGTATATCTCTTAGCGAATAATTTTGCACATTTCTAGTGAAGATATGTGTTTCTATGTTATTCTGTTTTTGATGTTGCTGAAAATATACTTTAAGTTAAGATAAACCAGGCAAATTCTGAAAAATTTGTGCAATGTGCAATTCTGCAGTGTGTTCGTAATATTTTGGCCTATAGTGTATATGCAATGGGGAAACATGACTCAAAATGTTAGCATGAACATACCACCAGCATGTCCTTAGAGACATATTTAGCTGGCATCCATTCACAGAAAATACTCTTCACACTCAATCATTCCTCATGTCATGTGGATGTGAGATTGCTGGGCGGTGATGTTTACAGGGGGCATGTCTGTATGGTACAGTATAAAAGCCCATTCTCACCACACGCTATAACTTTAAAGAGACCTGTAATGATGTGAGCATTCACACTGATGGATGGCTTAGGTGTCAGTCCCTGAAGAGAGCTGTGCGCATATTTCATTCCTCAAAAACTGTAAATTCACATTAAATCTCATACAACAATAAACAGCCAACTTATTATCTGTTAAACTAATTATACACTACAATGATATGCTTGTCTGAAGTTCATTTAATGCTTAAATCCCACTTTTAGATTTTGATATAACAGTGATTTTGATATAACAGCCTACAAATTCAAATATGGGCAACTGGCGCCCAATGAGCCACGGGGACCGAATGAGCCATATCGCATATTTGTAATCAGTAGATGTCTTAGCTGCTTAAAATGGGCAAAATAGTGATATGGCTCTTGGGGACCATTGATCCTAATAGGTCTGCCTATTTGTCCTGCTTCCAACACAGACTCTTCATTTGCTGCCTAATATATCTCACCTCTTAACTGGGGCTATTGTAACAAGATAATCAATGGCATTCACTTCACCCGTCAGTGGTTTTAATTTTGTGTCTGATCAGTGTATATGGTCTTGTTGAGAGCACAATCCCGTGCAGATTATTTTAAAATTGGTCCTAAAGATGGCATCTACTGACCCGACAGTGATAGTAGTTGCGACTGTTTAGCACATTATACAGTATCCTCATCTTCCAATGATTAGTTGGTCCCTGCCCCCCACAAAAAAAGCTTGTTCAGAAGTATGCAACCGTCCTTCCCAGTCTCTTCTGCGTATTGAAGTGGAAACTCTCCTTACGTTTTGAATGCAGTTTGTGGTCTCTGTTTGCTTGCCAAGACGCCACAGATGGAAATGAGTTGTTTATCTAACCCTGCCAATGGCTTTTAAATAAATGAAATTCATAAATAAAACGTGTGCATTTCAGAGTTGAAAATTGAAAATCAGCAAGTTTTTTCAAGCATTGGGGGGAAAAATGCTTATTTGCATTTACAGCTACACAGTAGAATACCTTTTCTGTGCATAGTCAGTTCTCTTCTTTAGCAGGTCATAAACACAATAGTTTCACCTAGGGTAAAGGCTGTCAGTCGCTGGTTTATTTTTTAAGGTTCCTGCTTTAGGTCTTAAAGCTATACTAAGTAGGATTTTCCCTAAAGAGAAAATGGACAGACTCCTACAAAAATAATCCCTCTCAATAATCACCTATGACCCACTGGAAGTGTGTGGTGGTGTCTGTATCTACAGAGACTCAGCCATCTGCCTGTATTGTCTCATTTTACTTTGTATGGGACATTTCTGGGTGCCATGTATGGGGCCGCAAGTGTGGAGCTCCTAGCCAATAACAGCGTGCAGGGTGTGAGGGGGAGACATAGCATTGCAGTGCAGTGTAGCGCTTCTGGAGTCATTGAGCCAGGGAGGAGGGGCCTCGTTTGAATGTTGTGTTTACAAACTGCAACCAAAAAAATCCTACTCAGTACACCTTTAAGGAAAAAACAGGCAAAAAGAAGGAAACTGCTCCAGAATAATAAAAATTTCATCTCAAAAGGTCATACTCTGGAAATTTCAAGATTCACAGCATGTTAACACGTTTTCCTTAAAAGAAACCCTACTCTTTCACCTTGAATGTAGCTGAGCCCTCTTATTTCCTTTTAGTGTGTCTAATATTATGTAAATATGTCCATAAAGCACACTGGAAAAGAATTATGCACATCATTGGAGGGTTACATAAGGAATGAACCTGTGTAGTTTGCATAGAGAATTAAATGGATTGTGACTGGATGGACCCCAGCTAAGGAGCTCACACAGGAATACTTTTTAGAGGTCGATATGCCTTGCTTCCATACACTTCTGCACACTGGCTATGCCTTTGGAGGATAACGCGGTCAAGATATATCCACTGTGTAACGCAGTCAGCGCCTGGCTGACCAGGAATGGCCGCAAGAGAGCAAAGAGACTAAAAAATTTAGCCGGCTTAGCCCCTATTATCCCCGGCGAGGCTGAGCCAATTGTCACTTGTCACCTCGCCAATGTGGACCTCCAGCCATAGCCTGTAATGGCATGGCTGGGATTAGACCACCAGACAAACTTCTTAGCCGCGAGCCACTCCGAGGCCCCAGATACAGTTTATATAATGCAACAGTCCACTCACTCATGACCAGCAAAACATAAACTCGACGGAAGTGTCAAGTTTCGTTGAAAAATGACGCATCAGGCAATACTCTTGTGAAATATGAGTGCTGTTAATTTTATTGGGCGCTGAAGCGTACAGTCCACGACTACAAAGGAAAAATTCCTCCCAGTACTTTGTTCTCATCACCTGCACTGGCTAATTTAGTACAGCAGGAGTTAGAGCTAATTTAGTGTAGCTGTCTAGTCGGGAAGTAGAACTAATTCAGCACAGTAGTATAGACAGGTGGTAGGACTAATTTAGTACAGCTGTCCAGATTGGAGGGAGAACTAATTTAGTACAGCTGTCTTACCTGGAGGTAGAACTAATTTAGTACGGCAGTACAGACAGGAGGTAGAAATAATTTAGTACAGTCATTTATACAGGCTTTAGAACTAATTCAGTGCAGCTTTTCAGACAGGACATAGAGCTAATTTAGTACAGCTGTCTATACTGGAGATAGAACTCATTTATAACAGGTGTCTCGCTAGGAGGTAGAACAAATTTAGAACAGTTGTCAAGCCAGGAGGTACAACTAATTTAGTAAAGCTGTGCAGACAGGTGGTAGAACTAATTTAGTATGACTGTCTCTAGACAGGGGGTAGAATTATTTTAGTATAGCTGTCTAGACAGGAGGTAGAAATAATTTTTTAAATCTGCTGATGGAGTATTTAGGTGGATCAAATACGCAGCCAGAGTTAGGTAAAGATTGGACAATGAATAAACAATAGAGATGACACAGAGTGATGTTCATACACGGTTTGTCAGGATCGGCATCAAAGAGGTTGACTGGCCTGCTCTCCAGAGCCAATACATAACACTGTTAGGATCCAGAGGAATGCTGGCTTCTCCCAACATCACTGCTCAATTTTACTAATGGCTTTTTCACCAGAATGGACCCAGGTCTCCCCGGTAATGTTTAATGTCTAGCTGAAAGCATGACCAAAACTGTGGAGACTATTAATAACAAAAAACAGGGGGACTACCTTCATATTACTGCCCATGATTTTAAATCATGACAGCAACTGGACGAGAAAAGTGCCCACATATATTTGGCTGAGCAGTGTACAGCATGTAAGAGCACTTCTCCTCAGTGTAGCACTGTTTCTAGATAAGAAGGCGAGAACCGCAGTGTCATCTGGATAATTGCCCCTCCACTCTATCCCCCAAAGAGGTGGAACGTCTGGTTTCTGCACAAACTTCAGTCCTCAGAAGTAAAGCAGGGAATCAGAGGCTGCGGTTTGTAAGTGCACTTCAGATCGGAGCTGTGCTGCTGCGGTGATCCAGATGTCGAGGGAAGCCCAGCCCTCCTGCATGCTGTCTGGAGGCCCCCCCCCCCATACATGGAAGACTTTAGCGTTGAGGACTCTGCCCTGGCTGTTACATTACCAAAATCCCCACTCCCGTGACACGTGCACTCGCCGTGAAGCATCCCACCACTTCGCGGACTGGAGAGCGTAATGCATCTATCAGGGTCTCCTACAAAGCTGGAGCTAACAGCTATGCCTGAGGCGCTAAAGCGAGCCTGCTTCGGGTTTACACGGGGGGGATATTTGCCGAAAGCCGAAAGACGGTACTGTGCCGTCAGATGACGAAGATACTCGCGGACATGAAACGTGCAGCGCTGTTACAGCTCTTCGTTTTAACAGCAGCTGCCAAAAACTGGCCACCCATTCCATAATAAAATATCTATAGCGTTGAAAGATGTACATCATAGGTATTATCCTCAAACTCTTGCTTTTGGCCGTGACTAAGGCTCTGGGCTCAAAACGAGAGTAGGTTAAGTAGCTCGGATCGGTGGTTAAATGCGAAGGACTAATTACCTCAAGGCATTCAAGGTATTTGTCGTATAGTCTTATTCATGGAAATAGATTAATCTTTGTAAGCAAGGCCGTCCTTTTGTTTATTCCCTGGTTCATCACTCACTGTCACATTTCCATACTACGGTCACCCACAAAAGCCCTTGTGTGCAATTACGGTGACTAGCTCGGTAAGCACGGTAATACTGCCTGAAGGCAACTTGCTAGCGCTTGTCATTACGGTGGCATAACCCGATGCTCTCTGCCCACACGAGGCCCAAGGTCTGACTGCAGACCGGCCGCAGTATTATAATGCAGCTCAGACTCCAACCTGCACTGGAATAAACCCTGCTTTACAAGTCTGAAGTTATGAAGTGGGACTGAAGTGGAGAATATTATGGCGTAGAAAATATAAGTATTAAGTTACTCTTTGCTTCTCAATTTTTTTTTTCCCCTTTGGCAAAAACACTGAGTCAAAATGTATCATTGGCATCATTCGTTCAGCAATTTAGCTTATTGATTATATTTTTGTATTATTTCTCATTCGTAGGAATGAGATTTTAAGAATAAATTTGTCTGAAATACTTTTTGAGGTTGAATTATCTTTGGGTTTTTTTTGTGTTAAAACGGTATAGTTGCCGTACACTACAATATGGAGTCTTGATTCATCGCTTCATTACAAGGCTTGTTTAGAATCTTATTTTGCAGTGTAAGGCTTGGCTGCGTGGATGTTGAAGGAAATCTGACATCGCTCTTAAACTGATAGTCCCAGACTCACCTGAAGTTACTCTCACCTCAGTAGTAGAATCCACGGCCAGTTCTCCGCACTTGGCTGTGGAAAGAATACGACATGTTTTGTCGGAGATGTTCACTGCCTGCGGAAGACTGCCACATTCAGGGGCTGGATTAAGATGCGATCAATGGCAGATAGGAGCTGTCCTTACTATCAAGTGCTCTGAGGATGGTAAACAGCTGGCAGCAGATCTCCGATTCGCCGTTTGATCTTGATGTATTGTGTGATGGCGCCCGATTTCTCCACGGCGGTTTTCTGTTAAGAGAGCAAATGTATTCCTTGCGTTCGCTTCCTTCGGTGGCAAAAGGCCGCTGGATGGAAACTTGTTTCCTGGGCTGCTTTTGTGAGCCTTAGCGTATGTGTGCAAGTGTTTGTGCGGCTGTATTACAGAAGAGTTGTATTCCAGGTGCACAAAGGGGATGTATTTCTAAGGTGTGATGAAGGTTGGAGTAGTTCTAACCAACTACTGTGTATGTATGAATGTGCTCGTGTGTGTGTTTATATGTGTTTGTGGGCCACTGTTTTATGTGTGTCTGTCTGCATGCATGCTTATGTGTGTGTGTTAGTGTGTGGGTCTGTGTTGTGTGTGTCTGTTTGGTTAAATATTTTAATTTTGTGTTTGTGTATGGGCGTGTGCACGTGTTATGAATCTTTGTAAATCTGTGTTTGTGTGCATGTGTGTGGTTGTGGCCGTGCTTGTGAACACTTGTTATGTACATTAGCAAGTCTGTGTTTGTGGTATGTGCATGAGTGCGTGTGGATGCGTGTCATGTGTGTTTGAGAGCCTGTGCGTGTGCCTGGGCATGCGCGTATTATAAGTTACACAGTTTTTTTGAGGGCCAATGCAGAAATGTATGGGGTCAGTAAATGCCTTATTGGGCAAGGCGTCAACTGAGCCATTTACTGACCTCATATATTTCTCTATTGGCCCTATAACAAACTGTGTAATGAATTTATCCCACCGAAGACCTTTTTTTACATGCATGCCATTTCAGCTGCTCCTGAGACCCTAAGGGAGATAATCTACTCGCACGCCGTGTATGGGCTCGGAGACAGAATGTGGGAATATGCGGGGTTTCCATGTGACTGCTTTCGACCAATGCCATCCAAGTATTCTTGTCTGAGGTGGGATAATTGTCTGTGTGTCTCTGTGTGTTAGCACGTTAGCTCCTTCACATTGTGTTTCCATGTTACCATGCACACTTTCCTACACTGAGGTACTTGTCCAGGGTAACTTGGTAACACGCCATCTGTGGCATGCTTTTTTGAGCCAAATAGTGGTCATAGGTTTGAGTGCTCATGCAGGTCTGCCCAGGGATCTCTGTGATTCTACAGCTGGGCTCAACTGCAGTTATCTAGATCCCTTCTCCCTGCTTGTTGGATTAGCATATACGCATGTGTGTGTATGTGTGTGTATGCTTGTGTGTGAGGTCTGCAGTTAATCCTGGCCGGTGTGGGAATCTGCAGCATCGCTGGCTAGTCCTGCCCAGGCAGCTCGGCTGACTTCATCAATGCCAGCCCCTCATCTCTGAAAAAGTGTCTCAGTGTGTTAGCATACGTGCTTTCCAGACCAGACCAGGTGTTTGACAAACCAGTTGAAGTGACGTGTGATCGCAATTATGAGCATTCCAGGTCTTTCCTGCACTATGGCTATTGTGGTGCCTCCATATGTGTCCTGTGGGAGGAAATATACATGGCCAAGGGTCTCCGAAATGTCCCCGATTACTGGGGGAATTTTACAAGTTGAAATATTGCACCGAAAATGTGATTTGGTGAAGGTTAAACATGAATATATCGGTGTGCATTGTTCCGTAAAGGAAGCATCTGCACACAATCTCACTTATTTAATTTTTATTTACTGTATATTTTTTATGACCCTGGTTTGACTCAGATACACAGTGATACAGAATTTGGCGGACTGGGGTGTACACTGTAAACCCTGATGTTGTGGTGAACTGAAATGTTTTGTGGAAACCGATTACCTCAAAAAATGTGTCAACTTCATTGCATTGTGTGGATGGAACTAAAAGAAAATAAGGTTAAGTTTGTTTTTTTTTTTTTCAATTTTCTAAGTGCCGTGAACAGAAATCATTGGCATTCACAATTTTTTTGAGGTTTCTACAAAACATTTCAGTTCACCAAACTTACCAGGCCTTACAGCGTATTGCAATGTTGCTTGTTAGAGTTGAGATTTCAATTGGTCGACCTTCCTCCGAATGTTCTCTGATTGCGATGCTATGAAGGTCTGCCTACTAAAAACATGCATCTATTCTTCATCTCAGCATGTTAAAAGTTTCTTTAGCCTTATGTGTGTTTATGTGTGGCACCCTGTATATTACATTCAAACTTAAGTTATTATTTCTGTTTATTTTTCATTTGATTGAGCACTTTAAATTAAAAAAAAATTATAATGAGTTTTGTCCGTGAAATGATGTTTCTTGTAGCATCATCTAAATCATTTAAAGTCAGTCGCATAAAATATAGTGGGCTCCAGAATTATTAGCACCCCTGACTGGTCATTCTGTACAATACTATAAAAAAATGAATATTAACAATATAAACATTATCAAAATGCTCAGACACCAATATTGTTGTTTGTCAACATTCCAATAGAACTAATCAAAATCATACATTTAATTCCTGCGTACACAAACTCACCAAATGAAGGTTTGATAATTATTATACCCGTGGTTTAATACCTGGTGCAGCCACCTTTGGCAAGGATAATAATGAGGAGTGTTGTCCTGGGTTGAGTCTCGCATTTAGAGCTGCAGACTCTTTCAAGATCTGACGCATTTTTGGGTTTGTGCTTTACAGCCTCTCTCTTCTGTTCAGGCCGCAGTCTTTTGATCAGACTGAGGTCTGGTGACAGAGATGGAACAATGTCCTGGTGAATCTTATGGTGTGATTTGGGTCATTGTCTTGCTGGAAAGTGCATCTATGGCCCAGTCTCAGCCTTGTGGCCGAGGTAACCAGATTATGCACCAAAATTTCCTGATACTGGGTGTAATGCATCAAGCCGGTGCTTTCGGATATCTGAAGTTAAAACATCACTGATCTGCCACCATATTTCACCATAGATATAAGGTGCCTTTCCTCATATGCATCTCCATTTTGACAATAAACATGTCAAAGCTGTAATCGTTCAATTTTGGTCTCACCTGACCACAGCATCTTCATCCATTCTTAATTTAAATGACCTTTGGCAAACTGCAAGCCCTTGGTCTTGAGGTCGCAAACAGCTCTCCCCTTGCAACCCTTCCAAAGAGCCTGTGGATATGGATGAGGTATGTGATGGTGCTTTTGAGACCTGGCGACCCAGAGATGTTGCCAGGGGCGACAATTCTTTCATGGTAACTTTTTAAGCTCTCACCATTCTTTTTTCTGTCCTGGAGGGCAAAATGTGTTTGTGTCCTTAACACGCCCCCCCCCCCCCACACTCCCTGCTCTGGAGGGCATATTATATACAATACTGAGGAAACTCACTATCCACACTACCCCATTTTCCAAACCCCCTAAACCCTTCATTTCACACAGTGCCTACAGTTACGACACTGTAATACAAAATAGCAGTCGCAGAAACAGTCAAAATAAAGGTTACAAAAACAATCTGTCTCCCTTAACCCTAGAACACTATCTTCAGAAGATTTTCACCCACCCCATGCTTGTTGGGTGTGTTACACAAACGGAAGGTTCGTGTTCTTGGGTTCAACTGCCAGTTCTTTTGTTTTCAACATGGTGCTGGATGACAAGGGGATTTTGCATGTATGCTACTTATTATGCCTTCGTAAAAGAGAGAGAGCTGCAGATACCTTATATAGTTCCTTAATAAGTGGAATGAACTTAAATGAATTTAATTTCAATCCTGGTATGGGGGTGCCATTAATAGTGAAACCTTGATTTGGGATAAATGATTTTTAATTCAATGAATTGATCATTTTTGTTAGTTTCATTGAAACTTTAATAAAGCACAGCATTTCTTGCTGTTTGGCACTTTGGGTTTATCTGTATAATGTTATTGCTATTTTTTTAAATAGCATTTTAGTGCATTTTCAGTCAGGGGAGCCAATGACTCTTGTGCCCACTGTAGAAATATCTCCTGGCCTGTCTTCAGATTATAAAGATAATGATAATAGTGCAATTTAAATTTGATGCACAGCAAGAAAAATGCTACCATGCGCCAATTGAAACTGGCTGAGATGATGTGCTACAGCTCCAGGTTTCCCTTGTTAGAGAAGCAGATTATAACTGAATAGGAATATGTACTGTATATGCGCTGAATATGTATTCTTTTTATAAAAAAAATCATCAGCATGTGTTATGAAATCAAAGGATTTGGAAAGATTTTACATCGTTTAGTGTATCACATAAGCTTCGGCTTACGTGTACGGATAATTCTACCCCTGTTACATCGAAGAATGAGGACATTTTCATACAAGGAAGTGTGAACCGAGGCACACCTTTAAAGAGGCGGATAGACTTTTTCTTTGGATAAAATGTTCTTTTTATCCATTTAATTACGACTATCACAGTGGATTAAGCAAATGCAGCGTGTGCTGATTACCTTTCAGTCTCACACTAAGAGGAACTTCTATTTTATGGCGAGTAATTAATTATTGCTCCAGTGACTGGTGTTTAAGGGTGTTAAATAGCTATTTAGACATGATTTTTTTTTTGTGGTTGAATTTCAAGGCCAGTGCAGGGAGCAGCTTCACCAGACCTTGCGTAAAATATTTAGAGCACCATAATTCATTGGACAAGATGGCTGCAGGACAGGCCGGGCAGAGCATCATCAGGGCAGATACTTAGTGTCTGTTGATGTCAGTGCTTCACAGATGGGTGGGGGGGAATGTGCACAAAAGATGCCGTCATTTCTAAATGCATCATTCGGTATAGAGAACAACACCCTCTAACTGAGGCTGAAACATGCTCTTCATCAGCCACATTTTCATTGTATATTTTCCTTATAAACCCACAGTGCTAGAGCAGGGGTGTCCTATCTAATCCACATAGGGCCAGTATGGGTACTGGATTTTGTTACAGCCCAACACCAACACACATGATTTACATTCATCAGGTTCCTGATTGAACCCCCTGATCAGGTGGAATCAGGTGTTGTGGCACTGGGCTATAACAAAAACCCATGCCCACACCTGCCCTTTATGGATAAGGTTGGACACCTCTGTGCTAGAGCATAGAACCAAAATCAAAAAATTTGTCCAATGAATTGTGGTGTTCACTGTATGTTTTTAATTAGCCACTTGTGTATTGCAATGACCTTAAAAGCGCAGTAAAGTGAGGCATATATGAAGAGTTTGTTTCCAAAATGCAATATTCATTCTGAGTAAATCAGCTTTTTCTATGTTGGTGCCTATTGCATTTTATAGAAAAACACAAACTTTGACCATGAAAAAATACACTTTATTTTATTAATTTCTAATAACGGATTTTTGCACCATGTGTAAGAAGCACAGGGCTGTCGCTCGAGGGTATTATCTCAGTTTATGTCACGATTTGGGAGGCCCCAAAGCCCGTCCACCATTTTGGGGGGGTAACGCTATCGGTTGCCATGGGCGACAGCTAGGCAGAGACAGCGCAGGAAAGATGGCTTCAGTAGTTGTCGCGGCATTTTAACCAAAATAAATGGAGAGGACAAAGCCAAAAGAAAATGCCATTTGCAGAGAGAAACTTACTGCCATCGCCAAGCGGCGATATTTGGATAAACTGACAGAGATTAATCATGTTGACCTGTACGAGCTGCCGGCAGCAGAGTGGGACAGAGAGCTTGACAGTCTACCACCGTGTACCTGCATTGACATTGTCGACTACCTGGTTTTTGGTATCAGTTATTATACGGTGCAGGAATTCAAGCTAGCATAAGGTCATGAACACAATCTCATCTACTTTTGTTAAAAGCAACAACAGCCATGGCTGGCCATTGAAGAAGCAGCAGATAGTTAGCTAGCAGGCTTGATTTAGCAGCAACGACGTCAGGTTCACTTCGCGGCTTTAAGCGTCGACAAAATAAACACATTCAGAGACATTTTTTTAGAACATATCCGAATGAAAATGCAGAGAACACACTCTCATCGACAGGGAGATGTGGTCGAAAGTAATGTCCTTTCTTCTAATAGCGGCCACCCAAGCCATCCGGCGCCTCTTTGTCACCTCGGAGACATGCTCTCCTTCAAATTTCTTCCATTTCGGGAAACGAAAAAAACTCAACTTGCGGTTGGAAGACAGACTGGAGCAGTTTTTTACACAACAGTGCTTTCCAGGCATCTTAAACACAGAGCTTTTCTTGCAGTACAGTGAAATCACAAGCACCTCCTCAGCTGACAGCAATAAACAATGAAGACGCTCTGGGGGCTGTCCCTCCAAAATGGTGGATTGGGGGCGGGGCCTTGGGTCGTGACGACAACTCCTCAAACCTTATATATATATATATATATATATATATATATGTGTGTGTGTGTGTGTGTGTGTGTGTAAAGAATTACTGTACTTTAATCCTAAATAACAGTGATGTTGGATCTTGAACCAGTTCAGTGGCCATCCCTGGGAAAAGTACATGAGGTAATTGGGAAATATGATCATCTTCTTTAAATTCTCATTACTCCAAATTTGTTGTTGTAAAATGTCAATCTTTGCATGCTTCTGAATATGTTTGCAAGTTATCATGGTGAGCTGCATTTAAACACCATATGTGGCACTAACCTGAGAGCAGTCTCCACAAAGGTGTCAGTGTTTATCCATGAATCACATAGGTTTTGTTAACGCCTTCAACACTGTCAGTCCCGTATGTGGGTTCGTCAAATACAGCTGTGGAACTTAAGTCAAGTTTCAATCCTAATGGAGATCCCTAGGTTTCCATCGATCCCAAATATGTCTTGTTATAATACAGATAAATGTGTATAAAGTGATGTACAAGATGTAGATATTTCCCACTTGATGTAATACTGTGGCGATAAAAACATGGTATCCTGGGTTTGAGTATGTTTCTCTGTATATGTGTGATGTTGCTTCATTAAAGTGCTGCAACCAGCAGATACAGAATATGTGTGTGACATTGTCCTTCAATATGAGAAAAAAATGCTTTTTTCTGACTTTGATCCTACATAAAGGGAAATTCAAGTGAAAATCAGACTTTAAGGGGCTAGATGAAAGGTGTTCTTTTAACCAAGGTAAATGTTTCATTCAGCTGGCTTCAATACACAGTATTTTGAAAGGTAAGTGTCTCCATATGGTTCTCACATGCTAAGAAAAGAATTGAATGGGAAAGGATGTGATACTGCTGGTCTGTGACAGCTGATATGACTGGGCGATAAGATTGATTCTCCTCAAATAATGCTACAAAGGTGACCTGATCCTGAGTTTTTCACTGTTTTCTTACCATTTGAACAAAAACCTTCTGTTTTTTTCCCCCCATAGAGCTCGACTTACCCACACTCAGATATCCTACCAGAGGTCAGTATGGATCAGTCCTTTGCTAAGAATGGTAATGTTCACATTAAATGTGCAGGCCTGGGGCCGGAATGGCTGCTATGGGTTATAGATAAATGAAACAAAATGGCCTCTTTGAATGTTACCTTCAAGTCAGAATCTCGTGGGAAACCCAGAAACCATATACATTTGTTGTAATCTATCAATCACAATCCCTTAGAATGGGAATTTGTTAAAAGTGTTAAAATGTCACTGCTTTACAAATGGCTCCTGAGGAAGCATGGCTTTGCTTATGGATTTATTGATTTAACCATTGTAGGAAAATGGCCACCAAGCAACAATCTCCCAGTGCCCTGAGAAAGCTCAATAATGCTAAATGCTGTCGCTGTCACCAGCCGAGCTGACTGCATATTTACTGTGAACATACAAACCTATCGTAGGTCGTAGTTGTAGAAACAAGAGTAGCTATTCTTTTCGAAATCTTTCAGCCTGCCTTTTTCTGTAATCTCTCAGAAAAAAAAACATACTAATTTTTTAGGACTTTTCCTTCTTCCATCTTCTTTTCTTTACTTGCATCTATACTCACCGGTGTGTGTGTGGGGGGGGGGATTCCACCCATGCGCGGATAACGCTGAGCACCTGCGAGTTCTCGGGCAGCCTTCAGGTTCACGTGGAGGTCGTGTATTAAAATATGTGGTTGAACGACCGCACGGAAGTCCATTTGCCGCCGAAATTCAATTTCACGCGGCGGTGCCTGGGCCGTTCCTGTGAAAATCCTGAGCTTGCATGCATTACTCTCACAAGCTGCCTTTCGCTGAGCGGGCGGATGTGGGATGCTGGGAAATTCCAGCCGGGATCGCAAATACATTCATAATCATTTCAACTGAACCCTGATGGCTGGTGATAGTTAAATTGCAGGGACCCCCCCCGAATCACAGTCCTCGAGGATTGAGAACTGCCGGTTTTCCACCTTGCCTTTACCTGGGAGTCAGGTGTGATAACAGTCTGGCCAATCAGTGGCAATAATGTTCACATAAATGCCTGGCAGGACGGAAATCCAGAACTGGATTTGGATTTGAGGGCCAGATTTGGGGAGCCCTGCATTGCTTAGTGAGAGCACCCTCCTTTTAGCTGGGGGACGTCCAATATGAACATGGATTATTTTTGAAGGATGCCCTGAGGGAGAATGCCTGAGGAAATGGTTTCAAGTTGAGGGGGGGGGAGAGAGTGATGTCACTGCCATCTCTGAATTAACGGCTTTTGCCAGAGGATCTTCCTTACTTTTACCCAAACTCATCCCTTATCTCAGCTTACCAACTGTAGACATAAACTGCTGAGCATGCTGTTTATAACTAACCTACAGCTGCTCATGGCTGGTCTGTGGCTGCTCATGGCTAGTCTGTTGCAGGTCAAAGCTGGGGAACTAGTGGAGGAAGCTGGTGACAAAACTGTTGGACTGACTGGCATGGTTGCCTCGTGGTTCGTTGCTTGACTGGTAACTGAAGAGTTGCTGGTTTTAGCCCTCGGCGGGGCTTGGGACTCTGACTTGATCTGGAAGGATGAAGCTGGGAAGAACCCTGCCGTTGGGCCCTTGAGCAAGGCCCTTAGCCCTGAAACCAGGGGGTTTATCCGTGTTTCTCTCTGTCCCTCCCCATTTGCAACTGTTCAATCTGGCATTCAATCTCCCAGGGTGTCCTTGAAAGAGAGAAAATTGTCCTCAATTGAACTTTCCTTGGCTAAATAAAGGCTGTACAATATGATGGCTATTATCAACCCAACCTGTCCTCCAACCATACGCCCAAGTAGATTGTGTACCCTGGCTTACGACCCAGAAGAGCGTTTCCTAAATTAGTGCCCCCTACTGGCAGCAGGAAATTAGAGTTACAGTTAGAGTTAAAATTACATTTAGAGTAAGAGTTAGGGTTAGTGTTAGTGTTAGAGTTAAGGTTGGGGTTAGTTTTAGAGTTATGTTTGGGATTAGGGTTAAGGTTAGAGTTAGAGTTAGGATTGGAGTTAGAGTTACGGTGAGGGTAACAGTTAGGGTTATGGATAGGGTTAAGTTAGTGATTTAGTGACGCCGACGATGTTGATGGAAACCAGATTGTAGTTATTTAAACGACCACTAGAGGTCGCTTAACTCTTTAACGTTACTTTACGTCATAATAAGCTGCTTGTACAAACGACCTTTGGGGGTGAATTGTGCTGGAGGACAGGCTCTATCAACCTGCTGAAAGGCCCAAAGACACGGCTTAAAACAAGCGTAGACCAGTTTAAACTGGAGTCTTTCAGCAGAGACATAATTTGGGCTGTTTTTCTGGACGTGTGGCGGGAAAGAGGCTTTCTGTTTCCTGGTGGAAAAAGTGCTTTGCATTTTGCATTTGGACCGCGTTGCTTTGATGTGCTTTGTGTTGATGCGCTAAAGCTGGGCGTTGCATAAATGCAGATCATCGTGAGATAATGAGGGCCTTGTGCCGGCAGGGAGATACTTATTCACAGTGTCTTCACGCCACGTCTATCCTGTTGCTGCATATGCCACAGGGAACAGAGTGTAATGCTTGGCCCCTAATTGTACTCTGTGTGGGTTTATATCCAGCGCTGCCGTCAAAAGCAAGCCTGTGCTCTTATTTATTTATATTATTTTGTTTTTATGAAAGATGAAACAAAAAACTCAGAGGCCTTCAAAGCTTTTGTTTCTTTTTTCTTCTGTTTCTTTTTGTTGCTTCTGTTGTTGACCAAAGTTTGTCGACGAGCTCTTTCTAGTTTTGCCCTAATTATGCAAAAACTGTCGGCAATGATGCAATAATGCTTCCCTCTAATAATACCGCCGTAGTTATTGCCAGTCTGCCTGGAAGAAAATGCGTTGTGATTATTTTGTTATGACACTGGGGCCTGAACACTATGGGGATACAGACAAGAGACAAATTAATATATAAATCAACATATGAAGAGTTTGTTTCCAAAATGCAATATATCCATTTTATATCATTTTGAGTAAATCAGCTTTTTTTATGTTGACGCCTATTGCATTCAATAGAAAAACACAATCTTTGACCATCAAAAAATGCACTTTATAGTATGAGTTTCTAAAAGCTGATTTTTGCACCATGTGTAAGAAGCACAGGGCTATCACTCTATGGTGTTTTCTCAATTTTTGTAATTTTGGCACTTACTGCGTTTTGGAAACAAACTCTTCAAATATAGTCTTAATACGATATTCGGCCCCCACAAGCTGCCAGATCAGCTTCGACATGCCTTGGCATGCCGTTTAAAAGTGTAAAACTTCACAAGATAGATGAAGTGCTTTGATTTCAAGAGATATTCCCTCATTTGGCGTTTTGATGATGGCGATGGAGAGCCCTGTCTAACACGTTGTTCCAAAATCGCACATATGAGTTCAGTCTGTTTCAGATCTGGTGACTTTGAAGATGGTGGCATATTCTTCAGATCATTTTCATACTCATGAAATCATTCAGTGACCCCTAGCACCCTGTGGGGCTTGGGCCATTGTCATCCTGGAGGAGACCACTCCCATCATGATAGGAATACTTCATCATAGGATATGATGCTAATCACACAGAATAACTCTGCATTGTATTGCAGAGGCCCTTTAAGGGGACAAGCGACCCAAACCATGCTATAAAAATGAACAGAAGCATCTTCATTTGTTTTGTTTGTCTGCACATTTATTGAGTTTTTTCCCCTGTAATTTGTCACCTGTTTGCACCTATTCCCGGTTATTCTGATGTTGCTAAATAATGAGTTTTCTAAAGTGATCAGAAAATGTTGTGATGTATTCTGAATGACAGTGTGGTCTGTTCGTATATTGACTTTGACGCTGTCATTAAGGTCCCATATTGCGCTGTTTAATTCGTGATATATTATGTTCTCTGATATCCAAAAGGGAGGTTAATAAATGGTTAATAAACTTTATAGCAAAAAATCTGATGTAAATCTATGATTTCAAGGCCATTCCCTGTCTGTCATTCTCTCCCCACTGAAGAGCAGCCTGTTTCGAGTAAGTGTCCCCTCTGTGATAATTAGCGCAGTTTTGATTAGCCGGCAAGCAGAGCCACCAGCCTTTTATACTGTACCGTAAGACACACAAAATCCCAGGCAAAACTAGTAAGTGGTAGTAAACTACACAATGTGTATGAAAAGGTAATGTTTACGGGCTCTGAAATTTTGAAGATGGCACTTGCAACACAACAACAAAGTGTGACATGCAGTCGCCATACAAGTTTAACAACTCCTGGAACTCAGTTTAAATATTAATACAAATGGAGAATATATCGCAGGAATTACGGATATATATCCTACAAAATTCCATTCCCACAAAATATTTAAGGCCTTGGTAAATGGAATTTAAGGCTTTTTTTTTTACGAGATCTCTGAATGTAAGATTTTTATTAATACTTTGAAATTACCCGCAAGTACCCTGAATATGTTATGAATAAATAATGTGAGCAGCAATTTATAACTCCCGAAACTCATATGTGAAAGCACTTCCCAGAACAGCACCTCCAATTGGAAACATGTTCCCATGGTGCTGAATGGGTCACTGGAAACAAGCAGTTTTCAGTCCTCAAGGGCCGTGATTGGAGGAACAGGACCCTGCAGTCGGTTGCGTGTATACCGTAGGTTTTATACAACTTGTGGTTTATGTTCAGATCTCAGTCACAAAATATATTATCGTATGGCAAAATATGTTTTTATCTGCCCCAGTATTGGGAATGACGAATCGGCCTTCAGTGGTATATCTCTAACCGTTTTTGGTGAGCTGTTGGATTTAGTTCCTGGCCGTTTTTCAATGTAACCAACTTTTGAGCTCTGGATTCTACTGATATTTGTCTTAAGATGTTATCCATTTATTTGTGGACGGTAACTCGACTCAGATGGAATGTAGTTTAGCCATGGAGGATTTTTTTGTAATTGTAATAAAGATAAGGAGGTTGTGCATTGTTATCATCAGCACATTGCTGTCACTGATCCAAAGATTTGGTTCATATTGCCACTTCTCTGTGCAGCTCATTAAATCCTTATGGAGAAAAAAAAGACATGTTCTATATGCTGTCATGGTTGAACAATCCAGTGGTTTGCAGCGAATATTTTGAAAATTCAACAAGGCTATTATAACAGGACAAGCACTATACACAACAGTCTAACTAGACCTGTGTTTCTGTTTCTGTCATGTGTAAGGAATGCATGGAGTTGGTCATGTTCAGCGTTCAAAGTGTAGATGGACAGATGAGGAATCTCTCCTGTGGCACTGTGATTGGACAGTGGCATCATCTGGATGTATGAGGGAGTTTTCCTGGTGCTCTTTGATTGGACAGAGGCCTTGTCTGGTTGTATTTGTGGGTGTTCCTTATGCTCTGTAAGTGGATGTTGCTATAGATTTATGAAAGAGTGTTTTAGATGCTCTCTGATTAGACATAGGTTTGCTCTAATAATGGAAAGTGCTTGCAACCATATAACCTCTGTTACTGGCTTGCTACCCTCAGGTTAATAAAATAGTGATTTTTATTTCATAAATTATTTGTACCTCCTCTGCTTTGCCTGTTAAAGGCTCTAAAGAGATTCCAAATATCTCTGTTAGCTCTTTCCGGGGTATGGTTTGGATTTTTCTCTGAAAATTTTTCTCTTCTTTACCTTTATGTCATGTGATAATGTAACCATGAGCATTGCATGCGCTCCACTGCGGAGTTTTTCAAAGTACTTCATGCATTTAATTTCTTTGCCTGGTGCATCTGGTGATTTTCAAAGCGCAGTATTAAACATATTGCTAATGGGCTCCGATCCAAACTCTGCAAACAAGCAGGGGAAAAGATTTTGGGATTCAGACTCAGAGAATAAGGGATCTTAGGGAAGCTCACTTCGCCCTTCTTTCAAACTTTAAATAATGTGACCTTTAAATACACTTTTTATTCTTTTAAAAGTCCGGCTCCGGGCGTTTGAAAGCCCATAACTCTTTTCCTGACAAGATAACAAGCGGGTGCAGATAAGAATAAAGTTTGGAAAATCTGGTGAAGAAAAGCCGGACATGACTACAGCATACATTGTTAATGCCCTGTCCTTATTCTATTGCATGATGTAACTTCTGCTTTCTGCCTGTAAATGAGAATGGACAGTGTTGTAACTACAGCGGGCTCCAAAATCACTGACATTCCTGACTGGCAATGCACAAACAATACTTTAAAAAATTCTAAAAAATATATTTATTGAGTAACTCAATAACAACATGTGATAAATACTTTACAATATTAATGTTCTAATTTAACCAATATAAATAATTTGCTCATTTAATTAAAAATCAATTTCCTCCAAATCAGGGTTTCACAATTAATGGCACCCTTAAAGATGATTGTAAATAGCATCTGCAAAATTATACCAGCTATTAAATTCCACTTATTTTAGTTTTATCTGAAGAACTATATTAAGCCATTACATTACTTCCTGTTTCACTTGGGTATAAAAATGAGGTAACACACATGCAATATCCCTTTGTCATCCAACACGATGAAGAAAACAAAATAACTATCAGTTCAAAAGAGGCAGATGGCCATGCGTCTTCATAAATCTGGTAATGGCTACAAGAAGATTCATAAACAATTGAATATGTCACTGAGCACTGTCAGGGCAGGAAGATATGGAACTGTTGAAAGCCTCCAGGTAGAGGACGCAACTGCGTTTTTCCCCACAGGATACTGAGGAAGGGTGGTGAGAGAAGCAACAAAATCCCCAGGAATCACTCTGAAGGAATTACAAGCCTTGGTGGCATCTTGGGGTCACCAGAATTCTAAAAGCAACATTAGGGGAAAACGGCAAAAAACTGGTCAGTAACGGAGTTACAGATTTGTTACTCCGTTACCCACCAGTTTTTTGCCATATTCACCCAAAATAAATCAAATGAACAAATTTAGATATTTTGATGTTTGAAGTACTAGGGAAGACCTACACTAAGCCATTTAAATTGTAACTCTATCTTACTACGTTTTTGGAGCTATGAAACAAAATACACCAATTTTGTGACTCCGTTACCACGTGACCTGGCCCATATTCCATTTCTCTATAATTATAATGTTTATATATTTTTTTGTATTGTTTGTGCATTGCCAGTCAGGGGTGCCAGAAATATTGGAGCCCACTGTACCACTGTGTTGTTTTACTTTTTTGTGCGCTTGCTATTCACCATATTAGAATTCGGTATCTTTTTTTTCCCAATAATGTCGCTAGTCCTAGGTAATAACCGAAGTACTTTCATTACCTCTGTCAATGAAGTTGGGTAGAGGTTATGAATTCAGTCATGTCTGTTTGTTTGTCCAGACAATATCTGTTAAATTTCTAAATCAATTTCAATGATAATTTTGAGGACGTGGGCACCATTGGCCAATATACAATGAATTACATTTTGGGATGGAGTGAAATTAAAATATGGCTGCCACAGCCACATTTGCTTTGTTCTTGGCAGCAGTTGCATTGGCAGAGGTATGTGCTTTCCAGTCTTACTTGTGTTTGTATTTTTCATGAAGAGGAAGAGGAGGCAGATGCCTCAAAATCCATCACATATTAATACCAGAATGCTGTGGCGAGCATGTCTGTACTTGCAATATTACAAGAGTAATTGGTAGTAATTTTCATTCAGTTTACACTTGCATTTCCCTCAGATTTACATGTTAATGTCCTTTTTGCTGAAATTGTGACTTGTACGCTTGTGCTTATGTCGTGTTTATCTTATTTTTGGCAATTATCTGCAGAGCCATTTTTTTCAGAATGTTTGTCCTTGGTTTTGAAATGTATAGACCGACAGTGGAGAACCATTCTTTTTAAAGTTCCACCACTACTCCAAGCTTCAATTTTCAAAAGCTGATCCCGGTCCATACCGCTTTAGATTGTCTCGCGGAAGCACAGTCCGTCCGTCAGAAATTGAAAACGCCGACGCTAGATGAGACGCCTTTGACATGCTAGAAAAGAAGGGCGGCTCAATACATTCACGCATTCCCACCTGCCAGCTTCTGTGGGATTACCTGTGAGTTAATCTCTCTTCTGTCAAATACCGTCTTGCCGTAGGAAGGCACTCGCTGCACAGGACTGGAGAAATCACTCGCGAGTGCGCTGAAGCGTGTTCTTCTTCATGCGCTCCTTTAACCCATATTTTATGCCGCATGCACTGTGGCATCATAGTACCCATCCATACATCCAATACGTGACCCGCTTATTCTGGGGGATGGTTACGGGGAAGTGTGAACCTATCCCAAAATGCATTGGGTGAGAGGTGGGACAGTTAGCTAGTTGATTGCAGGGCGCAAGCACTTTTTACTCATGGTCTCTTGATTATGTTGGAGAGCATGCAAACTTCACACTGAGAGGCCCCCACCAGACTCAGACCCGCAACCTTTTCTGTCACTGACTCAACAGTGCTTTCCCGCTCCTCCACAGGGCTGCCCTTGTTGTGGTATATTCTCGTGTTTTCTTTTTAATGTCAAAATGCTGAAATCCAGTGTAACGACATTACTGACATCATTCGAGTAGTTCAGTTGCGTGACTGCTGTTGTGAAACTGCTGGAGGATATGTGCGTATATTTTTCCTTCGGGAACCTCCTAGGAAGTGTTGAATTCACTGTGTCATCACACTGAAATGAAAGGGTTTGAGCCAGGATTTCAACATGGCTGTCTGTGCTAACGTTCTTTCAGCCTTCTGTGCAATGATTACTGTGAGCTCTGATACTATTTGGTGATACTCTGTGAGAACAAGGCCTGCAGTGTCTCCATTGTTCAAACAGTGCGTCACTTCTGGACCTCACCATAGGGTCCTGCTGAAATCGCTGTGGTTGCAGTGTTAGTTTGTGTTTGAAACGCCATTAAATAAGACCTTCTGCTTTTGTACGTGAGATCAAAGGTCAGGAATTCATTACGTGTTTCATTGTTCTAGTTACAACTCTGGCTGCTTTTTGTGTTACCCCAGTCTCAGATTAATTTCTATGTGCATCATATCCCCAAGGAGCCAACATCATGTTTTCTGAATGCTTTTGCTCCAATCTTTTGTGGTGTTTGTTGTCTCTCTGTGGAACGATTCATGCTGAAACAGTGGTAAACCATCCCAGGAATAGCCGGCCTACGTAATTTTTTTCCAAAAGCTCATCGACAACTCATTCAAGAGGTTAAAAAGAACCCAGACCAATATCTAAAGAAGTGCTGGCCTCACTACCAGAGGTAAGGTCATTATTCACCATTCCACAATCGGAAAGAGACTGGGCATAACTGGCCTCCATGAGAGAGCAGCTCGGTGAAAATCACTGCTGACCAAATAGAACACAAACGCTTGTCTCACATTTGGCAAAAAAAATCTTGATGACCCCAAAAACTTTTGGGATTATATTCTGTTGACTGATGAGTCAAAAGTGGAACATTTTGAGGACATGGGTCCTGTCACATCTGGCATAGAGCTAACACAGCATTCCACAATAAGAACATCATACCAACAGTCAAACACAGTGGCGGTAGTGTGATGGTCTGGGGCTGCTTTGCTGCCACATGACCTGGGCGACTTACCATAATTGATGGAACCATGAATTCTGCTCTGCCAGACAATCCTCAAGTGGAATGTCTGGCGGTCAGTTCATGATCTAAAGGTCAAAAACAGTTGGGTTATGCTGCAGGACAATGATACAAGCACATAAGAAAGTCCACATCTGAGTGGCTCAAAAGGAAAAAATTAAAATTTTGGATTGGCCTAGTCAAAGTCCTGAGTTAAATCCGATTGAGATGCTGTGGCATGACCTTAAACAGGCAGTTCATGCTCAAAAGCCCTCCAGTGTGGCTAAATTAAAATAATTCTGCAGAAAAGAGTGGGACAAAGTTCTGCCACAGTGATGTAAAAGACTCATTGCCAATTAATGTAAAAGTTGTCCCTGCCAATGGTGGCACGACCAGTTATTAGGTTTAGGGGGACAATTATTTTTTCACATAGGTGATACAGGTTTTGACCAACTCTACCTTCAAGAAATGAAATGATCATTTTAAAGCTGCTTTGCTCACGTGATTCTTCATCTCTGCATTGCGCCTTAAAACCGTTTAAGCGCTCTCCTACGCATTTAGTATCCCTTACATATGCCTTCTTCTCTACATGGATTGCGCAGATGTTGAAATAGCTCAAAAAACAGTCTATTTTACCCTTTTAGCACCTCGGTACTGTTGTCTAGCCGTGTGAAAAAGGGGAGTAAAAAAAAACTTATTTAAGTTGACATTCTGGTGAATAATTGCAAATGCTCCAGGGCCAATTAAGCAGATCTCATCCTCTCATTATCTCCCCTCTTACAGAGCAGTGGCCTCATAGATATCTCACGCTGTTGTCATTAAGGGTCGTCTTAGACTCCAATTATAATGGCTAATTAATGTTGTGAATCTTTGCCTTTCATGTAGTTTTCTGTCTGCTTCCTATGTTGAATTGCTTTGTAGATTCAGGCGGTGAAATATGCTGGGATGCTACTGTATTTTTAATAAGAAATTTTAGGAGAGAAGGCCTCTGCCTGCAGTACTTGAGGAACACTTACTTGTTTTGTTTGGTCGGGTTTCGGGTTTGAATCCCACCTGAGGACATTCGGTGTGGAGTTTGCATATATATTTTGAGCTGGTCTCGTCTGGGTACTCTGGTTTCCTCTCGCTGTCCCAAAGACATGTATGTCAGGCTTCCTGGAGACTCTGAATGGCCCGTGGGTATGAGTGTGTGTATGAATGGTGCCTGATCCCTCTCTGACAGACTGTCCAGGGTTTATTCTGGTCTCTTAAGTTGTTCACTATACCTGCGCAACACATGCTGTTTTCTGGTTGTCTGTTCATGCATGGGCCCATCACACCATCCGTCTCAAATATCTTCTCCGTGCTACATCTACTGAAGGAGTGGAGGGACTTCTGCCAAAACAGACATGGTAAATTCCCATAGACGATAGCTGAATTGATTTGGTTTAGGAGGTTATTGGGTCAAAGTTTAAGGTCACAGAAGGTCAGTTGTGTGTGGGGGCCGAAGATCACCTTTTAAGGCGCATGAAGCCATGCAGGATGAAGGCATAGCAATCAAAACTTTTTTTATTGGACTGTACCTTGTTGTACAATAATCTAATTGTATAGCATTGACTCAGCCATTTGGCATTGTTTTTGTAGCATAGCATATGTTCTCCAATGCTGTTGCAATATCAGCTAACTATTCTACAGTTAACTTGCTAACGTTAGCGTTAGCATTGCAATAAGCATCATCAATACTTGGACGCTTCAAATCTGAATGAACTGAATATGTTGTATCCAAAGACATGAAATTGAACACATCCATGGGTTAATTGAATAAACAACTATTTGGCTATTATCATATTTAGTCATCACCACTTGCACTGGTAGTCCTCTCCATGGCACTTAGACCACTACATAGCTGTGTTATGGTCTGGAAAACAGTACCATTATAGACATATTTAAGGGGGTCTACAGGAATGGTGTCCTGGTGGATAATATTCGACCGATTGTGAGGGGTCAGAGTGGGCCAAAAATGCTAGACCAATTTTTTTTTTTTTTTTTGCCTCAGTCCAGCCATGGTTTTACAGACATGGATGAACCTTAGTCCTGGGCTTTGCAGGGTTTTACATGGAAAATCTCCCATAAAAGTTGAATTGTATTTACGGACCAGGTTTAATCCGGGTCTGTGAAACTGGCAGTGTTCTGAATTTTGTCTCAGAGCATGAAACTTCTGTTATTTGTGACAGTACTGTAAACACTCGCGGACAGATATTACATCTTATCTCCAGGCAATCAGAATTGATTGATTGCCGTGTCACAGTTAAAGGTATACCGCATGCAATTTAAAAAAAAAACAATGTACAGACTCATATGAAAACTAGATAACTCGGTCGCCACAGGGCCCAAGTCGTGTATCTCCCCGATCCCCAAATTTCGGACAAAATGGCCGCCAGCAGCCATATTGGATGTCCAAAATTTCCGAAAATCAGTCTTGAGCATTGTCAAATAAATATCTTCACCTGTGCAAAATTAGTAAAAAAATTCCTTTAATAATTGTGGCTTCCAGAGCCCGGAACAGAAAATCTCTGCGGGCACGGCGGTGGCCCCGGAACTACACCATAGTATCTCCGGACTATCGCGTCAGGGAGATACAATAATAACGTAACATAACATAACATAACTTGAGTGGCGAGAACAGGCCGTTCAGCCCAACTAGGCTTGCCAGTTTCTTTTAACTATTGTGAATATTTCACTTCAGATACTCAATGTCTCAATGGTATCTAGCTTTAAGTCTTCTGCCTCCACAATATGGTCAGGCAAGCTGTTCCACATCGAAATTACTCTTTGGGTGAAAAAATATTTCCTAATATCAGTGCTAAATATACCCTTGGTCAACTTCCATTTATGACCCCGAGTTTTACTAACAGAACTTTGCCGAAGGAATCCTACATAATTCACTTTATTAATCCCCTTAACATATTTAAAGACCTCAGTCAGATCACCCCTGAGTCTCCTTTTCCTAAGACTAAAGAGATTAAGGATCTTCAGCCTGTTCTCATAGCTTTCATCTTTTATACCCAGAATTAGCTTAGTTGCTGTTCTCTGAACTTCTTCTAGAGCCTCTATATCTTTCTTAAAGTATGGTCCCCAGAACTGTACACAATACTCCAGATGTGGTCTGACGAATGTGCTGTACAAGAGAAGTATCACCTCCTTGGATTTGTACTCAATACTTTTGGCAATGTATCCCAGCATCTGATTGGCTTTTTTTTTGCTACGGCACAATGACTTGAACCTGTGAGGGTTTGGTCAACAATCACTCCTAGATCTTTTTCATGTGGAGCACATTCTAGTTTTAAACCTCCCATGAAGTAATCCTGTCTAATGTTTTTATTACCTACATGTACAACTTTACATTTTGCTAAATTAAATTTCATTTGCCACATTTCTGCCCAACTCTGGATTCTATCCAAATCCTCCTGAATCACTTTAGTAGAGTCTAAACTATTTGCCAAACCTCCCAATAATACCTCTCAATAATCACCTATGACCCACTGGAAGTGTGTGGCAGTGTCTAACTTCACCGACCCTGCTGTCAGTCTGCGTTTTCTTATTTTTCTTTGTACGAGAAGTTTTTAGGCGTCAGCCATTGGGCAGTGGGTTTGGAGCCTCCAGCCAATAACAGCGCACAGGGTGTGAGGGCGGGACATAGCACTACACTTATAGTGTAGCACCGATGGAGTCATTGAGCCAGGGAGGAGGGGCCAACATTGAATGTTTTGTTTACACACCACAACCAAAAAATCCTTCTCAGTACTCTTTAAAGCAAAAAAATGACATTTCAGCACAAGTAGAACAGCTCCTTTCATGAAGAGGGCATACCTAGGAACTCCAGACCCCCAAAAAATGAATATTTTCACTCTGCTTTTTTCTTGGGCTTTCTCCAGGTGTTGGAGCCAACAAGCTGTGCAGCCCAGGAGCCGTTACTGGCTTTTAACCCCTTGAGTGATGACCCTGGCCACTAATGGCACAGAGTACAGAACCCTGCCATGTTTCATTTTGTACCAGCTTTAAGTGGGGAGAAATGTAATCTTCACGAATGTCTGCTTTCAAATTTAAAGATTAAAAACTTTGAAACTGCTGGAGGGATTTTGTGTGATGGGAAGGAAAAACTGTCTGCGGCTCACAGATGGGAGTCGGAATGGCTGCCTGTTTTAACTGCCGCACACGGCAGAGAAAAGCCCTGTAAATCGTATTCGCCAGCGCCCGCGGCCCTCGGTAACTGCCGGCTCATAATGTCGTATTTCCGTTCTCCGACAGGTGTTGCAATATGGCAGTTTATCTCAGACCATTCTTCTTCTGTTTCAGAACTGGGCTGCCTTCTCCAAAGTGAATTTGCCATTTTAACATGATTTGGTGGTGGGGTCAGAATGTCAATTTCTCTGCGACAAGATGACAAATTAAGGACCAAGCAACCTTGTAATAATCTAATAAGACTGTTTTTCTATATAGATATTGCTTTGCTACTTTTAGCCACAGTCTGTGTCATTGGTAACGTCAATTCGAAACTTGTGAATTCATCTCTTCATGGGTATCATTTGACTCTAATGAGATTTTCATATAGTGACAGTTCGTCCAATCATAGTTTTGTGATGCTATGCCTCCATTTATACTCGTTCTGAGCAACCTTATAAAAATTACAGGCATGTTGCATCATATTTACCTTCACACAGGATTCTTGGATTTGAGTTGGCTTATGGAATATTAAATATGCACAATAATGTCATAAACACAGTTTTCTGTTGCCATCGACTGGCATTGTCTTTGAGTTTGTCTTCCCCCTTCCTTTTAAAACAACTTAGACCTCAATTTCCCCAAACACTAACCTAAATAAAATGGATGAATGATGAAATCATTATGTGGCCTTGAAATGCTCAATTCTACTGGATTGACATGTGCCTAATATTACTTGGAATTTTTTCTAGTTTTTTTTTTTATCTGTAAATATAGAAATCATCGGTGTCTTCTTTTTCTTAATAATGATGATAATTGTAGCTGTAGCTCTAGTGGATGTGGCATTTTAGCTATTTATTTCAGTAGACACATTGGTGTATGTACTGTATGCCTCGTTCGTGGCTTCAGCTACTTGTGTTTACTGTGTTAAATCCTGCACAAGCCCTTGTGATAAACGGCCTTCAGGCTGCATTATCTCCGGCCAGCCTGTGGAGATAGACTGTACCTCAAAGTTGATATCTGACAGGAGGGCCTTTATGTAGAGACATCTGATGTAAATCTCAGCCGTGGGTCTTTCCGGCTGAAACTGCTTCTTAAGCGTGTCTAAACCCCTTCTTCCGTTGGGTGAACTCGCCGATGCGTCTCTGGACGCTGTGAGGACTGTAGCGTTATCGTCTGCGGCAGGGAGACCAGGAAAACATCAGCTCAGTTTCACTCTTCACATTGTGACATCATCACGCTCTTGCATACCATCAACATACGCAGGAACTCTACCTATTAAGTCATGATTACTAGTCTAAACCTTTCCTCAGCCTGATTAACTATCAAAGCATTTATTTATTGATTAATTAAGATTAAGTGGTCTCCAGCCCTGTTCCTGGAGAGCTGCCGTCCTGGTGATTCTCACTCCAGCCCTAATTCAGCACACCTGATTCAGCTAATTAGCAGCTCATCAAGATCTCTCACTGGGAAATGAGGTGTGCTGTGCTTTGGTTGGAGTGAAATCCTTCACGGTTGTAGCCCTCTAGGAATAGGGTTGGAGACCACTGACAGAGACTGTAATGATTAAGAGAAGAGAATGTCAAGGAGATAAATTATCTAGAATGTGAGATCTTAAAGATGGCTAAAATCGGAGGGATTAATTAAAAAAAATGTCTGAACTTCTTTGTCCCATCTACTCCTGTGGCATTGTTTTCATCAGAGATTATGAAATATTAATTAATAACCATTTTATCATCACTGCATCAGCGTTTCAACGCAATGAGAACACTTGCAAATTGATGTTAAACAGCTTGCAGTAAACCATGCAAAAGGAATTCATGAAAATCTGTGCTGTTTCATGAGCATTTATTGTAGCTCTTTTTTTTTATTCTTTACAGCTCTTTGATGCAAAGAACAGTAATGCTATTTGATATACCTTCATCCTTCTGCTGATTAGTCTCCGTTAATGATTCAATTGCTAATGAAAGAAAGTAAATGGGAGCAGGTTGGTAGTCAGCATGAATTAAAAGGTTAGGATTCTGCTGACCTCTTTCTTACCTCTGACGGCACATCAAAATACACGGCGATACGTTCTCTTATGGGGGCAAGGTGTCAGCTCCCAAGCCAGAAAGATCCTGCAGTTACCGTGTATTGCGTCAGTGCGTCATCTTTAGCTTGGCAGCACCCTAGTCTAATGCGGATTTCAAAAAAAAAAAAACCTCCAGTCGCATACAAGCTTAACTGAAACCCCTCTTTAAAAAAAAAAAGTGGAGAATTTAATCATCTCTGAAGACGTCAGCTAGAGTGAGATGTTTCAGATCTGGGGCCTGTCAACACCATAATCTGTCATCAGAATAACCAAGTTTCCATGTGCTTTTATGTATCCTGTGTTTGTCTTCTTTGGTGTTTTCATTGTCTTAACAATGTACTGTGCTTGTTGTAGTTGGGTGGGCGTGATGCCAATGTTGGTAAACAACAGCTCACAATTAAACTCTCTGCAAGCAGCAAAGTGCCTGTTTTTACGGGTACAAGAGCTTGTTTTTCACTGTCTTTGAGAGTGAATATCATCAATATAATTATAATCCTTATAAAGAGCTTTTATGTTTTAATTTTCATGTTCATCTTAGTTCAAGAGATTAAGTCTTGGGAAAAAAGTCAGGGCTTTATCTGCAAATTAATGTCAGTCAAATCATTCTGGCGTATCAGGATATCAAAATTTCATTGAACTTCTGCTGACTTCAAACAATACATGGCCAAAACTCATCTCCAAAACAACCCATTTCTGAAACACAGACTGAGGTAAAAAGAGCTGCATGTTGTAGATTATGTACCAGTGCAGAAAATGTCAGGTACAAACATGGGTTTTGTGGTATTTTCCACACATTTATCATATTTACCAGAATAGTATATACCGAATGCACCTGAGTGCAATGAGCGGTTTTGTAAACACTTCAACTTTGCAATTCTGCCAGAACTGTGTTATTGGTCTCTGATGCGGCATTGGTTGGGAACAAAAGTAAAATCCCAGCATATTTTGTTTACTTTCCATCACGTCTGCCAATACGGGATTTCTTCAAATGTGCGTGTGCGTGATTTCCTCTCCTGAGGGGACTGACAAAGCCTGGGGACAGATGGGTCAGCACTTCACTGGAAGCAATGGTTCAGCCCTCGTACTTAGATTTAAATCGCTCTGTTCAGCTGTACAACGACTGTCAGTTAGACTTGACGATCGACTTAGAGACTTAACATTGAATTTTTTTGTCACCTTGCCCATAAATATTCACTAATATGATTCTGTTCACCAGTGTTTGTTGCTTTTCCTGTGTTTGGTTGTGGTCATGGTGATGAAGATGCAGTTATTAATGAATAAGACACCGAACAGTACAGTACCCTTAGTTTAGTTTGTGTTAGAAATAAGTTTGCGTCCGTTATGAATTTCTTTCCTTAGGTGTTTTCCTGCTTTAAAAAACAGTATGTAGTATTTAGTTCCATCTAGCGGTGAAATTGTAGATTGCAACCAACTGATAACGACTCACACATCCTTTTAAAACAGTCTATGGAAAACCTACGGTGGCCACGGAACTCGCGAAAAACGCGAAAGGCACTTCCGGAAGCTGGAGTTCTTTTTGTCCTTTCTGGGCAACGATAGAAACATGGCCAGCTCCATGAAAAAGCGCGCGCTCAAACGACTCATTCTAAGGAAAAGAAAATGCAACTATTCTTATTTTTAGGTGATTATGCACTAATGAAAGCATATTTATGAATATTGTACTCATTTTTTGCCGATAGATCCCCTAAATCTTACACACTGGTCCTTAAAAGAGAGGGACAGAAATGAAAGTGAACTTTTATAATGTGGCCACTAGATGTCGCCACCGTGTCAAGTATGAGTCTTGCCAGTTTGACTGCCAAGGTTGACTCGTCTGTTGTTGTTCCACTTCTTGTCAGCATATTACTCCTCTTGTTGGGCGTGAAAACCACAGCAAACAATGTTAAGTAGGCTTTGCTTCCTTCAAGCTGTCCTCATCTCCTCTTGTCACGCAACAACAAGTTTATTTTCTACATGAATTATGTGCAGTGGGGAAGACTGTAATATATTTACTCAGTGAAGAGTGCACACAGTGGAAATCTGTGAAGCAGTGTTACTGTTTTTTTATACAGTGTTTGTTGAGGCATTAGTTTGTACTCATGTTTCAATGAGAGTCCATGAAATTTTTTCATAAGAGGACCTAATTCAATTAAACTGGTCTTCAAAATTTTGTCTTGTAATTGTGCATGAAGTCTTATTTTACAGAATTTTGGCTAGTTTTTCGCTTCTTTTGTGCTTCACACTTGTAATTTTTTCCCCCCAGCCAATCCTGTCAAAAGTCAAAAATGTCTCACCCCATTGGCTATATTTGTCTTACTTTGATAAAACATCATGAAAATAAGACTTAATGTCCAAACACAAGTGTTTTTTTATTTACATTTTTTCCACTCTTTTTCATGCTGCTGTAGATAAAATGCACAACTGAAATCCTCAATGTTAATTAAAAAAAAAAAAAATCGATATCGGCATTTTGCTGATATCATGGATTCATCATTGCCTCCACGCCCGCGACCTCCACAGATCCTTCATGTTAACACGATAACTCAAAGACTATTTTATAGATCCTTTTAAAATTTTATACATTATGCCTTTAGATCTTATCAAGATGAAGGACTGGTTTGATCTTGGGCTTTGTATTATTAATAATGAATTAATTCACTTCTCAATTTCCTGGAACATTTGAGTTCTATCATATTGTCTGATATGTAGACAATATCACTTTGAAATTTTGCCATTTGATTCTTTCAATCTTGATTAATTATGGCTGTATACCGCACCAAAAATATCAATAGATTAAATAATAAGGTAAAGGAGCTGTGTCATAATTACTGCACTTGCTCACAACTTTGAACAAAGTAAATCCACTCAACTACAAGTCAAAATCTAGAAGGTATTTTTCTTCTTCTATGATTATTGGTGGCAGCCAGCTTATATTCTTTGTAATCCTTGGCTAAATCTTGAAATAGCACTTTGAATCCTCAAATTTCCATCGAAATGCCAGAATTACTAAAAATATATAAATACAATGCAAAACAAAGACTAATTGGCAAGGATGGAATCAGATTATGACTTGCAGTCAAGCAGATTCACTTTCATAGGATGTTCGTTCTGAGCATGTGCAGTAATTGTGGCACAGCTCCTTTAAGTTGTTTCATTTTTTACTGACTACATGAAAAATGGTCAAGTATATTTTTCATTAATAATGAGTAAATGTAGGCAGTCTAAGCATACTTAGATAAATTTGGGTTAAGTTTGTAATAATGTCAAAAGGCTGTATGGGGTAATACTGTAGCTAGGCTTTCTTTTTGAGGAGCTTTTGCTCGGGGATTTTCACCTATATACCCTTTGCTGTCGGGGGTGACTGTGTAGGCCTTTTCTTACAGATGTATGTACAGTATGTGGTAAAGACAGTTGATACAGATTGTAGATAAAGCGTTAACAGAGCCCTGATATCAGTCTTATTAAGGCTGCCTGCGATTACCTGAGACGACAGAGAAAATGAGACAGCTAACCAGCAGTAGAGCTGTGGCAAGTTCTTTAATATCCAACAACCATACAGCCGATCATCTTCTAGCACTATAAAACAGTAGGGCTGTTCACCTAACTCTTCAGCAAACTGCTGTCACACAAAATGTGATTGATTTGATTCTCATTTTAACAGTTCACAACTCTTATGGAATATTGTCAGTATTTTGGAACGTTTCATTTCATGTTTTTTGAAGGCATCTTCACCTTATGGAATTGTTTTAAACTTCCCTCAAAGTTTTACACAGTATTTTAAATTTGTTAAATTTATTTATTTATTTATGTAGAATGTGGTTTAAGTTCTAGACAGCCAATTGCTCCCCGACTTCACTACCAACACAAAGTGGCTCAAACTGAAATCAGCATCTGGCTTGCTCTGTTTTGTGAAGTCTGTTACCCATTTATGCTGTAGCATTAGCATTAGTAATTAGCTGCCACACAAAGAGCTCTACCCTTACCATGTCCCACAGTGAATCACATTATGAAGATAATGTGCTGTAGATATTTGGGCAATTGCACAATTTCTGTTTTTTAAGGTCTGTATTTCGCTGGATGTGGAAGAATATGAGTTGGGGAAACTTTCAGCTTTACTTTGTGAATATTTACTTCCACATCATGTAAACTGTGCTGGGATTACAGCTCTTTCTGTTCACTGTTGCGGTCCAAATGTGGTCTACACTTTATCTGTCAATGATTTGTGTTCATTTATAAAAGAACTTATGCTTGTTATAAAGCTATATGTCTTCTGTGCAGCTCAGAAAAAAAAAGAGTCTGTAACCTGGCCATGGAGAGTAATTGCTTTAGTTTAGATAAATTTAAAAGTGCAGTCTAGAGTAAAAGTACTTTGCCAAAGTAAAGTCATTTTTTTTAGGGAAATCAGCTTTTTGGCACCGGAGGCTTTTAATACCTGTGATACCTCTGGTGGCCACTAGAGGCATCTGAGCTTCTGAGGGATGTCGATCACTGGTTGCCTGTGTTTTTTGACCTCAGCAGCTCCTGCACCAGGTGTGTTTATCAGGTTACCTCGCGGGGATTACCTGGGTGCGCAGGACAGATGTGCAATTATTCAACTGGTGAACGTTTAGACATCGAAGAAAAATGGGAATATGAAATTTTCTTCGAAAGAAAAATGACACTATAACCTCTTATTAGTCATCTCTCTGCTTTCATCCAGCCAACATTTCTTGAACCTTGTCACCATCACGGTGTCAAAAAAAAAGAGAATTATAATAATGATAACTAATTAAAATAAGAAATATAAAAAATGTTAGTCCTTGGGAGTGGAGAGGAGGGAGTTCTGAATAAGGTACATTCGCAGAGGCAGTCACATCGGTTTTGAAGCAAACTCAGCGAATACGCTTTGAACTCCTCTCCTGCTATTGGATCCAGACTAAAAAGTGTTAGTCGGGCCAACGGTCTTTTGAATGCCCCAGTGTGTTGGTGTGTTGTGCGTTGTCATGGAGACAAAAGAAAGCCCAATTGGGAAGGGGGGGTTGCAGGTTCTGCCCAAATCTGCAGCACAATCCCTGCTCTTTGTGGCAAGGGGATTAGAGTTAAGATGCAGCAGGAGTTAAAATGTTCCCGTTCGATTCCAGCTTCTGCCCCCCCCCGAGGGGATTTTCCGGGATGAATGGGAGCAGAAGAATTCCCTGCGAGCTGCGTGGAGTGTGTCGATGTTCGCGGGGATGAGAGGGAACAAGCGAACTTCAGCATGTCCTCATTTCACCCCCTTCCCAAACACGTCCGCTCGTTAGCTGCCGCCGCGCTCACCATTAGCGTTCGGACTGTGGCTCTGTGTGAAAAGGGATGCAACCCCGAGTACAGGGCTCACAGAATATGGGTTTTGATATTTATTTATGAATTATTTTGTGAGGTACAATGCAAGGAACAGTGTGATGTGGATGTATTGCGTATAGGATTTCTAGCCAAGGCTAATTTGCAACCCCTGTCCTGGTTAGGCTTTTCGGCTCTTGAAATCTGGCTGTATCAAATTTAAACCTCATATCTGGTGTTTTCAAACCCACTGTGCAGGAATAAAGAGTAAAAACAAAATGTAGTCGCTGTCCAGATACTCATGGAATGCTCCCCTGACCTGTTTTTTTGGTGGAGTCTCTGTCTCAAAATGTCACAGTTGTTTTGTGCGTTTAAATCAGCTAATTATTGACCTTTGGTAGTCATGGAATTCCTTTCTCACCTCAGTGACTCGGTGTTATGACTCCAGTAAAAATAATTAAAATTGTGTCTTCAAACAGATTCGTCTGTGTGACAAGCCAGGGGAAAAAATAGAGATCAATTTGTACTTTGAACAGATTCTTTCTTGGAGTATTTCAGAGTGTAAAAGAAAACTGTTTGAGGCAGATGTTTTTGTTTTTTTTTTTTACATTAATTCATAAATTTGTATTTAACTCTCTAAAGTATAGGCTTTCATTAAAAAAAATCAATAATTTGATTAACGCTGTTGCATTTAGCTAATACTATTGATTGTTGCATCAGCATTAGAACGTCCACCTGATCTTATTTCACAACTTCACCCCTCATATCTATTCACTTTTTGGACATAATTTTTGAAGGAGCTGCAGAGTGCATGTTCAATGAAGAAGTGTTTTTTTTTTTTCATCGCAAAAAATAAGCCCAGGCCAAGGATCATCTAGTTTCTTGAAAAAAAAAATGCATGATTTTTCTTTTCTCTAAAAATATATAATTTAAGTGTTTATTGAAAGGGAATTGTTTTTGACCTGAGTGGCACACAAGCTTTGACGGGTTGTATCGTGTTACATCGATGGCCTCATGCAAGAAAGGACGTAAGTGGCACTTCAGTCAAAAATGACTTTTTTGGTTGTTTTGGAATAACTGAGACTAGCCCATCTCCTGACCAAGTCTGGAGTCTCAATTCCTATCCTAAAGGGGTTAAAATGCCTGTTTAACATTGCTGCAGCTGAGATCAAAATGGTCATTTTTGCCCATGCTAAATGGGCTTAACCCTTTCGCAGGCACAGCGACATTTTTGTCGTTTTAACCAACGTGTTTTATAAAGTCTTCTCTCATTGGCCGATTGCGGGAATTCCCTTGTTAGTTACACTCATTACCATTGGCTGTCTCTCAGGTCACCCAGCACTGTATTTTTAGCCGTGAACGAGGCATGGGATTTCCTAAAAACGCTAAATACAAGACTACTTCGGGTCAAATTGTGGGACATGTGAACATGGCATCGACAGTACAAACAGCCGGCATTCTAGCCGTGTTTCTAAAACGTAAATACAACGTGGATGAAGTTTTTGCTTTATTGAATGACTCTGACGATGAGTTTGAATATCCAGAGAGCGGGAGTGACTTGGATCCAAACGATTTTAGCGATTCTGGAGAGGATTAAAACATAAAAACATCAGTTATGGGAAACTTATTATGAGATTTGGTGTTATTTTATTGTTATTTTGAATAACAATCATATTTTGGTAAAAACCCAAAATTAATCCGTCGGTGGGGGTATGCATCTGGGCCAAAATTTGCCTGCGAAAGGGTTAAGTGCTTTTTACTAATTATCTCCCAAATTACGAAGAATTGTGATGTATAGTATGTATAGCAGGCATCTCAGTAGGTTACCAAGTACTATACTTCTATCATGGATAGTTCAGCATATAGCTAACAGGTGGTGCTGTGGCAGTTTTTTTGGCTCTCCTGTAAAATTTGTAAAAGCTTTGATACAAAACAGGCAAAAAAACGCAAGGACTTTTCTTTGACCTGGAGCCCTTTCATAAATTTTATCGAAGATTTTCCCTTCCATTCACCAGTCTGTTCACCTGTTGTAGTTATATTACTTGTATATCTTTGTGTATACTGTTATATTGCTATCAAAACCTGAGTCAGCATATGAATTTCAGTATGGAGACCCCTGTCTGGCCCCCCCTTTTTTTCTTTTTTTTCCCGGAGCCTTGGAGGGGTGGGGGAGGGGGAAATTTTGTTTCTGTTCTGTATTACGTTTGTGATTTGTGTATACAAATAATTTGAAAACTAGAAAATAAAGTAAATAAAAAAAAGTCACGAACGGCCTTCTTGCATGAGGCCATTGACATAATGGTGCTCATCAGCCTCTGTTTGGCTCTGCTGGTGGTGCTGTGTGCCACTGAACACCAGCCGTATCCCCCGAAACTTTCTGCTAGAACTGTGCTGTGTCACTTCCTGTTGCCTGCTCATTGGTGCAGAGCCTCAGTCTGGCCCTTATGCTTGTGATTGGATGTGCAGAGTACAATATTGGCATCCTCGTTTTAGGCCATAATGTGATGTGTACTACTTGGAAAGATGACTGCACGTGTTCTCATAAGCTCTAAATAAACTTGAGTACTCTCAAATGAGAGCAGTGCTGGTTAACAGTCCTCATTTCTTCATATAGCATTTGGAGTGCATTTTTACAGAATGCAGACACCCATTGCCATCTGCAGAACAGCTGCTGTCATGGGCTACACTTACAATAAGTCACAATGTCACTCTTAACAAAGACTATGTGCTCTTTTTTTCAAGGAAATACGTTTTGTGGGACAAAATAATAATTGTCTTTTGTGTACTCGGAGCCTGAATGGAGTCGTTTTAACTCTTTTCCCCATAATGACTACATATGATGCCTATATGTACATTGTATATCAATGGACCTTTTCCCTAGCCTCCCTATTGATTGAAAATGGGGATATCCCCATGGCATTGTGTCTTTTTCATTGATACGGCCAGGGTTGTCATTTGTGGTCATTATCGGGAAAGGGTGGAGGGAGTCTATGGGGACAAGAGTTAAACTAGTTGTGCTACTGCGGTGGTGTCCAGTCTTATCTGCAAAGGACTGGTGTGGATGCTGGGTTTCCTTACAGCCCAGAACTTATACACCTGATTTTACTAATCAAGGTCTTTATTGAACACACTGATTAGTTAATAACATGATGAAGGTGCTGTAACCCTGGGCTAAAATAAAAACCTTCACCCACATCGACCCTGTGTGGATAAGATTGGACACCCTTGTGCTCATAGGTCTGAGAACATTATACTTCTGTGTAATGACTGGTAGCAAACAGCAGATGGCGGTGTTTGCCTTGCTCTGGACAAAGCTCACTCAGAATCCCGGTCACTGTGACAACCGCCGCGGGGAGGGGCCTTTGATGGACAGATAAAGGGAAAGCAAGGTTCGGCTCGGCTCTGTGTTATTCTCTGCTTTGGGAAGGTTGCTGCCCGCACCATCATCACTATTTTCCCAGAATTCCAACTGACTGCCATTTATGCGTGGTATTCAAATTTTTAATTTCACCTTAAATTAAAAAGCATTTTACCACCTATATACTTGCAATTGGCTTCATTCACACAGTGCAGGTTCTTCTGAACTGTATGCTGCAGAATTCTTTGAAATTACCTTTTTTATGTCGAGAAGTTCCTCGTGTTCATTCAGCCTCCTGTGTAGATGTGTTTATGAAAAGCTGAGTAAGATTTACTCTTGCAGACAGGTCAGTATTCATGAGCAGCATGGCCCTAGATATGCGCTTGCATTGTGTGAAACCGGTCTGTTTACAGGCGGAGATAAATGTTACATGACCTAGAAATGCAGGTACAGCGCAGTCCGTATGTATCTGAACAGTGACTGGCATCAACATGGGACCAATTCAGAGCAAGATAAGCTGATGCGGATCTAGTTACCTTGGTTTTCTATTTGCACTTCAGCCTCATATTCAAGACCTTTTTTTAACATTTAGATTTTTATTTTGGGAAAGCAATCATGTTACATTCAGTCACTTTACATTTTGACAATGTTAGTGCCAATGGATTTACGTAGCTTTGTGTAAATTTACAAAAAATGATAAATAAAAAAAAATTGCAGTGCATTTGAAAGCCATTTTATGGTCTGGCTCTTCCAGAGGTTTTCTTCCAACATTAGGCTCAGCTGTTCACAACTGAACATGGGATGTTTTCTCCTGAGAAAGTACTACATAAAAAAGGGCATAAAAAGAAGAGAATTGCATAAAGCGGGAGCCAGTAGATGCCATAAAATAATATAGAACACATTACATTCTCATTTAATCTAATAGGCTAAGCTCTGATCTTGAAGTCGTAATGTACTCAGTCCACTTGGTACAAATCTGGAAAAAATTATCTGTTAGGACTTTGAGGGAAAATGACAACCTTTCCATAATATATGTTCCATAATATGTCCATCCATTCATCAGTGGTGTGCAACTCTGATTTTAGCCATGTCATTGTGACCGCCTTTTTCCTTGCCGCCAGAAGTTTTGTACCAGTTTCTTATCATTGACATTCCATCCTTCAAATGACACGTCACCCATGTATTCAGTATCACATCTGAACAGGGTGTTGACGCCAAATAGGTAATTGATGTGTTCCTGAATTTCCTGCCACAAGGGCGAAATAATCTGGTCATCCTAAAAGATATGGAAATGTTTGCCATCATTTATGCCACATAGTCTCCAACGTCTACTGACACTTCCTAGATGCCATTTTTGCAGAGGCATAATAAAAAACCTTGCAATAGTTTTCCAACAGAATTCTTGTGTTTTATTTGAACTAGCTGAGTTCTATTGTGTTCGACATACTCTTTTCCAGCTCTCATCCAAAATATTTTAATTTCTCTCTTTCTCCCACTTCCTTTTTATTTGAAATCTATTTTCAGACCTGAACTGGAGGATGCCATTGCACATTTTGGAGATAATCTTCTTTAATGTTGTTAGATTTGGATATTGACAGGATGATAATTCTTGTCTCCCCTCTTTCCAAGGCTACACCCATGTTCTGGTTGAAGTATGGCCAAACACGAAGGTATCCATAAAAATCGATCGTTCCATGCCATGTTTCTTCTCTGAGTATTCAAAGCTCTTTTATGCCCCCTTGTGGATAAATGTGTAACAATCAGTAAGACCTTTTGCTATCTTTTTTTCTTCTTCTTTTTTTAAATCTTTCTTCAGATCTCACTGGGACAAAATCTGTTTCGTAAGCACACCAACGTAACCGCTTTAATGATTCACCTGATCTACACAATTTTACTTTCTCATGCCAGGATTTTCATATTACATTAGTCTCTGGGTTATCCTTTTTTACCATCTTATTTTCTAATTTCGTATCTACTAATGTTGAAACTATTGATAACCTTTCCCATATTAGGCTTTCAATTTTCTTCTATCTCGCGGAGAATGCTGGTGTACGCGAGCAAATTAATGCTCTTATGTGAGCTGCTTAGTTGTGTTCTTGTAAGCAGGGGAAGCCCATGCCACCACATTCCTTTTTCAGTTGAGAAGTTTTCTACCTGATCCTGTTTTTTTTTCTTTTCTTTTTACATTGCTGTAAGTATCTGGATATTAATCCATCCTACTTCACAAACTTTTTGGGTGATACCCGCACTGGAGGAATCTGAAAAGGTACTGCATTCCTGGTACAATGTTCATTTTTCTTGACTGTACTCTGGAACTCCAACTCAAGAAAGGAATAACATTCCATCTTAATATGACTGACTGAATCTTTGCTTTCAATAGACCATAGTTCAGATCAAATGATTTTCAGAACATCTTCAGACAAGCTGACCCACTGGTACCTGATAAATTAAAAATTACCCAGGAGATACAAAATGCAGTTTTTAAATGATGATTTCATTTATTAAAGGAAAAAACCTATCCAACCTACCTGGCCCCATGTGGAAAAAGCAAAGAAGAGTGGGCCAAAATTTCTCCATAGTGATGTGAAAGACTCATTGCCAGTTATCGCCAACGCTTGATTGCAGTTGTTGTTGCCGAGGGTGGCACAACCAGTTATTAGGTTCAGGGGGCAGTTACTTTTTGACATAGGGCCAGGTAGGTTTGGATAGCTTTTTCCCCTTAATAAATGAAATCGTCATTTAAAAACTGCATTTTGTCTTTACTCGGGTTATCTTTGTCTGATATTAAAATTTGTTTGATGATCTGAAAAAGATGGGCTACTGTGGTGCAAGTCTCGGAGAGTTTTAATGAGGCTTACCTGAGTAATTTGTCACAACACACTGTGCATTGCACCCTGCTGCCTATAGCACTTTGTAGTTGCAGATCAGTAGGGATGCCCACTCTAACCCTGGTCCACCCTGGAAAGCGCCTTCAATGACCACATAAGCATCAGAACAAGATCTTGGTGCAATTGAAGACGGTTGTCTGATGCGTTTTCACCATTTACCTGGGGAGGAGATGGCACCAGAATGCACTGTGGGAAACAAACAAGCTGGTGGAGGGAGTGTGATGCTCTGGCAGATGTTCTGCTGGGAATCCCTGGGTCCTGGCATTGAATCATTCAGTTTCCAAAGGGCCCAACTCCAATGAATTAGAGGTCTGCATATCTTATAACAAGAAGGGGAACTTTCTTGTCATTTCAGCCAAAACTATTCCAATGACTCTCTCTTGTAAAGAAATAAACTAAAAATATATGGGTCATAACATATGGGCAATAAATAAATCAATTTTCCCCTTTTTTGAAAAAGAGTGTTCCTTGGAGTTGGGCCCTTTGGAAACTTAAGGATTCAATTCAAGAGGATACCAGTTTGACAGAGCTGTTTTGGTGGCACAAGGGGGTCTTTCACAATATTTGGCAGATGGTATTAATTTTGTGACTTATTGGTGAATAGAATACAATCCTTGCCACATGGAAAATCTTTCCTAAATCTTTCCTATCCTATCTGGTGTCATGGTGAAGCTGCTCCCCTTTTGGGAATGAAAGATGCTGTTCTGACGGTTGATGGCGGGGATTAAAAACACAATAGTTTTAATTTGGTTAGTTTTGAGCAAAAACATTACTTTTAAGTTCCTGTCCGAGCGTTCCAAGATCTCTCCTCAAATTAATAATTAATTGGTATGTTATAAAAGGACAGTTAATAACATAATAACGTTCTTTTTAAAATGACACCTCTACAAAATGACTTGTATATCAATAGGATGGAGTAAGCATCAGAAAAAATAAAACAATGAATATTCGCAATTTGTCTTTAGTAGGCTGAGTAAGTTACGCACAGTGGGAGTGTAAATGTTACACCCCGATTTAAAACTTTGAAAACAGGCCTGCTCGGTTGGCCTTTAACTTTTAAATGAAAGAAAATGACATTAAAGTTAGCTAAATCAATTACCGCTTTGCAATTTTTACCCCTCGGCCAAATTTTGGCCAGAGGGGTATTGTCATCACCTGCTTGTCTGTCTGTCATCTGTCGCCTGTCCATGACTTTGTCCGGATCAGTACTCAGCAACTAATGATTGCAGTTTCACCAAATTTGGTATGGTAACTCACTATGACCCTTAGATGTGCAACGTCAGGTTTTTTGCTGGATTTGACCTTTGACCTTGGAACTGTGACCTTCATTGTGGAAATCTTGTCCGACCAAGTACAAAGTAACTATTGGTCATAGCTTCGTAAAATTTGGTATAGTAACTCGCTGTGACCCCTAGATGTGCAGGTTTTTGGTGGGATTTGACCTTTGATCTTAGCGCTGTGACCTTGATGCAGGAAATCTTGTCTAGACCGGCACTCAGTTACTGTTGATCATAGCTTCACCAAATTTGGTATGGTAACTCACTGTGACCCATAGATGTGCAATGCCAGGGATTTGGCTGGATTTGCCTTTTGACCTTAGCGCTGTGACCTTCATCATGGAAATCTTCTTCGGCCCAGTACTCAGTAACTATTGATGGCAGCTTCGTCAATTTTGGTATGGTAACTCTCTGTGACCCATAGATGTGCACAGGCCGAGGGGTATTCAGCAACGCGTTATGTTTTTTTTTGTTTCCGTCCAAGGGTTTCCTTTCTCACAGTCAGCAACATTTGTCATTCAGTCTGCCATATTTAAACACAACCATGGCTAAGACATACATAATGCAACAATACTTCATGAAAAAGCGTTCTTCAGCTGGCAATGACTTGCTCTATTTAATAACGTCTATATCGTACACTGTCAGAATCACACTCTGTGGTACTGAAACTGTTGATAACAGTTATGAATTTATAGGAGTATCAAGTAGAAAACTTTCTGATCAAATAGCACTCATAATAGTAAGATAAAGACTTACTTGTTATCAGAATAAATATTGTTATCTTTAAAAAGTTCATGCTTTTTGTATTATATAGTCTGTACAGCTCATTGCCACCAGATGCTTAGCATACTAGTACACAATTGAAGTATTTTGCCAGGGTAAAAAAAATCACCTGAGGATAAAGAACTAGCTGCCTAGTATATGCAAATAAAATCTTTATGACTGTTAAATTGACTATATGGCGAATTATTGCATCACCAAATGACAGCTTACTAAGCTAGCTATCACTCAACGGAGCGATTTGGTTTAGGCCCAACTTTTCTTCACAGCCAGAAGGAGGTAAAGAGAAAATAATGTCACATGTGACGAAAGTCAGATCCCTTCGACCCACAACCCTCAGCAGCGACTTCCATCATCAGTTCAGGAAATACGATGCATTTAATTCAGTATGTTATGTTTATGGTTTTTACTCCTGCCAAATTGGGTAATTGAGTTGCTAGATTAACTAGAAGGACATGGCTATCGAATTGCTGAGATTGAAAAATCCTTATTGTTGAACCATTCCATATCGCTGTCCATGTGGCGCCTTAAGCTCATCAGATATGACAATTTAAGGTTTACTGGTCAATGTATGCATTGCTGGCAATTACATGGCACAACACATTTTTGAAGTGTCTCTGGTAGGTTATTTCATACACTGTTTCAATAATTTAGCTACACAATTTACCATTTTTCCGCCTCACTGCAGAATGCAGGGCCAGACAGATTACTATGAAGCCTCATAAAATCTGAAGTTAGCCTACAAGTGGTCTGGGGAACACTCGTGCAGGCAAAAAGTAAACCACTTCCGGAATAGAATTTCCTTTGAAAATGTGTCAGCGATAATATTTCAAGCAAATATAATTGGAACAATAACATTATTTACTGAAGTTGAAAATAGCCTCTTAAATCTGGAACCTCTGAAATTGTTTTTGTTCCCGTTTCTGATTGCATTCATCCAAAAATTTTGTTCGTTTCAGGTTTTCGATTGCGTTCTTTGAACCGTATCTAATCCCTGGTTGGCGGTGTGGCTGGCCATTTGGTAGCGTGTTTTATTGATTTGAGTGCCTTGATTGACTGTTCCCACGGGCGTTTCTGTCTGGATCCGCACCGGCTCAGCCAATTGGACTGCTAATGAGATGAGCTGCGCGGGAACAGAGACGTTTCGGAGGCGAAATGGAGCTGGGTCACACTGCAGCAGCTGTGCCGCCACATGTACCCCAGCCAACAAGGCCTACCTTTCGTTTTCCGCCGAGAGCTCGTCCCAGTGTCCATTTAAGCATTCAGACTCAAACTGTTGTGGAGATGCTTAGAGCCAGCTGGCTTTGCTGAAAACAAGGACGAGAAATAAACTCTGGGAAAAGATCCACTGCGAGAGACAAGCTCCACTTGTGCTAGAAAATCCAAGGCGAGTTACCTTGCTTTAGTCTGTGTCAGCCTCTGTGGCTGTAAATGCCCAGGTCCAAATCTGACTGAATGTGCTGTGCCTTCTCTCGCTGAGTGATGGGTGTGCTTTATCCATTTTACTTTCACTTGGTGTTTTCTCCATTTTGTCCCGGGGAGCTTCCAGTTCTGAACAGAAGCTCAACAGAAGCTTCTGACATCAGCAGAAAATGAAGATCCTAAGGTGCTTGCTGAAGTGCCCAGTCAGCTTATCGCTGTTCCTGAAATAACAGTGATATGCGGTGTAAAGTAGTCAGCAAGTCGTGGTTCTCGGTGAAAACGGTTTGGCTGTGCTATTTGAGAAATTAATTATCCATTTCTCAACTTCACAATTTACAGCGTTTTTGTTTTGTTTTTTTCCCTCGAGGCCTGAAGAGATTCATTTTGTCTGAAGAGCTGGTTAAAAATTGAGTTCTATTAATAAAATACCTCTGACTGAAAGATTAATGACAACTGAACCTCAAAATAATAAGGTCAAGTGACAGCTTTGGGATCATTATGCTTCTGTAGGATGCTTAAATATTTTAGGATCATCTTCCAGCAGTGATATGGGACTGAAGGACATGATGGGTCCAGTGTGACACAGTCACACAGGAGTAGTTTTCAAAACGTGAATCAACAGAGAAATTATTATTTTCAGTATGCTAATGATGTACACTGGTTAATAGACTGGGAAGGGGAATACTTAGATATGATGTAGTTTTCCCACTGTGGTGCTTCCCATTCCTCTGCACAACAACACTGAACGACTACAAGAGTATGCTGCCTCTCCCACTTATCATTAGAGCTGCTGAGTCATCGAGACGGATTAAAATGAAGATAAAGACTCAATTTCATAGGCTTCTTTTTAGAGACTAATATTTCATTATTTTACCTAATTGTTGTTTTTTCTCTCCTAGTATTAGTGTTGGTTTTTATCATTCTTAATATTCCTATTTTGAGATTTAACTCAATCTTTTCCAGCTTGTGCTGTGTTTTTATGTACATTTACTTTTTTGTCCTCTTACATGTTTGTGAAGCACTTTGTGATATAGGCTTTGTGCTATTCAAATAGAATTTATTATTATTATTATTATTCATATTACAACCCCAATTCCGAAATAGTTGGGACAAAGTGTAAATTGTGAATAAAATCAAAACGCAATGACTTTCAAATCACACCAGCCAATGTTTTATTCACAATTGAACACAGATAACGTAGCAAATGTTGAAAGTGAGAAATTTTACAATTTTATCCACTAAATGAGCTCATTTCAAATTTGATCGTTGCTACAGGTCTCAAAAAAGTTGGGACAGGGGCTTGTTTACAATGGTGTAGCATCCCCTCTTCTTTTTAACACAGAGTGGAGGCGTCTGGGCATTGAGGAGACAAGTTTCTTGAGTTTAGCCATTGGAATTTGATCCCACTCTTGTTGAACACAGGCTTCCAGCTGCTGGAGAGTTTTGGGTCTCCTTTGACGGACTTTTCGTTTAACTATGCACCAAATTTTCTCAATCGGTGAAAGATCAGGACTGCGGGCAGGCCAGTTCAGAACACGGACTCTTCTACTACAAAGCCATGCTGTTGTAATAGCTGCAGTATGTGGTTCTGCACTGGCCTGCAAGGCCTTCCCTGGAATAGATGTCGTCTGGAGGGGAGCATATGTTGCTCTAAAACCTTTATATACCTTTCAGCATTCATGGTGCTTTTTAAAACATGCAAGTGTCCCACACCATATGCACTAATGCATCCCCATACCATCAGAGATGCTGGCTTTTGAACTGAACGCTGATAACAGGAGGGGTGGTCTTTCTCCTCTTTAGCCCGGAGGACACGATGCCCATGATTTCCAACAAGAATGTCAAATTTGGACTCATCTGACCACAGAACACTTTGCCACTTTGCTACAGTCCATTTTAAATGAGCCTTGGCCCACAGAACACGGTGGCGCTTCTGGATCATGCTCAACAATGGCTTCCTTTTTGCATGATAGAGTTTTTAGGGTGCATCTGTGGATGGCACGGCAGACTGTGTTTACAGACAGTGGTTTCTTGAAGTATTCCTGGGCCCATTTAGTAATGTCAATGACAGAATAATGCCGGTGAGTGATGCAGTGGCGTTGAGGGCCCGAAGATCACAGGCATCCAGTAAAGGTCTTCAGTCTTGTCCCTTATGCACAGAGATTTTTCCAGTTTCTCTGAATCTTTTGATGATGTTATGCACTGTCGATGATGAGACCTTCAAATCCTTTGCAATTTGACATTAAGGAACTTTTTTTTAAAGTATTCCACAATTTTTTTACGCAAGCTTTCACAGGTCGGAGAGCCTCTGGCCATCTTTACTTCTGAGAGACTCAGCCTCTCTAAGACATCCCTTTTATAGCCAATCATGTTACACACCTGATGCCAGTTAATTTAATTACTTGCTAAATATTCTTTCAGCTGATTCTCTTATAGATTAATTGCTTTTTCAGGCCTTTTTTGCCTGTGTCCCAACTTTTTTGAGATCTGTTGCAGCCAGAAAATTTGAAATAAGCTCATTTTGTGGATAAAAATGTAAAATGTCTCAGTTTCAACATTTGAAATGCTATCTATGTTCCATTGTAAATAACATATTGGCTCATGTGATCTGAAAGTTATTGCATTTTGATTTTATTCACAATTTACACTTCGTCCCAACTATTTCGGAATTGGGGTTGTATTATTATTATTACTATTGTCATTAGTCAGGCTCCCATACTTCACGGTAAAGCCATGAGGTCTTTGAAAAATTGATTAGGTCTGAGCAAAAATTGTACTACAATGCAATCAGGAGCCTGGTTTGTCAGAGTACCAAAATGTAAATGTAAAGCTAATGAAAATTAATTGTGCTTTACTTAATCCAGTAGACTGTTTATGTACTATTACACATCAGAAACACATTAAGTAGCTGATATTTCCTTTTCGGGTAATTAGAACAGCTGGCTTTGAAACTCATCAAAAACTAAAAGTGAGGCTTTCCATTTGTATCGCCATCAAATTTTCATTTGGATGCTTAGTGTTTATTCTCATTAGACACAGCAATAAGAAGTTTTGAATTGACTGGAATAATTTATAGAAGGTGAAAAACGTGTTGATTGCAAAAGGGAGAATAATTTTAAAAATTTTCAGTGTATAGAAAGAAGAGAGCATTTGAGTGAATGGTATGTGTGCCCTTCAGTGGCCTGTCCAGTTTTTATTGATGCCTCTCTCCCAGTGCATGCTGGGATAGATTCCAGCTCCCATATGATGCTGTCCATGATAATTGGAGACTCAACACTGTAAACTCTGACAAGTGTGGTGAACTCAAATGTCTTGTGGAAACCGATTACCTCAAAAAAAAATTAAGTATGCCAACTTCATGATCTTCGACTGGGGATATTGTCGGCTGGTGGAAGGAATACTTGAGGATCTCCTCAATCCCACTGACACGCCTTCCATAGAGGAAGCAGAGGCTGGGGACCCAGAGGCTGATTCATCCATCACTCGGGCTGAAGTCACTGAGGTAGTTCGGAAACTCCTCGGTGGCAAGGCACCGGGGGTGGATGAGATCCGCCCTGAGTACCTCAAGTCCCTGGCTGTTGTGGGGCTGTCTTGGTTGACACGCCTCTGCAACATTGTGTTCGGGGACAGTGCCTCTGGATTGGCAGACCGGGGTGGTGGTCCCTCTTTTTTAAAAAGGGGGGACCGGAGAGTGTGCTCCAACTACAGGGGGATCACACTCCTCAGCCTCCCGAGTAAAGTCTATTCCAGGGTGCTGGAGAGGAGAATTCGCCGATAGTCGAACCTCGGATTCAGGAGGAACAATGCGGTTTTGTGTCCTGGTCGTGGAACGCTGGACCAGCTCTATACCCTCCGCAGGGTGCTTGAGGGTTCATGGGAGTTTGCCCAACCAGTTCACATGTGTTTTGTGGACTTGGAGAAGGCATTTGACCGTGTCCCTCGTGGCATTCTGTGGGAGGTGCTTCGGGGAGTATGGAGTCCGGGGCCCTCTACTAAGGGCCGTCTTGGTCTCTGTATGACCGAGCAGGAGCTTGGTTCGCATTGCCGGCAGTAAGTCAGACCTGTTTCCGGTGCATGTTGGACTCGCAGGGCTGCCCTTTGTCACCGGTTCTGTTCATTATTTTTATGGACGGAATTTCTAGGCGCAGCCAGGGGCAGGTTTGGGGACCAGAGGATCTCATCTCTGCTTTTTGCAGATGATGTCGTCCTGTTGGCTCCTTCAACTAGGACCTTCAGCATGTACTGGGGAGGTTTGCAGCCGAGTGCAAGTGAGAATCAGCACCTCCAAGTCGGAGGCCATGGTTCTCGACCGGAAAAAAGGTGGCTAGTCCCCCGGGTTGGAGGAGAGCTCCTGCCTCAAGTGGAGGAGTTTAAGTATCTTGGGGTCTTGTTCACGAGTGAGGGAAGGATGGAGCGTGAGATTGACAGACGGATCGGTGCAGCGGCAGCAGTAATGCGGTCATTGTACCGATCTGTTGTGGTGAAGAAGGAGCTGAGCCGAAAGGCTAAGCTCTCAATTTACCAGTCAATTTTCACCTATGGTCAGGAACTTTGGGTCATGACCGAAAAGAACGAGATCTCGGATACAAGCGGCTGAAATGGGTTTCCACCGCAGGGGTGGCGGGCGCGCCCTTAGAGATGGGGTGAGAAGCTCTGTCACCCGGGAGGAGCTCAGAGTGAAATGTCGAGAGGAGCCAGTTGAGTTGGCTTGGGCATCTATATCTGCCCCTGGTCGCCTTCCTGGGAAGGTGTTCCGGCATGCCCCCACCGGGAGGAGGCCCCGGGAAGACCCAGGACACGCTGGAGGGACTATGTCGCCCGGGCTGGCCTGGGAACAACTGGATACCCCCAGAAGAACTGGAGGAAGTGTCCAGGGAGAGGGAAGTCTGGGCATCCTTGCTTAGACTGCTGCCCCCGCGACCCGGCCCCGGATAAGCGGAAGAAGATGGACTTCATGATCTTGTGTTCACAGCACTTAAAACGTAAAAAATAACTTCACCTTATTTTGTTTTAGTTCCTTCCACACAATGCAATTTTTTTGAGGTAATCAGTTTACACATAATATTTGAGTTCACCACACTATCAGGGTTTACAGTGTAGTTCAAAACCAACTGAAGGTCTGCATGTGTAATATATCCATATGATTTGTTCATTGATGACCACAGTGCTAAACGTACTTTTGAGAAAAGTGCCTTAGGTAACTATAAAAGATGTTTTCCCACCCTTACCTCACGGTGTGTGAAAATATGATTTAAGTACTTTCAGTACTTGGTTTTTCAACTGGTTTAGATGCGGGATGGATGAGGAGACAGGAGTGTGTGGTGTGTGGTCAACTGTGAGGGATGTTAACCTGCCTCTTGCTCAATGGATGGCGGGATATTTTCTAGCAAACCCCCTCCCCCAAAAAAATTATGGTGGGGTACGCTTCCCAAGAGCATTGCTGCTAACTTTGTTAACAGCTCATATGAACCAGAACCATGAAGAGAAAAGTAGCAACTAAGCTTAAATTGGGAAAGTATCCCTGACCAGGCATAAGCCAGTTTGATAACGGATGGACAAATGAGCGAAGTCGATCCTGCTGAAGGGGGGAATATAACCGCTCTTCTCTCCTCCTCAGGACCTGGAACGGGAGAAGGCATTAACGGAGCCGCCTGCCTGACCCAGTCGCTCTGGCTTCTACCGGCCTCCCTGTTCATCCTTTTCTTCAAGTGCTAATAACACGGCAAGGCCCCGTCCAAACCACCACTAAACCCCTCTGAGACTGTTTGTACAAATGTAACAACAACCCCAAGAGCTGCGACACGAGAAGGAAGCAGCATTTAAAAAAAAGATAAACACAAACGACCTAGTGAAACATTTAGTCAAGTACATTCAAAAGTGGAAGAGAAGTTACATAAGGAACAAACAGTGACGTTTATAGGGTTCAGTTTTTGCTTTTTTGTATTTTTTTTTCTTCGCCGAACCCTCGCTAACCACTGTCAGTATTTTTGTTTTGCTTTTATTTTCGGTTTAAGATGGATTTGGAGGAAAGTTGAAAGATATGACTTCAGTGAAATCGAAAACTGAAGTGCGAACATCCACGCAGACTCAAATATGGCAGGGATTTCAGGTCAATTACAGCAGTCATGGATGACAGAGAGAATAGCTTTTCTTTTCTTTTTTTGAAGCATTTTGTCATATAATTTATCTGGGCTTTTGAGCTTATTTTAAAACTCCAAGTTTATTCTTTAAAGTTTCAACAAAAAGGATATTTTAACTAGTGCTTTATGAAACAAAACCATGGCTGCCAAATGTAAGTAGTGAAATTAAATTTTAAAAAAATAGTAAACGCAAGCTTTCAATAAACATGTTGTATGGTAAGAAAGGACTGAAATCGCTATGGTGTGTGTAGTTAATTCAAATGAACAACATGGGATAGACCTGCTCACTGATGTTAACATCTCAATGAAAAATAAAAAAGGTGTAAATATTGTCAAATATATCTCACACTGCTTGTCCCTCAGTTATGAATGGCCTTGTTACTGTAAGCGAAACGTTTTTGAGAAAGGTTTATAGTGTACAGTGGAGGTGGAAGCATTTCTGAGGCTGATACAGGTACTGCCTTTAAGTGCATACGGTAGCTTGATGCATCACTTAAAAGAGGGATTACTTCTTACAAAGCAAAAATACTGTACATAATAAATTTTGTATTTTTCTTTAAGGAAAACACCGCTGATTTAATTATGAAACCAATGGTAATCATAGTTACCCGACATGCATCATGTATCTTGTAAGATTAAACATGAAATAAATGTAAAGCGTACGCTGAACATTTCCTCTGTGGCAAGCGGTACTTAGCTTCAGAAATTGCCTGCCATATTTACTTTTAACATTGCCGACTCATCGCATTTACTTCTGTATGTGAATGACCGCAATGTTGTATAGCTGGAACCTGGGCAGACGTGTATGAGGCCAATGAATGATCATTTTAATTTTTCTGGTTTTAGTTAGGCTTATGGAATCACTGTTTTGAGTGTTTAAAGGGTCTTATTTTTTTTCTCATTCTTTCATTTTATAGTGTATATACTTGAATCCAGTGTCCATATATACAAAAATAAAGATTTAATATATGTCCATGTTTCTAACTAGGTTAGTAATTTGTTGATGATTATTAACTTGTAGTGGTCTATGGTAGCATTATTTTGCACCATGTGATACGCATTGGCGCATAATGTTTTTAAAGGGGTTTACTATGTTTTGTGCACTTGCTGTACCTCCAATTACAAAGAACTTTTCCCTAGAGTCTGAGGGATTTCTCCCAATGAAAAAAAAATGTTAGAATTATTATAGAATGTATGCATTTCGGTGACTAAGATTTAAAAAATGCCATGGAAGTGACCGGAGGGCGAAGTGTGAACGTCCATTTCTAATGTGCAGTCAAACCATCTGTCCAAATCAGACATTTATTATTTAAAAAACAAAATGCAGCTCTTAAAAAAAGCTGATGTGTAAAAGCTGTGTTTCTGAAAGAAAAAATGAATGTGTAATTGATGCACATGATTTATGGAAATGCATGTTCATGCTGCATTCATTCCTTAGCATAATGTGGTGTGGAACCATATTTCTAGAGTTTTTGTTTCCACTGCCAGTAATTTCAGTGGTTCCTTCCTGTCCTGCTTCCTTTTAGCATCCCCAGGGAATCACACGCTTTCTTTCTGTGAAGAAAAGGATGGGTTTCAATGCACATGGCTCATGCATTGAGTTGGACCTAAGTTTTGTTCGTGTTCATATATTGATGTTACTCAAAAAAAAAGATATGATGGAATACAAAAAAGAAAGTAAAAGAAAAAAAAAGCACATAATTATTTAGCCATTGTGCACAGGAATATTCTTCCTCTCATGCTCATGTCATATTCAGTTACTTTGGTTAGTTGTGAGGCTCTCTGTCAGCTTTTGAAATGGTATGTATGAAAAGGTACCTAAGAACAAATTCAAGAAACAAAATAAAGGTGTTTTGATTTTAATGTTCTGTATTTGAAAGTGGACTGAAATGCTTTGATAAGTTAACCTTTTTGAAGTCAGCTTAAAACCTAATATCTTAATGGTAAAATTGTGTTTATCGCCCTGTAACATGCTAAAATAAAATGATATTATCCGTATTGTTAATTCTCACGTGAAGAGTTGTGTTTTCATAATTGTGTATGGAGAATTGAGTCAATCCCCTGTCCCCAGAATCCAGTGGGATTGCACAATTATCAGTCTTTCAGGAACCGGGAACCACAAGCTAACCCTGAAATGTCAGAAAACAAGAACTTAAGCGAGATTGTCGACAGCATTGGTGTACGGTAATGGAGTAAATGCAGGGCAGTCAGGACAAAGTCAAAAAGCCAAGCAAAGGCCAAGACTGGGAGGTCATTGAGCGGGACAGGGCAGGAGAGGAGACCAACAAGAGTGATGCAGGAGCGGAGTCCATGAAGTTTACGGATATTAGGCAAGGGCACAGACCGACAGGAACCCAGGGACAAGGACAAGGCACATGGAGAACAGCTGGAGAGCGGTACTAAGCACGTCGCTGGCACGAAACAACCTGGCAGAACACAAGAACTAGAAACACAAAGAGGCTTATAAGGATTACTAGACACATTAGACACAATGAGGATCACGTGCGGGAATCACTAGCAACAGGTGAGGAGAATCAGAAATTAAAACAATCACACACCCAAAATACGGAAAACAAACTGGGACAAAATGCAGAAAATCAAAAACAATGAAACACAGACAAATGCTTAGAGACATGGGATGTGATACGCACAGGCGCTTATTCTAGGGGTCAGGAAGTAAAAGTCCGACCATGTTTTATTTCCACTCATGAGCTCAGCTAGCTGATTTTACTAATTACTTCAACTTTCTGTCTGAAATGTTCAAATTCTCAAATCTAGATAGTTTGAACCAAAAACTGTGGAGGACTTGTGCTTTCTGAATCCTGATTTGTCACCTCTGGGCACACACAAATTTTAATCATGAATGAAAGGGCTTGAAGTTAAATTCATCAATGAACAATGTAAAGCTTTATACTAATACAAACACTACTTTTTCAACAAATTTATCACATTCACCCACTGTTTTTGGTGACGGATGAATCCTGGCGTCCATCTGTTAATTTTTTTTTTTTTTAAGGTAAGAGTGTTTTGGTTTTTTGGAATAAAAATCTGTTTGGAAAGCTTCTGAGGTGAAAGAGAAACTGCAGTACCCAGAAGAAGAAGAAAAGGATTCAAGTGAGCCATTTTAACATATTTCTGGATGGAACTCTATTTCAACAATAAAGGTCAAAGTACATAAGTGTATTATGTCCAAAATGTTGGAACACTGTTGGAAAGTTTTTTTTTCTTGTTGATTTGATCTTTATTCCTTTCATTTGAAAAGCATATATACCTCATAAAAATGAATAAATAATTTAAATGAGGATTTTATTAGCTTAAAAATGTAAATTATCAAAGAAGTCCCATTTTTAAATAAAAAAACTGCAAGGCAAAATATTCCTCTGCCTGCTGCTGTGCTGCATCACTCTCACCTGCTGCTAGTTAACATCTCTCTTCTCAAGCATCCGCCCATGGGCTATTAATTCCCATACAGACACTCTCTACACTCTTCTCAGCAAGCTCAGTAGGCCACGGAATTTGTCAGGGTTAGCGCTAAGATGCAAAACTATCATTGTTTCTATTAATTAATATGACACTTAACGGTTTACACATGACTTGGCTGACAGAAATTAATTTTTGCTCAGAATTATGCTGAAATGGTTTGTATTATCACTTTCTTTTCATGAAGTGTACAATAAGTAAACATTTGATTAATTTCCACTTTTTCATAGGTATGCATAACTATAGACTTTTATTAGATTTTTATTATATATCTTTTTGTTTGAGCCATTTTCTTGTGAAATACATTTTTCATCCTGTTTTTGTTCTAAATTCTGTGTCTGGTAACGTTTCCCTACCTTTGCTTTTAAATCCGACCTGCAAAACTAAATTCTTCCATTCAGTCATTTTTATGCATGCATGCAGCATGCCTTGTAAGTAATCAAAATAATTAGCAATTTTGAATCAGATTTTTTTCCTCATATTTATATGAATTGTCCTTTGAGTAATTCAAATGAATGGAGGTGAATTATCTAGACATTTTTCAACACTTACAACATAAAAGTATAGTCCATAGATTTTTTTTTTTTTTTTTTGCATAATTTTTTTGGAATAATTTTTTGATGAGAATCATGCTAAAATGTGGCTTATATCTGAGATATTGAGATATTTCTTAATTTTAATAAAGATTATCTGCATGTCTTCTGAGTAATCTAAATGGAAAAAATAAGAATAAAAAAAGGTTTGCCATTTTAGTCTTATGTATTTTGGCCATTGTTAAATAAAACAATTTTTAGCAATAATTGTGCAAAAAAAATAAGCATATTAAACTTGTTTTCATCTTTATGAAGTATTCATGCCTTTCAAGTAATATGAATTTAATATTGAAGAATAAAATGTTCACATCTCTTGAGGCCCAACACCACCTAGTGTTAATGTGGGCGTAGAGAAATTTACCTCAGTTGATAAATGTAATAATTTACTTATATGTGATTAGCAAAATGCATCAATCGCGTTCACTCAACTATATTTATTGCATGTCGTTGCCCCTCCCTAATGCATGCCCTGGTAAGAACTCTAGGTCTAGGATCATCATAATCTATAAAAATTGGTTTAAAAAAATTAAGCATTTGAGTTCAAGAAAAAAGTTTAGAATTTTTGTTTATTCACCATTTATTTTGGGGTGATTTCCTGAGGATAACCAGCAGATGCAAAACAAGTCGCACTGAAAATCAAATTTCATCAACTTGTATCAACTTCACTGCAATTGAGATTTTTATTGGGTTATACTTTGTCACTTGAAAGGATGCGGAACATGACTGTTGATTCTCACAAAGAGTCATAGCTTATTTATTGCACTTAACTGCAGTTGACCGATTTGACCAATGAGGGCTCAAGTCAATCCAAGACAATGGATGTGTCTTCCCAGATGGCTTGTCGCATGATAAACATGTACTTATCAGTCCTTTTAAATCACTTATCGCACAGCCAAATCACTATATGTTGCACCCAGAGAGATCAAAGCTACTTCTAGGTTTGTTTTTTCTTTTTTTCCCCAGGAGGCATGATGCAGTTGAATTCCTTTGAGTGGCTATGTATGCACCAGTATTTGCTGCTTTCATGAGCAGTTACATCTTTATTTTGAACATTTTTCAGTTCTGTTAGCCTGCTATATTTGTCTTTACTTTTGTATGGACAAAGTTGTGTTATAACCCTTGTTTCACGGGCATTTGTTCGATGCCTTGCGATAACCTTCCAAGACTATCAGGAGAGGCAGTCCTATCTCAGTTGCTGAGATGCAGGATAATGTGACTAATTGGCCGTTTCAAATGTAAGTTACATTACAGATGGTTTTTTTTTTATAATAAATACAGTTTATGGCTCATTTATTGTACATGAGGTTTAGTGCTGGTTATAACTAGGACATTTAAAAATGATGTCAAGAGGTTCAAACTACAAATGACATATGTTTATTTATCCAACAGTTGATGAATCATCTATCATACTATCACTTTACTGAAGCTCAGAGATGATTAACATTTTGAAAATATGCTTTATCATCCAAAGTAAACAGACTTTTTTTTTTTTTTTTTACACAAATAACATGTACATGAAACACAAAAGTGTCATTTTATCCATAATTGCTGTACCACATCAGGGGGAGAAAAAAAATGTACAACCTGATAGCAAGCACCCATTTTTATTTATATTAACATTTTTATGGACATTCATTGTTGTAAATAAATATCAGATCCTGAAAACAAATTATTTTGTGGAAAAGGTGTACCTCCCCACGTAAAACAAAGCATAAAACGTATTCCTGACTTTTATAGTGTTTGAGGTACTGGGCTGTCCATGATACTAGATTTAAAAAAAAAAAAAAAAAAAAAACATGCAGAAATGGGCTCTTTGTTTTTAATAAACTACACTAAAATTTGGAATGGTTAAAGACGTTAACATTTTTTTTTTCTGAAATATTTTAAGGTCATGTATGTACTCCAGATTGATGTCATTTCCTCAATACCTGCTGTTGCTCACCAACAAAAAGTCTCCAAAATTTAAAATTGATTTTCAATTTTTGATTTTTAGACATTTTTGTACATAAGAGGATAAAAATAAGTATTAGAAATGGACTTGCATGGAAAGTGAGTTCTGTCATAAAAGTACAGTTTTCCTGTTAAAAAAACAACAAAAGCTTTGAACCATTTGTCTGGAATTTCTAGTTTTTGCAGTCCAGAGCCTTTTGTAACAGTAGTCAAAACAGGCAGAATTTCACCCATTTTCGCCTCAGTATTCTGGCCATTTTGATCTTGTTCTCGGGGATATAATTGGCTGTGGACTGAAATAAAAACACAAATACCTCTTGAACCATTTTGAGTACCTGGAACCAGCTGTCATTTGACCTTAAATTGGTACATTCCCACTGGCATCATTTCTTAAATACAGGCAAGATAATTTTATCAGCAGAACTGCTCTTGTTCTTGATGATCGTTACTTAGCTATAATTGGGCTGTTTATATACATTTTCTTCATGTGCACTGTATTCTGCACCTTTATATACATGGTTGATGTTTTGTAATGTTAGGCCTGGCTGAAAAGGATATTTGAGTTCAGTCAGGCCTACTGCTTGTAAATCTTTAATAAATAGATCAAATATACTGAATTCATCCTGGGAGCATGGTACAACACTAGACTACTGAATTAGAAAGAAGAAAAAAGTTCAGAGGAAGAACTCGGAGCCTACCAGAATTTCATGCATGACCTCAAGTAAAAACCACTACTCCCAGTTACATCTTCTATTACTTATTCCCATAACTTACCTCCCTAACTCTATAACCCACCTTTAAGATACAACTCCACAGGAACAGTTTGATATTGCTTTTTGTGTTGAGGTTTATGTCAAACTGGTGATTGATTTTTCCAAGCCTCAGGTCTACTACTGAATGTAGTCTCAGGTTCTCTCCGGTCAATCCCTCTTCTTTGTTTTGCATTGTACAAACAAATCTTGGGAAAAATAGGCTAAACTGCCAGCTTTGTCAAGCACACAATTTGCTGTTGAGTGTGGTTCAGACATGAATTCATTCATTTCAGTGATGACTTGAAGAGCTATAGTTCAGCAGTTATTCTTACCTACCTTATCAAATGTCTGTCCGTCCTTGTTAAAGAGCTTTGACTTGAAGCTGCAGTCCTGGTTTGCTGGCATGTCAGGCCCTGCCGGAGAGCTTTGACTTATGGCCAGAATTCATTTTTGCTTTCGGAGTCTGGCAAATGCAGTCCTAACGTTTGATTCCGTTCCCCTTGGCACCTAGCATACCTTAAATTTTACAATTTTTGTTACCGACCCACCTGTAATTCTAATCCACTGCTGCTAGTCACACCACTTTTAAGCAGACACAGCCTTCTAATTAGCATCAAATTAATTGGCTAACCTGTGTAGATGCTTCTGGATTTGTCATTCAGATCACAGTTTCTCATCCCTGCTCCTGAAGTACCTCTGCCGTGCACATTTGAAATGTACCCCTGATCTGACACACCCAGTTCAGCTCTTCAAGAGCTCTGCTAACGAGCTGATCAGCTGAATCAAATGTGTTAAATCAGGGAGATATCAAAAACATGCAGGGCAGGGGTACTCCAGGAACAGGGTTGGGATACTTCAAATTTGAAGCCATTTCAGCAAGGCTTCTGATATTTTTTCCTGCATAGAGGAATACATGGAGGCATATTCTAAAAAAAACTTGTGAACAAGCTTGCATTTTAAGTATTTGCCAGGCAGAAAACTCAGTGCTGACAGTTTACATGAACAAAATAACTAAGACAGAAAATAAATGTGTGCAGGACTAGGAAAAGGGGTCACTTGGGATTTTTTTCCATTCTGAGATTAACGGGGTATCTCAGTGATATTCCACCACAACTGTACTGTCAATTTACAACACTTTGCTGCGTACAAATTCACCCAATTTTTTTCTCAAAATGAAAAACTTGGATCACTCTTTGATTTTGTTGGAAAATCTCAATTTTCATAAAATGACCCACGTGACCCCTTTTCCTAGTCCTGCACACAAATAATCTTTAGTTTCCATTTCAGTTTCTATAGATGTTATTCAGCTGAAATGACATTCAAAAAGAAGTGAGAATTCCTTATTTCTTTGATCTGTTAAAATGGATATACTCCATGTTATGCAGTTAAACTCCATATTTTCTGCGGAATACAGTTTAATCATTTTTATCTTGCAAATCCAACTGGTACCATTTTCTGTTTTTTTTTTTTTTTTAATCCAAACCAAGTTTTCCCTTTAGGAAGCATTTTCCGGTGAAACATAATAATATCTTTCAACAAAGGTATTGTTACTTCTTTATTATGAATACTCAAAGACATAAATGTCCGCACAGGTTATACATCACATTAAACACTTCCGCTAAACCTCTTTTTTTTTTTTAAACAAGACGACGTGTTCAGTACAAAATAAAATAATAGCTACATTTTTTCACAGAAGTATAAATATAATCTTCTGAATGATATTATTTATCAAAACATATTTTACATTTTTGTACAAAGCACAAGATAAGCTATACATTCAATAATATATAAAATACAGAGAAACAAAACTTGCATCTGTATCAAAGTTCCCACTTCCTGTCTCCTCCAAAACCAGACATACAAACAAACTCCTCACTGGAGAATCACACAATTATAGAAATGGATAAAATATAAAAACTGAACAAATATTTAAGATGAGAAAAATGTCAGCCTTTTCATTCATTTGGACATATGAAATGGACCAGTGTCAATAGTAGTAATGCTATGCAGGCAGGCAGACAGTAAGTAAACCCAGCAACTCTTCTGATAGCTTTGCAATCTGAAATACCACTGCAGATTGTATCAATATTATGCTGAATTCCATTGCAAACTATTGTGATACATTTGTACATTATTGACACTCTCCAGTAAATGTGGCCTTAAAGAGCAGTATGACAGGCAGAATATATAGTCAACAAAAAAGTGAAGGACCACTGAGTTTTTATCTATTATTTGTTCTTGCTCTTGGAAGCTCTTGTTCTGAGCTTCCCAAGATGATGTCAAGCTGTGGTGAGAGCATGGTGTTCACACAAGACAATGAAATGACTTTGGACATCGTTTGATGTTTTGATTTAATGGTCTGGACTTTGTGTGAGTCTGGTCTTCCTTGTGGATAACCTGTTTTGGGGAAATAAAGTCATCTGATCAAATGTTTTGATCTATTTTATGTCTAGGATTAACATCAATGATATAAAGAATACTTGGGATTTATGGCAGTTTTTACATTTCAGACTCGGGTCAAAATAGAGTGTTTTTTATTGAGTATATTAAGAAAAATCTCTATGCAGTGTCACTCATATCAGTTTCAAATGACTTTCAGACACTTAGATTTCCTTCTCATTCTTCAGCATATAATGTGCATGGTGAGTCTTTAAAGTTGTAATGGTACGTAGCTTCCCAGCGGACAAAAATTATTTCTACAACATTACTGGAATGTTTTTCCAGTGTTATTAAATTGCCAAAACGTTGCATTAACATTGTGAGAATGTGTAGAGTCATTCACTTTTCCCCCATTTTAGTACAATAGCTGGCATTCACAATCTGACTGGGGTCACAGATAAATCTTTCCATGAATAGTCCTTCATTAACGTGGTTTAGCTTCTCAGGCACTGTAGGGACTCGTAATGTGGTACTTCAATAAATGAAAATTGACATGTGTCATATGTCATTAGTGAGGTCATAGTTACAGCACTTAAAGCATCAGTAGTTGCAAAGTATGCCTTGGAGGGACGCAGCTGTCGCAAAGGTACAGATGGTTATATTAATGTTGATCTAAAGTTACACAATTGCTCTTACAAAAAATAATTCAAAAACAGAACTGAAATAAGTTAGGCTTAAGTCAAGAATGAATGGTCATGTAGGGCTAATAAGTAATTGCTAAACCTCAACACACAAGAGCAGTCTGTCATGGAGCAGCTGTTTACAGAAAAGGGATGGAGAGGCTCATTTCACAATATTGACCTCTACTGCTCGATTTGGGTACCTGCAAGTCTGCCTTTTCGGTAGCATGTGAATTACGTTCCTCTGACTAATGCATTTTCAGACCTGCTTGATAACCGAGAGCTGCATTGTTATACGTAGCAGCTTATACATAAGCATGTGCTCACAAACCCAGACACACACACACACACACATACACACACAATGCAGAAGAGACAGACGAGAAAGGAAAGCTATTTTTAAAATGATGCTGTGTTCAATTATACGAGAAGTGCTAGAAACAGAGATGGGGTAAGTACTGTCACTGGTTATGAAAACACAGTGACGTGTGTTGAAGAGTTCACATTAGGTTTTCAGAGAGAGGTCCTAAAAACAATTACCAAATACATCTCCGAAGACTGCAATTCAGACGCTCTCAAAACAATGGTTTAGGCTATGACAGTGCCGAAGGATTTAGGATGAATAGCTTACATTGAATCAGGCTGAAACAATACATTGTCTCATCCATCCAATGTTCAGCCACAACTTACAATACATATTTGCACATATTAAAATATTAAAATTAAATGCATAACTTCCACAGGAGTAGAAAAGAGAAATATAATTTAATGCCTTTTTATGCAATAAACCCATGACTAACACATTTGGTTTACAATACATCAACAACAATAACACCGACTAAAAAAAGCCCTTAATTCACTGCATCCCTTCAGTAATTACAAACTTTTCCCTAAATATGCAAATGCATCATATCATTGTTCATGTGAATTATCCTTGCTTTTTTGTGACAAAGGCGGCTTGAGAAATAGCGCAGAGCTCACTGGATATTTCCCCCTGTCACTCAGGACTGACTGCCCAGTATCTCATCCAGGTTAATATCTTTCATCCAGTCATCATTACTGGGCCCTGACTTAAGGAGGGAGTCTATGAAGTCAGAGTCAGTGTTGATTCCTGGGACAGTATTGTCTCCTTCCTGGAGGAAGTCAAAGATTAGGGTCCCCGTGTGGCCGCTTTGGTACGGATGGGGGTTGTGGGAGGCAGGTGACGAGAAGTTTCCAGAAGGCGTCGCCTGCAGTGGAGGGCCAGGATTCAGGGAGGCAGGTATAGGGGGGATTTGAGGCTGGCCCAGGCTGGACACGGGCTCCCGAACGGCCCCAGAGGCCGGCCCATTCAAATTTTGGCCCGAGGAAAGCAGGCCGATGTCTGGCGCCACCTGGTGGGGAAACTTGTGGTTGCTGATGTCGGTCTTCCCCCTGCCATGGGAGGGCAAGCTGCCCGGGTACCTCCTGATTTCCAGAGCGAGACTGTCCTTCGATCCCTGCCCCCAACTCGTGGGTACTGCCTGTGTGGTGCTGGTCATAACGCTGCCCAACCTGGGCCCCGGGATTCTAGAAACGTCCTGAGTCGCCGTGGGCCTCACGTGCTGGGCAGTCGCCATGATGCAGGACCCGAAAGCGCTCCCCGGGTTGCCAGGTCCAGGGAACTTTGGTTTGTTTGGGTCAAGTCCGATCTGGTTTTGGGTGCAGTGCTGTTGTACTTGGTTTACACCAGGTTGACTGTAGCCTCCGTTTTGGGGGCCTGGGCCAGTCGCAAATCTTCTGTCACCAGAGGGGGGAGCCATTTTAGGAGGCTGGCCTGTAGCAAGTTGGCAAGAGCTGTTCTGAAGGGAATTCTGATTGGACAGGGTGCTTGTCAATGGTAGAGTGGAGCTGATGCACAGTGGATGCCCTCCTATTGAGAGAAATTGTGTTGAATATTATGTAGGAGTAAATAGACAGTAACACAGAAAATTCCCTCATTTAAAACGGGTTTAAAAAGACAAATGGTGTTCATATATCATATGGGATTCTCATCACACATACAGATAGACAGAAACATTTCCTCATTTTAAAACTGGCTTGAACAGGTTAAAGTATTCATATTATTTCAACTGAATGTCATCACACATACAAACAGATATACCAATGATTTCCTCATTTTAAAAAGAGGTTTAAATAGACTAACAGTGTTCATATTATTCCATTAGGGACGTTACGTACTCTATCACAGTAAAACATACTCTATCAGAGTTGATTTTTCACTGAACATTCAGTGGTGTAGAGAAAGGGAACTGATTCAACCCGAGTTGTATGGTCAAAACTACACTTTCATATTTTGACGATAAGATGCTGCTAAAATTTAAAAACACAGATCCCACTGGATTTTCACCAAAACCAAAAGCACAAAAATAAGACAGAATTTTTCTCCATGAACACTGGTCGAACGATATCTCTTGAAACTCTGTCATGGAGTTCTAAAACTGTGAGTAATCTCACAGAATTCCACCAAGGTCTTAATGCACAAACACACACACACGCACACACACACACACACTAAAGTTAATACCTGAGTACAGATTGGTCTGTGGTACAGTAGCCACATTTCTCCTTGGCTGCTTGTAGTCAGGTGGCGGTCTAGTTAAGTGGCGGTTCAGCTGATCCTGTGTATTCATTTTGTCCTGAAAAGCAAACCAACACCACACAGTCATGGATCTAATTAGACAGATCCTCTCCTAGTGAAAACTGGGGAGCAAGTGCAAAAACCCTTAAGACATGCATTATACTGCAATGTTAAGGCTCAGGCTCGGTCTCTGAGCAGTTCTGAACCATCTCGAGTTTTTTTTTTTTTTTTTTTTTTTTTTATAGCATAAATGCTTTACAAATTTAAATTGATCTCACAGCATAATGAAGAACGAGAGACAGGAAGGTCATTCAGTCCATCACAGCCCAATATTTTTTTTTTATCATTACAGTATACCAAATGCTAGAAACATAAGAAAGAAAATAATGTCTTGTACTATATAAAGCTGGCTCTTGAAAACCTGCAGAGTCACTTCATTTGAACACACAGACAAAATAAATTACATTTCGTAATGCAAATTGGCGAGCTCGCTGACAGTTTCAGTTCAGCGATTTCAGACGGAAGTGTCCAGCTTTGACCTGACAACACAGAATTAACGCGTGCACAGACTAGATAACGACCGATTTAGTCCATTAAATGATCCGCGGCATGACCCTCGCGTCCCATGTCCGGGTGGTCAAACTCGCAGTCCTGAATACTAACCGAGTCATTGAGAATTTTCTGCGGTTGGGTCATCTGCCTGTGCACTGGCTGAGAGTTCGGCCCTGCTTTTTGCTGGATGTTTGGGGGCGGGGCTTGTGGTCGTGTTTGGCCTTGTATTGGCATGCCGAGCAGCGTGCTTATGGTCGAGATGCACAGCCCAGTAGAGTTCTGGGAGGGAAAGGGGGGGAAATGCAAGTATTAAAAAAGGGCCTAATGTGCATTTCCGGTTTACTTAAGTCCACAAGAAAAAATTATTTCAATCATGTCATACTGTGGAGTAATTTGATAATTTGAGTGTATAAAATATCAAATTTGGAGGGTTGGTGTGGGAGAAATGACAGGGGACGCTGCTGTGTCTTCGACGTAACCGTGTGCAAGGAAATACAGTGTGGTACAGACAACAGATTGTCCCACTCCGAGCGCATTGAAGCAGAGCACGAGAGTCCACTCTTTTCTCACCACCTACATGACCCAGTTTGTGGTCCGAATATTGGTACTGTGGCCGTCCCGCCTGGACTAGAGCTGCTCTCTTTTGGCTGGTCTCCCAGCATCTGCTATTAGAACTCAACCAACCCAGACACACCCATCACCCCCCTTCTCACTCACCTCCACTGGTGACCTGTTAGGACTCACATCTAATTTAAAACACTGATGATCTAGCAAACCCAGTTTCCACATGGTCAACCCCAGCCTACCTTCACAACATTATCAAACCCAAGGCTCCTGCTAGCCTGCGCTATTCTGCAAACTCTGGCAGTTAGACTGCCAAACACCTTTTAGGGTTTTCAGCACTTTTCCTAAATGCACTTTGTGCTGTAGGGTGCTCGGGGTAAGAGTGTCAGCTAAATGTCTGGAACGTACGTAGTGATTTATGCAGGAGTGTAAGATAATGCAGTTTTCCACATCATCCTCTAGAGGGCAGCATTACCTAAAACAAACACGGCCTCAGGTCAGACAGCAAATGTAGATTACATTGCCGCTACAGAATGTGGTTCAGAGATGTCTTTACCGCAAAGGCACTCGTAAGAGTAGCCGAAGCGAATAATACTCTCGGTCACACACTGCACGCGTGCGAGTGTGTGTGCAGGCGTGCATGTTTGCCCGACATTCAGACATCTCTTCTTTCCATTTCAGTGTTAATGATGACAAAGGTGGAAAGAATCCCAAAGACGAGAGGGAGGATTTTGTACTCACAGTTCGTTTCAAGGGTCATGACTATCTTGCTATAAAAGGCACCAAATCGTTGTTCTCTTAGCAATCGGGGGAGGCCTCATTGAGCAAAACATGCTGACACGTGTCGACACCCACATCACAAGCTGTATGTGATTACAAGAGTGTTCCACCAAACCAAGCACAGTGCCACAAACATAAGAAAAATATACTTAATCAAGTTTTCTTTATTATCTGAGGTGGTTGAAAGGTTTTTAAAAATAAAATAAACTTTCAATAGATAGGTACAGTATATATTGTAATATGTCTGTGGTCATCCACAGCTTAAATTTGCAAAACTGTACACCAATTATTGCTATGGAGAATCGAGAACATCTTTTGTTTTCAACAACACATTTGCACTGGATGCCTCCTACTGGAAATGCATCACAATAATTTGATTATGCATTATACAACAGAACAACAGAAGCCGTTCAAATACAAATTAATACTGGTGGCTGATTTACTGGCACGCAACAGAGGACATACTGCATTTCATTTATTATCAATATTGTGCTGAGCGGGACTAATAACACATTCAATATCTTCCTAGAAGGCAGTGACTATGCAAACCCGTGTGTTAAATTCATGTGGAGTAAAGCCACGGAAACTGCACGACTTGCCCTCTCTGTGTACCTCCTGTTTCCATCAAGTTAAATAAGAGTTTAAAGGCTCAGTTTTTGCGACTGCTTTTCACATCAAGAGGCATTTCAAAGCCCATCTCAACTCGCGCAGAACGGAGGCCTTTAAGCCGTACCCATAAGACCGTATGCGGCCCGTGTTGATGTTGGTCCCCCCGGGGCGGGTGGAGGGGGTGATGTGTGGGGTGGTTCATCTCACATCAATCCAAACTGTTCGCAACCACATCACAACCAGACCGCAGACCGATTAACCGATTCACATTACTCCAGAAATCAAGCTTACTGTGGTGGGTCATCATTTTAAGGTCACACTGCAGTTGTTGATCTTTTTCTCTTTTTTTACAGTCACCCTCACCTCATTAATGAATAAATAACTATATAAACAAAACAATGAAACAAAAAAATGAACTAGCAGTGTTTCATTTTCTTAAATCATTTCACAGTCTCTTTGGCCGTTGTGCTCAAATCTGTTTTTCAAGGCATGCAGGATACAAGAAAGGAAACCAAAAAAGAAAACAGTTCCTGACAGGCCAGAGTGCATGAAGCAAGAAAGAGTGAGCAATAAACAAATGAATAGTACTATAATAAAAAGGTACACTGAAAGTCAAGTTGTGTACAGCTTTATTAATTTAGCATTTAGCAGATACTCCAGCCAAATATCCAGAGAAATTTAAAGTTTATGCAATTTGTTCATTGGTTTTTCAAAACACGACTGATTTTAGCCAAAAATTTTATCGCGGCAACTTAGGTTCACCAAACTGTGTAACTCACACTCATCTTAACAAAACATAGGACTGCTAACAAAAAAATGTGACTCGAGGGTTGTAGTCATTGCACAGACAGTGGCAGCCTTACCTATGTTTCAACTGTTTCAATTGAAATGGGCCCCGCCCTCTAGGGGGCCCCCAAATGACAGGCAAGAATCAACATCCTAAACCTTGACGGTATAAAAATATGGACGAAGCCACCATGACGTCATCTATTGGTTTATTTCACCATTTTGACTAATACCATCTTGTCTTTTAGAAACCAAATGTCATTCTTAATCAGAAACATCTTGAGAGTTAACCGGCAGTTTGGTAATGTCACTGGTTGTAGACAGTTTTATTTGTACGTGAGCAAACTTAACATATGGACCTGAGTCGGTAAAACAGCTTTTTTTTTTTTTTTTAAATGTTTTCTTAGAAATATCCAGCTATGTCACCATTAATGTGGATAGGAAAATGCTTGATAACTTTCGCAATGAGCAACAATCCAAGCTAGGGGGAAATAGACAGTAATTCTACTGACTGGTCCTTGAAACTGAACAAATTACCACTTAGTCGCTAATTAAGAAACGTAAATGGGAATGGGTTTGGAGAAGTAATGCGCTTTGAAGCCTAAATGTGTCTTTCAATTTTCTTGAGAACCATTCATCCGATTGCCTCCACATGCTAGACACAGCAGTCTCGTGTGTAAGGTTGGCTGAGTGGCTCTCGAGAGAGCTGCAACCATTCAGCTTGTCTCGAAAAGGCACATTTTGAATGAGCGCCGTTTCACTTAATTCAATATGGTAATTATATTGTACTCAGGTCAGCGGCTGCATTTAGTAACAAATTACTGCACCAAGGTTGCAGAGATGATAGTTTAAATGTGCACAGTTGTGTACCCTCGGCTTTGATGAACTTGAATTATTTCAAGGCAGTTGCTATTTATAAGTTCGTATCTTCATTGAACATGTATAGTAGTTCGTTTTGACTTTTATCCATTAGTTCAGCCAAACGGAACATCAGCCACGAGTAAGCTCCCTTGAATAGGCTTATGTTTCGCAAAATGGTCGATTTTGCGGTGACTGAATTCACGTTTGAACGTGGTTAACAGCTAAATCGGATGTAAACACGCAATAAGTCATTTGTGGTTTGATTTTCTTTGACAGCTGCATCAACATTTCTCCGGTGAAAAGTTTTATTTCCATTTGGACCATAAATATTTATTTTGAGGCAGAAATAAAAGAAAAAACGGCATTTTCAAATTTTATTTTTATTTTGATCGTCCAAACTGAGTTTTGGCGGCCCACAATCTAAAACAATAAATTGGTCAGGCTTCAGGGAATTGATCGGATTTTTTCTATGTGGGGTGTCCATGATGCTGAAAATGCACATAATGCATTCAAGAATTTAAGCTGAAGTCCAAAAATAAGCCATTATTCACGCAAACAAACTTGAATCTTACTTTTTTTTTGCTCATGTTTTTTTAGGGCCAAACATTAGCTTTTGAAATGGGCCCCCAAATGCTTAAGGCCGCCACTGCGAACAGATGAACCAAATCAGCCATCCTGAAAAAAGTAGGGTCACGTCAGCAGGAGAACTGTATACGGAGAGCACCAAGGCAACAAACTAAACCAATCCAGTTTGAATGGACTTCCATTAAAGTAAAAGAAAGTTACTGCAACATAGGAGCAAACTCTTTTAATTAATAACTCTCCTCACTCACTAACTTTGTTTCTACATTGCATCTCTCATTTCATAATTTCAAAAGTAAAATAAAGAGAAGAAGAAATAAAGCCCATGTACAGCTTGTTGAATGTATTGATGGTCAGTCCATTGTTAAGGCAAATCATGCAGGTTAAGATTTTCAGCCCTCAGGACCAGGGAGTTTTCCAATCTAATTTCAAACTTACAAACTTCATTAAACTTATTATAGTTTCTTCGACAGTAGCCTGCAGCAAGTCCTCCATGAAGGATATGAGGAAGTTGTACAAAATTAAAGCAAGCTTGGAAATTAAGCAAGAAAGTTTTTAAGAACAGATTTTTCTTGGGTTCTGTGGCTTAAAATAGAAACAACAGAGATGGCTTTTAAATGAAATGATGATGTATATAAACACTCACATGAAAAGTTTAGCACTCAAAAGTTTGAAAACATCATTTTCGTTTGTGTGCCTTCAAAAATTTCCCACTGCTATACTCATCTCTAACCCCCTCTGTAAAATCTCACTGCCGTGATTAATTTCTTCCTCGACAGTAGACATTTGCAGCAACTGACACCAAAGCCACCACATCACAACCGAAAACTCACATAAACATCAATCAGACTTTTTCCTCAAAGACTGGGAAAGCGTGCATACTAGCTGCAGCCTATACGCATAGTTGAGCGGTTGTGGCTTTAAAGAAAATAAATACTCTAAAGGCATTACTTGGGACAGCGCTAATGTACATAACAAAAAAAAAAAAAAAAAAGTGCGGTAGGCCTGCTATAGCCTCGGGCGGGAAAAAACTACCCGTAAATAAAATAGTTTTCACTCACGGTGCATCATACTAATACTAATACTAATACTACTACTACTAATAATAATAATAATAATAATAATAATAATAAATTTCCAGCCCATTTACCAGAAAGAGTGGACATTGCTGATGGCAGCTCTTCAATGCATCAGGATCCAATCTGTGAGACCACAGCCACCACAGCTGCAGCAACCAATACTATTCGCTATGACTGTAAATACTGGCGTTTTAATTTAATTTTAGACCAAAATAAACCTTTTGAAACATAAGGGGGAAAAAAGACATAATTCATATTGAAAATCAGCACATAATGGCATTTCAATAAACAACTGGCAGTGTACCGAGGCAGCAATCAGGCCAACAATGACAGCATTATCCTTTGTGTTCTTTACAAGAAACCCAATTCAACAATAGGAATAATTGCTTAGTCTAACCACATTCAGCCATAATTGGAATAATTGCTCTTGAATATCAAGCAGCATTCAACAGATTTTCCTCACTTGTGACCACCTCACTTAAGGTTCTGCATTGAAATTAATGATAAAAGGGTATAATTATTTGTTTATAAGGTCCTTTTAGAGTCAGATCCTGCTGCTCGAATACTTTTTAACCTCCTTCCCTACTTTTCGTGTGTGATTACAGAGACAAACTCTTTGTTTGAAATCCTCCTCTATATTTTTCCATCTATCTAACTATTTTTTTTACATCTATCGCTCACATTAAGTTCCATAGGAATAGCACGGAACTAATCACTTCCACCATAAACTGCCTGAAAGGTTATATTTCTCTCTAAATATAGTAGAGAGATGGGGTGGCGTGAGGTAGTCTCCATTGCTCTTTACAGTAGAATACGCTACACTTACATTTTCAGAGCTACCCACCAGCAGTAAGGTCAAATTATCGAGTCTACCAATGAGTAACAACAGAATTCTGAATGTCTCACACGTCACTCTCCTATCCCGCCCCACCCAAAGGCTGAAGCTGTCTGCGTAACCACGTGACACTTCAAGAACTCTCACATTCAAATGTCCTTGTCATCATCACTGCCAAAAATAAATGAATAGATCCAGTCTGTAAAAATTGCTTGAAACCGGCAGAGAATTAATATCCAGAGACCCGATTCTACACTCTGTTTGGGTTTAAAAGGAAAACTCAGTCTGCATCAGGGACGTGAGAAAACGTAGAAGGTCAACATGAGCACAGTAAAGCCCATAGGCTCTTTCCGAAAGGCGTGTAAATACAACGTTCTCATCATTTAGCCGGGTATTAACTTGACGCTTCCAGTTTTAAAACCATGTCCATTAGGCAGGGTCAAACGCGGAAACACTTAAGGCTACGTTCAGCTCCACTAATATAGAACTATTAACGCAAACGAGTAAAGACACAAACAGCGTAAATTGACTTTGTAAAACAATAGCAATAAAAGCGTTGGAGAGGTTTCCTCCATCAATCAACCATTTCCTGGTGTTCTTCAAAGCTGTAAATCTGCCGTCATAAATAAGAGCAAATGATAAAGATGTACAACATCTGCTCAAGCCATTAAAGAAAAAAAAAGAAAAAAGATCGCTCACTATATGATAGGCTGTGTCAGTGTGGGAATGACTATTACCTCCTCCAGATCCTCTGAAGCGAAGTATGTTTTTAGTTATGTGCGTTTCTTTGTTTGTTCCTTGGTTTATATTCAAAACTTAGCATGTACAATATAGCAGAAATTAGTTCAAAACTTGGCACACAGGTTGGTCATGGTGCAGAGTACAAACCATTCAGTTTTGTAGAAAGTAGGCCCAAGTTCTATAAAAATATAGGCCAAAGTTCAGAAATAGTTTTTTGGCCATAACTTCCATCGTAGTGATCAGATCAAGTTAAAACAAGTCCCTTAGAATCCAGCTTTCAATTCCACATCCTCCGATATGCAACACTATACCATTGGAGGGCACTTCCTCCTTAGAAGTAGGGGGAGTAAATGTCGGGGGGAGGGTTAAGTAAAAAAATTTCAGATGTGCATAAAATTGACACATTTTATCTGATTATGATGAAATATGACGAATGGCACCTCATTAGCATTATCTTCCTCAAATACTGGGAGAATAAGTCAATTAATTTTAAACTGAGTCAAAACAAAATAACTGAAATGCCTGCTAGGGTGAGGTATGTAGAGCCCTGCTGCACTTGTTTTTTCCTACATCCTGATCAGAGTCTTGAAATGACTATCAAAAGTTGATGGACGGGTTGATTCCCAAGCATTTTTAAGAATTTGTGACATCAAGGCAGACTTGAATATGAGATGAAATGAAAGACAAGTAAAATGAGAAGGTGGAAATGAATTCTTCTCGTTGGGCAATGAGGGAGTCGAATTGCAGGCCTCTGATGAGAAATCTCCCAGGAGCGCCCGTTACTGCGGAGCGAGCCGGCGCGGGCCCATCCAAGCAAACACGCGCTGTGTAAACAATGTCAATCACCGCGTCGACATAAAACATTTCCCAGAGAGAAATGAATCAGACAGTTGCGAATCGCAATTATTAAGAACTATTGCTTTGCGGGGGGGAAAGGGAGACGTCTTTTTTTTTAACGGAGCACGGTGCAAACGACCAGCTAACTCCAGGCGTCCCAAAAGGGAAAACATAAAACGAAAAAGTAGTTCAGTTAAGGGAGGAATTCCACGCTTTGACAGCATGATGAAAGAGAAAGAAAGAAGCGATATCACGCGCAGCATCTAATGACCGCACGGCCGAGGAGTAAAGAGGTGCAAATAGGGGCAAACTTTTCCAGGAAAATAAGGCAACGCGGATCGCGCCTGCCAACCAGAGAGAAGTCAAACGAACGCATGCCAGGGCACCTCAGTTCAGGCCAAAACAGTCTTTCATTGCTTTATTTATTTAACAGAGGTATTTTGATCCGGACGTCCGCCATAGTTTACACTATGGTATACACTCCACGAATATACAGCTGGAAATTAACAGAAACCATTCAGTTTTATGTGCTGCACTCAAGAAAAAGATGATGGCTCCCAGTGGCATCCTGTCAGCATTACTAAAGACCTACAGCAACCTCACCTCTCTATGCTTATTCTCTATAAATCTGTCGCAGTTCACTTTGCCTGATTAGCAATCAAACATTGCTTTGCTCAGTTAAAAAGACTAATTGGTAGAAAGACTGGGCAATTTATTTTGGATTGCATTATTGTACTTTGCGTCACAAAGTTATGAGGCATTTTTCAAATCACCTAAATGACTATGGAAACTATTTAAATTTCTTAAAAAAAAATTCTGATCTCATGTAGCTCATGAAACGGCACAGATGTGCGAAAATTGTTTTTGAGACAATTATAATTAAAGCTTTACGTCCCTGAAGTTCAAATGGGTTTTTACTCCTAAGATTTTTCCTCTTCAGATTTATTCCTCTGAATGCTTGTTTTCTAAAAACATTCTGAAGAAATCAAGCCCCAAATTGTGACCAATTACGCTGATAAAAAAACGCTACAATGAGAGATGGAAGCCTGAAAGAGAAAGTTTAGGATGCTTTTGTATTTCGTTGAATAGCTGCCTTCCAATATCAGATCCATTATATAACTGTTGCCAATAGGCAATAACTTTGTCGTTATCATTTCTTAATCATCACAGGCCATGTATTGGGCTAGATTATTCAGTAATTATACCATGGTCTGGGTGAATACTCTTTTCTGATTGGCTGGCAGGTATGCGTTAGAACCGTGGAATGCACAGGTAGTTCGGCAACAGTAGTTTCACCATTCTAAATTCGTCCACTAGCCAACCTGTAAACATAGCAACGTTAGAGGGCGTCGCTGTCAAATTGTCAAACTGTCAACTGTCGAGAGCAGAGCACAACAAAACACAAATGGATGACGACGGTAAGCTCTTGCTTCATGAACTTTAGATTTTAAGTGCAAAACTTTCACCAAAAATTTCTGGATGCTTTGATTTGCTATTGCTGGCAAATGACCATGGTATAAGTGGGATAATCAACTTGTAGGTGTGCATCACACGATTTTAAGGCACGATGCGGAGGCGAATAACCACCCAAAGCGAAGCGGAGGGTGGTTGCCTCCGCGAAGTAAACTGTGTGATGCACACCTACAAGTTGATTATCCCTTAGATACATTGTTTGATTGTTAATCAGGCAAACTTATACAGGAACAGCTTGAGCGCAAATACAAGTTTAAAGGTGAGGTTACCGAAGGGCTTCTATATGTCTGGTGGCATGCAACCGTATAGGCTCCCCACTCACGAATCAAATCTACAGTGAATCATGTTACATAAACAATATCTGCAAAATTAATCACCGGAAAACTACACTTAACAGTTATTGAGAAATATTTTCCAGGGATTTGAATGTTCAATAAAATTTTAGCCAACTTTTATGCAATTGATCATCAGTTGGCTCGAGCAGCACCCTTTGAAGCCGGAATGGCTGCACGCAATCTGAAGACTCAATCAACCAGACAGAAAATTAGTCAAAACCACCCACCAGATCCCACTTATTACCCAATCCATGCATCCATCGGATTAAAATATTACAATATAGTTTGTGTTGTTTAAGTCTTTATGGCATGGAGTGATGAAGTCATGCGTGAGCCTACGCAAAGAGAAATATGGCTCCCAGGAGAAATTTAGGGAGTTTCTGCGACTCTGCTACTAACACAGTCCCTCCGACCGAAGACACAACATGAAAAGCAGATGTCTGGCTGGGATGGATGTGTTTTTTTTTTTTTTGGTTTATGAAGTTGAGAGAAACAGGAGGAACATAATCGGTGGGAAAATTCTGTGAACTGCCGCAGTTACGGCACCGTCACTGATGAGGCACTGCGAAAAAAATCGAATCCACTCTCTAAAATAAACGCGGTCTAGAAATCTGGATCGCCACCTAACCACAATGCAGGTAGCACCACATACCTATCAGCTCTACGCGCAAGGCAGGAGTGGTAAAGAAAAATCACAAGGAAGGGGTCTGTTCTGATCCATTTTACGGCCTCTCTGACTGGCTACAAACCAGCATACACTGAGCTGTATGCAGGATTCAAGCTTTTATTAGGGAAAAAATGCAGAGAAATAAATTTATATTCAGATAAGTATGTGAATGGCAGTGGTTCAGGCGTGGGAAAACAGTGAAAGAATTTTAAAGGAGGGTGGGGCGGGGGGTGAAAACCTCTGAACTGAAACCACACCCACTCCTCTAACACATTCTGTTCACAGTCAGATTGCTTGTGACATCAGCTGTGACATCAGCGAGTGAATGCTTCCTCTCTTGTGCACTTCTGTAGAAATGACATCTGTACCCAAATCTTCATTAAGGATTATCCTGCATGTTCTATCAGCCTTTTCTAGTGTCTGTGATCATGTGCGAGTATGTGTGGCTGTGTGTGTGTGTGTGTGTGTGTGTGTGTGTGTGAATGGGTGTGTATATGCGTGAACTATAAGTGCGTGTGTGTGTGACTGCGGGTGCACGACTGTGTGTGTGTGCATGTTTTCGTGTCAGGTGCATAAGTATGTGTGTGCGTGTGTGTGTGTGCTCGTGTCGTAGTTCCCGCGAGAGAGCGTGGCTGTATATTTGTGCTTGTGTGGATGTGTGTTCATTTGTTCACGAGTGTATATGGATATGTGTGTGTGTGTATGCGTGTATGTGCGCATGTTGGGACATACAGTACATTAGTTTGTGCGTGTTTACGTGAGTGTGTGCTCATGAGTCTGTATATGTGTGTATGACAGTTTGCATGCGGGGGAGTGTGTGCACGAGTTTCGGTGTGAATGTGCGTTGTGAGTGTGTGTTTTTGAGCGCACCTCCGTTTCTGTATGGTGTATGAGTATGTACGTTTATCTCCGTGTGTGTGTGTGTGTGTGTACACGCATCCCTATGTGTATGGTGCATGAGTATGTACGTGTGTGCATGTGAGGTAGTTCTCGTAAATGATTGTTATTCACCCCGCCCGCAACAAATGTAGTTGTCGTGTTTATTTATTTATTTATTTATTTATTTATCCATGTGTCTGTTTGCACTCTACAGGGCACAATTCTGGACGGACTGTCTTCACATTTGGTAGAGACAATCCTTTGGCGGAAGGGAAGAAAGTATTAGTTTTTGGTGAAGATTGGGCGGGGTGATGCGGCCTTCCAGACACACCCTCTAGTTGTGTGTGCGTTTGTGTGGGTTCATTTGTGTGTATGACTGTGTGCCTGAGTGAGTGTCAATGTATGTGTGTGTGTATGCGTGCCTGGGTGCATGCATTTGTCAGTGTGTGTTTAAATGAGTGTGTGCTTGTAAATCCCTCCGTGTGTATGACAGTGCATATATGTATGTGTGTGCATACGCACATTTGTGCATGTTATTATGAGTTCATTAGTCCATGAGCGTGTATTCATGTGTGCGTGCATTTGTCCGTGCGTGTTTATAGGATTGTGTACTCGTGAGTCTGTCAGTGTGTGTATGAAGGGGTGCACATTTGTGTGTGCACGTTTGTCCGTACGTGTTAAAGTGTGTGCTCGTGAATCTATCTGTGTATGATGGTGCATATATGTGTGTGTGTGCGCATTTGTGCATGTTACAGTGAGTTCATTACGCCATGAATGTGTATATGTCTGTGTGCCTGTGTGCCTGTGTGCGCAGGTCTTTCCGTGCGCTTTTATGGGACTGAGTGCTTGTGAATCTGTATGTATGTGTGTGTATGAAGGGGCGCATACGTGTGTGTGCGCGTTTGGAGGCGGGGGGGGCTTTTAAATTAAGGCCACATGTGCTGCCATGATTTAGCCCTTTTCCCAGAGTGCCGCGGGGCAGGAGAAGGGTCTGAAAGCGATGGGAGCCTCGTCTCTCACGCTACGCTTCCTCCGGCCCGCAGCCCGGACGTCCTCCCCGGGGACGAGCCCGGCATCTCCGCTTGGCAGAGCAGCCCTTTCCCAGGGAAAAGGTCCTGGGCTCACAGCGCCGTTATAGAACATGGCACCGACCCCACCTCAGTCCTCGCCGTGTCGCCCCCTTAAACTCGCCCCCGCTTCTTTCCCACATACGTCAGTGCTACTCCGACAAAAGCCTGGGGAATGAGGGGGTGGTGGTGTTACAGACGATTTGCACCAAAATTGAATTTGTCTTCCGTTTCCCATTCAGAAAAAAGGCGAGACGCTGCACAGGTCCGTTTTCATTTAACCCGGTGAATAAAGACAGTTTTTACGCATCAGCCCGTAGCGCTAACCTAGCGGTAAAGGCTAGCCTGGCCTGTCTGCTATGTTCATATTTAATCAAGTGTAGCGAGTGCTCGCATGTAACAATAGCCTATTTTTATGTTTTTCTTTAATATCAAGTTAATTTGCCTTGAAACATAAAGGAATGCTTATAGCTTCTAGGTAAAGGAAAATTAGAACATGCCAGGCCCATCAAACTTGGAAATATTCGACAGGCAACAGAAAAAAAAAAAAAAAGCCTGCCAAGATTAAACGCGCTACTTGTCCGTTTCAATTCACTGTCTCACCTCCGCACATACAGAGGAACGATTTTACAGCCGCGATTAGCGGCAGAAATATGCAAAACAGATCCGTTTGAAAGAGATAGATGAGAGAGGTATGTAGAGGTAGGAAGACAAAGAAAGAAATGGAAAGGGAGGGAGACAGAAGGAGGAAAGAAAAGAGGGAGGAGAGGGAGGGAGAATGTAACCTAAGAAGGGGGGGGGGTATGAGTGAGTTTTTAGATACAGAATTAATCCAGGACTATTTCCCCTGCCTGCTATATTGCCGGAATTTTCTCGGGGTTGTCGTGAGCGGCGCATTAATCTCATCAGGCGCAGCGGCTGAATTAGCAGCGGTCTGAGATCGCTCCTGCTTATTAGAAGGAACACACAGCACAGCAGGTCTGTACGGTTTCTACACTCCATCTGAGAGCCGCAAGGGCTTCACCTCGTAGCACGTTCCTCTCGATCCCTCCGCGCTCGCGCCCGTAACGGTGATTGAACTTCTGCACTCCTCTGTATTAAAGAAGAATTTACAGTACTTTATGCACAGAGTCTGCTCTAAGAGAAGAAGGGAAGTATTACCATGTTAAAGAGGCAGTCTCTGTATAGGCCTGAAGGGCTGCCAGTCAGGATATACTACCCTAGAGCAAGACATGAGCTTGAGTGTGCGTGTGTGTGTGTGTGTGTGTGTGTGAGAGAGAGAGAAAAGGCCGTCAGGTGTACACACAAGCTTATGTGTGAGTGGTCAGGTATATGCCTGTGTATGCGTGTGGTTTTGAGGACAAACATGCATTCTTCAAATTATGTGTGTGTGTGTGTGTGTGTGTGTGTGTGTGTGTGTGTGTGTCCGTGCATGCGTGCGTGCGCGTCTGTGTGCGCGCGTGTGTGTGTGCAGGTGCGTGCGTGTGTGTGTAAGTATGTGGGAGTGGGAGTGTGTATGTGTGCGTGTGTGTGTGTGTGTGTGTGTGTGTGTGTGTGTGTGTGTGTGTCTGAGTGTGGGCGCGCATTTGTGTGTGCATCTGTGCGTGTGTGCAAGTGTGTGAGTGTGTGTGCATGCTTGTGTGCATGCACGTGCATGTGTGTATGAGTGTGTGTGTGCATAAGCACATGTATAAGTGTGCATGTGTATGTGTGTGTGTGTGTGTTTGCAGTCGTGTGGTTGTGTGTGTAATTTTTGAAAACACCTCCTCTGTTGACCATAGTTTTAAAATAAAACATCCCAGCCTTGCCTTGACAGGGATAATACAGACACCAGTGTTACTGTAATGGTTATGAAACTGAGCACGTAACCTAAAGACAGCAGTACTAAAACACATGTAGGACCACTGCATTCATCCCACGAATAAGAGGCCCAACCTGCACTGTTTGGCTGTGTACACAAATACAGGCGACACTCGGGCCAGGCTCTAGCCGAGCTTTGTGCAAGGCCCTAAACCCCCCACGTTACTATGAAGGGGGACTGGTGCCTGCTTAATTTAATCAAGCGTATATTGCTCCAGATAAAAGCGTCATCAAAAATAATTGTAATGAGATGAAAACCTGACAAATCTGTGAAAAGACAAATACAATAGACTCAGGCCATTGAATCCCAGTGGAGAAAAATAACACACACACACACACACACACACACACACATGCTCACGCACACACGCCTCCTCACTTGCCTCAGGGCCTACAAAACCTACGCTTCATCAACAAGACGTCCAACAGAATCGCACTCCCTTTCCCTTATAGTTACCAAACCTCAATCTATACAGTATTGTACATACAAACCTATACACTGTGTGCATTTTATTCCTCACAGGCTGCCTTCCCATGTGGGAGGGTGGTCAGGGTTCCTGGCTGGAGATTGAGAGAGGTGCTGTGGCACAGTTTCGAGAGCCTTTTTTTCCCCCCAAAGCATTACTAATTCAGCTCACTGTGGGAAGAAGCGAACTGCCCCCCCCATCCCAGCCCACTCCCACCTTTTTTTTCGCTACCAGAGTGGCTGTTTGCTTTCCGTACCACCCCAAGGCTCACCACTTAACCCCCTCCTGACCACCCTCAGACTGAGCAGAGGAGTCGCGTCAGGCCACAATCCTCCAGTTTTAACCGACTCCTGAATCTCCGGGCACAAACGTGGGCTGAGCTATCATTTCAAATGCCTCAGCCCTTCGACAAACACTTCCGAATAGACACAACTTTCAAAATGAATTATCGCCACTACTGAGAAGGAAGGAAAAGAGTCCCTTTTGACATGACCGATCGATCGTTCGTGTCATTTCTCATGTACCCGAGTGCCTTCTAAAATGCTCCAGCGTTTCAATGGTTAAGGTAATAAAAATTAATATTTAATGCGGATCTGACCGTAAAACGATTTCACTCCCCTTACGTGTCTAATGAACAGATTATTGTCTGGTTAATACAGCAAAGGTTTTATGGCACTTAATTAAAACAGTATAATGTGGAGCTGTTCAGATTTTTGTGTAAACATATTAGCATTTTATAAGGTAATGTGGCTCTCACAGAGAGTTATTAGGTTCAGCGTGTACATTAGCAGGCATTTTGCCTTCAGGGACCTGTGTTAAGCACGATTGCAAGCTCCCAGTATAACACCGTGATGCTATACTGCGCCATTTCAGTGGAGATATTTTGAGATAAGGATCTGAATGTGCTGAGTTTGCTGCTCTTGTTAAGTGAATTCAGTGGTATCTTTGTGGGCAAATACGGGCGTGAAATACTGAACTGTCCATCACAGGGGCCTTAGATGCTCTGCTAACCTGCTAAACGCGCCGCTTTATTTTACCCAATACATTTCTGTTTATTAAGTTTCTCTCCGCAGAAACCTTTTATTTTCCGAGAGCCCGGCTTTGCCTCCTTACGGGTGCGAGGGAATAATTTTCCATTTTTATTTACTTAATTGGAGTTTTTTTTTCCTCCCGGTTTATGTGGCTCCCTCTGGAAAATGAATGTTATAAGGTGAAATGGGAACCTGTTGTAATAAACACTGCTCGCAAAATGAAGACACACTGAAACAAAACCAAAAAAAATGACAAACGTATCACTGGCGCGGTGTGTGGCACAGCCCAGAGGAAGTATGACTGTACAGCCATCCTAAACGGCCAACACTGCGGCTGGTGGTTTGTGGGGGTTTGGTTCCTCGCCACGGCATGGTAGCGATCCCACTGTGGTCAGTTATGCAGCCTGCTTTTCCCTGTCTGAATAAATAAAGAAAAACACAGACAGCAGTCTGTGTGCTCTCTTTTGAGAGCATCACTGAGAAAGTGTTACATGACTGCCACACTTACAAGACCATGTGGTATCTCGGCACAGGCAAGAAACAGGCTTAAGGAAGACCGGAACACTAACAAATTATCATCATCAACTGATATTTCACTAATGTCCACTAAGCATCTCAAAACAAAAGATACTACCAAATACTTACATTTTAAGATGCAATTCCCTGTAAGACACTGGGTTAGAACACCAATTGCCACTGATGAAAACCTCACTATCGCAAAATCTCCTGTTTGCTTGGAATATGTTCCTATCCATGGTGATGTTCAGTAAGTTCTACTTCTGTAATCAGCCTGTATGGATGGAGGTAGTGGCGATTCAAATGAACAGCGTCACGCTTTTGGAGCCATCTACTGTCTATGGACACCAAGCGCTCCTGGCAGTTAATGCTAACATACAGTCCAAAAAAATAGCAGAAATCACTCCCAGAAAATTTAAAAAAGATCACCCGTAAGAAATTAACCAGGGCTAATTTTCCATCTTCCCAATCACAGCAAATCAGTGTTTCGGCCTCTTGCAGAAGGCTAAAGCAGATTAGCGTCATTTTCTGCAACTTGTCCCTGGTGGCGGCAAACAACCCTCAATTAGCAAATCCCGCCGTGCAAAGCCGCGCGCTGACGGGGAACGGACGCGACACCCCGAAAAATCAGAAGCGGCGCATATTAAATCGGCCTCGCCGCCATTGTCACTGACTACAGCTACATCTGATTCGCTTTGAGGTGATATGCAAATCCATAACCCCCATCGACGCAAAAACACGGCAACAGAACAACAACGACAATCGCGGGTGGAGATGAGAAGAGCCGCCGTGTCAGTTGTTCGACAGCGAGACCTCGATGCCCGAGGCCGTGCCTGAGGAGTGAGATTGACAGAGAGGTCGCGGGGAGAAGGCTCCGTAGCCGAGCGGCCTCTCCTGCCCCGATTGTAGCCGCTGGGGCAACACGGCTGTCACCTCTCATAAAACTCAGAGGCTCTAATTAGGACCTGCTGCTACAGAAACAGGGAGCAGCGAGCAGTCTGCTCAGATATATCCGGTTCAGGGCAATGATACCACCACTACCGAGAGGGTACAAAATAAACAAATGCTTAAAAAAGTATATGTAGCACGCGATACAAAGCAAGCTACTTGTTCGAGATAGTTTAGGCTAGTTTAATTCGGCCTCAGGACCACCCTTATACCAAACTCACATTTGTATCAGGCGATATTGGGACGTTACCTTTCACACAGTGTCGACTGCCGCATAAAACGATGGAGTCAAAGAATCCCTTGAAACTGATGATTTGACCCTTTTCACAATTTTTTCTTGATTAATGCCTTTGCCAGTGATACAGATAATCTATTGACAGTTAAACACACAGCTTAATTTTTAAGAAAATGTTCAGGTGATAGAATAATAAAGTGAATAAAAACTGTTTTAGTTGCTCGCCGAAGAGGCCACGCATCACAAAAAAGATAAACTACGCTGGATCTTCCACATTAAGTTTGGCATATCCTGCAAAGCAGACTATCAAACATGAGCTTCATGATTGTTTAAATGAAAATAAAGAACAGAAAGATCGAAATGAGTGCAATTTCATGTCCAAAGGAAGCGTTTTACTTCTCATCTCTCCTCAACAAAGACAACTGGCTACACCTGAGGGACTTGGATGTTCACAGGCTTAACGCATGATTAATGAAGAAAAATGACTGAAAACAGATAAGGATTAATCATCAGTGTCAAGGGTTGTTTTATGCCCCCCCACTCTTTCCTATCCAGCAGCCGCCACTGCTTTCACAATGTATTCTGCATGAACACAGGAAACAAAACTGTCACAATAACCAAAAAACAAATAGTAAAACTTTTCTGCTACATTTCTGTGAAGGCCCATTTCACATTGACACATTGTCCAGATACCTTGAAGGCACGCAAAAGAGAAAGGCTTTTTAACTTAAAAAAAGGAAATAAAGAAAAAAAAATAGCTCCGCCAATAAGCTCCAGTTCTTCAGGAAAGCAAAACAGCAGCTTTAACAGTGCAGAGCCTGTACTGTTAGCGACATGCTGTGCTTTTGCACTTTGATAATGCTAATGCTGTTCCTTCTCTCTGCTCTCCTGCGGGTTATAAAAAGCCACAACCCACACAATCTGACACCCCCATGCCGAGCTTCACTGTGGTACCTCTGAATCTCTGATTACGTTTCGCATCTTTGCAGATCAACAAGAAATCACCACGATGAAAGCCGCAGGCTAGCTCTCGCGAACGGTAAGAAACTTTTTACTGCTCAAAAGTTTGGAATCAATAGTGATTTTTACATATATTAAACTATAGCAACTTTGTGTTGACAGCAAGACAGCGAGCCAAAGCATAAATCCAAACTCTCCAGGGACTTTTCTGGAAAGGAAAATTCCAGAGTGGCCAGCTCAATTGTCTGATTTAAATCCTGTGGAGATGCCGCGGGAACACCTGGATCGTAAAGTTTGTGAAGTTAGCCCATCTTCAAAGATAAACCCATGGGAAATATTGCAGTCCCTGTGGAAATCCACTGACAGTGATACCGTGATAAATTTAATATCCTTAATGATAAACGTCTTGCTATTTATTTATTGGCCCCAAATATTTCAAATACTAAATAAAAAAATCTTACATGACAGTTTGGTTTTTGTTTCACTGAGAAACAAAACACTGTAGTCCCCACGGAAATCCAAGTGATACTGTTGAGAATCATATTTCAATATTTCTCATCATATTCATCAGTAAATCAATAATAATTATCAGTAACCATACTGTGTAAGCTGCAGTAAACACACACACACACACAAACACACATGCACATAAGCAGTTCACACACGCATAAGCAGTTGATTTCTGTAGCGGAGGTTTGACGGATCTAGGTGTTAATGTCTGTTCATTTGATTCAATCAATATCTGTTTAGTTGATTTCTGCTTTGGTTAATATCTGTTCAGCTGATTCAATCAATATCTGTTTAGTTGATTTCTGCTTTGGTTAATATCTGTTCAGCTGATTCAATCAATATCTGTTTAGTTGATTTCTGCTTTGGTTAATATCTGTTCAGCTGATTCAATCAATATCTGTTTAGTTGATTTCTGCTTTGGTTAATATCTGTTCAGTTGATTCAATGAATATCTGTTTAGTTGATTTCTGCTTTGGTTAATATCTGTTCAGCTGATTCAATCAATATCTGTTTAGTTGATTTCTGCTTTGGTTAATATCTGTTCAGTTGATTTAATCAATATCTGTTCAGTTGACTTCTGCTCTGATTAATATCTGTTCAGTTGATTTAATCAATATCCCTTTAGTTGGATCATTAGTTACATAACATATTAATGGGAACATATTAGTTCAGCCATTTACGTATCCATTTGTATCGTAGGGACGGGGATTGGGCCCCCCAAACCTTGGGAGCAACAGGCAGCACTAGAATAGCAAAGTTCCGAGGGCATATTAAAGACGGATTATAGTGCTGCGGAGAGGACTGAAGACCCCTGTGTCCAGTGAAGTTCGAACTGACATATTGTCGTGGTACCGTCTAGTCGGCGTTTTTGTCGCATGTAAGTGTGTTGGCAACACGTGGTACGCAGGTGACAGCCCACACCTAGCAGTAAGGCATGGGAAAAGACCTCTGCGAACAGGCGAGGCTGGTGAAAACGGTCAAACTTTCTATACCCAGAGCAAAGTGGGGTAGGGATCTGTGGGCTGGGTTGAAGAGAGCAGTTGATAAATGCAAACCCCAGAATGTGAAGGATCTTGGATGGATCTGCTCAAAGGAATGGTCCAAAATGCCCCCAAACGTGTGTCTTAACCTTGTCAAAAATTACAGGAAAAGACTCCATGATGTTATTCTTGCCAGAGGAGGTAGCACTAAGCACTTAATGAAGGGTGGCAATTATTATGAAACCTTGATTTTTTAAAAAAATTTATTTTGAATTAAATGGTTGTTGTGATTTTGGTTGTTTCCATCGAGAGATCAATAAGGTAGTATTCACACATGCTTTTATATTCCACTTCTCCATAATTATATTGTGTGTGTGTGTGTGTGTGTGTGTGTGTGTATGTATATATATATATATATATATATATTTTTTTTTTTTTTTTTTTTTGTATTGTTTGTGCATTGCCAGCTAGAGATGCCAGTGATTTTGGAGCCCACTGTAATGTTGCTGACTGACCATTACTGACCGCCCTGTTCACACTTTTAACTATTCGAGCCGAGAGAGTCTTACCTGGCTTTGCTGAGCCAGTGAGAAATGGAGGCTGGGTCCATGTGAAGTGGGGGGCATCTTCAGAGGCTGGGACTTGGGTTGTGGACATGAAGTGGCGGAGACCGGAACCATGGGGGCGGTGAAGCTTGGGGACGTGCGAGGCTGGTTCTGCCCCGGTCCGAGCGGCTGCTGCGATGGCAGGGGCTGTTTGCCCTGAGGCGCGGCCAGACGGGCAACCAGCGGACCCCCCGCCAAATGGGCTTTGGGGGAAAAATGTAGGATGGGCTTGCCGAGGGCGCCAGCATCCCCCCGGCCGGACCCGTCGCTGTTAGTCTTGAAGAGGCAGTTGTTCAGCCCTTTCGCCTGCCCGCTCAAGGCCGGCACCTTCTCCAAACCGAACGGGCTGGTGGCAGAGTGCGCGGAGGTGATGGGGGACGGCCAATTGGCCACTATCCCGGATTGGCCCTGCTGGTGGCGTTGGGGGTGGTGCATCAGGGCTGCCGGCTGCTGCTGATTGGCTGCGATTTGCTTGAGCTGCTCTGCGTGGGACACTTCCTGCCAAGGAGCCAGGGGTCTTGAGGACGGCCCCAAGGAACTCTGGGAGCTCCCGTTCTTGGGCGCTCCGGCGACCAGAGGTGCGTTGGCCAATGAGAAAGCGGGACCGGCAGACGCTGGCCGGAGCTGCTGCAAAGCCCCAGAGTTCTGACAGAAACCCGGCGGGGAGAATTCGGACTTCACAGCCTTGAGCGGCGGAGGGCACCCCTGTTTGCCGGCCCCTCCTGCCGAGGCGGGACGCCCCAGCTCCAGGTGGAAGGAGGCGTCGTCGCCATTGTCGTGTTCCTGCTTCAGCATCTTCTCGAACTCCAGGTCGTCCAGAGACGGCACGGATTTGGTGAGCTCGTCGAACAGATCCTGGAGCTCGGGGTCGATCTGGCCACCGCCCTCATCCTTGAAGTCAAAGGGTGCGGCCGTCACTCCGGTGCCGGCGGACAGCAGGTGGCCGCAGGAGTGCAGCAGCTCCCCCGGCTCCTTCTTCATCTCCCGCAGCGTCTGGGCGAAACGCTCCGCCTGTACGGCGAGGCTGCTCGCCCCGCTCTCCTTCCCCGCCGCGGTGTGGCCTGTCCCGCCCTGCAGGGCTTGACGGGATTGGCCATTGCTGAAGGCGCAGCCGGCGTGGCCCAGGACGCCCCCTTCCATGCGCAAGCGCTTGAAGTCCGAGCCGAAGGGTCCGCCAGCGACGGAGAGGCCATTTTGTTTGGGGGCGTATCCCTGCGGTTGCCCTTCTATCTTTCTCCTCAAGGACCCCTGCAGCTGTGGAGGGACAAAAACTCACTTAGCGGCCCGTCAAGAAACACTTAAACAAGTCTGGCAACCACACAAAACAAACACCACAAATGTTAAATTACGTCCCAAGCAGGGACCACTCAGACCATTTGCAGTACCAGTCAGAAGTTCACACGCCACCATTTTTCAAACAGTCAGAAATTAGAAAAAAAAAAAGATAGCACCTGTTATTTTGAAAAATAACATTTAAATGTCACAATAATAACCATCTTCGACCATTACTGCAGAGCATACTCATATTAATTTTCCCTTTGAGTGCAGTCTTAAGGCTCTGAGAAATCACACCAGAGCGGCACGTCGAAGTTCCCACACCTTAACTGTACTCGTAGTTTGTTTCGCCTTTTTCTATCCACTAAGTCTATATTTCACATACTGGACATCAGATAGATGTTTGTCATCTTATTTTGCATTGCGAAACGTTGATGAATTGGCAATACACTTTTGGGGAGCCAGTCCTACATTGTGCGGACTTCATTTGTTTCATTACAGTGATTTAACCACTTAGGTTTCACCAAAGACAAAGTAGAAACCACAAGTTAAGCGTGTCAAAACTATAGACTGGTAATGTATGTTCATTGCTCAATTGTAGACAAATGTAATACTGAATGTGGCCCTCAAGTTCAATCATAATGCTGGTTTTCTCCTTTGACCAGTAGATAATTGCTTGCAATTGGACAGAGATTTAACACATCAGTCTTTCCAAGTTTAAGTCAGTTCTGCTGAAGAGTGAAGCCAAGGAGTTATATTTGTCATGTGGTCCAGGGATGAGTATCCTTGTTATAGAGGCTACACAGTACCTAGCACTACATGCTTGAGCTATAATACCCGCAAGGCTCTGTGCTACTACTTCATTTTTTATTACGCAGGTCAACAAGGAGACATCCAATTTTAGATAATGGTTGATTTATTTTATGAAAATGTATGTGATTAATTTTTTATTCAGGTTTGTACGCATGCATTTCTCAAACAACTCACTGTCCACACAGACCAGTGCTTAACTCATAGAACTTTATCGTGGAAAAAAAATTCCAAAACTTTATGAATTCTGTTATGTATATTTAGTCCTTCAGTCAGAAAATATTGACAAAGTGCATCATTTCATATACATAGACACAAAACATTTCAAAAAACATTAAAAAATACATGGATTGAATATTGAAGAGAGAGTAACTAGTGATACCCTACAACCAAATGCAGTCTCAAATATCTCCTTTAATAAATAACACTTACATGTAACAGAAAATGAGAATTCCATTCTTGGTATTCAAGTGCTCGTAAAAATCCTCTCTTACACAGTGTCTTTTCACAAGGAGTTCTTCATAACACAGACCACATTACATTCCTGCATTAAATAAAGAATTTAAGTTTTATAATCACTTCTTATGCTTTTTTAATAGAGCTACAATGTTTTTTTTTAGAGTGGGCATCGCATCTTGTGAATACACCTTGGCAAAATCTGAGGAATATCTTTGCAAGTACTTGTGATGCAAGACATATTGCTATTCATAACACAAAAAGCCCCAAATTCAAACAAACCAGTGAAAACTATTTATTTTACAGAAAGGCTATGGGAGGTTAAGCCACTATTTGTTTGTAAGACATTTTGCTTGAAAAGGCAGATCAAGAATGACAAATTACTGCAAAATATACAACAGTGTATATTTGGGTATCGTGTGATTAAACAACTCACTATGCCATCAGAATAGATAAACTCCCCCAGTAGTTGAATAACTGAAGTCAAGAACTCAAATGAGAAAGATCATAGAAGATGATGAGCAAGATTGCTCAATTACTTTGCCAATCACTAGATGTGAATTAATGATTATTTGCCATTTAATACAGTGAAAGCAAGTTCCACAGTCGTCAAATTCGTTTGTGATTAAACAGCTTTGGTTTCTGTGAGAGAGAAAGAGTCATGAATTCGATCCAGATTACACCGAAATACTTCCAGGCAATCAACAAAGAAGCCCATTATTCAGAACATTTGCATTAATTATATTTCCTTATTGTGTATCTGGAAGGATAGAGCTCTCTTTGTTCAAGGTTCTCTTTATCACGCTTGTGAGATCTTAATTCCCTTTGTTCTCAATTGTCTTGTTTTATGTTAATAACCATCGCGCAAGGAATCACGGATCACACCAAGCAGTGAGAAAAAAAATAGGGCCCATCAAACCACGGAAGCGTAACGATTTTTAAACTACCATGTTCCCACACTCAAACGCCTGCCTGCAAGGCGCTTTTCCAGACAGCCGACATTAGCGGAGCAGTCTGAAGACTATTGCAGCAATACACCGACAAATAAAGGTTGTTAGCCGGCAAACATTTCAAAAGCCCGTTACATTCTAAGTCTGTTTGATTTAGAAAGATATTTTAACTACAAAACAGTAAAAAATAGTGATATTTCTCAACAAACATGACTTTTTCCCTTTAGGATTATGGAAATACATGTCAGTTTCTGTTCACCTCCCACGGATCAAAGCGTGGGCATGCTGCTTAGTGAGTTACACCCACCATCTGCAATTTAGCACAAGTGTCAATACAAGACCAGTGCTTAAGCACGATTACATTGTCCAGGAGCGCAACACCCCTCCAATTACTGTTTTTCAGCTCAGAGGACATGCTTATCCACACGCACTGACACAGCTCCTTATCCATTTACACAGAGGGATCTTTAACCGAGGCAGCAGGGATTCGGCAACTCGATTACGGGCGCGACAGCAGCGGCACCCACGTACTCAAACTTGGATCTACTACAACCTCTAAAACCTGAACTGTGGTCAGGACGAGCCAATTCCAAAGCATTTGTGCGATGTTGCTGCCAATGTCGTAGCGGCTTTGTGAAAACACTGACAAAACATTCCGGTAATATTATGAGGACACATACTCCACGGTGGACTGACCACAAAGCACTTCCTGCATGGGAAAGTAATGATTTTATTTATTTATTTATTTATTTTTTTCTGGCCCAAGTTGAGATGGACCCCAGAAGCAGAAAATGCAAACAGATCCATTTAGAGCATCTCCGGGGAAAATGCGGGCATAAGCAACTTTTTTTATTTTAAAAACGACTGATGATCACGGCACAGCACTCCTGGGAAAATGTTGGCACCTACTCTTTTAATGTTCCTTGTGAAAGGACAATGGTTATGCCTAATGCACATGCCCACACAATACAATAATAAAATTTCAATCAAGCAGGTGACTCATCGAGTTAATGACAGTTTTCATGAAGCAGGGTTCTCGTGCGCGCCACAGGACATCGATAGGTAGGATGGCTTCAAGATAAAGATATTAATAAAGCTACGGCACAATGAAATCTTAATTCGGGTTAGAATGCAACCGCGATACACCTCACTGAAGAATAATTGCAGTCTAAAAAAGGAAAGTAATAGAAACAAAGATCAGACACCAGTACTTAATAATTCCTAATCATTAGTGCACTTCTCCCTGCAGCTATTTTATTTCTGTTTCACGTAATAAATGAATTCAAATGTTTACCCTGCTAAAAAAAAAAAAAAAAAACAAACGAGCAAACTGAGGTGGGGTATTTATTCTTTTTAAATGGTAAGGTGCATATTCAACTGGCTAATTAGGCTAAATACAAATCTTACACTATTAGATGATAACTGCCAGAATCATGACCATGGATCATTATAAAAGATAAATTAATGGAACAATACGCCTATCACGCAGCACAGCATTTCAAAACATAGGCTATATCTCTGGAGGCAGATTATGGCTCCTTTTTTGATTTGGCAGGATTAAAGATGCTAACACTAAATCAAACGTAGGTTACCTATAAGACAATACCTTTGCTGAATATCACACATGGGGAACCAGTGCCCCTTGGTCGATCAAGACCATGAGCACTACACAGTTAGGGGCCAGAGAGACAGGGGCCCTGAAAATTACGCAGAGATGGGGCAGCCTGGGGTAGAGGAGCCCAATGTGCAGTCCCTGTACCCCCCCATCCTCCCCCAGCCCCCCTGGCCACCAAAGACAGTGTGGAGTGAGAAAGAACAGAGGCTCCAGACGCTGGTGTTAAATCAGGCCTGGACCCTGACTTGTTGAGCAGCAAGCAAAAAGACCTCCGATTGGCTCGCAGCCTTAAAATCTCTTTCCCAGGCCAGTTCGGGGTCTTTTAACGAGCACCGAGCCGAGCCAAGTAGAAACTGAACACTGGAGAGCGAACAGACACAAATGGTGAAAATATGAATCATATCGAACAGCTTGTGCCCAAAAAAAGCCAATACATTTGCTTGTGCATTTTGCAGGAAAACAGCTTAATGGTCACTTTGGCGAAACACTCTAGAACGTGTGATCGTGTCCACATTACAATCATCTGTGACGGGAAGCAGCCAAAATATTATACAGCACATCCATTTTAAGACTGAGTCTCACTCGCCAGCCTCACTTGCTGCTAACACTTTTTTTGAGAGTCATTGTTGCTAACATTATCTTACTTTTATCCATTCATTGTTACAAATTAATCCATTTAAGAACCTACATTTTTCATCAGCTATAATCTTACAGCAAAATTCACATCCTCACACTTTCTTTTCTATGTTAGATTTAATATTTAGGTTTCTCAGCTGATTTCCAGTGAATGGATGTCCCTGGCCTCTTATGTTACTACAACGTAGTTTGATCTTACCGTAGCACAAAGACCACAGTGCCCTGATTTGTCCTCACTGTGGTCTTTAGCAGGAGTGCCATGACAGTGGCGGCTGGTGAACTGGCAATAGGGGAAGCTCAAACAATCCCTTTAAATTAATGATTGGTGACGACCTGTTTTCAATCATTCATTTAAATGACCATTACAGAAACTTTCTCAACATTATCAGGTGTGGCCAGTTTTCATTTATAACGCATACCGATTACGACTCCAGACTTCTCAAGCTTTTCTTTACTCAGGGGTTGGAAGCAATGTATGTGTTTCACGATCATTTAAATGAAATAAGATCATTTGAAACGTCTTTATGCAATTCCATTGCTTCCAACCCCTCCATGCACAAGGACTTCAATTCCGCGCGAGAATCTCCTACATACACGTTGATTGAATAATTGTTGACTACAGCTGAGGAACGTAAATATGCCACTTAAACTCACACCAAATGCGTGAGAGTTGACAGGTGTGCGTAATTAATGAAAACTGGCCACACCTGATAATGTTGAGAGTTTTCGGAGTTTCTGTAATGGTAATTCAAATGAATGATTGAAAACAGGTCATGACCAATCATTAATTTTAAGTGATTGTTTGAGCTTCCCCAGTTGCCAGTTCATGAGCTGCCACTGCATGACACAGCGTATTTCCTCTTTTACATCTTTCTTCATCTTTGATAATGATCAGATTGACCCGAACAAAACCAGATTCAGGCAACATCTGGTACTGAAGTTGTTTTCTGGTACTGAAATGTTTCAGATTCTAAAATCCATTTCATTTCTCCATTTTCTTGTTCTTAAATTTGTTTTTTTATTCATAACTTGAAAATTTGATTGCAAACTATTGTATTGAAATTGAAATACATTATAAAATACTTTATATGCATTGAAACCTCCCCATTCCAGTACACATTTGAATTTCAGTGAGGTGGCAAATAAGGATAATTCATTTATGACCCAAGCACATGTCCATGGTGCACTCCTGCTTTTCGGTTGCTGGATACTGGGATAGCCTCCAGATCAGCCCCCTTCCCCCTATCCCCCGAACCAGACCAGGAAGGAGCCGTTACATAATGGATGGTTAGATGAATGGATATTGTGTTTACATATCATCCATTAAAAGTAGGTGGGTATTTGATCAGCTTAAGTTTTCAGCTCAAAGTACGACAGCAGCAGGAGTCAAACCTGCATGCTCTGCATCACAATTCACTCCCCCCCCCCACTGCAACACAGTATACAGCTGTCTGTGAATGGCTAGCCATTTAGCAGCTGTGTGGCTATATCCCACACTTGGTAATCTTTCAACCTTTACCCACGCAGAAGTTGGGCAGATAAAGAAAAAAACCTACCCGGTTCGCATAGCGAATCTGAACATCATCACAAATGAAATCGCAGAGGACTGTAAAATAAGTTGTATCGCTGTGCTGTGTCCTCATTCGGAAGAGCGTCAGTGGTGCTGAGGCTATTTGCGTCGAGACGAGCATGTTCAGAACATTGCGCGCATAGCTGCAGACTGTTGTCTCGCATCAAAAGGGTTGCGCGAGGCACATCAAAGGGCTGGCTGCTATTCTTCTTTTAAATGGGGATGGAGGGCCTGCATTTTTAATCACCCTGTTGGGATGCGAGATTGGCATGCCAATGATACAGCCGGGATTTGAGCACAGCCACAGCTATGGGGAGGGCATAACGCGTGTCTGTAACTGTGTGTGTGTGTGTGTGTGTTCATCTCATTTGGGTTGAAGTGGCTACTAAGTGAAGAGCATTTATCAAAAATCACTGAAATTAAAAGCAATGTTAAACCTGTAAATTCATGGCGAAGTAAACGACTGTCTAATGGATTAATGTGTAAGACACAATATATGAACAGTACATTGGCATGAATATGCATTTTACAGATGCGTACATTAAACAAATTACACATACGTCACTGCTTCGTGGTCAAAGAGACATTTGTAAGCTAAGACAGTAATTTTGGGATTCATATTCAAGTGTATCCTGAGTGTAAAACATTTTAAAAAAATCTTGTTTCAGTTACAACAAGGCAGCCAACACTATCAATAAGAATAGGTCAAAACCTAGCATAGGGCTGGACCGTTTATGGTCAATGTGGGGAATTGTAGGCAATGCGCAACGGCCAACGGTGACAGTACACTTCCTCAGTCACTCAGTCACTCACTAACATGCGTGGACAAAGGGCTGGACCGTGCCAGTTCACAAGAAAAAAGGCCGTCACAATGATGATGATGATGATGATGATGGATGGCTGATGATGGTGACCGGGATGGCAACTATTATTATTATTATTATTATTAGCACTTAAAAGCTCGATGTGACTGTGACCTATAAACTCAGAAATGTTGAACAGTATACTAGAAGCGCAGAATATCCAGAGTTTGCCGGGTTCCCATTTCCAGCGCACCCTCAGGGCAGATCCAGAAGTCATCTGAAAATAGATCTTCTGATGAACATTTAATGAGCTCAGAAGCTCGGCGTCACTTTGAGCCTGACACCGGCGAATGGGGATCCTCGAAATGACGCAAGGGGCTTTCGTCTTCACTCATTTCTGAAGCACTCGGTCCTTCTGGTCGGTCCTTCTGAATGGCGTTAGCATCTTAATGGGGACAGTGGCAGGGCAGCAGATGGAGTTGTATGCTCATAGCAGCTCTTTCCAAGGATGTGAACATTGCTCCAATTTATAACGTCCTTCATCACAGTGTGCTTGTGATACACAATGTCATGTTGAGCTCGCGCAGAAAACATCTGTGCACACTTTTGATGCCAGTCACAAAGACCGTTTGTCCATTAGGTGGGTTTTAACTTCAGTAGTGTTTACACACAAAAGAAAAACAGAACAGAATTAAATTTAGTGGGTTAACATCTTCCAGGTTACACTTTAAATAAAATGTGTTGTCAATATGAGTTTGTACTGAATTGAAAAATATGTTATAAGGTAGAACTGGACATTGAGGAAATGATTGTTCAATAATTCCCCCATTTTAGAACAGGAATCTCTTGAAGCGATCAATTAATATGCATATTTAAATGGATTACGATTGTAACCAACACTAGTTAGTGGTAAGCAAACTAATGTGCAGTGCTCATTCCTTGAGAGATGAATTCATATATTTTAAAAAACATGTCTCCTCATACGCTTTGGCATAGTACTGAACTGTGGGGGCGACGTTTCTATTGGTAATATGCCTAAGAGCAAAAACTGTTTCAACAAATACTCAAGTGTACTGTAAATATTATAGACCGATCACCCGCCCATCCTGGTATTAAGACACTCAAATGCAATACATATATTTACAGATAAACTATTAAGTTTACATTTTCCTTAGCCAGATGCACCAAATCTTTCAAGGCCCCAATATATTAACTCATTTCATGTCATAAGGCTTGCATTAGCGCTCAGATATAAACGCTAACCAAGCCCAGCCGCTAAATAGAGTCGTAAGAAAGCTGAACTGTGTTGCCTGAACAGTACTGGACGCTTACTTGTTTTTCCTATCCGAGTTGAGGTACTTTTCCGCTCTGAGCCACACTTCAGCCAATCAGATTGTACCTTACTGTAATTGTAAGCGAATCAGATTTCACGTGACTGGAATTTTTCCCTAACTTGACAAAGAAAAATAATCTGGCGTGCCGGGCTGTGAGCAGAATCTGCGCACTGTGATACGCTTTTGTGCCGACAGCTCATCCGCTCGCAATTGACGCACTTTTTTACTTTACAGCGGCAGTCAGGAGCGAGTAGCCTCTCCCTGAGCAGTGAGCGCGTGAGCTGTCTGCTCCCACGAGAAACCGTTACCGTCGGTTGAGCTGCCGGTAGCAATCGGAGCAGCTCGCTGACGTTAAACACGGCAGAAATGGCTGAGGTTGAACGGAAGGGGAATATGATAATCAGGCTTGTGGCAGCATCTGTCTAGCCTGCAGGGTTTTACAACAACCCTGATCTGGTTCAGTGTGTGTGTGTGTGTGTGTGTGTGTGTGTGTGTGTGTGCATGTGCGCGTGTGTGACTCAGAGAGGGAGAGAGAGACAGAGAGAGAGAAAGATAAACTGTGCCTCTTAGTATTAACATTCATTCCCTCTCATTAACCCCAAGGAAGAAATTCTGTTCCGAGCACATGCGTATGTGCATGACATGTATGTGTATCTTTGAGTATGGATGTACTTTGTGTGTACATGCTTGTGTGAGCACATGTGTGAGATTGTGTGTGTGTGTGTGTGTGTGTGTGTGTGCGTGACTCCATGGCAACGTGTGCGTGTCTTTGTAAGTGACTGCGTGTTTGTGAGACTGCATGTCTTTGTGTACTTGTTTGTGTGTGTTTGAGCGGGCGCGTGTGTGTAATGTGTGTGTGTGTGTGTGTGTGTGTACCCCAGAGGCAGGGGGCCTCGTATATAGGCCTCCCTATAAGCAACTCAACAGATCTGCACAGCAGTCAAGAGTTCTGCTCCTGTGGGAACTTAAAAACTTCCGTCTGAAATTGAACACGTTAAAAAAAAAAAAAGTGCCGATATAAATACGGCTATTGTGTTCCCAGGGAGACATAATATTTATATAGCTATGCAGTTTTCACTGAAGGGAACCAGAAAGAGGCTTCAATAATCCTCCCTGTCAGATACTGCGAAGAAACCATCACCATCAGCGCTTCGTAATCTCACAACCCCCCAATCCTTGCTCTCTCTCTCTCTACCGCTCCACAAGATCTGCGCGGATCTCGCAGTACACTTCGGAGATTAAAGAAGACTTGGACATGCTCCTAATCGACTGGAAGAAATAAGGACTGAGGACAGAATGGCTCCCAGCATACGTTGAGGCCATTTCCTAACTCCATTAGCCGAAGTGTGTTTTGGCATGCCATCAGAAACCCGCGAGAGCTCCGTCAGCGCGCGCCTAAACGGGGCCGCCTGAACAAGGCCGACCTCGGCTTACTCGGGCTCAGAAAGAGCTTTAACCTTGAAACTTCACTTCCTGCTGAGCCGGAGCGAGCGCTCAAACTGCAGTTAGCCTTGGCCCGTATCTCACCGATCACAACCTCTCAAATTAACTAAGTCCACTGAGCAGGAAAAGAACAAAAAATGCCATCGACAGATCAACAAACCTGCTTAAAGGTCTCCTATTATTTCACCAGGTGCAGAGCCAATTAGTTATTACGAGCCATTTCAAAATCTTTCCCCTCTTGACATCACATGGGGAAGTGACCAACCAGAGGCAAGAGGAACTAATCAACTTCAGCCAAGCAGTCAATCAGATTTCATTATTCTGGGTGATCACTCCCCCTGGTGACATCAGGAAGGGAAGATTTTGAACTGGCTAATAATGGCCAATTAGCTGTGCACCTGGTGGCATAATAATGGACCTTTAAGACAAGAAATAAAGTCACAACAATACTTGCATGTCAGAATTATTAAACTTCACGGAACCAGCAGTACTAAACCAGAATTACTAAACATGCAACCAGCTTCCTGGCTGGTTCATTGCCAGGTTCCTATTGGGTAAGAAGTCTGAATTCCCACCCCCTAAGCAAACATTGTAATAGAGGTCAGCAATTAGCAATTGTAGCAGTTAATCGGACCTAGGGCTCACTTCAAGGACCTGCTTTTCACTGCCTTCCTTCCTTTCCTTGCTCTGAGTTGCACCCATCAGGGAGACAAGAAAAATAATCAAGGAAAGGAGATGAAGTGAGAGTTAAGAAGTGTTCTCAATCGAACGTCAAGGCAAAATGAGGCGAGAAACAGACAGATACAAGTGAGGCAGATGGGTGGCAAATGGGGAGAAATCCTCAGGTAAATCATTCAAATGTCATCCATTCTAGAGACAAAAACTCTTCTCTCCCCCAAACAATTGTTGACTGTCCTCCCTCAAGTTCGCCAAGCTCATTTAATGGATAGAAATCTTGTAAAAAAAATGGCGGATTTGCCGCAGTGATACAGGACAGCCAAGTTTAAGGTGATGTCAAAGAGTGCTTCTACAACGGAGAACCTGCAAGTACATTTGGAAAAGGTCCCAGTCAAAGTGCTGACATGGAACTCTTAAAATAGCGGACACTTTTCACACATTCAGACGCATAAATATACATTAAATAGATATACAAAATCAATAATAAAAATATAAGGCACTAGAAGTGAGAGTCCTATAATGAGCTAGGGATCATTTATAAAACTATTACAGGCCCTGAATAACAACAGAAAACGCAACTTGTACTGCAGGTAAACAGTCAAGTCAATGAGTATTTGGACAGTGACATAATTTTCATCATCTTGAATCTTTACAGAACCATAATGGATTCAAGATTCTTAAAGGGTAGACTTTCTGGTTTTATTAACGTGTTTTCCAAAAAATATCAAATGACAGAATTACAACTATTGTTAAGCGTAACCCCCCAGTTAAGAGGCTCAAATGTATTGAAAAAAAGGAACACAATCATAATTTGAAAAATAATTTCTAATTATTGGTTGAAAAACTTTGCAATCAATGACTGCCTGAAGTCTGGAGCTGATAGTCATAAACAGGCACTGGGTTTCTCTGCAGAACATGCTCTGCCAGGCCCTCAGAGAAGATTTCTTTAGTTTTTTTAGTTCGTGCTCATTCTTGGGATGTTTTGCCTTCAGTTTAGCATTCAGCTAATGAAATGCATGCACCACAGGCTTTGGGTCAGGCATTTGAATTAGCCATTGAAGAACACTGTACATCTGTAAAATTAGAAAGTCTGGGGTTTCCTTCTCAGTATATTTTAGGCCATTGTCTGCAATGTGAAGAGCCATCCAATGAGTTTGAACCATTTGGCTGCATCTGAGCAGATCAAATAGCCCTATACAAATCACAATCATTATGCATTTGTCATCAAACTAGGGACCCAGTTCCATTGGCAGCCACATATGCCCACGCATGACCTTGCATCACACGTGAGGTGGTATGCTTCGGAGCATGTGCAGTTCCTTCCCATCGCCATACTCCTCCCACTATTCTGGCACAAACTGATCTTTGTCTCATTTGTCCAGAGGATCGTGTCCCCCAGAACTAACAACTACGCAGTTTTTTTTAAATGATTTTGGACGACATCCTGATTTTCAGACTAACATATGGCTTTCATGTTGCATTAAAGCCTCTGTATTTACTCTGATGAAGTCTTCTTTTGATTATTGACATTGCTACAGATACAACAACCTCCAGGAGAGTGTTCTTGATCTGGCCAACTATTGTGATGGGGGTTTTGTCCTCCTGGGAATGAATTTTTTGGTCATCCATTGCCGTTGTTATTCATCATCTTCCAGGCCTTTTTGTGTTCCTGAGTTCACCAGTGAATTATTCCTTTTGAAGATGGTACCAAATTGTTAATACTGTTTTTACTGTTGCTCTGATCGGTTTTCTATATTTTTCAGCCAAATAAAGGCTGACTTCACTGGCAGTGACAGCTCTTTGAGATTCATATAGAGGGTTAACAACAACAGATTTATTTTGCTAGCATACCCAGGATGGTGCTTGTGTAGTTTTACATAAGAAAGATTTTTTTAAATATTCAGGTAGTAGCCATCATTATCATTTTATTTGTAAAAGATTAAAATCTTTTAATCTTTTAAAAGGAAAGAAAAGCTGGCCACTTCCAACAAGTAGAACGATTTGTTCCAGGGAAATGTATGACTACACAGTTCCCTACATTCTGGCAGAACCTGCCACAGAATCAGCCAAATTCAGACATCTTCCAGTAAATAAAAAGCTTTTCACCAGTGATCTCAGAAAAAGCACCAGAAAAAAAAGATATTCATGTCCAAGCGATTTGTTATTAAATAGTTCACTAAAGCTCTGCAGCCAGGGAAATAAATCAGAAAGCACACATTTGTGTGCTAGAATGTCTTTTTAAAAAAATCGAGCAGTGCGTAATTAAAGCTATTCTTTCAAAGCTAACATGTTTGTAGTACCCTGTAATGTTTTGCTGAAGTAGCATTTGCCTTCTCATATTCTGTACCTCAGTGGTTTGAAAGATTATAAACACTGCCACGGTTGCAACACAATACACACGGGCCACGCGCTGATTACTTTGGAACGGGAATTCTTAAAGAGGGTTTGCCAGAAGATTTCTTGTCCGCTAATTTATGAAGCCTAGGACGATAGTCCTACCTAAAGGAACACAATAACAAGCAAGAATGCAGATCAGTGATAAACAAACACAAAGCTAAAGAAGATCACAGAACATTTTCTTTGTCAAAAAGAAAGGCAAGCTAATGGCAGGATGGTGGGTGTATTTGGTGTGTAGCCCCCCCTTTTTTTTTGGGAGGGCAGACATCTGGAAAAGGGATCAGAGTGAGGTGGCCTATCTCCCCGCTGGCTCCCGAATTCTGCCATCTGGACCCAGAAATCCCAAAACTGTTCCCAGGAGTCTTTTGCTTGTTTATGGGGAGGGGAGAGAACCATATCATTCTAGCCCGTTTGCCACTCGTCTGTTCTCTTTGGAAAAGTTTCTCTCTTTTTTAATCTTATTCTCAATTTTTTAACACGTTTCAATTCCATGTTTCTCCCTCAAGTTTTCCCCAATCATATCTCAAGGCCATCCTTTTGCTGTACGCAGCTCGGTTCATTCAGTAGTCTGACCTTCATCAGGGGTAACGTTTCCCAAAAGCTTAGTCGCTAACCGTGTTAGCAACTTACTTGGTTTAAACCAGACCTCTGGGACAAACTATGCAAGTTGCTAACATTGTTTAGAAACTTTGCCATGTAACTTACACAGCTGCCAACTGAGCTTTTGGGAAATGTATTCCAGATCATCAGTGGGTTTTAGCAGGACAAGTAAATGCCATCTTAACAGGATACGCCACCCAGCACCCTCAGTTCGGTCATGGTTTTGCGAAATATGATAGCAGTGGCCATTTCAGTGACACAAACCTTTGCGTGACTTTAGTGGGTCTGAAATGAAGTAGCGCACGCTAGATGTCCTGAAGCCATGCGCGCTGTGTAACAAATCGCGCTCGCTGATCTTCGGCGAGATAAAGTGTATTCAGTCCAGGGTCTGTTCCATTTTATGGCCCTATTGGGAAAATGCCTCGCGGACAGGGAGGAGAGGTATGGAGTGCTCTCTATACTATACCGCTCGTTCTTCGACTGCTGCTAAATGCGCGGGCGCTAACTGAGGCATATTTCTTCACGAGAAGGCCGTAACCAAGTGGGGGAACCGCGATTTGTTTGGTCAGCAACATTTTGTGCGCTTAAATGTGCTTGTGCTAAAATTCCCATCCGTCACGCTACACCTCCAAAGACCGGCGTAAATCCCCTTAATCGGTTTGTTAAGGAGGGTTTAGAGTCAGATATAGGGTGGGGGTTGGGGGGGGGGGTGTTCCAGAGGTGTGGATTGTAGGAAACACCCCTCTAAACTCCCTGCCCCCCCCCCAGGTCTCACGACACTCATCCCACTACAGTTTTCCAGCGTTCGATGACGGTCTGACTCGTCACATGACTCATTAAACAGCCCTCTTACAAACCTCACAATATTCTTCCCACCACAGCTTTTTACCGCGTCTAAACATTCGGGTACTTCATCACTGGTTCTGCTTGCAAGAATACAGTTATGTAGTCAGCAGACTGTCACTTTAAACTGACTTACAGTTGATTACGGTGAGCAGGGGCCAATCAATGTGCAATATGGGGTTCTGGGCCCTTCTCAAGGGCTCGATAGCTGCACTAATTTTATTGTGGGTGCGGTAGGGCTTGAAACACCGATTCATGAGAGTCCCAGGTAAATTCCTTTGCCACTACGCTTAATGCCTCTGACCAACCCCCTTTCTAGCCTTTCTCACCCTTTCCACTGATGCTTCTCACCGCGTTTGATGTTTGTTTCCCGGGTCTGTAACTATTGACGACCCTTCCACCAGTCAAGGGAGGTAAACAGGCCTGGCAGTTTACCGTGTGATGACGCACTACCTTAGCACAGGTAGGAGATGGGAGCACTGTTATAAATGGACTAAATTTAACAGTTATACAAAACCCAAAACCAGTGAAGTTGGCACGTTGTGTAAATCGTAAATAAAAACAGAATACAATGATTTGCAAATCCTTTTCAACCTATATTCAATTGAATACACTGCAAAGACAAGTTACTTAATGTTCGAACAGGTAAACTTTGTAATTTTTTGCAAATATTAGCTCATTTGGAATTTGATGCCTGCAACATGTTTCGAAAAAGCTGGCACAAGTGGCAAAAAAGACTGAGAGAGCTGAGGAATGCTCATCAAACACTTATTTTGAACATCCCACAGGTGAACGGGCTAATTGGGAACAGGTGGGTGCCATGATTGGGTATAAAAGCAGCTTCCCTGAAATGCTCAGTCATTCACAAACAAGGATGGGGTGAGGGTCACCACTTAGTGAACAAATGCGTGAGCTGATTGTCGAACAGTTTAAAAACAACATTCCTCAACGAGCTATTGCAAGAAATTTAGGGATTTCATCATCTACGGTCCGTAATATTGTCAAAAGGTTCAGAGAATCTGGAGAAATCACTGCACGTAGCGACAAGGCGAAAACCAACATTGAATGCCCGTGACCTTCGATCCCTCAGGCGGTACTGCATCAAAAACCGACATCAGTGTGTAAAGGACATCACCACATGGGCTCAGGAACACTTCAGAAAACCACTGTCAGTAACTACAGTTCGTCGCTACATCTGCAAGTGCAAGTTAAAACTCTACAATGCAAAGCGAAAGCCATTTATCAACAGCACCCAGAAAACGCGCCGCCGGCTTTGCTGGGCCCAAGCTCATCTAAGATGGACTGATGCAAAGTGGAAAAGTGTTCTGTGGTCTGACGATTCCACATTTCAAATCATTTTTGGAAACTGTGGGCGTCGTGTCCTCCGGACCAAAGAGGAAAAGAACCATCCGGACTGTTATAGGCGCAAAGTTCAAAAGCCAGCATCTGTGATGGTATGGGGGTGTATTAGTGCCCAAGGCATGGGCAACTTACACATATGTGAAGGCACCATTAATGCTGAAAGGTACATACAGGTTTTGGAGCAACATATGTTGCCATCCAAGCAACGTCTTTTTTTCATGGACGCCCCTGCTTATTTCAGCAAGACAATGCCAAGCCACATTCTGTACGTGTTACAACAGCATGGCTCCGTAGTAAAAAGTGCGGGTACTAGACTGGCCTGCCTGTAGTCCAGACCTGTCTCCCATTGAAAATGTGTGGCGCATTATGAAGCGTAAAATACGACAACGGAGACCCCGGACTGTTGAACAACTTAAGCTGTACATCAAGCAAGAATGGGAAAGAGTTCCACCTGAAAAGCTTCAAAATTGGTCTCCTCAGTTCCCAAACGTTTACTGAGTGTCGTTAAAAGGAAAGGTGATGTAACACAGTGGTAAAAAAGGCCCCTGTGCCAACTTTTTTTGCAATGTGTTGCTGCCTTTAAATTCTAAGTTAATGATTATTTGCAAAAAAAAAATAAAGTTTCTCAGTTTGAACATTAAACATCTTGTCTTTGCAGTGTATTCAATTGAATATAAGTTGAAAAGGATTTGCAAATCATTGTATTCTGTTTTTATCTACGATTTACATAACGTGCCAACTTCACTGGTTTTGGGTTTTGTATTAACACATGGTCTCCTTGTTATTTTAACTGTTAGTAGAGTCCTGCGCGCATTCAACAGTGGTTTACAGTTAACAAACATGGAACCTCTGTAATAAACTGATTGTAAAATTACAGTTAAAATAACTGGCAAAAAAGGTGCGAGTTTATAACAGTGAGTTTTGGGGGGGGCTGCTGAATTTCCTGGTCTAGCGATGAACAATACAGCCCTCTTCCCTAAAGAGCTCCAGCTTTTGTGGAGCCAGTGGCCCAACCTTCTCTGCGTCAGTCCTCCAGCGGGAGGAGTCGTGTGCTTCTGCCTCGCATCCTGCCGTGACTCACGCTGCGGTGTATCATCACGAGTCACGCAACCCCGGGGTCACCGTTTAATTAAGAAAATAAATGAATAAAAAACAAAATCAGCTTTTTGAGAAAAATGCGAGCCACAAACACTGACGTGAGTTGAGCTGTTCGGCCCTTGATCATCCATCTATTAATTCCATCCATCTATCCATCCACCTATCATCTGACTCGTTTATGTCCGATCAGGGTAATTGGGGGGAGGGGACAGCTGGACCATATAATCTACTTTTCAGTAGTTAGAAAACACACGGGCAATTCCGGTCCAGGAGGGCCAGTGTGTACGCAGGTTTATATTTCAATCGATTATCCTGACTAAATGAGCTAACTGGCCCCATAAGCAAGTATGAGTTTGTTCATAGATTAGATCATGGTGAACTGTTCCATTTAGGGAAGCAAGAACAGTAGCTGGCGTTCATTCACAAGCTTTTCAAGAAATGCAGTGAAAATATGAGATTTTGTTAATGGGGCAGCTAATTTTGGTAGTTAAGTACTTAAAGGCCAGAAGTTGGCATGAAAGCCAGGAAGAGATAGGTTCCTCGTTGCCCATGCCTGAGTTAGAAGGTACCACAGCATTAATGCAAACCTATGTGGGCCTGAAGGTAAAGTGTTACCTGGACACGTATAATCTTGATTTTGTAAAATGGGGCCGAGATGAATGAGGGTACGGGGGCAGGTGTGTCCAGTACAATTGCGTCATTGGTGAACACGTAGCAAGGGGTGCACTGCCATTCACGAGACAAGCTGTCATATTTCATCACTGCGTCCGTCCACCATGCTGCACACGTCTCATAACACTGCCGTCACCTGGAGTCAGACTCTGAACAGCCATGCAGGCCGAGGCACCCACATGCACTAGGGCGCAGAAACCTGCTTCTCCAGGCCAGCGCCGGATCATTCAATGACTGACTGAAGATGCCACCGACTGAAGATGCCACTAAATCTTCACCCCTTTAGCGCAGATATAGACACCGGCGTCCGTAAATTCTGAAATTTAATACCAAAGTAATTCTGCAATTGAATTTCCAAATGCCTTCCTTCACTGGAATAATTTTCCGGAGTTTCTGTGACACAAATACTAAGTTATAAAGCCTGAATAGGCTCATGCATAACCGGAAAAAATTGGCTCTATTTGTATTCTGCACAAAGGGGCTGAGGTCTGTATATGGGTGTATTGTTTGAGTTTGTTTCTGGCACCGCAGAGGTCCAGTCGGTAGCACTGTTGCCTCACAGCAAGAAGCTTGAGGGTTCTGTCAAACACTGTCCACACACAAACACTGTGCTTCTCGCAGTGCTACTTGAAAACTCTACCTTAGCCAAAGGTGTGGGTGACTGGTTTGTGATCCCTGTGACAGATTAACAGATATTCCAGGGTGTGTTCCAGGTCCTCACACGAGCATGGTGTGCTGGGATAGGTCCCAAACCCCTGTTACTCAAATCAGGAACACGCGAGTTAGATAATGGATCATTCGTATCCCGCCAACAAAACTATACTTGACCAGTTAAAAGTTTCTCTGGCTTTTCACTGATGAACTTCCAAAGCTTGACAAAGAACAGACAGGACGCACAGACCAAAACCAAGAGGAGACCAAGAGCACAACCCAGTACCTAAATCACAGTATAATCACAATACAGAGAGCGGCACAACTCCTCTGAATATGTACTTCCGTCAAATGAAACATTTACGTGAAATCACTTGACAAATCTGTGCAAATCTGGGCCCAAACTGGAGATTTGTCTGGGACACAAAATCCCCAACCAAATTTCATTCAAGGCGAAAAGAGTTACATTTTTTTACCGGTCAGGCCAGTGCTTATTGGTTCCACATGTGGATTTGGTGGGAATTTTCATATTTTCAGATTAAAACAGTGGCCGGTAGGCGAGGCAAGGCAAAGTCGGCCTTTCTCCTCATGAGCTTGCGGAAGACAGAGCTGGATTAGGAGGCGAAAGGCTTTAAAAGACCCCCCACAGCTCGCGGTGAATGAAAGCTGGACTCCCGTGTCGCGCACAGGCTGGCTCAGCCTCCGTGTTTTCCGGCTGAAAGGACTCCATTTAACACTAAAACTCAAATTAGACCCTCATTTTCTAGCCCAGTCTGGCTCTACGAGGAAGTGGGCAGCATACGAATCGCACAGGACTCTTTCTGGATTTCGCAGGAATACAGTGATCCCATCTCCATATGTAACCTGCACTACCTTCATGGACATTTGAATAATGTGAATGTGAGTGTGTGTGTTGAGTATGTGAGAGAACACAAAGAGAAAGGGAGAGAAATACAACAAAGGAAAGAAAATGGCGAAAGAACAAGAGAATTGTCGATTTCTGCACAGGTGACAAGATGGCCTTTTTTTCCAGACGGAAAGTGAAAGTGTAAACAAAAGAGTTTTTCTATGAAACAGCTTTGGGGAGTTATCATGTATCACGAGACAGCACCTCTCTTTAACCACCAGGGGGCACTACGCTCATGGGGTGCATGACATACCCACCCCTGAGTGTTTTTCACATCTCCGCATAGCCACACCTTTCGACTAGGAAACTCGATGTCCGTGAGAACCCATCAAACACGACCTGTCGGGCTGTGACCCATTTCACTATTGGGGAGCTGACAAAGTGCGTGTAGGTGGGCCCTCATAGCGAGGTCAGTGGTGGACGCAGAGCAGAGTATCTCGGTGGCGTTGACTGGTTTGATAATAAATAGCGGGGCTGTAAGGTTTGATAATAGATTGCAGAGCTATAAGGGTTGGCAATAGATTGCAGGTAAGAGGATGTTATTGCCCTTTGCTGTGCCAGATGGCAGGAGCAGATTTCCATTTTATTTAAGCCACCGACAGTAGCCACTTGACATGTTTGAGGAGCGAGCGAAGATTAAAAAAACCGCAATTATATTTGAGAACCTCACAGTTAATGGTGCCATAAAAACCACAAAGACCAATTGATCAACTGGTAAACTGACATTCCACCGAGCTGTAAGCTGTGACAAAGCTGTTAAATCAACAACTTCTCTGTATTTGTTGTCAAAACATTAAATTTACTATAAATTGTTTGTGAAAGACATGCACGGCTGCGGGTGTGCTTTATTTAATACAACGTTATCAGGCAAGAAATGCCCAAGCCAGTCCCCAGGCACAGATCTTAGCAGATCTCTCAATGACATTTAATTTGTTGTTTGGTTGATTGTTCTAGGCGCTAATGAGCAAATCATTACTCTCAATAAGGCTGAAGCCCTCTCTCGGTGACCGATTTGTTATAGGGATTCAGGAGAAAGAGAGAACTTTTACAGACATGTCTGGCCAAGGCCCTATATTAAAATAATCAACGTTCTAACCGTTCTAAGTTACCTAAGGTTAACCCGCTGACATTTGTTAATATTGACAAATATTATATCATAAGATTTAAAAAATTAGTCACAAGCGTGACAGAATTCAAGTTATGCCCAGACATTCTTAGAGTACCGAAACATGAATACAATAAGATCTTAAAAACAGCCAAGGTTGTCAGAATATTTTGAGTCTAAAGAGCATAATACAATTTTCTTCTGTTCTCTTGCATTCAGATCTGAGTTATGAGAAGACGTCTAATTAATTTGAAGTAAGAGAGAGAGCTGGCGAGAGACCCACTTTTCACAGAGAACACAAAGGTTTATTCAGGGCTTAGATGTGCACATTAATTCTCACATCTGCCACAGGGAGGTTCAATTCAGTACAGCGCAAGAGCACCTGGTGGCCAGCAAAACTTAAACTCCTCGCTCTGTAAGTGTCCACTCAGACCTGTATTGGAAGATTACAGGGGTCATCCTGCCCAGTTTCCCTATTCTCGCTCTCTCAAGAGCCTTCCTTATGTAACCGTAGAGTGTCAGGGCAGGATGTCTCTTTGCATACAAACCAGCAGAGCTCAAAATTCAGTTCAACTCACTTCCTGTTATTGCGTGCACTATCACCCCAAGAGATCTTGAATCAACCAGTCAGAGCTGTACTTAAATCCTGCCCCACTTAACTTCACACCTTTCCATATGATTCAGCACATTTGAAAGATTTAATGGTTCTCCATCAGCTGTTTTCAAACAGAGAACCATTGCAAAGTATGATGAAGCACATTCTTGGAATTTACCAGACTGTGGGCAAATGTGTGAGCTGAGTAGCAGGGAAGTTGAGCAGTGGGTTGCTTGACTGGCGACTGTAGAATAGAGCCCCCAGTGGAGCTTGGGGTTCGGACTAGCACTTGGAGAGATGCACTGTATTTGGAGAGACCTACTGCAGTTGGAGAGATCTCTTCTCTTGGGTCTTTGCCCAAACTGCATCATCAGCTTTACCCCAGTTCCTCTCCCTCTCTCTCCCTATTAACAGTTGTTCTCTGTGGGATCTCTAACTGCAAAAAAATACCAGCTTTACAAGGGATTTTATCTAGTATTCAGACTCATTGAGTCTGAATCATTGAGAACACAAAGGAAAAACGATCAGAGTCCAAATTTTGCATTATTGTGTATTTTATATACAAGTATTACATTGTATATATTATTATAATACTTATAATAATAATTATGTATATATATATATATACACACACACACACACACACACACACACACACACACACACAACCCCAATTCGGAAATAGTTAGGACGAAGTGTAAATTGTGAATAAAATCAAAATGCAATGACTTCCAGATCACATGAGCCAATATATTATTTACAATAGAACATAGATAACATTTCAAATGTTGAAACTGAGACATTTTACATTTTTTTCCACAAAATGATCTTATTTCAAATTTTCTGGTTGCAACAGGTCTCAAAAAAGTTGGGACACAGGCAAAAAAGGGCTGAAAAAACAATTAATATATAAGAGAATCAGCTGAAAGAACATTTAGCAAGTAATTAAGTTAACTGGCATCAGGTGTGTAACATGATTGGCTATAAAAGTGATGTCTTAGAGAGGCTGAGTCTCTCAGAAGTAAAGATGGCCAGAGGCTCTCCAACCTGTGAAGGCTTATGTAAAAAAAATTGTGGAATACTTTAAAAACAATGTTTCTCAACGTCAAATTGCAAAGGCTTTGAAGGTCTCATCATCGACAGTGCATAACATCATCAAAAGATTCAGAGAAACTGGAAAATCTCTGTGCATAAGGGACAAGGCTGAAGACCCCAGGAATACTTCAAGAAACCACCGTCTGTAAACACAGTCCGCCGTGCCATCCACAGATGCCACCTAAAACTCTATCATGCAAAAAGGAAGCCATTGTTGAGCATGATCCAGAAGCGCTGCCGTGTTCTGTTTGCCAAGGCTCATTTAAAATGGACTGTAGCAAAGTGGCAAAGTGTCCTGAGGTCAGACAAGTCCAAATTTGACATTCTTGTTGGAAATCATGGGTGTTGTATCCTCCGGGCTAAAGAGGAGAAAGACCACCCCTCCTGTTATCAGTGTTCCGTTCAAAAGCCAGCATCTCTGATGGTATGGGGATACATTAGTGCTTATGGTGTGGGACATTTGCATGTTTTAAAAAGCACCATGAATGCTGACAGGTATATAAAGGTTTTAGAGCAACATATGCTCCCCTCCAGACGACATCTATTCCAGGGAAGGCCTTGTGTATTTCAGCAGGACAATGCAAAACCACATACTGCAGCTATAACAACAGCAAGGCTTCGTAGTAGAAGAGCCCGTGTGCTGAACTGGCCTGACTGCAGTCCTGATCTTTCACCGATTGAGAACATTTGGTGCATAATTAAACGAAAAGTCCGTCAAGGGAGACCCAAAACTCTCCAGCAGCTGGAAGCCTGTATTAAACAAGAGTGGGATCAAATTCAAATGGCTAAACTCAAGAAACTTGTCTCCTCAACGCCCAGAGGGGATGCTATACCATGGTAAACAGGCCCCTGTCCCAACTTTTTTGAGACCTGTAGCAGCCAACAAATTTGAAATGAACTCATTTTGTGGATAAAATTGTAAAATTTCTCAGTTTCAACATTTGCCATGTTATCTCTGTTCTATTGTGAATAAAATACTGGCTGGTCTGATTTGAAAGTCATTGCATTTTGATTTTATTCGCAATTTACTCTTCGTCCCAACTATTTCTGAATAGGGGTTGTATATAATAATTATTATAATATTTTATATTTTATATACATATTTTTTCAGTGCTTTGTTTCTAAGATCGTTTTGAATTTTTAATTCATCATTTCTCCACAACGTGAAAATGTGACTGATCATTTTTCCATTGTGGTCTTCATATGCTAACTTAAGCCATATTCTCTTACCCCACTAACAGATAATGTTGTATGTTTGAGAAATTTTCCTTGTTTCATGAGAATATGACTTGTATCAAGTGATAAATATTAACAAGAAGAAAAACATGGTGAAACAAGAAACTTGTTTTCAGATAATTTTACTTGTTCAGAGTAAATATCTTTAAAATAGTCACATAATTATGAAGCCAGTCAAGTTCTTTGAAACCAGTATAATTATATGCCAGTGGGGTGAGAAACTGTGTCTCAACATTTCTTAAAACCACCACAATGAGTCTGAATACATTAGATAAAATCACTTGCTGAGATGAACTCTTTTTTTTTGTTGCTGCAGTGGTAAGCATTTGCTCAAAAGCAGCCTGTTTATTAAAAAAAAAAAAACATAAGTAAATGTGATGCAAGACAAACCGAGGCAGTCCTCTATTAGCCTTTATGACATCAGCAAGGAGAGTGAATTTGGATCGGTGTTAGCGGGGCCTGTTAGTTAGCGGTAGCCAGAGTGTTATGAAAGCACAGCACTGTTCTATTTTGGCCCGTGACCTCCCGACCCCAATACCCATTCAAGCTCCGGTTCTCCGCAGCCGTGAGCGACAGTCTCCTCGGCGACATCAAACACAAACCCAATCCACCCCCCCACTCTCCCTCACCACACAGCCACAGGAAATAGGGGCAGGGAAGAAGCCTGCCTTCCTGTCTTTTTTTTCCCCCTCCTTGTGGTCCGCTCTCGACGAGGCAGCCAAAAAATAAACGTCCTGTACGCCAGGGTGATTTCCATGGCCTGCAAAATGCGGCCTCTGTAGCCACTTCAGCGTGTAAAGTCTGCCTCGCCACAGCCGTTTCACAGTTACGCACCGCAGTGCATCGAAAGGAGGCTCTTCCTAAAGTTCAATTATGATGATGAAGATAATCATTGCATTTATGTGATGCTTTTCTCACCGGGACTCCAAAGTGCTTTTTTGACCCTTCCAACATAAAAACAATTCAGAGTGGCACTGTATAGCCAGAATAAAACTGAACTGTAGAAGACCTCAGGGCCAGTCTCACCTCAAACACGACTGATGTGTACCACCCACTTGGGTGAGGAATGGTAGATGGCAGCCATTTTGTGCCAGAGTGCTTGCTATACATCAGCTGAGGTGGAGAGGGAGAGAACTGTTCTTATAACTATTTAAATGAAAATATGATTGGATGGCAGGTCGAAAGAGGTGGGAGAGTGTACAAAATGGCCGCTTCTCCACAGCAAACCCCAAGCTACTCCTCAAGCCAACAGGATCCACACAGCACAAAGGTCACGGCGTCTAGCAGTTGATTAAGCTAAGCAGGGGTCAGCACCACCTAGAATGGGGTTAAGGGCCTTGCTCATGAGCCCAGGAACTGAACTTATCATACTGCGAATAAAGTGGGGCTTAAACCTTCAACTTTCTGAGTCCCAATAAAACAACACAGCCACTTTCCAACTGAACATCTCCACACTGCATTTGAAATTCAAAGCTCACAGGTTTGACTCCAAAGTCAGATAATACTGCTGTACACTTATGAAAAAAACATTCCCCCCCGAAGCACTTCGCTAACAACATCCAGCTGTGCTGGACTGTACCCCCGTAAAAAAGGAAACGTCCATAAACTAAGAAAAAAAAAACGTACAAATTACAAAATAAGCAATAAATCACTATTACTCTTGCCAGAACATGCTACATTTGTTCAGTGAGTAAATGTAAACACTTACTCTGCCAAGAAAGACATAAATCACTGACCAATTAGATAACCTACAGAAAGAAATTTCTTTGTTTTAAATGACAAAAAAGGAACTGAGCAAGCCCAGTGGTCAGGCTGTATATTCATCCTCATAATCTGCATCAACGAGTAGAGTATTTCCAGGAAACTGATCCATTCAGGTTGGGCAATCAGCACCATCCACTAGCTAAATGCTGGCAAAATACCACAGAGGCTGATAGACTTCAGACACAACATAATGATTTACTTTTGAGTTGCTGGTGAATCTCAGTGGCTGGTACATCTAGACATTTTAAAAAGTTAATTTCCCACAATGCCTTATAGATGTACTCTCATCCACTGCAATGTGTTCCGCAGAAGGTAAAAGACAGTTCTGCATTTTAAAGCAGCTGGAGCGCTAGGAAAAAACGGTACAATGAAAAAATGCTGCCAGAATGATAACGGGTCACATTTAAATCATGACCTCGGTCCCCCGAAGCACCAGTCACATTTGATCTTGTGCAAAGGATAGTTTAGCCACAGGGCACCAGGACAATAATAATCATGATCTTAGGTTTTTTAAAAATGCATTCATAATTGATAATCTAGCCCAAGATACAATGCCACAATACAGAAAAATGAACAACCATTTAATTTTAAAAACTATGGCGAAGACAGGCCCAGTATAGCAAAATTCCCCCGCAGCAAATATGGCACAAAATCTCTAGCCTATCCACTAACGTGCTGCACTCAAGCTGTAGATTGCAACCGTCAGCACTACACTGACCTCATTTCACAGATGAGAACAGAGTGAGAAGCAACTTTTCAGTTCAGTGTGTGTGAAAAAGGGAACCCCAGAGCCCTGGTTTGTTTTGGATAACTAAACATCCGTGAGTTAATCTGGCCATTTACTTAAACGTTTTAAGTGCGTTTCACCACTGAGCACAGCTCAAATATACCAAATCATGCGACTTAATGGCACATTTACATTCTGTCAACAATCAAACATTAACGGTTCATTCACCGCTTAATAATAACAATAGTAAAAGATCTGTAAATTTTCTCGATTATTGAACAGCAGTCGACATTAGACTGTTCTGAGGAAATGCATTATTCCTTCTCATACTGATGAGCAGTGTGTCCCGAAGGCCGGGATGTAAGATCCCACGTGATCACAAAGCGCTGGAGGGGAGCGCCGTGGCCTTTTCGTCCAAATTCAGGCTAAGTGCTCCTAATAGCGCCGCGGTTACAATTAGCCATTCTACTCAGGCTCCAATTAAGCTCCCACGGGAAAGACCGACGGAGCCGTTTAATGCAGCGCTAATGTAGCGCTGTGCGCTTTCTCTGTGCGGTTTAAGCCACTCCGAGACGGGAAGCAGGGAAAATGATCGCAGTCGCACCCCTGGTGGGGGGTGTGTGTGTGTGTGTGCGCCCTGTGACCTGAAGGGGAGCGCTGGAGATGCAGCGGCGAATGACTGGATGCTGCAGTAGAAAGATGTATTCATACACTTCAAGTCCAGCTGATCAGCCAAAGGCGTATAAAATGAATATGCCTCTCGCCTTTCACAGTCTTGGTGTCTTTCTCTGTCTCCCTCTCTCACACACACACGCACACACATATTGTGTTTTCATGTTTCGTGAGGACATCCCATAGACTTGCATTCATTACCCAACCCTTTACCCTGACCTTATCCATAGATGCTACATGCCAAACTCTAACCCTAACCCAAACCTTCACCAAATCTTTACCTCAACCCTTATTCCTAAAATAACTATTACTTTGTTGTGACAGGAAAATGATCCATTAGGATAAAAAAAATTGTGTATTTCATCACTTGGTAACTTGTGGGGACACATGTCCCCTCAAGGATAAGCATGAACACCCACACCCACACACACACACACTCACCTCCAGCCAAACTCATGTGCGCCCGCACACACACACACACACACACACACACACTAAAGCATACACATCAAAGTCAAGTGTGCATGCTCTCACACTCACAAATGCACACATACACACCAACACATTCATATAAACAACAACAAACACACACATATACATGCACACACACATTTGCACACAAACACAAGCACACACTGACATACACTGACATGTATACACACATACACACCAGCACGTACACACACACACACACACACATCCACACACACCAACATGCACATACACACACACACACACACACACACACAAACACACCAGCACGCTCACACCCACACACACGAGCATCTATACAATCACACATTCAACCACATGAAAAACTGTACACACACACGCACACACACGCACACACACATCCGACTCATCCAAAAACACATATGAACACACACACACACATCCTACTCATCCAAAAACACACATGAACACACACACACACACACACACACACACACACACACCCGTGCATGCAAGCACAGGCACCGAAACTCTTGCGCAAACATGGTGATTCACACTGGAGAAGTTGAGGGCTGTGAATCTCACGCTGTGATCCATCGTCGTTTCCCCTGCTTCATTACTGCTCTGAAAAACTGACTTCCTGTCTGCCCGCCCATCCCAAACTTTCCCACATAGCCAACATCCTCCCAGGCTCCTCTCCACCAATCAGACCCAGAGTTTCCTGGAACCGCTTTCCCATTGGGGAAGAAACCACTCCCTCCACTGTCCACAGTGTAAAATCAATGAAGAGCTTGAAAATTTTTTTTTTTTTTTTTAAAAAAAAAAGAGGCAAAGCCATTTTTGGACAATGGCGTGAAAGAAAATAACAGATAAATATTGCCAGCGGCTGAGGGGACATTGTTCCTCAAAACAACACAAGCGTAAGGAAAGCGACACCTGATACAGCGAAGAATATCGAGTTTCTTTAAAGAATGTCGCTCTTTCAGGCCTTACAAAGACCATCTTGTTTTACACATATCATAGCATCTTCTAAAGAAGCCCTCCCACCTCAGTGGATTTTACTACACTCGTTTTACATTGCGTAACAGACTGAACAGTTAAAAACAGGGATAATAAGACAAAATGATGTGGTGGAGACTTGGTGTGATTGACCACACACCCAGCCAACTGCAGTCAATCTTTCAGAGCTGCCAAAACCAGGCTGGTAATCAGGCAGTGGTCAGTAAGCCAAACTATTATGGTACAAGTCAGTGAGGGCGATACACTGAAGATGTTTTTAATGTCAGCTTGTTCACAAGCTCACCATGAGGTCTTTAAGAATCAGTGTTTATGAAATATCAATGCAGCTCTGAATTACACTAAACAGAGCCTTCTAAACCATGCAGCGTATAGCAAAAGCATACCAGAGAAAGGTGACTTGAAAAGGTAATGAGTTTTGACAGTCTTGACATGCTTTTGACACCTGGTATTAATTACATGATGACTTGACTGATTTTGTCGACATGCAACATTCAGCCTCTGAAAGAACAAAAAAATTCCTGGAGGAATGAAGACTAAGAGGGGTTTTAAATTTATAATCAAGTTGGGAGTGGGAAGTTTACCGCTGTTTCATAAAGGCACAGCAAAATAGATGTCTTGTAATACTGCCTTATAAAAGCTCCCGCTAAGATCTTCACAATTAAAAATATGGCAGTGGGCCATTCCCAGTGGCACCTTGAAAACACTTTTGGCTGCTTGGTCTTTCTTGCTCCGAATAAACATGGGGGGAAAAATGTGCTAAGATGCTTTCTTGAACCACACCCCCATGTTTTCACTATCCTACAATCATATGATAGTCGCCTGGAACAAAATATCTGACAGGCGGAAAACTGCATTGCTGTAGTCATTTCTGGTTCAAAGGGAATTATTTAGAGTATCATTGGTTATACCCCCAGAGGGCTTAGAACAAGCAGACTTGAAAGAGCGGGAGAACAGAGTTTAGCCGAACGACTTAAAGAATAGGCAGAATGTCAGAATCAACCCTAATGACGGATCCTTGGCGTAGCTTTTTCGAGATTTTGAAGAGTGGGTTAGTTGGAATGTTTTCAGAAATCCTTATCAGTTTCTAGAATTCCATTGCTTCGAGTAAACAGTAGTCTCTGTGATATCAGAGGTCATTAGAATGCTCAGGTGAGAACAATCGGATCACAAATGTGAGATCATGTAGCATAGGTGGGTTGAGGAAAATAAGTATGCAAGCTTCTCTAGTTTTACATAACATTCCCTCCACCAGACGGGGCGTAAAATCAGCCCTGCAGGTGTTTGGACTGGAGCTGTACCTGAGACAGGTTCCCACGGTGTAACGATGTGGGGGGGACGCGGGGGGTAACAGAGTGTTCACGGTCATGGAGCGCTTCAGCTGCCTGTCTGTGCATGCTCGTGTCATACACGTGTATTCACTTGTGTTTCTATATAAATGTGCTCTCCCCTCTCCCTCTCTCTCAATCTCTCGCTCACCTTTTCTCTCGCTCCGTTCCTCTCTCTTACCCACTCTCTTCCTCCATCTCCATTTATCTCTTTCTCTGTCTCTCTGCCTCACTCTCCATCTCTCTCGCTTTCATTCTCCGGACAATCTGTTTTTAATACACAGTGTTTTTGATTTGTCAATGCTCGAGGGGAATGGTGGAGGGTTTTTCATCTTAAGACCAGGAAAAGGTCCAAAGGAAATAAAAGGTTGATCATACAGGCCACATGAATCTTTTCAAAACTCTAGAAGTTGGGCTAGGTAAGGGCTTTGTAACCTGGATTGAACTACTGCATTCAGGGACCAACATTATGCTACAAGTAAGAGGTGGTCCTAGTCCAGTCAAACTATGCAGTCATCAAACAGAGTTGTCCATTGTATGGACAGTTATACGCAAAAGTTCTTAAACCCATGCTGAATAGATTTACATGGGATTTGAGAGGTCTTCCGACATGGGGTGTTCAGGGGCAGGGCTTGGCTGCCTTATCTACATACGTACACCATGTGAAGGTTTTTACAACAGAGCATGAGATGTTCATACTTTATTGAGGACTCTAATAGTATATTAGAAGACATCTTCAGCTAAGATGAACTGTAGATAGTGTGAATGGTATGCATTTGGGACATGGGAAGGTAGGGCGTCACCCAAGATCTCAGGAGGGTTTGCATAGAATAGGGCAGGTATGAAGGATCTGGGTATTTTAGTGAAAGCCAGATCAACTCTATGGACCTTTGTCCTGCCCCAGTTATCCTACAGAGGACAAGTTCTGGTCACAAAGAATCTAATCACTTCCATGTTATGGCACTGTTTTAATGTTTACACCCGAAACACTGCTCAAAAAAGTGCTTTATCTGGTCTGGCCACCACTGAACCAGGGCTCCAGTACTTTTTTTACAGTTTCTAAAACAGGTCAAGGGCTTTCAGCTTTCTGTATTCAGACGGTACAATATTTGATGCACAAGGAAGGATAGACAGAATCTAGACGGAAGCGACACGTTTGTTACTTTGGTGGATAAAAAACATGGCAGACAATAAACACTCTTGCTGTTAAGATTAGGGAGGATATACCGCACAGTTAAAACCCCCTTCTGAAAATCAGTCTTTAAAGCACGGACCTCAACTTTATAGATCCAGAGGGAAACAATTCATGTTCCATAGTACACCTCCTGCATCTCATCCAGGATTTTATGCTCTCCAGGTAAGCAGAAGACTCTAGAAGGGTCAGGAATTGAAATACGGGCTGACTTGAGATAATCTGGCCCATGAAATACAGCCAAATGTTTTGAATGAAGAAACAAGGCAGTGGTCTGTTGGTCTAGAGCAGAGGCTCCTTGATGAGGCAAAGTCTTCTCTCCCAGGACTCTTTACAGATGTTCAAAGGAGGGAGGAGCCCAGCTCAGAGTAACAAATCAGGCAATGGCAGTTTCCGTCCTTGATCGTCCCTGCGGGGAGCATCAGGAGCTGGAGGAGGTCCTCCTCTCTCTTTTCTACACCAGAGGTGGAAGTGCTTCCACAGATTTCAAAAAATGTGCTTCACGGGGGGCAAAGGCAAGACCCCTCAGTCCCAACACACTGAATCAAATGTGAAGGCGTTTGAGCCAGAGTGAAAGGTCATTGTGGTACAAAACCTGGACAAGGCACGCCGACCCACCAAGGCAAGTCCGCATATGCAAAATCAAGTTCCTAACCCAAGCAGTTTGAGAGAAATGGCCTGGACAAAGTTTTAAAGGTGAAGGTCACTCAGCCAAGGTCAAAGGTCACATGGGTACGAAACCTCGACAAGGCAGGCCTACCCACCTAGGCAAGTCCACATATGTAAAATCAAGTTCCCAACCCAAGCAGTTACAGAGAAACGATCGGGACAAAATTTTCCCGCACGCCGCCCATCTGCAAGGGGGAGGACAATACTCCTCTGCTCCTTAGTCGGGGCTGAGGGATAATAAAAAGGCCTTGTATGACATCAGTGTAAAAGCAATCCACATATCTTCACTGAGTGGGCTGACAGATCCAAGGTGGTCAGGGGGGCATCTGAATCGACCCCAAGGTGCGCTGGAAGTCCCTTTCCAAAGAGAAAAGCACGATGCATCTCTAGTGGAAGATTGCCGGTGGGGCCATGGCTACAAACAGACATCTGATGTACTGCAATCCAATGGGAGTCAGAGAGTGTTTGTTTTGCAAAAGTGAGGACAGACGGGAATATTTTATTTGTACAGGGTTCAAGGCTTACTGAGCCGTTTGCTACTTTTCAGGAATGGGTTCAAGGGCGTGGAGAGGTTTGAACTGAGATGGTTTTGTTTTTCATGCTAAATATAAGGCATGAAAAACAGAAGCCCATAGCGTTACTGAATTATCTGGTAGGCCTGGTGAGGCTTCTAATGTAGCTTACATGGAGGTCTGTTTAGTCCAAACCAATATTTAAAGGTTTAAGGACTGCTGAAATGAAAATACAATGCTTGCAATGCTTTGCTTACAATGAAATAGTTCCCAATATGTGAAAATGTATTGATAGCAGGGGTCAGGAGGAATTTTGTGATAAAATGTACAACGTATTTAGTTTTGATGCTTCTTCACTAGATGGCTGAAAATGGTAACACAGAATAACTTGTATAGAGGAAACCCTTATAGCTTTTTATAGGGGTTTTTGTTTTTATGTTATGTTTATTACAACTCCACGTTTATGGGAATCATTTACTTTGGATTTAACTAAATAATGTGCCAATAAAGACGAATTCAAAGTAAAAAAAAAAAAAAAAGTCTTCCACTCAATCTTACTCCATCTCTCTCTTGCTCTCTCTCTCTCTCCCTCCCTCCATCTCTCTCAATTCGGTTAAATTCAATATGCTTTACTGACATGAAAAAACAGTACTCCAGCATTGCCAAAATCTATTGGAGGAAAACCTGAACATAGCAAAATGAAAGAGTAGCAATAACAATCTAACTATAAATGGAAGGAGTCTCTCTTAGCCCCTCTGTCTGCACGTATGTCTGTCCTTCAATTTTCTCAACAACTATCCATCCGATCGACTACCCACTTGGCGGGTGAATTGCGGAGGACCCAAGGAAGTGCAGCGTCGAGTGTGAGGTTGTTTGGCTGGATGGTTCTTGAGAAATCTGCAAGCAGAACACTGGAGGCCAAGTAGTCGGCCTGTTCTGAACAGGCACGTTTTCAATGGGCGCTGCACTAACATATAAAATAGTCAACGTGGCAACTTGAATAATCCATAAAAACAATATAGATTTGTGCTCTCCCTCTTTGTAACCATATCTCTCTCTTTCAACTTCTGTCTGCGTGTTTATTTGCCAATCTGTCTGTCTGTCTCCACCTCTCTCATTCTCTCTCAGTGCAACAATCTTAACATGCGAACCCACAGGAAAGAATTCTTAGTGATTGGATACACTCCTGCAGGCAAACACAGTCGCACACACACAATTTCTCACACAACCACACACAGTATCACTTTCAGTACCCCCTCATCCCCATAGGGCCAGTGAAAGAGAGGCTTCAGAAAGAATGGATCATGTGATCTAACCGCGGGGCTCGTTTCCCCCGAGAGTCTGCAGGAATGACTGTCTACTTCCTTTCCTCTGAAAAGAATCACCTAAATATATTTTAAAAATCATTCTAAACATATGACCAAAAATAGGGAAAAATTGGGGAAATTAGCCTATTGAAACAGAATAAAATAATTAAAATACCGCCGTGTTTCATAATGATTCGGTCATAAATCTTGTAAAGCCTTTATGTGACAGACTACTTTAAGGAGACAGTTTAAAGGGGCTAGTAAACCTCTAATATCCTGAACATGCTATACGCGCCGTATATATTTACATTGAGAAACTATTTTTAAAAAGCACTTTCCGCTGCTGTCGAGTAAGACTTCCCAGGGGAACAGTAACACTTCCCATGATTCCCATGGGAAAAAGAGAGAGAGAGAGAGAGAGAGAGATGGGGATGGGGAATGACAGAAAGAGAAAGATAGAGAGCAAGAGAAAATGAGAGAAAGAAATTCAAAGAGAAAGAGAGCCTATTGTACTTGCCTGGTAAATGGAGCATGCCCTTAAAGCCACAATATCAAAATCAAGCAGCATGTTGAAGTACTGAGCAAAGTGGGTTAACCGTGATTATACTACAGCTGTGTGAGGATCAGGGAGAGATGATAGTGGAAGCCTCATGACCTCTTCATGGGTGGCCTCCTCTGGATCTCTACCACTGTGGAGGCACTTCCTCTGGATCTCTCCAACTGTGGAGGCACTTCCTCTGGATCTCTCCCACTGTGGAGGCACTTCCTCTGGATCTCTCCCACTGTGGAAGCACTTCCTGTTGATCTATCTCATGGTGGAAGCACTTCCTCTGGATCTCTCCCGCAGTGGAAGCACTTCCTCTAGATCTCTCTCATGGGGGAAGCACTTCCTCTGGATCTCTCTCATGGTGGAAGCACTTCCTCTGGATCTCTCCCGCGGTGGAAGCACTTCCTCTAGATCTCTCTCATGGTGGAAGCACTTCCTCTGGATCTCTCTCATGGTGGAAGCACTTCCTCTGGATCTCTCCCACTGTGGAAGCACTTCCTCTGGATCTCTCTCATGGTGGAAGCACTTCCTCTGGATCTTTCCCACTGTAGAAGCACTTCCTCTGGATCTCTCCCACTGTGGAGGCACTTCCTCTGGATCTCTCCCACTGTGGAAGGACTTCCTCTGGATCTCTCCCACTGTGGAAGCACTTCCTCTGGATCTCTCCCACTGTGGAAGGACTTCCTCTGGATCTCTACCACATTATAAGCACCTCTGCTATTCCGGTTTAAAAAAAGCAAATTCGGGTCTGTGCCTCACCATGGGTCTGTCCTGGTTCCAGCACTGGTGTAGTAAAGTGTGGATTCAGATGTGCTGCCTGGGCCTGTTGGAAGATGACCACTGGCAAAGCATAAAACTCTGTCCGTCAATGGATGAATGGCGTGTTCAACCATTATGGTAATCCCATCATCCAGCTTTAATGGAGGAAAGGCTATCCCACAAGACTATGTTAAATTATTTAACCTTTGCTTTTCAATAACTTCAAGTGACTTACAGTTGATCAAACTAAGCAGGGGACAGTGCCACCTCATAGAATGGAGTTAAGGACTATCATGAGGCCTGGAACAGAAAATGTTGACAAATATTTACGTTACTGGTGCCAGAAGATGTATGAAGCTACACCTATTGCAGGGAAATGGAATGGTGGTCAAGATGACTTCTGCAATTAAAAATCTGGAAAGAAATAAACAAGATGCAGGAAGTGGAACATGTTTATAAAACATGTTTATAAAATATGCAAAAATATTCTCAACATACCAACTAATTACTTGATTTGAATCTCTTCCTTGCAGTCTCAATAAGCAACAAAGTTCAAAGAAACACACAGGCCTCTAAAGGCCAAAGAGATCTTGGAGGAATGCGTATACACACACACACACACACACACACAAACACAAACACATGCAGACACACGCACACATGTACATACACACACACACACACACACGCTAACACACAGAGACACACAAATGCACACACACAACGCATGCAGGCTTGCAAACACATATACACACACACAGATATTCAAATGCAGAAACACACGAAAATACTCAAATACAGACAAAGACACACATGTGCATGCAGACACGTGCCCACCCACACACATGCACATTCATGCGCACACACAAGCACGCACGCACACACTCCAGCTCATCGCTGCTCCAGCACACAGCATCATGTTTTCACCCTTACAGCAAAAAGCTTCCAGATGTCCGTGAACAAGTTCGCAACTGCACTCTATTAAGAACAGACCCATTAACTGGAGTCAACCATAAAGGGACCGTGCCTTTGATATCTCCATTTCGAGCACAGCCGAAACTCAAATGCACAACATCTCATTAATGCATTCCAGTGGTACATCAAGGAATCCTCTCTCCTTCAAAAGGAGGTAAAAATTCATATTCAAGACTGTCCCTGCCAGAGTTGAGGCATATCCATCCGTGAACAATTCAGATGCTTCCTCCAATATTAACACAGTGACTCAAGCCTGAGCAATACTGCAAAAAATTATACATTTTATGCATTAATATTTTAATTAGGAACCAAAGGCCATTCATAAAGTTACCATAAAAGTAGCTTAAATGTACTAACAAAGGAAATGAACTATAGTTACTCAGTGTTCTCAGGTGTCATACGCATACTCCTACAGAGGTTCAAGTCAATGTCAAAAGCTAATGCGAGCAGCTTACGGCAGAACTAAACCTTCTACCAAAAAACACACACTCTGTCTGAGCGAAGTGTCCAATCGAAACAAAGAAGAGGAAGCATAATGTAATGACTGGGGAACTTCGGTCTGCGACTCGAAGCTTGTGGGTTTGTGTCTCAGCAGGGATACTTCAGCCGGATTAGAGTACAGCGCTTAAAACAGATTCCATAAAATATCCAACCTCTGCATAAAAATGGCTTCCATTCAAGCCAAGCAAGTCCAACAAGGAAATATGTGAACTGAGCGCACTCACACACATGAAACCAATGTGAGATAGGAATATTGCACACAAAAAAGGCTAAGAGAACGTGTTAAGATTATTGCTTCAGACTTGAACTGGAAATGCAGGAGGCCCCGTAGGCCAAAGAAACTTGGGACTGACTGACGGTTGATTGACAGTTCAAGAGCCCTGTTCCCCAACTCATGGTCCTCGAGGGCTGAGAACTGCTGGTTTTCCACCCTCCCTTTACCTGGGAGTCAGGTGAGATGAGTCTGGCTAATTAGTGACAATAATTGTTCACCAAATTGCTCAGTATGTAAAATCAGCAGAAGCAATATCCACTGCCATTAACACTAGTTTAGTGTATCTGTTTTTGTTCAGATTGGTTCAGATGAGGACTGATTCTGTTCTGTGGAGATTTTTTAGAGCTGTGGTTATCAGAAACTGTCCCACATAATCTGTCCCCGTCAAAGAGCCGTCAATTGCAGGCTTAGCCCTTCATAGCTGTTTTTTGGTGTTATTTTTGATGCAAGTATCCAATTCACTTGAAAAAATTTTGTTGTTTTTGGGACTCGTAAACTTGCAATTCAAGTCAGCAGCTAATTGGCCCCTTTGGAACACTGTCAAAATTCTTATTTTGATTTCAGGAATTACCAAGCGAAGTGCATCTCTTTTAAGCAGACATATGCTGGTTATTTGTATTCAATGCAATCGGAATGACCAGTGTAGATGCTTTTGTTACTGTGTTTTGGAGACCACAAAGTTAGAATCATTTTTCAGAAGTGCCTCCGATATTTTGCCAACCCCTGCATGAACAGAGTAGACGTGAAAGGTAAATGGGACGGGGCTCTTGACCATAGGAAAATGTTTTACTGGTGTGTTTGACAACACAGTTTCACACAGACAAGCACAACTGGTCAAAATTGGTAAAAAGAGAAACAGCAAAGACTTATTGCCATTAACCTATAGCTTGCATCAGTGAAAGCAGGGCGAGGAAAACTGCCGCGCAGATGTTTGTGACTTTATATTGCAGGAAATGGGGCTTAACCTTGGTTGTTAAAGACCAGGGGAGTTTAGTGTAAGACGGCTATAAATTTGACCATGATTCACAGTTTTGGCTATGCAATTCAGCACAGTCATGCCTAGGTCTCCATATTTGTGGGAAACATACGGGGCATTCAAGACAGACCCCAGCATGCACAAATGGCCAAAAGTTTCTGAACACCCACACATTACCAGAAATTGGAGATGGATAAAATATGTATACATAAATATAGACACGTAGATATGTATATGGGTATATGGATAAGTAGAAAAATATAAAAACTCCTTGTTTAAAAGAACATATCAAAACTTTGATTGATCAAAACAGCCATAAGGTGCTGAGCATATTCATTACATTTTTTTCTGTAAGGACATTCAAATGATTCTGAAAGTTGAAACCCAACACTGCGGTACAAGTTTCCACAGTTGTTTCCTCTTGATTATTCTGTGTAATACGTCCCAAATAAGCATGTTTTTACGGCCCTTGCTTGAAAATTTGAAAATTTGAAAATTGTTCATCAGTTTACAGATGAGTGATGGCTTCTTTAGCAACTGAAAAATTGTGATTATTCTGCTTTAATTCTCTGTCATGTCTTAAAAATAATTTTAGGGTCCTTGAACAAACTAAAACAGCTATTATTTCATGAAAAATATACACAAAAACATGGCCTCACTAAAGTATATAAAAACTTTTGACCGGTAGTGCACAGAGCCAAACCGATCATTGTGCAGAAACATTTAAAGTTATTCAGATGCATGGAGGCCTGACAGATACATTGATAGGCATCAAAAATCTCCATGACTCAATCAACACATTGTCACAGCGTGCTTATCCAATGAGTGGTAAAATGGTATAACAGCCATATGTGTATTTCTAAGGGCAACTTCAGTGCGTGCTTGTATATGCACATGCCCACACAAGCAAAATGCAGATCGACATAGGAAATTTCTGGACCTTATCGCATCACCCATCAAAATAAAGTCAGGCTATAATGCATATTTTATGTATCCTTACAGTACAGCATGGATAGAGCACAAGAACGTATGTTCTAATTCTCAGTTCACATCCCTCATAACCATATCCATCTTCAAATAGCGTAGCCTCACCAGTTCATCGATTGGTCAGGGGTTTTTACCTCAATATATCAAGCATTGAAAAGAGACGGCAGGAGCAACATGGAAAGAACTTTAAGTTTGAGCTGATGACAACGTTTTGCAAACAGTGTTGCACGCAACTTTGCACCAGATAAAGGTATGATTGTGTTTCAGGCAGGATATACGAGAAAGGCACGAACCCGGGCTCAAACTCCGGGATAAAAATACACAATAAATACATAAATAGAACAGAGATATTTTTGGATGATTTAATTTTAATTTATTGTATGGAAATTAACAATTGTCCCCAGGAGACGGGATAAAGTTATGCCAGGGGGGAGGGTGTAAATTCAGTAATTTTCCAGAACAATCGCAATTACTCAGAGAGGGAAAGGAGGAACAATGTCCACTCTCTGGAGTTTAATACAGGGTACGGCTGCTCGCCTGGGCTCCGGTCTGAACAGGTGCTGTTTTACGTGAACTTCACCACACTTAAAACAGGCACGCAACCAAAAACACCTTACATCAACTCTATAGAGCAAATAAAACCAGCTCATAAAGTATGTGCGAATTGACCTTCGAATAAGAACCATCAGAACAAAGCCATACACAATGTAATGTGAGATGTTCACTGTTGTTCAGAGCACTAGCAAACGGCCCGCGCAATGGGCAATCAATGATAAAAATCAATGTTAAAGAACTGGTTCTGACGGAGAGGGAAGCGGGGGCGACGTCCTGTCAGACTGGAATGTAATAACAAACCCAAACCTGTATTAGTCCAATCGTCTACAAGCGGAGAGAGGGGGCCTCATCTTTAATGTGTTTGTTGCCGCAGGCATGAATTATTTATGAAATCATTTCAATTCCATTGCAGGCCATCAAATATTTATAAAGATTAAATGACAAATATTTTCACGAAGACTACAGCAGCCCATCTCCTTCTAATCCCATGGTGTCCGGGAAGAACTGGGCAAACAGAAAGGCTTGCAAATAATAAAAAAAAAAATAGTTCCCCTTCCGAGCCCAAACAGGCTCGTAACAGTAATGGAATCCAGTAATAAGTGTGTCGGGCAAATATTTACTATTAAGGACACCTAATTTCCCAACAGGCTGGTTTTGCCTTGAAAACGTGGCACTTCTAAAAGATTTATAAATATTAAATTAAAATGAAATCCATTACTGAAATAACTTTAAAATCTTCTCTTTTTTTGGCAAATTAATTTGCTATCCAGAGGCTCTGTTGGCACTCTGGGTGTTATCTGGGTGAAATTTTCCAAAAAAAAATTACAAAATGGCTGCCAAATTCCGACCTGCCCAAGTGACTTCTCCTCGTGTCGGCTGAAGCTGGTAATAAGAGCGTGCTCTGTTGTCAGCAGGTGTTTTCAGGCCGCGCCGTTGGCGGTATGTTAGAGTGGGTGTACAGCAGTCAAGATCACATCACATTTGTAAGCGGATTTCTGACAGCACTGCGGGCTTTGTTTTCAAGGGCTCTTCTGAACATCTCAAACAGACATCCAATATTAATAATCCCCAAATCTACTGCATCTAGACTACCCTTTCGCCTCTTCAACATGCACGTCAGAGGCCGTAATTGCACGCAAATATTTGCGTTTACTTCATTTTATAATTTTATGCAGGGATGTTAATCGCGTCAAACTTATAAAGACATTTGCTCGAGACATTATCAGCCTGCAAAGTGAAATTTGACTGAAACCACTAAAGTCTTGTACTGCTTTGACCCCCAGAAAGCACAGGGCAATATGCACTGAAAGCGCCCTAGATGGCAAAAAAGAAAAAAATACAGCAAGCCAGCAAAATATAACAAGAAACAGAGTGAGATGTTTGTCCATTTTTAATTCAGCATTAATGAGAGTAAATACCTATGCATGCCATGGCTCCTAATTTGTGACACTCAGACTTCCAGACCTACAGTCACTACGCCGGCCTGCTAAATCCAGGTTATATTTTGACAGCTTTCTGAGCAGCAGGTAAACAGTGGACATTAATTTGGACAAGGGAAATATCTGGATGCGATTTGGTAGCCTGCCCAGGAAAAGCAGTGTTGTCGAGAATTGGACTTTCGTTGTTGCCGGATGTGGGAATGCGACGTGAACTAAAAACAGCACAGGAAGGAAATGGGGGGTGGGGGCGGGGGGCTCGGAGGGAGGGAGGGGTTGTAGGGGTGAGTGGGAGTCAGAGACGAGAGGAATGTGCTCTCTCTCTCTCTCTCTCTCGCTCCTGCTTTCCCCTACCCTTTCTTTCTCATGCTATCCTTCTTCCATCCTCTTTCCAAACTCTCCCCATCTGAAGCTCACTGTATTTCTGCTCTCTACCCACTCCCACACTCTCCACACCTCTCCTGTAAACTCTTATTCCCGTCGCTCTTTATTCATTTATGTGCATGCATGCATATGCTAGCATACAGTGTGCAGGTACACAGGCATATTCATTGTCACGTGCATGCACAAACCCAAACATATACGTTAATTTTCATGCATAAACTCACACGCACACATATATACTCATATTCACTCATAAACACACGCAACACATTGCACGCATACATCTTCATGTGCATGCTCACACACAAGCACATACATTCATGCTCATGCATAAACATACACAAACACACATTCACACGTGTCTGCATGTGCACACTCACTCACATGCATACACACATGCATGTTCATACATATGTATGCATATTAATAAACCTGGTCACATACAGCATACACATTTACACACATGCATGTTGTTGCTCATGAACACAAATACAAACACACATAAACACATGTGCAAGCAAGCACATTAATGCAGTTGCACAGACACACACAAAGATATACACACACACACAGCAGCAGAAGAAAGGCAAAATCTTCACAGTTTGTAGTTATTTTTCCACAGAGGGAGAAAGATATTATGCATGAGAGAGAAGAATAAGAGGTGGAACTACAGAGAGGGAGGTTAAGCAGACTGCAGCCAAGCAGTGAGGATCATCAGTGATGATATCAATGCACCAACGCAGTGATGATTCAGACCATGAGACATGAAGTGAGAAAAGTGCCAGATGATAGAAGAAATCATAAATAAATAAAAATCGGATTACAATTTTATACAGCTCCACTCCAGTCTCGTTTACTTGGGGGGGGGGGCTGGATGGAGGAATTTGATTTCTATCAAGAGAGGAAAGGTGAACTAACTGAACTAATTCACATGAATTTCAACTCTTTTAAAGCTATGAGATGGAGCAGCTTGAATTAAGTTCTAGCACCTTCTCCCCTAGCTTATGGGGCAGGGTGTGGAGTCCGTCAACCCATACAACAGAAGGTTTTTTGGGATTTTTTTTTTTCCCCCCAAATGGCATGCCATTGTTATAAAGCTTAATTTTTGTTCTTACCATGCTGGTCTGGCCCAACACCAGCGGATGTCCACCACTGAGTGAGTGAGTGACTGACTGACTGACAGATGAAGTTAAACCAGAATGGCAGAGTGTACTTCCCCCATAGGCCGTCACTCATTGGCCACAATTTCGCACACAGACCATAAACCACCCAGCAATATACCAGGTTTTGACCCGGTCTTGTTTAAAAATCCCACTTCTGATAGTAACATCAGCATTTGAAAGTTCGGCTGTGAAAATTCTGGTCGCACAATTGTAGTCGGAGCTGACACCTGAGAAAACCCGCGTAGAACTTTTACTGACTGACTTTGTGACCACCTCAGCGACTCACAATACAAGCCGAAACGCATCAATGTTTAAATGTACTACCACCACCATCTACCAGAGGTGGGGAATCCAGAAAGCAAATCCCCAGTATTTTGTGTCAATCACCCTAATCAGCTAATTAGCCCAATTCTGAGGCAGGAGGAGGACCTAACAGGTAAAATATACTCTGCCTCTCAAGTGAAGGTGACAAATAGCTGGACTATTAATGTCGAACCACAAGAGTTTCAACCTCTTCAAGTAACCACTGCTACAACTAGTGTTATGAATACAACTCCTGGGCTACTCCTGCCATGAATACAAAGACAATAATGAAGATCAATGAAGAATTTCAACATGAAGGAATTCAGTTAAGATTTCAGGGGTGGTTTATAGCTAGGTAGCTATTATGTGTAGCTATTAGGCACATAGAGGGTTGGCTGTTAGACCCTTAAGCAAGGCCTTTAACCCCACATTTTGCCTGAGGGTGCTGGTCCCAGCTTTGTCGAATCAACTGTAAGTCGCATTGGTTTAAAGTTTCAACTGAATAAATGCATTAGAATGTAACCGTGGAGGGAATCATTTGGTCCAATCTCTCGCATTTCACCTGTCCTGACAGCACGGGTAATTCCGTGCCAAATCACCAGAAGGCTCCCGACTGACCATCTCAGATTTGCTTCATTACTTTTTGTTTTGATGCCATTGTTACTAATAATTACTGTGCAAAATTTTAGGCCAATATCTCCACTAGGTTTGGAGATATTAAGCCAACAAAAAGGGGGCATGGCCCCATATTTAGCATAAAAATAAGTACTACGATCAAACATCCACAGTTTGATGGCTAATAACTTTTAAGCTGTTCACACTAAATGGTTCAAATTTTCACACACGTCCACGTTCCACGTCCCTTTTTTGAAGGCTTGATATCTCCAAACTAGTGGAGCTTTTGGCCTAAAATTTTGCACAGCAGTTGTTAGTGCCAAGGAAATTAAAATAAAAAAATATGAACAAAATCTGAGATGGTCAGTCAGGAACTTTCTCTGAAATCTGGTGATTTGGCACGGAATTACCCAGCAAGGTAAGCAACAGTCTCATCCAACCAGCTCTTTGACCAGCCAGTGAAAGATATAATCTGGCACCAAAAACCAGACTCCACAGCCTGAGAACTACAATTCCCAGAATGCTAAATCACATCTTCCACACCAGGGCAGAGTTAGAGTAGGTTAGTCATTACCGAGCACCACAAGAGATAGGGTAATGGACAGGCAGATTCAAAATGTGTGATTTTTAACGCATTGAATATACGTTATTGTATGCACTTTTTAGCGCGTTATTATTACACGTAATGTGGACTCAGCGATCATGAATTTTTTTTTTTTTTGTTAAATTTAACATCTCCAATCCCACCCAAATCTGGAATGCCCAATTGGTGAACTATGTACAAGCCTTGCTCATATGCGACCTCGTGCTGTCAACTCAGGAGAGTGAAGACAGTTCGCGACTCTCCTCCGAAGCACGCGCCTGTCAGCCACTGCTTCTTATACACTCATTGGTTGAATCCTCGCAAGTTCAGAACGAGGGCGGAGGATACCCGAACATGCACAAGCTTAGAATCTTCCTGACGAGCGCCCGTCCAGCCAACAGGAGGCGCTTAAGCAATGAACAAAGCTACCATTTGTATATTACCCTTCCCGGCAGATCCTTCCCAATTTGCACCCCTGTAGCGCAATGGCCAATTGTGCGCTACTCTGAAAAGGCTGCCGACCACTGCCGGTTGGTACGACCGGGGCTCGAACCCGCGCTGTGATAGTCACTTCTGCTTTGCAGTGCGATGCTTTGAGTGAGCTATCTGGCAGCCACATGAATTTTTTAATTGCTTGGCTTTTCATAACACTACTACTTGTTGCGCTACGCAACAACCGGCCTACCTGAACACAAGTCTACAACTGGGCCTCATCTCGAGGCTAGAAAAGGACTTTACCAATGATTTGACCGCAACAGTCAAAATTGCTAAAAAGCCCCCCAAAATATTGGTCTTTTCAACTAAAAAATGCTTAAATATATTTTTATAAATGTGTTGAGTAATCATTAATAATGTTCTTGAGAATGCAGATAAAATGAACTGTTGTGAAATTCTTGATGGTGGTGAAAAGTCAAATGCTGCTGTCTGACATGCCATCACAAGGTCAGTTGTTTGCGGTCATGTGTATATTCACATCTTGAACATGCAATTCAAAAAACAACCAATTCCTTTCTCACAGTGACTCCTCTCAAACAAAAATAAAATAAAATAAAAAAAACAAACAAACAAAAATGAACAAGCACAGCGAGCTGGTATTCTCCAGAGGCAAGTCCATAAATCAAGCACAAATATGCACATAACAAAAGCTCTGACGTTTCACAAAATATGACAGCGTCTTTCTGTCTACTGAACAGTCCCCCCACCCCCCACCCCATGTCAAACGCTGAAGATTAATGTACAACTCAGGGCTTCATTGTTTTTCTTGGTGAGCAATATGAAAACAGTTGTGTAACATTAAAATGGAGGCATTAAGTATTGGACCACAGTATCTCTATATTACAGGCTGCAGGTGATTGGGTTTGAGCGGGATTCATTGTGAAAGACTTCGTTCACACAGTCGGTTAGATATAAAAAGGAAGCCCCTGTAAGGACTGACTGTCAGATGTCATTTCTGTAATTTCTGTCAGAACCCCAGTTCTTTCCGTGCTGCAAAGAACACTCCAGGCATGATTAGGAACCCAAATCAGAGAAACTTGCCTGTTTCATGTTGGCTCCTCCCCCTCCCCATAAGGAAAACTCTCAGACCATCTCCTGACGGACAAAGACGACTACCTCCAGCTTCACTGGCCAACTCTCTCTCTCTCTCTCTCTCATACCATGTAGTGCTTTGTTCAAATGAAATACAAGTAACAGGCGATAAATTGAAAAAACATAAATGTATATAACGGATAAGAAGATGTGTTAAATAGTAAAATGTATTGCAATTATTTTTATTACTGACATAATAATAACTATTGAAATTATTATTATTATTATTAACAATAATAATAATAATGATAATAATAATAATAATAATAATGCATTGCATCTATAGTCTGGCTGTAGTGGACATGTTCCATTTTGCCTTACCACTGCCTGGGCCTTATGCCGTATAAAAATGTATTTCCCCTTTAGAATGATTGAAGGGCCTCTTAACGCAATTTCTCACAAGCTTTCCCCAAAATGTCTCCTCATCTAACCCTAATGAGATGTTTTGGGTAAAAAAAACTATCAATTTTCAAGGTTTTGTTTTTCGCAACGGATAATTTGCCGTGAGCCGGTTTTACATTTCTACAACTATTTGGCCTTGACTTTCAGTATGCATGTGCAGCTATACCACATTTGCTCCTGACATCATGTTATCGATGCGTGACAATGTTGCTCAAGATCGGGGACGAATTTTCATAATTTACAGCAGTAGAAAGTGCCGTCAAATTTAGAGAGGAGAGAGGGCGTTTCACATTGGTGTTGTTACACAGTCACGTTTTGTTTAGCATGGGGATAAGGTACTGGATAGTCATCAAATATTTTTTTTTTGGTCTCAGATGTAGCCTCCTGAATAAATACCTTTTCTTTATTTATTATATAAACAAAAATTACTATCAAACAAAAATGTGTTCATTTTACAAAATGGCAGTTTATTTATCTTAGTATATCAGTATATCAAAACAAAACTCGCAGGACCCGAAGTATATCAGTTAACATTATGTTTCGATTTATTAACTTCAGTTGGCCTCAAAGGCTATCTGACTGACAGGTGTAGAAAGGTAGTGTATATTTCATTGTGTAACTGAATGACAGCTATTTACCGGACTTAAGTTGTCCAGATGTGTGGGCGATGTCTTTGCCATACCATTACTCGTACTTAAAGGTCCCCTATTATGCCACCAGGTTTACAGATAATTAGCCATTATGAGCCAGTTCAAAGTCTCCCCTACCTGACATCACAAGGGGGAGTGGCCACCCAGAATAATGAAATCTGATTGACTGCTTGGCTGAAGTTGATTAGTTCTTCTTGCCTCTGGTTGGTTACTTCCCCATGTGATGTCAAGAGGGGAAAGATTTTGAAATGGCTGGTAATAACCAAGAAACGGCTTGTAATAACTAATTGGCTGTGCACCTGGTGACATAATAGGGGACCTTTAACTAAATGACTATTGTGAATGACCAACCAACTCTTTGTAAGTTTTGGAATGAATGGTTGAAAATGATATGCCTGATAAAGTCTCTGGTTTATGTTTGTAAACTCCTATTTTTAAAATCAATTTTACCCAATAATGCAGCAGGAGTGAATTAGAAATTATGAGTGATTCATCAAGCCCTACATTAACACGCATTGCGTGCGCACTTTAGCGTATATAGAGAGATCATTTACGGTGGTCATTTTAGGTCAAACTGATCTTAAAAAGTACTGCCTATTTTGGTCACACTTTATCTCTATATATCTACACAAAAAATGCACACAGTCAATTATCAATTCACCGGATAGACCTACTGGTAAGCAACACCGGTTTCCCCAACCGGCGTATGGCAAAATATCCACTATGCTAATTTTCTTAAGGAGAATACATGAAACATAAAAACATAAAAACATAAAAAGGAGTGAAAAATCCGTAGCCTCAGCTCATTTTCTGTGACGAACACATTAAGGTTCACATTCACTGAGCAACAACAAACGCAATATCCCCCTGAGTTTCTGGTCCAAAACTTGCATAAATCTCCATGCACCATCTCATATCAGTCTCTTCCTCTGGTCTCGGCTGGCAGGAAAACAAGTATACACATCCGCCTCAATGTAAACAGCTGTAAAATTAGCGCAGTCGTGGTCCATTTAACTACTAAGATAATAAGGCATTTATTGTCAGCTCACTGCAGTCTAACTGTGCATCTTGTGTGCTAATGGCATGCTGTCTCGTCTAGCGTAATCCACAGATTTAAGGTGGAAGTGTGGGTGTCAGGGGTCATGGTGCCTGGATGAGAATGGCCTGATTAGATTGAAAAGAAGTACTCCTTTACTGTCAAAGAAAATCACAGGACGACCACAAGCAAATTACCTCCGTGTGGACCGATCGCTGTGTATTTTCTTTCCATGTGTTAGCATAGCTACTGCTTGCTCATCCCCCCGATCCAAATAGCCTTTGTTAGCTCATGAACAAAATGAAATCTGATGTTATGATTGCTGCGATTATGAGGGCCAAACTGCAGTTTCCCTTCAGAGCCATTGGCTGATGCAACTGTCGAATCACTTTCTCTTCAACTTAATAAATTCACGAAACTTTTTATCACCGCCATGCATAGTGACTTGAGGAATCTATTAGATGTTCTAGAAAAAGCCCTGCCTTTGTTATGGGTTGTTCCCTTAAGATTTTCAATAATTTAGTTTCCATATACTGTACGATGAGTTTTATACTGCAGTTTTACATAATTAAGGAAATTTGCTGCGTCATTGACTACAGAGCTCCATGTTCCTTTTCTTTCCAAGAAAGAGAGGGAAAAAAGGAAAAAAAATTCTCACACAAAAAAGTGGAGTTTGAATCTGGCCTCAGAGGCGAGGGGGGCGGGGAGAGGGGGAAAGAGAGAGAGAGAAAGAGAGAGGGAGAGAAGGAAGGGGAGAGTTTTTTGGGGAGGGGAGGGGGTGCGGAAGGAGGAGAAAGTAAGCGGTCAGGCCTCTTCCTGACGCTGTGCAAAGCGGGAGCCTGGGAAACTCACAGTCTTGGCCACAGTCTCAGAAATATCCTGAGCTGTAATGTAAACACGACTGAACTCTGAGCCCCCAACACCCCCCACCCCCTAATCTGACCTGACATTCCGTGGAGACACCCCCAATCTCCACCACTCCCCCACCTCCCCGCACACCAACCCCCGTCCCGATATCAGGAGCTTGCGCTCTCATTTCCTGCTTCGAACACACAAAAACCCCGGGGTACACGAGTCTTTTTGAAGTTCCTCTGAATAAATCTGTTTCACTCAGGACTCCATTGTCGAACGCCACACAAAGACATCTTGTGCCCGCAGCCCAAGAGAAACTAGAGTACGCCGCACTTACATGGATTGCTTTATTGCCCAAGAATCTTTCAGCCAAAATCCGTGCGGATATTTTGTCTTTGAGGCGCAAAATTATCCCACGTTCAGTTTTCGAAGGTGTCACTGAACAGGAAAGCGCAGGGCGGTGAAAGGCTTCCAGATGTTTACTGTGACCGAGCCCTTTGTTTACACACAGCCTTGGAACTTACATTATGATCTTCCCCTTGAAAGAATCAAAAACCGTCTATTTTAACACATGTTGGCCTGTCAAGTAGGTGCAAGATGTACAGATTAGAAATCAAATCTGGCGATAAAAGCACTTGCTTCCTTAAATTTAAAATACCCATGTGTGCATGATATTTTCTCGCCTACCTCACAGTCTGCTGAAAAATACCTGCTCAGATTTTAAACTTTCAAATGCAACCCCTTGATATTTGATTGAATCAAGAGCAAAGTTGCAGGTTCTCTGAGCTTACAACTTTGCATTCTGCACAACAGTTTACCAACATTTTACACTTTCTTGTGTGTGCATAAGGGTGCGAGCATGTGTATGTGACGCCACCTTATTTGTTTTGCCTGTATGCATAAATGTGCATTTCTCCAGGTCATGCCCCAACCCACCTCCCTAGTGAATGCATCCACCTGAAACGGAGTTCCCACACGGGTCTAATTTCAGCTGTAGCAGACATAGCGTAGCACAGCGCTCGTCGATAGCTGGTTGACTCACGCTCTTTCTTTCTCACATCCACTCTCTCTTCCCCTCTCTCCAATTTACACTGGGCAGGAAAAACCTGACAGACCTCAACAGCTCTCCGTGCCACAGAAATCAGAGCAAGCCTAAATGGAATCCCCTCTGCCCCCCAGTTCCAACAATGCAACACGGTTTTCTCCTAATTTTCAGCTGCGTATGAAGATTAAAGCTCTGTGGCCTCATTAACGTCATCTTTCAAAATGACGCAACAAACATACTTCTCCTCCCGTGCAGAAGTAAACGAGATTTAATTGTCAAAGAATCACTCAAGTTCGAGTCAATGTTTAAATTTTCTCCAACTTCGCCCAAGAACAAAAGAACAAGTGAAAGAACAGCACTCAAAATGTTTAACGTGCAAACTCTCTCTGTTAGTCAGCCTGCTAACATGAACCACTGAACAGTGCTTATCGGAATAATATGATAACAAAATCACGGGCCATGAACACACACTGAAGTATGTTTACAGTACAAGCCCTCCTTACAGAATATTTACCACTTCAATCAGCAACCACAACCCAGGAAGAAGATTGTATGGTAATGGTAAGGTATTCTTTTAATGTATACAACTACTAATAATTGTGGCAATATTGTTCCAAAAAAGATGCAAGAACACACATTGTTTACAGTATGCACTGGATAATGAAACGTAGCACCCAATTTTATCCCAGCTTCAGCTCAATCCCCTGTTATAGGCTTGCCTTACACGCAGAGCCCAATGCCACACACACAAACAAACACTTATGCACAAACGCTAACAAACACAGACACATATAGTACACACAAGTGCATGAACACAGGCACACATGCACACACACAAACACACAGAAAACCACATGCACAGAGGTATGAATGCAAACACACACATGCATGCACACACACACACATGCATACACAAAGACTGTCACTCTTTTATATTTGTTTTCCTTTCATCTCCATTATGCAACCTTTATCTACCAGTTTCATCTTCTAACATCTGGCATCAGCTCAATTTCCCCCCCAAATTTTAATTCAAGCAGAACAGTGGTCATAATCTACAATTTCACAGGTAGTATCCAGTAACAACTGTTAAATGTCTGGCATAAATAATACAGTAGGCTTCAGGCCTGTTAATGGAAATTTACGATAAAATAGCACGACAAGTTTCTACAGGAATGAGGGTTTCTAACTCGCTGAAAATGCTGTGACTGTACATCATTCCCCGATGAACTACAGGACTGAGGCTCCACTCCACTGACAAAACACTGCTGTCTGGAAGTTAAAAAAAGGTATCATACTGTGCATGCAACAGTCCAAGAAAAAAAAAAAAAAAAAAAAAAATAAAAATTTACGTGTTAAGGGGAGACGATGTGGTACCATCCGTAACATTTCCAAATCACAGCCCGCATGAGAACCTGACCGGGCAGCTGAGGGGGTCAAATTCTCCGACTCTGTTGTTTCGTTCTGCAATCCCATCACTACGTGTAACCCTCCTTGCTTTTACAGACATCTGAATAGTGTGTGTGTGTGTGTGTGTGTGTTTGAGCATGGGGGGGGGGGGTTAGGCCAATATGGGCAAAATGTTTTCCTTTCAAAAAATCTGATCAAATAAATAAATCAATAGATTAATAAATAAGCAAATGCACATGACCATTTGGAACTGAGTCAAGTTAAAATGTCAAACGATACTAATAATTGTGGCACTACTGGTTTTTAACACCCAAGAAGAGACGCAAGAACAGACTATGTATACTTGTATGCACTGAATAATGAAAGCTCAAGCAGTGAATTCCATCCCAGCAAGTAAGTAAATATATAAGTAAATAATTAGATAAAACAAATAGGAACTGGTACCTCAGAGACCAAGAGCTTTGTGGTTCGACAAGTGTGATCATTTTCTGGTTGGCGAGTGTTTCTACACTGCAAGAATTTCAGATGGGGGAACAGCGCAGTAAAGGTACTCTGACAGCGCTATGACGCACATGTAATTAGCCGCAACAATTAGCCTTTCTCCTCAGTGTGTTCCATCACCAGCGGGTTTTAAACATGCAAATGAGCAACTATTCAGGAGTGAATGAGTGAATTGGGCAGAAACTAATTATGTTGTATGACCTATTTTTTAATTTTTTTTTACTCTTTCTTCCATTTAATCGAAAGCGCAATTAGAATATTTTGTTTGGACTGAGATATTTTTGAATGTGCGTGTCGATTTGAGTTGCATGAACTTGCCAAGATGCAGGCAGTTAGGGTGTAGATGCTTACAATTTTGAAGCCCAGTTTGTGCTGAAATACTTGGAGTTTTTATGACAAAACCTTAGCTTAAATGTACTCCATAAAGACCTCTGCCAATTACAATTCTACTTCTATCATCAAATGTGCAATTACATATTGAAAGTCCAGTCCAATGTTTAGTTGCGTGCAAAAATGTTTATTGCCGCTTATTCTCAGGAAAAAAGCTGGTCACATTTGAATTTTGTTTGAAATAGGTAAATATTTAAATCCATAGACAAGTAATATTTTTTTCAACATCATGGCATCTTGTTTGTAATTCAAGGAAGCTTCTCTCTCTCCCAGTCCAGAAAAATAACCAAGTCAGTCTGGCAACAGGCCAATGAAAATGAAGACAATTAAGACAAGATGCACCAGCAAGCAATATCACGCTGGTCATTATGAGAGCCATAAATCAGCCACAAATTAAATTTGTCCCAGCCAAACCCCACAGAAACATTATCTTGCTAATTAAGTAAGTACAGTGTAATTATGTTTATGGTAGCGCGATGCAAAACAGGACCAGGCTACCCTCCGCAATTGAAGATAAGTACCTGGCTGTTCAGCCCTCATTTATCAATGTTTGAAAGTACTCAGAGATGCCCAGCATTGTGTAATACAAGGACACTCAAATCAGGCTCTGTAGGCCACTGGTATTGCTGTTTTTCCAGTAGTAGCCTACTGCCGAGCCACTTGATCAATTAATACCACAGATCGTTTGGGAATTCAACATAACTGGAGCCCGATGTTTATATCATTCCTGATTACAAGGGGAGGGTGAAATCCAGCATTAATACAGGCCATTTGGGACAGGTTTTTTGCACTTTTAGTCTAATGAGAACACAATAACCAGGTGCATTGTTCCAATTCATTTGCTGATCAGTAGCTTATAACAAATAGCCTTGTTGAATTATTTAATGAGCACCCAGCTATTTGACACATTCAGTAACTCGGTGTTCTAGGGAACCTTAGTCTTATCACTGGGAAACTTGAAAATAAAGTAAAATGATTTGTTATGGGTGAAGACTAATTATCAGATTAAAGTGCTTTTTTTGCACCTTCTCTATTTTCAGCTAAGAATGAGCCTCGTCATCAGTGTACCATGGCTTTCAATGCACTTGTGATTAATATTTCTTGTTGGCTACTGACAAATCAATTGGTTCAAATATTTGTTGGATTACCAAGTGAGTCCCATGATTAATTTATCAAAAAATGAACATCCTCCTGTTGATCTCTTTTGATGCCTTTCGCGGTCTTAAGAGGGCATTTGTGAAATCAACTATTTATAAGTTCACTGCCATAGCTGACGAAACAAGTCCCACTATAACAGTGATCTCACTGCTAACATGACAATGTCAACAATGGCAATGCCCAAGTAATAAAACAAACTAAGCTCACAGTTTTCACCCTTTAAAAGCGTTTTAGCACTTTTTTTCCTACTGGACCCAAACAACACTGATACCTCATGAAGCCTATGGACCCGTATATACAGTAAGTCTATTAAATGCAGCTGCTGTATTCAAACCTGTGGACCTACAGGCCTATTTTAAATTCTAGTGGAGATCCCAAGGTTTCCAACAATCCCAAAAATGACCAGCTGAATTAAAGGGGAATGTGTATAAAATGATCTACAAGATCTAGATATTTTCCAGCTGATGTAATGCTGTGGCCATTAAAACATGACATCCTAGCTTTGGATATTTCTCTCAGTAGAAGTGTGATGTAGCTTCAGTGAAGCACTGCAACCAGAGGACACAGAATATGTATGTGATATTGTCCCAGAATATGTAAAAATGCTTTTCCTAACTTTGAACCTATTTAAGGGAAGACTTAAGTGAAAACCTAAAGTTTATCTGGTTAATGTCAGGTAATTTTCCTTCTTTATTTCATGTCCCCTTAAATGGTTACAACCCACAAAGCTTCATCAGCTTCCACTTGTTGCTTCCTGGGCAGTTTAATTTTAGGATTGCATCTCATCCTGAATGGGACTGGTACATGCCATCTGTGACCCGTTATGGTTTCACTGTGGGAAACGACACAAAGGTCAACAGTTCTTGGAAGTGCGCCACTAGTGACATCACATCAGGGAGGACTCTGGGATTTCCTCCAAAAGTTTCTCACTTAGGTTTTTTTCTTTTCCACCAAAACATTTTAACACAGCACAGAATAGCTCCCTATGGTAAACATAAAAATTATGCTTATGATACTTACATTTTATTCCTTGCCAAAAAAACTACACCATATTGACACAAGAAAACGCCATTAAAAAGGATTATTACAATATATTTTTCAAGAGCAACATTAGTGTAATAACTTGGTGTAGACATTAACACATTAACTGGAATAAGGTATTGCAGTTTAAATAATTACATAGCCTTACCAAAGACATCAGTCACTTTTCTCTTAACTCTGCGACTAAGCAAGCTCTCTGCAGATGTGTGATTACAATGCATTTGCACTGTATGCTGTTCCAACAGCAGCTGACATGACATTATTCGGCCTTCTTGTCATGCAATAGGCACAGTACTCAGCACAAAATGTGACCACATTAATCACATCACGTAAAGATTATGTGGAGTTGAAAATGTTTTCATTCTTCATGTGAACAAACTGACAGCATAATGCAACTGTAAATTCAGTTCAAGTTCTTGCCTCATTGGTGGAATTAACAATGAGGTACTAGACTACAGCACACTGCAGTTTTACAGGACTAAAATCATTTCAGCCAGCCTCACAGACAAAATGAATATCCGGGGCCAGCTCTAAGCATGGGCAGCTCTAAGCATGGGCAGTCGCATGCAGTTAGATACAAATCATTAGAAACAGTGCCATTAACACCAGCTCTGTTGAGCTCATGACGCATTGTTTTGGTTGAGACTGGTTCAAATGAGCACAGATTTTTTTGAGCTTCAGTTCTGCAGTTATTGGTAACTGTCCTACTGAGTGTCCATCTGTCCCTGTTGGAGAGCTTTAACTCGCAGCCGCAGTTTTTTATTTGCTTTTGCTGCTCCCATTTTCTGCCATTTGGATTATGCTTTGTAATTTGTGTCACAGTTCCCCTCGCTATCTTAAATAATTTTTGCCATTTTTGTGACTGACACTCCTATATTTCAGGCAAATATTTTGTAACTGTACTAAAAAGACTTCAAAGCTAAAGTCATTTTTGTCTCAGGGTGCTTTTGATATTTAGTCCACCCCCAACAAGAAGCAATATGAAGGAAAAACATAAAATAAAAAATCCCTCCTGTAGAATTTGTCAATACCCCTCCCATCTCACCTCCACCCCAAGACAAGAGATTATGGACTGTAGCTATGCCAGAGGATCCTTACTTTTTTTTTTTTTTTTACACATTCAGTGAGATTACAGGTGGGTACATCAGGCAAAAAATAAATAAATAAATATTCTTGAGACTAAACTGCAAAACAAATCCACTGGATGAAAACCATCTGAGACACTACAGAGTACCAGATCAAGGAGGATTTTCGAGCATTAATTGCCCGTTAAAGGTCGTGCCGCACCATCATGATGGGATTCAAGCCAGGACTTTGATAAAGCCACTCCAAAACCTTCATTTTGTTCCTTTTGAGCCATTCAGAAGTGGACTTGCTTGTGCGCTTTGCTGCATAACCCAACTGTGCTTGAGCTTTAGGTCACAAACTGATCTCCTTCAGGATTTTCTAATTGAGAGTAGAAATCACGCTTCCATCAATTATGGCAAGTCATTCAGGTCCTGAAGCAGCAAAGAAACCCCAGATCATCACACTATCACCACCATGTTTGACTGTTGGCATGACGTTCTTATGATGGAATGCTGTGTTAGCTTTGTGCCAGATGTAAATAGACCCTTGGCTTCAAAAAAGTTCCACTGTTGACTCATCAGTCCACAGAGTATTATCCCAAAAGCCTTAGGGGACATCAAGATGTTTTTTTTTTTTTTTGACAAATTAAGGCGAGCCTTTGTGTTCTTTTTGGTCAGCAAAAGTGCCCACCTTGCAGGTCTCCCATGGATGCCATTTTTGCCCAGTCACTTTCTTATTGAGCAATGATGAACATTGAATGGAAAGGTCCATTGAGGCAAGTGAGGCCTGCAGGTCTTTAGATGTTGTTCGGGGTTCTTTTGTGTCTTCCTGGATGAGTTGTTGATGCGCTCTTGGTGGAATCTGGTAGGCTAACCACTCTTGGCCAAGATCACCACTTTTCCAAGCTTTCTCCATTTGTAGTTAATGGCTCCCATAGCGTTTTGCTAGAGTCCCAGAGCCTCAGAAATGGCTTTGAAACCCTTTTGAGACTAATAGATGTCAACTTCCTTGTTTCTCATCTGTTCTTGAATTTCTTAAGAACGTGACATCATGTGATGTTCTATACCTACTTCACATTGCCAGGCAGGTTCTGTTTCAGCAATGTTTATATTCAACAGGGTTGGCAGTAATTATGATCGGGTGTGTCTAGTGAAATTGAACCATATTACCAATTAAATTTGTTTAATTGTTTGATTTAGTAACTAAAAAGACAATTACTTTTTCACATAGGGTCTGGTTGGCTTTGATAGTTTTTTTCCTTCAATGAATGAAATCATCATTGAAAACCCGCATTTTGTGTTTACTCGGGTGATCTTTGTATAATATAAAACAATTAATTGTTGATTTGCAACATTTAAGCGGGACAAATATGCAAAAATAGAAGAAATCAGAAAGAGGGTAAATGCTTTTTTACTGTATACAGTCAAATACATTTTATCCATAGGATGACATTATGGTCAGAAAAAAATATAACTCTTTAAAACCTCAACTCCGCAACCTTGAGACTAATCTGAGAGATGCTGGTTTTCAGCTGCCCTCCTGATGATGCGGAAAGCAGAAAAAAAAGCAAAAGGGTACCCCTGGGCACGAGAGCACGGCAACAGCCGAACTGGCCTTTGACAGAGTGACTGGCCTTCGAGCTAAGCCACACACATAAGCACTAAACGGCAAACTCGAACGCTTATTTATCCCGCAAAATAAATAAATAAATAAATAAATATAAATCACGAATGAGCTACATCTAGCAGAGAGAGTTCAGCTTCCTTCAAAGACCCGCCCCTCCCCCTGCAGTAACTGAATTAAACATGAGCCACGAGCAACGGGAGGCCAGAACCACCGCTGTTACCGAAAACAAAGCAGACGGATAGACGGATCTCCAGTTTCACCCAAAATAAACACTCACGTTATTTGTTTATTTATTTGCCTTTTTTGTTTGTTTCTGCACGGTTCTTTGTTGTTGCCGTCTTCTCTGTTACAGTGATTACCGTTCGCGGGTTTTTTTTGGAGTCAGGCTCATCCGTTTAGTTCGTTACACTCGCTCATTTCTTCTTGTCAGAAGAAATAAAAGCCATATGAAACAGGTAGGGTGGGAGGAAAGGGATATTGCTGTCTATGTGATGGATTCCTGGTGTTTTAATGTTAATAAGAGAAGTGTGCTGTGAGAGGGCAGAGTTTCAGCTGTTTTAATGAATCAATAAAGCAAATATTGTAGAAGCATAATTGTGGGCCGATTATTTCCACCAATAACATCTCCATGTAAATAACAATGGAGTATAAATGTTGAATAATCGAGTAATGCCGCCATGCATTGCACCTGATGTCCATTACAAGGAAATGAACCAAAGACAGTGCTGTAATGATGAGCAATTGGCGAAAATAAGAAGGGTGTAAAGCAGGGGTCTCAAACTGGTCCGTAAAAGGGTCAAGGGGCTGCAGGTTTTCAATCCAGCCTAGCAGAGGCACACCTGATACTAAATTAATCAACTGATCTCAGCCTGCACAGTTGATTAGTTGTATGAGGTGTGCCTCTGCTCAGTTGGATTGAAAACCTGCAGCCCCTTAGCCCTTTGACAGACCAGTTTGAGACCCCTGGTGTAAAGATTAAGTAGAGATTCATTCCGTGTGTTTTCTGATTGGGAAAAAGTGGCTTGAGGAATCCACATTTTTGGAAACAGAAACTTGTCAATACCAGCATCCAAACCAGACAGTGTAATTCAATATTTCCTAAAACTTTCCTGGAGTACCACTTGCCCTGCATGTTTTAGATCTCTCCTTGCTCAAGCACAGGTGATTCAAATGATCCACTCATTATCCAGCTGCTTAAGGGGCTGATAACAACCTGATCATTTGAGTCATCTGTGCTGGAGTGGGGAAAGATTTGAAACATTGAAGACAAGTGGTAGGCTACTCCAGGAAAGGATTGGGAAACACTGACGTAAACCTTATGAGTGGGAGTGCAATGTATGCTAAATGAGCTTTCCCGCTTGGCTACTAACTGAAGAACCCAGAGCAATAACACGCCTACCTAAGAAAATGGCCAAGCTGTCACAAAAGTTTGTCTGATGTCTACCTTTTACAAATAACCAGCAACACAAAATCGAAACCATGCCACATTCCCGCAAAACTTCGCACCACAACACTTTGAAGTTGATACATTTTCACCAGAACCAAACTCATAAAATCGCACAACCTGTAACAAACCCAGAGACGAACCGAGTTTTCGATTGTGTGTTGCTGGTTCTTTGAAAAAGGTAGACATCTGACAAACTTTTGTAACACCTTGGCTGTTTTCTTTAGTAGGCCTGAATAAGGAGCCTGAATGGCAGATGCAACCATCCTCTTGACAAACTATTACATTGGCAGAATTATGCATTAAAAGGTATGTAAAAAAGTTCCCAAGAAGGTGCAAGTCCCTAGGATCACAACTTACGGCATGGAGACATAAAAATGGAACTTTAGTCCTGGGTAAATAACTTGTTTTCGAAAAGAACAGTGTGGTATGACTATGGTAATCTGTAATACAAACGATCAACTTTCACCGGCAACCAAGTTTGGAAAAAAATGGCTAATTTTTCAAGTTTACTGAGCTTGCTAGGCCGTCACAGTGCCTCTTTAAGTTTGGCCTAAGGGTAGTGCAACAAGAATGGTTATTGTACTGGTGAAACTATAGGACTTGCTCTTTTATGCACAAAGGTGTTCACTGCAAAGCTTATATGATTAAAACTGAAACAGTTTGACTCATTTGGAAATGTAGTTTCACCTAATGGTGGCGCTACGGTAAAAGTAATATTGCCATAAAAATCAATAAGGTTGATTTTTTTTAAGGTCCCATAAATACTGTTTGTTATTGCATTTAGAAATGTGACACTTTACCTGGTGGTGGTGCCACAGGAAAGGTTGTACGGCCACATAAAACTGCACGTACCCTCAGGATACATTTTGCAAATATTTCCCTAAATGAACAAAAACGCACCCTATCTGTCACTGAATTTCTGATGGCATTAAGGGCTGTATTTGTCAAACATTGGCACTGCTATGGCTGTGTATCAACAGTGTAACCGAAAGCAGGCAGGTAAATATAGAGCCTTCAGGCATCTTCTGACTCAAGCTGCTGCTGCCACCCCAGTAATGTCTACAACAGACATCTGAATGGAGGCAGGAGTCAGCAAAGAACTTTTCACAATGTTACAATTGAGTCACTAAGAAAACATCCAGTATCACAAACAAATAAAAAGTTCACTGAACAAGGTAAGCAAACACCAGATACAGACTGGCAAAGTCACAGTAAGCCCCACTATTGTAATGCATGGCTCACAATGTACAAGAAAGCTTAATGGAGTTTTGAGGCCTACTCTAATACAGTGCTGCAACTGGCATAAATAGCACCATATATTATCCATACAAGTTATTTTTTTGTTTGCAGCAAGGTCTCAGTGGCTATATTGTCTCTCAGTCAGAGGTCATACTCTTTTACTCAACAACTCTCGACCCAAAACCTTATTATCACAGAACATTTGCACCAACACCAGAGGGAACAATGCCTTCACCATTTAATCACAAACAAGATTCTACTTTTATCAGCAAGATTAAGTTTGCATGACAGCCAGCTTCGACAGACTTATCACAGAGAAGAAAGGAGCACATTTGTAGATGGTGAGAGATTATGACATGTTTAGAGCAAGTCTACTGTCGTGAAGGGATAGCCTGCGGTTCACTTTCAGGCAAGGCAATTTTGGGCAGCCCAGTTTCTAAACATTTTTGGAAATTTTTTAGCAAAGGAAAATATTCAAGTATCTCAAAATATCAAACGTCCTGAAATGTTTATACAGGGTGTATCAAAAAAAAAAATGACCCACTTTGAAAAATTGCCCTAAAATTAATATTCTATAATTTTTTGAAAATCCTTTTACATGGGTTGATAAACAATAGTTCAGTGCTTTTTTTGTGCAATTGCACATACTCAACATGTCACGCATGAGTGAGCACAGGCTAGTTACGTTAATTGCGATGCATCTGTTTTGCGCCAAAAAGTGCTGGGATGAAAACAGGATCTGAGACCATGAGAAGCAAAGTTAGGTATGCCTTTAAGTGTCCTAAAAATTTTCAGGAAATTTCTTTAACCCTTTGCTCTCCAGGTGGCTAACAGTCCTGTTATGTCATGTTATGTAATCAATGAATGGATGTCCCCAGAATGGTGCAACAGAAATGGCCGATTTCAGAGAGCGTGGTGGGCACAGGATGGTGCCCCACCCTACAGACGGAGGATTGTAACAGACCGCCTTACAGAACTGTTCGGAGAACGAGTGATTGCCCTACACCGCGATGTAGAATGGCCCCCGAGGTCACCGGACTTAACCCCTCTCGACTTTTTCTTGTGGAGTCATCTTAAGTCAAAAGTGTACGTTACTCCACCTAGGGACCTGGATGACCTTGAGGAAGGCATAACGGCAGAAGTCAATGTTCTCAGAAGGGACAGAGCTTTGATCCGCCGTGCAGTGTACGATATGCTGAGGAGGGCCCAAATCTGCCAGGAAAGAAATGGTGGACATGTTGAGGACTGAAAGTAATGGCAATTTGTGATAAACAAAGGCCATAGCTAACGTTGCTTCCTATGGTCTCAGATCCTGTTTTTATCCCAGCACTTTTTTGCGCAAAACAGATGTATCGCAATTTACGTAATTAGCCTGTGCTCGCTCATGCGTGACATGTTGAGTATGTGCAATTGCACAAAAAAGCACTGAACCACTGTCTATCAACCTATGTAAAAGGATTTTCAAAAAATTATAGAATATTAATTTTAGGGCAATTTTTCAAAGTGGGGCAGTTTTTTTTTTTGGATACACCCTGTATGATAGTGATAGACGAATGTAAAACATTGAACAGAAACTGCAAACATTGCGCTTAACACAAACAGAATTGATCGAGTGAATAGACTGATGTGGCTGCACGTGAAGCAGACTCGCCATCTCCAACGCGTTGCACATGGAGACACAGCAGAGGTAATTAAAATAGTACCTGGCTCAGTCACCGCCGCTGGCGCATATCAGAGCCCTATCAATGGATCTGTATTTTCAATCTTTGATTAAGCACAAAACGCAAACATCGCCACTCTCAGGCGGGGCCACGGGTTGCTAAACCTACAGGTTCCCACAACTGTCACTGCTGGGAATTCGGAGAGACCAAGACCCTCCCACTGCGCTACGCGCTTTGTCACTCGAGGATATCAACAAATGCATTTCAATGCATGTATAGTCGACATTAAAAAAAAGCCAAAATATATGCTCATTGACTAATTGCGATCATGTACAACTCCCGTTCCTCAGAACAGGTTAGAAGACTGTATTCCCTAAACTGCTGAACTTCTAAAAATGGGATATGACCTCGAAGTATACAGTAGACTGTCCCGGCAGAATATGCCTGTTTAATAATGCTGAATTGACACTTGGAATGGCAACACGTGCTAGGAAATGGAAAGCCTCAAAATGCGGCGCCAAGGCCAAAAAACCACAGAAGACTGGCATCAATTAAGTTGGACCTAAGCATAAATTTAATTGTAATTCATTGATCAAGAGGCCATCACTTAAATAATTATTATATATCTGTTAACAGGGCTTGGTTTCCAACAGTAAGAATTTTGACAATAGCCTTGCCCTCTCTTGCGCCCAAGTGACTTTTCCCGCATACTAACCTACATTGGGGAGGAAGAATAATTCTGTTGCACAAGATGATGCAAACTGCCTTTTGCCCTGCAGCTTTTTAAAGATATTGAACCCTTGATGTGGTTAAACCCCTCTCTCGTCAATGTACGCACCGCACCTCAAAAGCAAAAGTTCAGAGAATCCTTTTGCCCAATGATTGTCACAATCTTGTGGCCATGACATGTATACCTCTACAGAAACAGCCCCACACCTGTGGGCAAAAGACACAATGGCAAGGAGCGCGGGCAGATCGATTTTCACTCCTTGGCATTAAGATAGAAAACCAACCCTAACCCACAGCGGTGGCACCAGGTGTGTGTGGGGGGGTTGATGAGAGGTTAGATTCCCAAAAAAATACTCAAAAAACAATTGTCGCTACTGGTTACGGGCAAGGCTCGTATTTTTTTTTTCATGGGGACCAGATCCATAGTGGTTCCCCTGGACCAAAGCATCAGAAACATACAAAGAGAAAGGAGAAGTCTTCTCTCAAAGTGCTGGTTCTGTGCAGAGGGTAATGCTAAACTGCACAAACTGCGGCCTGAAATCCAGATTAGGACCTTTCCCCACAAACTCTCTGCCAAATGCAGCCCAGTGGCAATAGAAACAGTTTTATCAGTTCAGAAACTGAAAGGTGGCATTTGGGGGAAAATTTTGTACCGTCCTCAGTCTGACCTCAGCTGGCGTCTGCAGTTCCCACACAGAGTTTACACATAGTGAAAATCTTAAGCGTCGACCCTCAAAATGACACTCAGACTCAATGTGTTTAGCTGATGATGTTATTAAGGGCAATATAGTCCGCATTCTTTGCACACTGTTTGTTTATACAGCCATATACTCACGTAAGCTGTTTCAGGTTATAACTCACGGTGCAACAGCAGTGTCGCACTGGGAATTCAGCCTCAAAAAGTTTAGTTCTACAACCTCAATGCAACAGTTACGTAACGGGGATTTTCAGAAGAGGTACCTGTTCCTGTTCCTAAAGATTTACGGTAATGTAAGTCTTCATTTGAATGCTAATTTGGCATAGCTTATTGTATTAGCATACAGAGATCTTCAGCTGTTGGATGAGCAATATTTTTGCTTGAGTTGATGGCAATCCCGCAGGATGATAGAACTCCAGGAGCTTGGTTGGGAGCCACTGGTTTATAGTACATACTGAATCAAACATACAAGGTCTTTGCAGTGATAGGAGCCCATCTTAAAGCATTTATGTACAGAGCACAGTGTCTTAGCAATGTTCACCTGATGCAAACTATACTGTACAAAACCCAGAGCGTGCAGAAATCAGTTCCTCACCATTGAATAAGAAACAGAACTGCCTGCACATGGGAAAATCTATGGCTTGGCATCAATCCCGCCCCTATAAGCCTCCCGTCTAGATCAGCCAATTATGACTTTTTGGCTGCACTGCAGATGTTTTAACATGTAAATAAAAAAGAACAGAATTAAGTGAAGCTGACATTATCAACTCAAAGCGCAAACCAAATTAAATTAGATCAGACAGTGAGCACAGAGTTCTGGCCTTAAAGTAATTGTAAAATGGTGGTCATGGGGTAAATGCATTTACCAAACTGACGTTTGTCAACACTCTGTTCGCCTCTCATCCCCAAAAACAAGGGGATACTGCAGGCTTATGGGGGGTATTGGAATAGTACTGAATTGTCAGGCCTCACGTCTCAAACGACACTCGAGCAAATCGGACTAGTCACATGCTGCACTTCCTAGCCCACTCACTGGTATTTATGTGCCTGATTTCCGGGGCCCCTTTACCTCCTACAGTGGAGAGGACACACTTGCCGCGGCCAGTACTGCGCCCGATGCTTTATTTGCTGTCTTATCACGACGCCCTCCCCCCACCCAAAAAAAGAGCCTCGTGAATAAATTGACCATAGCCCGTTTTTAGGCTCCCAATGCCTTTATGTGACAAAAAGGCACTCAAATGAATGCTTGAGTAAATATGCAAATAAATAAACGGATTAATAAATTAATAAATAAAATAAGGGCCAGGATCTGGCTTTATGTGATACGCCAAAGCTGACCTGTGAACCACTACACAGCGAACCTGTAGTGTTAGTTCTCTGGCGAGTACAAAAGATGTTCTGTGCGGCGCCGAACTCTTCAGCCGGGCCCTGAATGGCGAGCTCTGTGCCGCGCTCCATAATGAACCCTTCATTTGGGAACGCGCTGTACGCGGCAGTTCAGCGCACCAAATGTGTGATCGTTTTCAAATCGCTCGCAGCAACAGCCCCTTCATTGAGGACCCGATCTTATCCGCTCGAAACGGTTATGCTTCAGATGGTACCCCAGCGTATTATGTTACCTTATTAAAATTCTTGCCATTTCTTAACTGTCACTAATAGCGGTAAATCCTCTCAGTAATGATGGGATGCTGATGTGTCTTTCTTTCGGCAGGCTTTTCTTTGCGATGGAAAATAGAAGCGTGTTGAGAAACGGGTTTAAAAGCACATTGTCCGTCCATGTCTGCAATAAACCGGGCGATTACGCATTGATTTGAATTGGATTATTTTAAACTGCCCTCAAAACTGGATTCCAGGCTGTATTCTTGAAACATCACGTGTATAGATTCACAGGAAGTGCTTATGGAACATATGTTGGTGTAGGATTGACAAAAATATCCATAAATGTGAACAAAAGCCCGATAAATCGCCAAATAAACATCATGTTTGAATTGGAAAAAAAAGCAAAATCCCTAATCTGATTGAACTCAGTCAGGTTTACATTACAAAGCTTCCCCGGATTACCATTACATTCTGTCAGCAATTGCTCAATTTTCGAATGGCTTTCTGCTGGCACAACAAATAATCTTAATCAAACACCACCAACTCACAGCGCTGATATGAATCACAAAAATAGCAGTATTTTCAAAGTTAAGATAATAGAATCCAATATCGCCTCTTTGAAGTACTCCATAAGTGTTGATTTTACACCTATCCAGGAGGGGCATGTGCTGGATGCAGATTTTTGTTCCAGCCAGGCAGTTATACACCTGATTCTACTGATTTTATTAGAGCTACTTTGTTCCGCTGGAGTGAAAGCCTGCGCTCACACTGGCCCTTACACTGCAGCAGCCTGGGTGGGGTCTTCTTTCTCCCAAGAGTTTGGAATTGAGAGGGGAAAAAACCGCATAATTATGTGACAACAGTTTTATGACTTCCTTCCTCCACAGGCTAACCACATACACTGCAGCTGTTCTTTATCATTATGCAAATGTGAGATTAGAGACACGGGTTTGTCAAACCGGCAGGGCTCTCCACAGGGTTATTTGTGTGACACGAATAAGTCCACGGCAGTGTTTAATAACGGTTCCGTAGGTTTAAATGCCATATCATTTCCAGGATTACAACGCATAAATGTCATCATTTCGTGTTGTTTTTTCAACCATTCATTAATAAAACATAGGCGTCTTCATATGCAAACCGAACAGCAGGCCACGAGGGAAAATGGTTTGACGTATCTTTTAAGTCTTTGAGCGGCACGAAATTTAGCCACTTCGCTGTTGCTTAAACAATCCCATTGCTGTGAGCAGTAGATTAGGTATTTTTGTGTGTACATAACACATAGCCTAGGTTAATCCAATTAGGTAAAGGTGCGCGCACTGACATGACATGGTTGGGATTGATCAAGTTGATCAGGCAGGTACCATGATATGCTTTCACATAGGCAAACCTTTATCCGGACAAAAGCTACCCATTGAAAAATAATGAGAAGGGACATTTTTAATTAGGCCGATAAAATTAGCTTAAAGGGGGTCAATTCACCGTATGAAATTTTTGAGTCGGAAAATGTGCAGTTTTTCAATGACATTTGGAGTCATTTGGTGCAAACCTGTGTTCGTTACGACTAGAAGTTCTGAAAAGCCAAGTGGTCCACTTGAGACCTACCCCACGACACCGAAAGCATCCGAAATGCCAGCGGTGGACACAGACCAACAATTTGGACTGGCCTTTATAAACCAATGCGACATTCTGTCAAGACGCCCTGCAAGGTGTCAGGAGGATGCTGAGGCTTTAACACCTGACAGGTGCGGGGGGAAATCAGAGAGAGAGAGAGAATACTTACGGCAATTCGCGTTGAGTGTTTTGAATCCGCCTCTGAGCTGTTCTGAGACTTTTGTTCCCCGTTAATCCTGCTGTTGTATTCGGGAGGTTGCTGCGCTGCGCTTCTGTTGCCCTTGGATTTTCTGTTACCCGGTCCCTGCTGCACGATGTTGAGAAGGTGGAGGGTGTTTTCGTGCTCACGGTCCGAGTTCTCCGCCTGTCCGCGCTGGTAGCGGCTTTCGCAGGTAGAGTGGTGGCGCCGGCAGAGCTCAATCCTGGCCCGCAAGCGCTCCACTATGGCATTATGCAGTTGCGGGACGGCTGACCCCCTTGGGGCCGGAACTGGCCCGCTCACCGCGCCTGGCATGGAGCCTACCATACCAACACCTAGCATGGGTACAAATCCGCCCGCAGAGGGCTGTGGTAAAGCTGTGTCGCCCATGTTCTTGGGGCCAATAATGAGATGTAAGTTTCAAAGTTGTTGATATTGATACAGCGCACAAGAAAAAGGTTTCTACCCTCGAGGTACCCACGACTATTGAAATAACCAGCAGTACAAAATCTAGTCTGATAATGGGCTACTAGATTTTAATACTTTTTGAAATTCAGTCAAAATGGGTTTGAAATACACATGCTTAAGCTATTGTATAAAAGTACAATATTACGAACTTTAAATATTCTATATACGTTGGATGATACGTTGGTCTCTGTAACAGTTTGAAGATGCCTACAGATGACTACTTAACTATTTAGATAATCTTTCAGTAAGCAGGTATCCGACTACAGCACGTAGCCATCTAGCCTATAGGCTGCAGAATCGGGAAAATACTCGAGACACTGAATAACATACCAGTTTGCACAAGACGCACCAACACGGCGAATTTGTCTTTCGTAGGCTAGTTATTTATAACGAAAAGCACTTCCGTTCTTCAAGATTTTCCCACGCCACACTCTGTCAATACACTCCGATCGCCTTATCTTAAAATGTAGAAACAGTGTGCCCAAAAATCCATTTGTGAAGGTAAGCAGTCAGACAAACTTCCAGGTACTTTCAAGGCATTATTCTGGTATTTCTCCTTAAATCTTCTCCGATCCGGGTGGTTAATGTAGGTATTGCGCAGTCTATGTCAGCCTGAATTGGTCCCTGCAAAAAGTGGAATTAAAACGCGAGATGGTGAGAAGCAGCGAGAAACACCGTAACGCTTTCCCCATTCAATCCGTTCGCAGCAGCTCGTCCGTGTAACAAGCAGTCTGATGGCCGGGGATTGAGGAGACATTACAGAGTCTCATTGTGGCCCAAAATAAGAAGGAAAAAAAATACGAGGAACGTGTTCTTCTGCGAACCCTAGTGATAGTTAAATGAAACTACACCAATACAGGGAAATACTGTAATTCAGCGGTATGGGCAGACGAAGCGCCGCCGTGTGGCAGTGAAGATTCTCGCTCGTCCCCCCCCCCCAGAAACCAGTTGGTTTCGCATGACGCTGGGGAACAGGCATTGGGACCTCAAGTGTAAGTCATCGTTGTCGAACACAGAAGTGTGCTGTGATGATTACACACCACTATTTTCGTCTAAAAGGGGTCCTGTTCTATTACTTCTCTATAATTTTTTGGTCAAAATATATTGAAAAATATTATTGTAGGCAATGACAGCAACAGCAACAAAAAAATCATTCTCACGAGTATATTGAGGTAAAAATATATGTGTGATAACTAAAAACTCTGAAAACATCAATTTTTTTTAATAACAATTGAAAGAAGTCGCAAATTTTATTTTTGTGACCCTTGCACAGCATGAATGCATGTTTGAAGACTCATTCCATTATTATTGATGCTAAAAATGTATTTAAACTGGTTTGAGGCAACATTATTCCACAAAATTATTTTGAAAAATTACCTCCGATGGTCAGTTGCTCCAATAAATAAGGTTACATGAACTTTGAGCAGTGTCACAGTGTTAAACACAATGGTTGAATGGAAGGAGCTCTCCGAGATTGTTCGTAGCCGCGTTGTGGCCTTACATGATGCTGGTTGGTCACTCAGAAAAGATTCTAAAGATGATGAATGCTGTTATGGCATTGTAAGAAACACTATTAAGTGTTTCAAAGGGACCAGTTTGCTGAAAACTCGTGGCAATAGAGGTGCAAAATGAAAGTTAAGTGCCTCTGACGTTCTTTATCTGTTTGACAAGTAAACAAAATAAAAACAGCAATTGACAGCACAACACCCTGTGATGATATTAATGGAGATAGGAGTGAAGAGATGAAAGCATCAAGATCTACTTTATCCAGACGCCTGTGTGAAAATGATCTGATTGGTCGTGTTGCTGCCAAGAGCTGGCAACATCAAAAAAAAGACTTGAGTTTGCCAAGAAACTCAAAGTTTTGGACACCAGTGGACTGGGAACAAGTCCTTTGGACCAATGAATCAAAATTCGGAATTTCTCACTCAAACGCGGAACTTATGTTCGCCATGCAGTTGGAGAACGTCTCAAAAATGACTGTAGAACCGCTTCAGTAAAACATGGAGGTGATAATATTATGGTTTGGTGTTCAGTCTGCTCAAAAGGAGCCGGTGATCTCATGAAAATCAGCGGAATCATGGATCAAAAGAGGCATACATTGCCATTTGGAAAGAGACTGATCGGTCGGGGATTTTATTTTCAACAAGACAATGACCTTAAACACACTTCTAAGTTGTGCAAGACTTATCTCAGTCAAAAAGAATCATCTGGTGACATAGAAGTTATGACTAGGCCTGCTCAAAATCAGACCTTAATCCGATTGAGCAAATCTGGGATTGGCTTGATACCAAGATAAAAAAATCTGTTGTAACATCGAAAGAATCACTTTGAAATGAACTTCAAACCATATAGAATGGTTTAGTGAGTGAGGAAATAAAAAAAAATCTGATAACTATGTCTGAAAGATTAAATACTGTAATCAAGACAAAGGGTGGCCTCACTAGATATTGACTTCTTCTCTCAAAAAGACTGTTTTTTTGTTTTAATGTATGTTGTTATCTGTTCACTTATTTTCATCTATATGATCCAATATTACATGAAATAAATACTTGAATAGTACTTTGTATCTGATTTACCTTCAATTTTAATCAGTGTATAATCATCACTGCTGTATGTGGAACAAGTATTTAGTGTTAATACAATTTCATATTAAGCTCCAGAGTCACTCAAAATGAGGCGAACAATTTAACACATTAAACATAACATGCATCAAGGACATTTCATCTAAAGTAATGCAGGTCATGAATGCCCACAGACTCATGAGTGAAAAGCATCTATATTAGTCTATGGGAACAGACGCTAGTAAAACTGAACAAGTTCATCCTGGAAGTATATTGTGGCAGTGAATGTCCTGAGTTGGGTGTCCAGCTATGTAAGTTGTTCCTTTTTTTTTTCATTATTCACCTTGGTCTTCTGTCCACTGGGGTGTAGTTAGTGAGCTTTTTTCCCTGTTGGTGGAGTAAAGGTGACTTAACTTTGCTTTTGTTTATCCTTTGAAAATGTGCGTCCTCCTGTGTCTCAATCGAAGATGGCTGTATCATTGCATATTTTATTTATATGCTCATGAAGCTTGAAAAACGTTCACAAGAAACCAATGAGCACTAAACTCGAGTCCTAGTTATGAACCAAAACATTAATAAAGACTTTTGAAAATGTCTAAAATGCTTCAATGTGTAAAGTAGCTGATTTGCCTCCATTTATAAAGCCACCACCAAGCCTACTGTACAGTCTGAAATAGGCCACAAATACCCCCAATTCAGCTAAAATTGTCTATCTCTTAAGCATTACATTTAAATATTCTAGCCTAGCTGTACATACTGTTCTGTACATGTTACGGGAAGTTAATCAGTTGCTTTTGTCCCACCCTATTAAGGTACTGGGGCTGTCTGACAAGAAGACATCACTGCAGAGCAAGAGAAGAATTGAGACTGCCCCATTCAATAGCGCAAAGAGACTTTCTGTTAATTGTGGGGAAGGATTATCTCCAGACATTCATGTATGGATTAAAGGATTCTCTGAGGGCTTCGGCGGGCCTTTAATCTTGAGTGCGTTGGAAAGTAATATCCCCATTTTCCTTTAGAAAGGCGCACACTTGATCAAAGGCTTTCGAAAAACGGGACTTAAAACAGCAGCGATGGACTACAGCCGCTGCATTTCGCCGGTGAGAGACTATAAAATGCGCACAAACACCCAGTTCAACCAGAAGAAATAGCCATTGTCTTCATTTGTAAAGTGTTTAATGGAAAGAGCTGCATGCTTTGGTCTGCTTGCCAGAGCCAAAACACACAGTGAACAATGTTAAAAAGAATAAGTTGTGGGATGACCAGAGAAATTACTTTTCATGCACAGACAAGAGTTCAATTACGTTTGACTAGAAAGCGAAACAACATAGTACTGTTCATACTTGTGCTGAAGTCTATTTAATTACTTCAAATAATTTTGCCATAACCCTTCTGGAGATGGTGTTAAGTAGAAGACATGGGAAATGACTCACTTGCTGGCACTCCAGCTGTCATACAGACTTGCACACACAGAGGCACACAGACACTGGCAAGCACATTGGCACAAATACACACCCAAACTCATCTTAACTCTTCTCTCACTCACTCACACTCCCAAAAACACACATGCACTCATATATTCACACACACTAGCACACTGAGATGCGGTGTCTTTTTGCATAATAATTAAGTATAATGCAATCAGGCTGAAGTGCCACTTGTAAAATCAGGACGTGTTCAGAGAATGTAGCTAGCTAGTAAAGGTAATGCCTAAATGATTCCTGCCCAGCCAGCATAATTTGAAGTGTGGAGTAGCCAGCTAGCTAACTACAGAGCTACATGCAATGCGGGCTGCTCAAAGGTGATGGTTTTTATGTAGCTCCGTCGCTAGCAAGCGGATTACTGTAGATGTCAAATGAAGACATGCACAAGTAACGTTAGTGCAGTACACTTCAACTGAGCCAGAAACACAAAACAAACATAACTAGCATAACTATTGATGAGACTGAGTCTTCATCAGGTTTTTGACTGAATCGCTAATAATCTTATTAACGCGTTAGCTGGCTTGATCAGCAAGCCAACTGATGGAAGCAACGTGCAGAGAGTCCTACTGGATTGTACAGGACCGTGCGATATGTTGCGTTTTTTTTTTTTTTTTATATTAATTTAGTTTAAGGCAACCTCACAGATTCAACCAAATAATCAGCTCATCCGATACGCTATATCTGTTGGTGTGCAAAGTTCGAAGGTTATGGCTTATACCATTTTTAGGAGTATGAAAGGATCATGACTCACTCACTTCTATTATCACCATATAAGCCTGCTATTGCAGGGAATACCATGGAAATTTCAAAGTACCACAATACGGTATTGAACTCCAGTATACTCTAGTTCCAAAGTATTGTGTTCTTTGCTTTAGCTATATTCAAATTCGGTGACTAGAAAATAACACTATTATTGAAATTAGCCCTCCCTCAAAAAAACTTCACTAATTGCATCTATATGCAGCCTTCAGTGCCAGAAAACAGTCTTCTTCAGCCGTACAAGTAATGCACGTTCTGGCCAGGAAGATGCCTCTAAAATTCCAGCTCAAATTTTAATCCCCTGATTGGCTGAAGGTTGGATTTATGGCTGTGACACTGCCCTGTAGACCCGCCCTGTCTCTTATTCGCTCTGCGTCTACTGGCAGAAATAAGAAAGTTCGCGTGTAAATATTTTTGTTTGTGAGCAACATTACGGGACCGATTTTTCCAATTTCTTTTTTTTTTTTTTTTTTTAACCAGCGGTGTCTTGGCCCAAGTGATTTCATTTTGGGTCTGTTGGGCCTTGAAGCAGGTATGTGGTCTGTGAGTGCTCTTGCTTAGATAAATATTCTTGTGCAATTTAGATCAGAAAATTAGTCAGGATGGTAGAAATATTATTATTATTATTATTATTATTAGTTGTAGTAGTAGTAGTAGTAGTAGTATTACATCATAATGTAAATGCACTTTACAATGAAAATCAAATTTATTGAAAAAACCAAGTCATGACACTCTTGAAAGCTGATTGGAGACCCATGCAGTTCATTAAAGAAAGAGCAGTTCTCCTGAAGTGCTTGTAGTCTAATAAATCAAATAAAAGGAAAATTACTGGGCCGAACATTAGCCCCCTTCGTTGAAAGGATGTTAATCATGAAAGCCTCGTTGCCATCCTTAGCTATCTGCTGAGAAATGATGCAGCAAAACAACAAGTCCTGCTGTATAATTGAGCAATTGAGGACCAGTGCAATCAGTCTTTCATTGTTGTTACCTTTCAAATAACATCATTATGTGCCTTTTAGCCAAGCCAGGACAAAATGTTCCAGACTTCAAACCAATTACTGGTGTATCTGGATGTGCTCCTTCCTGTGTACCCAGAGCTCTGTCTGTTAGTGCTTCTCCCTGCCAGTGTCCTGCTGTGGCGACATCTCTCCCTCGCCACAGATTACTGAATGGTAGCAGGAAAAGTGACAAACTGTCATCACCGGCAATGTATTGCTGCACGGGCAAACAAAAGCTGATTCATTTGAAGACTTTCATATTTTAAATCTGTTTTCAGGATATTGCCTGATGTTTCCCGAGTTCAGGAGAATTGCCAGACTCCGAGAGCTTCCTGTCCATTTAGGTGAGGTTTAGTTGGTACCTCATTATTGTTTCTGTCACTTTCTGTTATACCAAATTAGTGTCTGTGACCAGTCTTGATGTGTCTCCAACCAGAAGTTGTTTTCAGATGCTCCGTGGCAGCGATATACAGCAAAATGCAAGTAAAAACATATTCATGATAATCATCGTGGTTAGTTTTAGATTGCATCTTCTTTATAATGAACTTTGGCTGTTTCTTTCAAGTGTTAAAAATAATTGTTGTTGTTCAGCTTAATTTGTTGTACAAATGAGCCAAAAAATTACTGCCACCTGCCTAATATTGTATTCTGTTGGTCCTCAACATACCACCAAAATGAGCTTCTTCGAACTGCCACTCGCATGAATGCCCGGACTCAGGGTCTCCCACCCGAACATTTCCCTGCATCTCACTCCGCCTCTGCCTTGTTCTCTTCCCACAGTGCATCCTGGTGCTCTCTCTTTGCCTGATAAATGGTACACATATACCCAACTTTTGTACACAATTTAAAAGAAAATGGGACTCTTTGGACCCAACAACCTTCTTCCATTGCTCCAGTGGTCCTTTGTTTATACTTTCGGCAGTGAACCAGGGTTTGAAATAGACATTTTTACCAGTCTTTGTGATTAAATCCCCATATGCAGCGGGATGCAATGCACTGTGTGCCGTGCCACATTCACCCCCGTAACCATCATTAACATTTTCTGCAACTGGTGCATCAGGAGCTCCACATCAAGCATGTCGACAATGAAAACTGACTGTTCGCTTACCGTCAGTTAGCAGACATTGACATGTTCTGTTATTCCAAGATAATCAACATTAATCACTCCACCTACTGTATGCTGGACAGGCTTGAGACCCACCCCATTAAAACTGAACTTGTATATACTTTTTATATACTTGGGAATAACAACCCTTTCTTCCTCCACTGGGTTTTTGTTTTATGAATGGCAAGAATTACTGCAAAACCGCCCACTTGCAAAGCACCCCCCTCCCAACTAGACTCATATGTAAAACTTTGCCACAATAGATTGCCCGACTGAGTTTCAGTTAGCTGGAAGAGAATAAATAAAAATTCATCAGAGAACGCAAACATTACACGCACATTCATATTTGGAATGCTTGTGTTTGAAATGCAGCCTGTCCACGTGTACATGGCCTCGCTGTAACAGTGCAGTTTGCCTTGTAGAGCACGACCCCGGCACAGCTGGAACCTGTGAGCGCACAGGGGTCTGTCACAGGGAGATAAGGCGAGGAAGCCGGATTAGGGACTCTACAGACTGGGGTAAATGGAAGTCAGTCCTTTTCGGAATCAACAGCATGACATTCAGGCCTTTTCGGAATCAAGAGCGCTGCTTTCCATGCCAGTTAGCCTAAATATTTGTGTTGCCTCCGCAGGATTTGCCGCAACAAATAAGCACATATGATCGCCTGGTTTTCACTTGTCTGATAACATTTTGAACTGCACATGTTCTGGGAAGTACCTCAAACTCCATAAGATGCAATGTATAGCTATGGATCTTTTTGCTCAACTTATTTGCAAAGACATTACAGAAATGCTGCAGTTATAGTGGGGTAAAATATTACATAATTGGATTTCTTGGTATGCGCCATGTGCCGAGAAACAGGCACATTGATTCTTTCAGCCATATATTTCTGACACTGTAAAAAATGATAGCCTCATGAAGTTACGTGAACTTATTTCTTCTTTTTAACTCCACTTATCATGACAAGGTTTAGATAATGAACTCAGGTTCATATGTTTTCAAAAGTTAAAGTTACCTGATGTCTTGACTAAATCTGAGTTGAAACACAGCTTACCTTAAGTTGAGTTAGCTCACATTTAGTTGAGTAACTCTCATTTTTTTAGGCAGCTGAAGAACGTTCCTTTCTAAGTTGAACCAGCATAATATTTATTAGAGTGTATGCATGTTCAGTGTCTATTATCAGTTTATTGTCACATGGGCTAGATATTGGCAAAATCATTAGACAACCCAAACTACGCAGAAGGTGGCACATTGCAGAAAATAAAAGGAAGAATTCATTCACCCACAGGTATATTGAAAACTCCACAATTTCACTTTATTTGATGCGTTAATTTGGGAATTCAATTGAAATGTGAATATATTGAAAGCATAGTCTTATTCCAAATCTAATGACTGCTACAGACTCTAAAAAGGTTGGCACAGGGCAAATTAGGACCAAGTAGCACAAGTCAAATTGATAAGGTGATGTGAGACAGGTGAGCTAATCATGTTATGGCACAACCCTAAATCAGAAAAAAGTTGGGACCGTGTGTAAAGTAAAATTAAAACTGAAAGCTCTGATTTTACATTGTCTTTGTCCTATATTATGTTGAAACAATACAACAACAAATAATTTGATCGTTTTACATTAACTTGACTGATTTTTCAAAATATCAGTTCCAATTGTGATTCTTGTGGCAGATTTCAAAAAAGTTGAGAGAGTAAAGTTATTTTCTAAAGTATTCCAGGAATACACAGGCGTCCCAAGAAAAGATGTCTTGAAGTCAGAATATGTTGCTTCAACAAATTCTCATATTGTATACTTTCCAGCTTTAATGGTGCTTTCACAGAAGCGTAAGTTTACCTTTGCCTAGGGCACTGACACAACCTTATACCATGACTTTTTGCTGGTGACAGTCTGAATGGTCCTTTTCATCTTCGGTGTGGAGAACATCCATTTTTTCCCTAAAAAGACCTAAAATATTGATTTGACTGACCATTATACACGTTCCCACTGTGTGATGGTCCATTGCAGCTGTCTCTGAGCCTCAACTTCTCTGGGCTCAATGTCATCTGTGAAGGACAGTAGCTAAGTGGAAACGTGTTTTTTAGTCTGACAAATCAATATTCTGAGTGGTTTTTGGATAAAACAAGCTCCATAGACCAAAGATGGAAAGGAGTCCCAAAGCTGGTTTCAGCTTCAGGTCCAAAAGCCAGCATCTGCCATGGTCTGGGGATGTGTCAGTCCACATGCCATGGGTGACTCACACATTTGTGGGGGCACCATACATACAGAAAGAAGAAAGATATGTATGAGTTCTGAAGCAACATTTGCCGTCATCTATGTTGTCTTTTTCTGGGGCATTCCTGCATTTTCCAGTAAGACAATGTGAAACCACTTTCTACATGAATTACAAATGCAGAAGCCTGAAGTCCGGATTTGTGTCTGATTGAGAATGTTATGGCAAATTATGAAGTGACATATAGGGGAGAACAGGGTAATAACGGACTTACTTTTTGAAAGCACCATAGCTCCTTAACTAGTCATTCTATGTCAAAGCCCTTCCAGTGTTAGATGAAGGTGGCGTACCCCTTTAGGAGGCACTTAAGAAATGTGCCCAAGATTATTTGATTATGAATCAATCAGTGAAAAACAAATTTTCAGCACGTCCGTTATTCCCAGCTCATCAGAGGGTAATAACAGACAACCCATGGGGTAACAACGGACTGTGTAAAAATTATTGGTTAAATTAGACTAATGACTGAAAAACTGTGTAATAAATGAGTAAATCTTTATTTAAAACATCAGAGGAACTGAAAAATTATGAACAGTCGAAATAACATTGTATAAAAACTCTAAATTACCTCATAAAACAGTGAAGCATCTGCCTACAACTTTGTTGCCGGAAATGTCCATCCACAACAGTAAAAACTAGTGTATAAAAGATTATTTCCTGCCACCTTGAGGTGTGCAATGAAATTAAACATAAAACTGAATTAAAGCTGCTTTGCAGCAATATTGGGGCCGGGCAAATTTTGGCAATTCTGAGCAACAAGAGGCAAAAAATGGAGGATAACAAGAATGGTGGGAGTACATCGTACATTTTGCATTGGTTGACATTTGAACTAATAATCTCTGCCACCAAATAGCCTAGTATCCTTCGTCTCACTGAGCTAATTAGCAAGTAACTTTTAAGAGTTACATGCATTTCAAACTTCTTCTAGCGCATTTTAGGACTAAAATAAGAAATAAAGCAGTGACGATTTGTCAATAAATTAGTTATTTAAATACATATTAGTTAATATACAACTATTTTCATAATGGATTGATTATTTCAGGCATGAATATTCTCAGTTGAGGATATCCCTCTCTTTGACGTCAACATGACAGGAAGATGCTTGCTGCAGACGTGCTGCAACAACAAAAGGGCTCTCTAGTCTCGTGCATTGGGCATGAGACACACACTCACACACCACACATGACATTTCTCACTTTGAGAAGTGATGAAACCTCAGAGGCCAAGACAGGTTTTTCTGCTTAGTCCATCCATACAGCTGTCTTGAATTAGCGAGCTATCAGCCAATCCGAAAATAATATTTCTTGTTGCTGGGTCTGAAGGTTCGTAGTGAGTTTAAGTTGACAAAAGTTTCTAAAGTATTGGGGCTACATTTTGGTGAAAACTGCAAAATTGTAGCACGTACAGTTGGTATGGTAGGAATTTTCAAAGTTTTTAAATTTAACAGCTTATTGAGGAAAACAGTAAGTTCCTAAATAGGCAAATAACAAGAACATCAGAAGTTGCTTGAACTCGCAACTTCTGACACCAAGAACCAACTCCTAACTCATTGAGCTAATTGGCTAGAAGTGGGCACATGTGTGTGGCTTTATTAATCGACTCAGGGAGTTGTCAAGGAAGATTTCAAAAATTGTCAAAATGTCAAAATTTCTGTTATCAAGACAAAAATCTGATAATACATAAATTGCAGCTTGACAGCATAGAAATGTTGGTGATTTGTTTTTAGCAATAAGTGTTTTGCTTCATGAGAGAAAATCTAATGTTAAAAAAAGCCATTCTTACATTGACTCCAATTGTTCCATGACAGCAGAATTCAAAATGGTTTCAAAAATTCAGTTTTTGAGAAAAAATTCTGATATTTGGCAAACTTTATCTACCATGACTCTAAAATATTATCAATTTTTTTCAGGAAGATTGAAAATGTATTTATTAAGAATTGGCTGGTATATGTTTACAGTACTGTTTACAGTCAAACATTTTCATGCACTGAAGGCTCAATTTTTCAAATATCGAAATGCCGGGTGGTATTTTTGTGGAGGACAATCTGAAGATTCAGTACAGCAAATTTGGTGACAATTGAGCAAAAATTGTGGGGCAAGAAAAGTTTTATAAGTTTAACAGTTTTTGAAAAAAAAACAGAGTGATAGACTTCATAATTTGTACTAAGTGTAAGTGGACTAAAGTTTCTTAAGTATTGGGGCTACATTTTGGTGAAAGTTGCAAATCTGTAGCACATATGGTTGATTTGTTGTGAATTTTCAAAATTTTGAATTTTAGAGGCTTGCTGTAGCGCCACCATCAGGACTATTGGCCTGTTTTTGCAGCTGAGGCAATCTGGCATGGGACTGGACCTTTGTGCAAAGTTTGGTGATTTTTCATGTTTGGGAAATAGGATTTCCTAGGAAGAAGAAGAATACTGGCGAAAACAATAGGTTCCCGGCAGTTTTCGCTGCCTGGCCCCTAAATACCACAATTGCAAATGTTCATACAGTGACCACAGGTTTGACCAAAAAAAATTTCCAAACCCAATGTTTATCATTTGGCCCGAGGCACGTCAAACAACTTAGACAAGGTTACATCATGGCCGGAATAAGTGTATGGTACAGTAGAGCTCAGTCTGTCAGCAGAATGCCAAAATCCAGTCTCCACTCATTTAAAATTTTGGGCAGGGACACTCTTTCTGGTCCACCGCGTAAAATGCAATCATGCCGCTAACTTGCAATCTGAAAGGCGTAAATCAAAATGCAAAATAAACAGATGAATGTTTCAAAAACATTCTTGCACCAAAGTAGTGCTGTAAGAACTCTCTCTGACCAGGATTTTTCAATGCCAGATACGTGGGGCAATGGCGGACACCTGTCTGCAATTACCCCGTGATGTCCTTAATGAGGGAAACGGTGCACAGTGCATGCATTTGTTTCAAGGGAACGTGAGACATGGTACATACTGAATCTACGCAACCTGTAATATTAGTGCATCACGCATTCAGTTTTCATCAACATAATGAACTATTCGCGCTCAAAACCAGAGTTTGAGGGTCAGATATACCTTGTCAGTGGATATTATTGTTTCTGAGAGGCAAATCAATGAAATGCGGCTACTGCACATATACAGGTCCCATCCTCAATTACCTTGCACAGGAATAAGAAGGCCATCTATCGGAAAATAGAAGAAATGGGCGTGTCCGTCATTACCCCATGTCCGTTATTACCTTGTTCTTCCTTATGGCAAGGAAGGCCCTGTAAAATTGTACAGCTAAACATTTGCATAATGGAGGAAATGGAATAGTGGAAAATGCTAGACTTGCCCAACTGTTATCTTTCATGCCCAAACACTTAATGAACATGAACAAGACGTGGTGATGTTACATAGTGAACAGTCAAATGTGACAATTTTTTTGGACTCTTGCAATCAGCACACTGTATTCTCTAATTCATAACTCTTTAATTCATGAGAGAGCATCAAATAAGATAAGATAAGATACGCTTTATTGCACTCCGTGAGGTAATTTGTCCTCTGCATTTGACCCATCCTATTGTTAGGAGCAGTGGGCAGCCACAGAGCAGCGCGCAGAGACCAACTGCAGTTCTGAAGCCAGTTCTTGGTCAGGGGCACTGGTGGTAGAGTTCCTATGCTGCGTGTATTTGTGGATGGGGGAGTGTGGAGTACCCAGAGGAAGCCCACACGAACACGGGGAGCACATGCTCTAACCCCACACAGAAAGGCCCCAGACCGGATTCAAACCCATGCCCTTCTTGCTGTGAGGCAGCAGTGCTAACCACTACGCCACCGTACCGCCCACTCTTTAATGTGCAAATAATGTGCTGTTGTACTGTTTTCAATACTGCACAGAGTGAATGGACTTTTCTCACCAGTCATTTTTTATTTATTTGCATATTCCACGATTCAAAAAATTTCTTTAGAATTGGGGTTGTATAAAAGCCAAATAGATTCAGAAAAAATGCACTCATGTCTTGGTGACAATGAAATCTGTTTTATCTTGTCGTTGGATTGTGAAAAGTATCATGAAAAATATGTTCAGATATATGACCTGTATTGGGATAATGATTAAAATGTAAATAAAAAAAAAAAAACAAACAAAAAAAAAATCAGCAGGCAGTAATTTGCAAATCCCTTTTCACTTCTATTCAGTGAAAAAAAAGTATAAAAACAAAATCAGTAATGATTTGTTTCATAAACTTTATTGTGTTTTTTAGAAATAATTGTTATTACAAAATGTAATGTCTACAACACGCAGCTGGGACGAGTGCATATTTTCAACTGTGTAACATCGCCTCTCCTTTTAATAACAGTCAGTAGTCATTTTGGACCTGAGTACACTAAATGTCGTAGCATCAAAAGCAGAGTTTGTTCCCATTCTTGCCCAATATAGGACATCAATTGGTAAACAATACAAGGTCTCTGTTGTCATATTTTGTTCTTCATAATCTGCTGCCCATTTTCAATGGGAGACAGGTCCAGGCTTCAGGCAGTCCAGTCTCATACCTGCACTCTGTGACTCTCGAAAGACACGCTGTTGTAATATGTGCAGAGTGTGGCTTGCTGTTATCTTGCTGGAACAAGCAGGAGCACCCCTTAGAAGGACGTTGTCTGGAAGGCAGCATTTGTTGTACCAAACTATGCATATATCTATATGTGTCAATTTTGCTTTCAGGGATGTGCAATCTGCCCGTGTTGAAAGCTGCCTCATCTGCCTAATCTGCCTCAGACCACGATGGCTTTTAATATGCAGCTGATAACAGTTGGGAGGTTTGCTCTCCTCTTCTTAGGCCTTGAGAACACTGCGTCTGGTATTTCAGAAACAATTTGAAACAAGGACTTGTCAGACTACAGCACTCTTTTCCACTTCCCCATTTGTCCATTTCAGGTGAGCTCGAGCCTAGAAAAGTCAGTGGTGCTTCTCCATGGTGTTGATATATGGCGTTTTCATTGTGGTGTTGAGTCTTTACGTGCATTTGATGATGGCATGATAGACTGTGTTCACTGGACACAGGATGTCTGAAGTATTTACAACCCCGCATGGTAATGTCAGTTACAGAAGCATTGCGGTTCTTATCACAGTGCTGTCTGAGGGCTCTAAAGTCATGCACATCCAATAATTGAATTCAGCATCATCATCTACACATGGAGATTTTTTCAGGGCCGCTGGATTCTTTAATTTTTTTTCACTGTGCTATGAACTGTCCGTAATGAAATCCTTAAATTCCATGCTATTGCATGTTGAGAAACGTTAATCTTACTGCTTTTGGCATAGTGGCGAGCTTCAAGCCATCTGGCAGGTAAACAACCAATGCTTTTTTTGATTGCTCATTTTATACCCAATCATAATTGCGTCACCTGTTATTTACTCACCCGTTTACCAGTGAAATACACCAAACGGGTGTTTTTCTTAAGATTCCACGTTTTTCAGTGTTTACGTTCTTGTCTCAATTGTGTTGGAATGCGATTAGTAACTAAAATCATTGCAGTTGAATTGCAAGAAATAATGAAATTTTAAATATTTTTTTCTTTGTGTCGTTTCACTGAAATCTAGGTCAGCGTTTCTCAAACCTCTTCTGGAGGACCACTTGTCCTGCATGTTTTAGATCTCACCCTGCTCCAGCTCTGGCGATTCAAATGGTCATAATCAATCCATGAAGCTTCCTGGTAATGAGCAGATCATTTGAATCACTTGTGCTGAGGGAGGGAGGGAGGGAGGGAGAGAGAGAGAGAGAAATTCCTCCTAAAATGTAAAAAATTCAAGAAATAAGAAACACCTATTTTAACCAATTTAGCTGCAGAATCCCAGATTTCAAAGAGAGGAATGAGCTCTCAAAACTAAAAATACTCCTGGGAGAAGGAGACAGGGCAGATCTTGCTGTCCAGTACGTATCAGCATGCCATGACCTGAGGGACAGTGAGTTACCTAGACACACACACACTCGCATGCATTCACACACACACACACACACACACACACACGCACTTACACACACACACGCACACACACACACACACATCCACACACACACACACACGCACGCATGCATTCACACACACACACACACACACACACAAATACATGCATAGGATATACTGTAAATATGAAATTATATACACATAGAAATGCTTGTGAAAATATTTGATAATATGAATATTGTCATAATGAAATCCATTTTATTTATTTACTTATTAATTACTTATTATTATTTGTATTATTTTATGTATATCATCACTCACTGTTTTGTTACCTGTCTGTCCAAAAATGCTTTGGCAATATTGTATATAATACAGTCATGCCAATAAAGCTTATTGAATTGAATTGAATTGAAAAAGAGAGAGAGAGAGAGAGAGAGAGAGAGACTTTGATACCCCTTTAATTTAAACAGTAACAAGCAGCACATCAAAAACATTATAGAAACAGCACAGCAACGTTACAAAAAAACTGTACGATCAAACTTCAGGAAAAGAAAGACCACATACGACTGCTCAAAAAAAGACATACATAAATAAATAAGTAGATTTAAGGTTGAACAGAAAGAAAGGGCATTTTTTTTTACACTTCATAACCTGTAAGCCCTCCCATCCATCTCATGCCAGATGTACAGTAAGGCCATCCAAACCATGTGCAAAAATAGCTCCCCCGACACGCCAAACTGCCTCAAACCCAGTCACTTCATTTTTGAGCTCGGCATGAGCATACTCTACGCTGAGGCGTGCTTCGACAAACCCCCTGAAAATCGAGAGAGGGTCCGTTGGCCCACTCCCCCGAATCCTGTTTCGTCTGGTCACCCAAACTGCCAGCTTGGCCTCGCCAAACAAGAAATTCACCAAGCAGTACTTGTGTCTGTTTGCAAAACTGTACCCTGGCCCAAACACGAACAAAAGGTGAGTAAAACCCCATCATCCCACACAGAACCCTCAGTAAAGCAAACAAACAGAGAGAGAGAGAGAGAGAGAGATCTAAAACATGCAGGACAAGTGATCCTCCAGGAGAGGTTTGAGAAGCACTAATTTTAGTAAAAGAAAATGTACAAATCTCTAAACTCTGTATTTATCTACATTTTACACCCCGCCTAAATTTTCGTGGAATTGAGGTTGTATATTCATCCCTAACGCTACTTGCCAATGGCGCAAATGAAGGGGAAAAACCCTAATAATGCTCTTACAATTTAGGCTCGATTTAAAAAAAAAAAAAAATTCAGAATAATTATTCGCCAGATGGGGGCAGCATTTCGCGTATCATTGACCAGCATGGCACAGTTAAACCTGTACCCTTGGAAGTGCAAGAGGCGTTCCGGTGCTGGCAGCTTGCTCGCGTGATTGATGTGGCAATACCTGTGTTTTGCGCGCGGGCCGTCGTCACATGATGACCTCATCACTTTTAGCTCAAAGCTGGCCTCCCATCACGGAATGAAGCAGGCAGTCCCATCCCTCAGGAGAAACAGGGACTAACGCTCACCGGTTTTTATTTCGCCATCGCTGGCTATCATTGCCTCGCAGTGACCTTTATGGAAATGTGCCGCATAGTCAGCACATTTGGCCCCACTCTCAGAAATGAAGGTGTGATGGTGGCATATACATACTCCTTCAAAGACCAATTTCCCAAATGCACTGTGAGAGTGCATTAGCCTTCACTCACCTGCCCCCTACAACTTACAAAAATGCAGCATGCATAGCAGGGGAGGGGTAGACTATGATTTTTTTGTACTTGTGAAGTACCTCCCCACTGACAAGTGTTTGAACCCCTTTTAGGCACTTGTAGGGTATACTATACACTATTTAGTCATTATCTTAGCCTACTGCATTCATAGTTCAACTTGGCGTATACTTATTTAGGCACCAGTATGTTATACTGTACACCATCTTGTAGTTGTCTTAGCCTACTGTATTCACAGTTAAGCTTTGTGAGTACGTTTTTAGGCACTTGTATGTTATACTACACACCAGTGGTTCTCAAATCTGGGGCCGCAGAGCCACTGCAGGGGAGCGTGGATATTAAGCATGCCTAAAGTTGCATGAATATGATTCATGTGGTAACATAAACAAATGAAAGTGCCCTGATGCTAGAGAGGCTACTTTGCTAACCCAAATCTTTTTTTTTACTTCAATCACCAAAATTGTTAATGATTGATAATAATGAAATCCACAATTGCTGGAGTGGGGGGCATTAACTTTTTGGTCTTATAAGGGGGGTGTGACTGAAAAAGTTTGAGAACCACTGCCATACACTGGTATCTGGTAGTTATTTCAGCCTACTGCATTCTCTGTTCAACTTTGTGAGTACCTTTTAGGCATTTGTATATTATACTGTACACTAGGTTGTTATCATCTTAGCCTACTGTATTCACAGTTCAATTTTGCGTGTACCTTTTTTGGCATTTGTATTCTATACTTAACACAATCAAGCTGTCATCTAAGCCTACTGTATTTACTATTCAAATTTCTTTTGTGATGAAATCGCCTACATGCTGACATAGTATATGCAGATGCTGACTGTCAGTCCCATATTTACAGGTTGTATGCAGGCCTCGTTGGTTCTTCTTTACAATTCTCCTGTTCTGCTCACTTATTGCATTAAACAAATTCTGTCACAAAATGGCTGACAAGAGGGAAGAATGGAACAGGAAAGAAGTGGCCTAAATTTGACCATACAGTGCTGTGAAAAATTTGCCCCCTTCCAGATTTTTTTTGCATATTTCTCACTTAAATGTTTCAGATCATCAAACAAATTTTTATGTTTGACAGAGATAACCTGAGTAAATACAAAATGCAGTTTTTAAATGATGATTTCATTAGTTAAGGGAAAAAAGCTATCCAAACCTATCTGGCCCTATGTGAGAAAGTAATTGCCCCCTGAACCTAAACCTACCCTAGGCGACAACAACTGCAATCAAGCATTTGCAATAACTGGCAATGAGTCTTTCACCTTGCTGTAGAGGAATTTTGGCCCACTCTTCTTTGCAGAATTGTTTTAATTTAGCCACATTGGAGATTTTTCGAGCATGAACGGTTTGTTTAAGGTCATGCCACAGCATCTCAATTGGATTTAAGTCCAGACTTTGACTAGGCCACTCCAAAACCTTAATTTTGTTTTTTTTAAGCCATTCAGAGGTGGACTTGCTGGTGTGTTTCGAATTATTGTCCTGCTGCATCACCCAAGTGCGCTTGAGCTTGAGGTCACAAACTGATGGTCGGACATTCTCCTTCAGGATTTTCTGCTAGAGAGCAGAATTCATGGTTCCATCACTTACGGCAAGTCGTCCAGGTCCTGAAGCAGCAAAGCAGGCCCAGACCATCACACTGCCACCACCATGGTTGACTGTTGGTATGATGCTCTTTTTATGAAATGCTGTGTCAGTTTTACGCCAGATGTATCGGGACGCATACCTTCCAAAAAGTTCAACTTTTGTCTCATCAGTCCACAGAATATTTTCCCAAAAGTCTTGGGGATCATCAAGATGTTTTTTGGCAAATGTGAGACAAGCCTTTGTGTTCTTTTTGGTTAGCGGTGGTTTTCGCCTTGGAACTCTCCCATGGATGCCATTTTTGCCCAGTCTCTTTATTATTATTGAATCATGAGCACTGACTTTAACTGAGGCAAGTAAGGCCTGCAGTTCTTTAGATGTTGTTCTGGGTTCTTTTGTGACCTCCAGGATGGGTCGTCGATGTGCTCTTGGAGTAATTTTGGGAGGCCAACCGCTCCTGGGAAGGTTCACCACTGTTCTAAGTTTTCTTCATTTGTGAATAATGGCCCTCACCATGGTTCACTGGAGTCCCAAAGCCTTAGAAATGGCTTTGTAACCCTTTCCAGACTGAAAGATGTCAATGACTTTGTTTCTCATCTGTTCTTGAATTTCTTTAGATTGCGGCATTATGTATTGCTTTTTGAGATCCATTAGCTTACTTCACCTTGTCAGACAGGTTCTATTTAGCTGATTTCTTGATTCAACAGGTCAACAGGTCTGGCAGTAATCAGGCCTGAGTGTGGTTAATGAAATTGAACTTAAAAATGTGGTTAATCACAGTTAATTCATGATTTAACGGGGGGGCAATTACTTTTTCACATGGGCCTGGGTAGGTTTGGATAGCTTTTTTCCCTCAATAAATGAAATCATAATTTAAGAACTGCATTTTGTATTTACTCGGGTTATATTTGTCTAATATTAAGATTTGATTGATGATCTGAAACATTTAAGTGTGAAAAATATGCAAAAAAAAAGAAGAAATCAGGAAGGGGGCAAATACTTTTTCACGGCACTGTATCTACGGTGGGGGAAGGGGGGGTACTGCACTGCAGGACACATGTAGGGTGGCCTTCTGCTTCGCTGTTAATAAAAATATCAACTTGAAATATAAATTTATAGAATTATTTGTGCCTCGCCACTCTGACCTAAATGTTACCTGCTATATGAGCTACCTTTTTCTTTTCAAACAAATTTTGGCTTTGTCTTCTTAACTGACAGTGAGTGAAATCCTGCCCTTTATCACCTCTCCAGTACATCTGCAATAAAGCCATATGAGGGAACAGTGATTGTACAACGCTTTGCTTAAGAGTATTTTATGCACTAATTACAGTGCTTTTCAACCACAAGCCTTAGCATGAAGAAGAGACATGAGGGAAGGATGTATTTTGTAATGCATCGTTTATTTACAGTCCAAATCCTTTCTGATAATGCAGGTAAAACAGTCATGTGCGACCCAAATGTACCATGTCTTACTGTTACCGTGGCAACATAGGGCATATTGCTTCACAGATCCGAGGCATGGCATACATCGTTAGTAAAGCTGCACGTCATTTTTTTCCCCCATTTTTTTAAACAGCAAAATAATAAATTAATAAATTACTTCACTTTTCACACAGGATAGAAAAAATGTACAGCGGTAATAAAATATTAAACATTTACATCAATCAAATGACAGCTTACTGAAAGGCATGTTTTTCCTCACGACAGACATTACCAATGCTGTACCATCTCTTGCCAATCAAACAGCGAGACTGTTAAAACGAACACACACACGCACACGCACAAGACAATACTACACCTCTTAATCTATCACTGTACACACGGTTTCCATTCATACACAGGTAGGGCTACTTTATCTAGGCAACAAATTACCACTTGCTTCACACAAATCAACAGGACCAGTATACGACCAGTCAATGCATCATTTACAACAAGCCAAGGTCATTTAAAGGTGATTGGGTCAGCATAGATGAACTGGCTTATCCAAACTAGATATATGGGAAGGGAAAATGCAGTGTACACCCTAGACCCTGGTATTGGCCCTTTAGGTACAGGAGGAGGCCAGCAAGACCTAATGGTACTGAGTGAATTTACAGTGTGGCGAACACATCCCACGTTGATTAACTTGGGCACCAAGGAGACAACCACTGACTGCTCCCTGGCTATCATTAGCAAGTTTGATAAGAAGTTTTAGAGGACAGTTAAATCTATGAGAAACTACAGGAAATGACTGGGTACAATCTCCCTGCATGTGCACCCAGCAGTTCATGCAACATCAACTTCAATACATTGGTCCTACAACCTAGCAGAGATTCTGATGTACTAGCCCTCCCTACTGAGTTTAGCTCTGCCTAAGTTTCTCTTTTTTTCCTATGTGTAACTCGGCAAATTTCCCATGACCAAAGCCACCCTACACATGGAGGTTAAACGGGCACACGCTGTAAAGCGTGCCTTCGTTGACGTTTTCCTAAAGTGCTCCATGACCCTGTTCTTCAAATCACATTCCTTGTGGGCAGAGAACTCCTGGTTTTCCAACTTGCCTTCACCTGGGAGTCAAGTGTGAAGACAGTTTGGCCAATTGGAAGCAATCAGAAGTTCAGTTAATTACTTGGGAGAAAGGAATAAGGAATGCCAGGAGCGGATTTGGATTCGGGAGCTAGATTTCAGTATCCCGACACAACATGAATGCACTTTTCATTGGTGCAGAAATCATTTGAACACAGAATGTAGAATGTTGGTTTCTTGGTGAGCAATCTTGACTGAAGAAATGTGCCCCCAAAACACAGCACTGAAGATGGAATCAGTTATACATGGTCAAATATTATGAGTGGACCGTCAACCTTTCTTTTCCGATATATTAAAGAAAAAATGTTGACGTCAAATCAAGCCGTGGTGATATCAGCACACCAATCCCACCTCCAAAGAAAATCTAGACAAATTACAACCAGTGAGTGCATCACACAAGCACAGCTTAAGATCTTCCCTGCTATCGTGCTCTGAATCGAAAACGACTCAGTATATGACCCATTTTATGGCAATCCGTGAGAGGGTGTCATTCACACTTTATGGCGCATGTCTTACAGTGTGGCAGAAGAGACATTTTGTTTTTTGCTGTATGCAGTTATGGCAGAGGAAACCGTTAAACTGAAATGGGCACTTCATAGAAACGCATGTAAATAACTCCAAACATGAATCAGTCTATTCATAAACACAATCACTGTGGATTCAGAGAGGAGATACAACATCAGGTTTGTATATCAGGGTCGTAATCACCACTCCAAGAGAGCCATATTATCTCGTTTTTTTAGTGCCTTTCTGCTCGAGTGATTAATTTAAGTTACTGATTGGCTAATGAGTCCACTCACCTTGATCCCAAGGCATTAATTAACCCTGATTGAAAGGAGACTAAAAAAGCCGGCCAACACTGCCCTCCAGGATGTTGCCAACCGCTGGCCTATATCCTGGTCTTATTGATTTGTGACAATCTGCAAAATGAAACTGATAAAACTGATCAGCGGTCCCATTCCAACACTTTCATAACATGAGTTCAGAAGTAGCGTTGCACCGACACCGATACCGCGTTAATATGCTCTTACTCGTACTCGTCCACATTTGTCGATACCACGCACCGATACCACTTAATGTAAGACGCAAGGTAACTGCCTGCTCACGGTCGCATAGGCTACAGTATGTTGTACTATCTGACTTCTATGTCTAGGGGGAGACAGCGAGTTAGAAAAAATACGAGAAAGAGAGCTTTATAGTCATCACATCACATGCAGGCATTCGCGCATACACACAAGAGGTGTAGAAGTACATGTAGGCAACTTCGTTACAGTACTTAAGTAGTTTTTTTGATGATTTGTACTTTACTTGAGTTTTTTTATTTTATTTTTTTTTACCGGGACTTCTACTCTACTACATTTAAAAGATAAAAAGTATACTTTTTCTTCATTACTTTGACACTGGCCACTTCACTACACGTTACAAATTAAAATATGTATATAATTCATCACTTAAGGATTATCTGGATGCGGCGTGTTCAAAAAGAACAACGGTGTTCGGCAGGGCATCTTAAGCGTTTTGTGCAGATGTTTCTGCCAGCGGACATGGAGCTGCAAATTTATGCACGCAATTACAATATTCTATCACTAGATGGCACACCCGGATCAGTTATTGAATATTTACAAGCAAGCCGAGCTCGCACAAGCACACACCCGCAATCACACACACACAGACTTAGAATTGTGAATCTTCTTATTTACTACAAATATATTAGTAACATTTGGTTACCGTAAACATTTTAGTTGTGGTTAAGTTAAATCTTTTTCATTTGTCATTTGTGTAATTGAAATATGGCGATACCACACACTTTAAGTGATGCCTTGTTTGCTTGGAAAGCTATTATTGACTTTAGTTGGATTGAGAATGCCTATGAAGGTGTGTAGAAACTACCTGTGCCAATTAATAGTTCTACTGACTTTTTATGAAGTTGGGTGTGTTACCTTGCCTATGCAGCGAGTTTACTTTTCATTTGTCAAGCTTCAGTAATGTTTTGCCTCATTTGATGGCAGTGCTAGTTCAAAGGCTTTTTGTCGGGCCTAAATACAGAAAGATTTTTAGCAGTTAGGCCAACTCTTTTTTTTTTTTTTTTTGGAAATAGCCACGTGTGAATCGTTTGATATTGGCCTCTTTTAGGCTTGTTATAAAAAGAAAATAAAACCTGTACTCCGAAATTGTCATTGTATTTTCCTGGAAAACATTTCAGAAATATCAGTATCGGTACTCGGTATCGGCAAGTACACAAAATAAAATACTCATACTCGTATCGGTTTTTTAAAAAGTGGTATCGGTGCATCCCTATTCAGAAGTTCTTTTTACAAAACTATTACCGGAAATACATACCCTTAAATGCATTAATACTAGAGAGAGAGAGAGAGAGAGAGAGAAACCATTTTACTCCTGTTGAAGTATTTGCAGTTGAATTTTGCCGACTGTAATTAACAGTTACTTCTCCACATTCTACTGTCAAGGTTCGATCCCTTTTCACAAACCCTTCTGATGAACAAAAATCCACTGAGCTGCCTTGCAAGAGCTTACTCTGCGAGTAAAATGCATTTTAAAAGTTGTAATGCTCTAAGATATTCTAAGACTTGACTTTTACTCTGAAGAATAATAATGTACATAAATCACTATCATGTATTCTTCAGAGTCACCTGTTTTAGCTCATATGTACTCGTTCCAAAGTTCCTGAAATGTTTCAAAGCTGAAATTCTTCAACTGTTTTGTAACTTCTGGATAAATAGCTTGGTGGACCACTTTTTGTCATCTGTACATGCCTAAGTGTGAACCTCAGGGCTTCATTACTGGCAAATATGCCAGAAGTGGTCATCTAATATTTTTATTTAACCTTGTAATATACTACACCACAATAACTGGTTGGCAGCTGTGAAATGCATCAAACCTCTGCTGGCAACTTGCTAAATTGCCAGTGCTATTATTAGCATTTCCTTCCATGATTAACTAGTTCATTCAAATCTACATTACGGTGCAAACACAATTGTCCAAACCTTAATTGCTAAACCCCACTAAGTGAAGCACTGTATTTAAAAGGATGAACTTTGCTCACGAGTAAACAATTATTACGCCAGAAACAGTGTAAATAGGGAAAAAAAGGACAAATAAATAGTAAAAGTAAAGAGGAACTGGGGAAAACTATTTTAAAGCTTTGTCGAATTAGGTATTTCATAAGCACTTTAAACATTGAAATCAAAAGGATGTGGTCTGTGATGCCTTGAATACTGGCAAGGACTGTTGGCCTGAATTTGCCTTTTCACACGAAATCGTCTGAAATGATATGAAGGCCAGGTGAAGACAGCTCTCCATTAAACAGACAGTGGCAATGCTTGAGTACCACCCGAGACTGTCAGACTGGGGGCATTTAAATCCATCACTCCATTATCTAATGCACTTTTTTAAGGGTCATGGGGGCTGGAGTCTATCCCAGCATTCAAAGCACGAGAGGCAGGAATCACCTTGGGCAGTCTGCCAATCTATCTCAGGACACACACACCATTCACTCACATACTCATAGCTATGGGTAAACTGGACTTTCCTATTAGCTTGACGCCATATAACCTATGGACCCATATATGGGTCTGTCAAATGTAGCTGCTGTATTCAAACCTGCGGAACTTCAGGCCTATTATATTTTTTTTTTTCTGGAGATCTCAGGGTTTCCAACAAAACCCAAATACGTCCTGCTAAATTACAAGAAAATGTGCATGAAATTATGTACAAGATCTAGATGTTTTCCATTTTATGTAATACTGCGGCCATAAAAACATGGCATCCTGGGTTTGAATATTTTCCGCAAAACAAGTGTGATGTAGCTTCAGTGAAGTGCTGCAACCAGCCAATACAGAATATGTATGTCATTGTCCTACAATATGAAAAAAAATATTTTTCTGACTTTGAACCAATATAAGGGATAACTTAAGTGAAAAGGGGTTAACACACAAGTCTTTCAACTGCGGGAGGAAAGCAGAGTTCTCAAAGTAACAAAGAAGTTGTTTTTACAATTAAAAAAATACTAGAGTTTAAGCCACATCAGTAATGTTAAAAATCGGCACGAGAGACAGATTGCATTGAATTTCTATGGGCGTGAATCGGGCTCCTTTTTTTAGAGGGGGCTAATTCCTGTATCTGGCAACACTGGTAGCGCCTCCATCATTCCTTAAATTGGATAATGCTCCAAACGCTGATGACATCAGCGCTGTGGGAAGATTATGTTCAGGCCTGCAGAACTCAAGCCATCTAACAAGGGAGAGCTCGGCCCCTGGCACACCGCGTACCAGAGCTGGAATCTGATATTCTGAAATATTCCCCCTGTGCAACACAGCAAAGACCAAGCGAAAAGGCTTTTTTAGCACTTGCTCCATATTTGTGTTGGTCACAGAACGCTAGCCGACAGACTATAGAGGCATCCTTTTCCAAACCTTCTTAAACGTGAGCTACTGATTCGCCCTGAAATTAAACACCTGCAGGTTTCATGGGCCGGGAACTTTAACGACATCCTGCTAGTGCAATGACTTCAGGCGAGACCAACAGTCTTAACTAATTATTGCTAAGGATTCAGGGAAACAGGGGGATTTCATTTTATCAGCCACCCAAACCCATGGGGCAATAAGCTAATTAAGCTACCTGAAATAAATAGCATGTCCTTATGGCGAAAATGCATCTTTGCTTCATATTTGACAAGTATCCTTCACAGCAACACATTTGCCGCATTTTCAGGAAAATTTAGCTTAAAATGCAACAAACATTGGCTTTGGCAACACAGGAATCAAAAGTGGTGTTTAAAATCTCCATATCTCCAGGGCCAAGAATTCTAGATGCGTTGCCCAAATATTTCCATTCAGCCTTTGGGGTAAAAATGGAAGAGGAGATTCGACAGCTGCTCTGCGTTCACACTAATTCAAAAGTACTTACTAAACAGTGACCACTTTCTTTTGGCCATTCGACATTCTATTTCACTTTGGGCGCATTCAGTAACATTAAAAATAATGACACAATAACACTTGTGGTCCACTGTCCACATGTGATGACTTCAAACTAACAATGAAGTCCTATTAGCACTTCTGACCATTTACAAAAGCAATAAGTAGGTTTGTCAATATGTTTCAACACATAACAACTCAAGTCTTATATATATATCTTTTTTCTTTTGAATAGGAAGTTGTTTACTTTGGCGAACCAGTGCGGTTGAGTTAGCATTGCATGCCATTAGCTTTATCATACTACTAAATGGCATGCAGATGGTTGCTTTTAAGAGGACGAAGCCCGAATTCGCACAATCACCAGTATGCATCTATAGTCAGCAGTGAGCCTGGCAGTCTTACAAATTTGCAGTGTGAATGTTGGTATGGCTACTGGGAAATTGCTATGGCTTTGAAACACATTCACCGCGAATGCTCTTCAGCGAGCTTCGTCAGGCCTTGGCTTTCCCTCGTGCAAGTCCGCATGTATTATCCGCGGTCCATTTCACAGTGCAGCGAAGCTCCATTCACTTAGGGAGGGGGTCTGCGTATGAGGGCGAGTCTGTGTTTGTTTGTGTATTTATGAGAGCTTCTACGCGCTAGCAAGTGAGTCTGTAGGTGCGCAAGTGTGCGCGCACGGACGTGTATGTGTGTGCTCCTATGCGCTAGCATGCGTGCACGTGTACAGGTGCGAGCGTGTGCGTGCGTGTCGTCGTGAGCGCGTAGAAGCCGTTGCTCTCCCGCGGTGACTGCGAGACCCCTAGCCGCGCGGATCAGTGTCAGGACTTGACGCCCTTGGCAGGTTCGGCGGACTGTCGCACGTCGGTCCACTCCTGCATGGTGCTCTGCAGCGCCTGGGTCTTCTTCTTGTCCACCTGCACGTAGTCCACCTTCTCGTCTGACGTCACCGAGGAGGTGGAGGGCTGAAAACCACAGAGAGAGGAGGAGGGAGGGGTCAGGAGAAAGGAGAGCTGTAATATTAGACCAATAGCAGCTAGGAAGCACTCTCCATGTTGTGACTTCAGCTCAAACCAATATACTTTCACTATGTGGACCCCAAAAAATTTGCACTATATTTCCTGCAGTTATTTTAGGTGAGTTACAAGATATACATCTTTTTCTAACTCACATTAACTTGCTTATTTTGCTCAAAACAGTTTCTGTTGAAAATTCTCAGGGATCCCCATAATAGCTTTTAAGATTTGCTAGCTTGTAAATTAAACAATGAATGTATGTGAATTAAATACCCGTTCGAGAAAAACATAAAACATGTATGAGGAAGGTTGTACAATGCATTTCCTATGCAAACGCAAGCAAGCAAAGTTATTATATTATATTAAAAAAATAATTGTTATAGTGTCGTCGGCAAAGCTACAGTAAGATCATAGTCATAAACAGAAAAGGAAGCAAAGTTCGAGCAATAAGCAGTTCTAGGTAATGTAAGTGAGCTAAGTAACAGTAATACCTTAAGACAAACAAGTTGACTACTCATATGCTAACCATGTAATCTACGCGTAACATGACTGACATGACATGACATGTTCATGACTGAGTTTATTGATGCTCTATATGAATTTAACCTTGTCTGATTAGTTGTGTAGCTATTTCAGTGACCTTATTGGATACAGTTACTGTACGTTGCTTTTGCAAAAAAGCATCTACCCATAAAATTTAATGTAAAAGGGGATACAGAATCCTAATAGAGCAAAGTTACAGTAATAACGGCAGAAGAACCACTCCCTCACACATAGACTCACCTTTCTGTGCGGACTCACAGATCCCGACTGGAAGTCCAGATCCAGGTAATCAACATTACCGGACTTCCTGGGGGCGGGGCTACTGGTGCCACTCACCGCTGGGGAGGTAGATGATGGGTTCTGTGGGCATCAGATAAGATCAGTTTAGGCATCAGACAAGATCAGAGCTGTTGCGTCATTGTGGGCAGTGGGTTATAGCAGCAATATGACATCACAGATAAAAAGGAGGTACCCACTTAGCAACATTAGACCCATTTAAAATAGGAGTTACGCGAGGCCTTCAAAAACCACAGTTCACTTAACAAAAAGTTACTCTTCTCTGAAACGTCAACCCCTTATTACACTGTGCCTTAAAAATACTTGCTTTGTTTAATTGTGGAAGAGCAACTGTGTTACTTAACTGAACAAATACTTATGCTCATAGAGAGTTTAATGCATGCTGAATGACTGGGGGTTGTTGTGGGTGCAGGCATTTGTTCCAGCCAATCAGCAACACACCTGATCCTACTAATCCACCTCTACAGTCTTTGCTAAAGATTTTGATCTGTAGAATTAAAAGTGTAATTGTAGACCCCAGATTACTTTCATATTGGGTGTGGACATGTCTTACGACACCTATTAATTTTGGTTTCCATGGCAACAGTATTGGCCAAATAATGCACAAATTTGTGATGAAACAAAGAGATTTCCTGGTGGACGCAGTACAGCCTAGAGAAGTGGGCTTTCGTGGGCTACACCTATGCAGTTGCGGACGGCCGGACTGTCTAGATGAGAGGTCCCCAATCTTTCCCAGAAAGGGCTGGTTTGTGTGTGAGCTTTCATTGCAACCAAGCAGCTACACACCTGATACTACTAATCAACCCCTGGACTCTTTGAAAATAAGCTTGATTAGTAGCATCAGGTGTGTAGCTGCTTGGGTGCAATGAAAGCCTGCACCCACACCGGCCCTTTCTGGATAGGGTTGAGATCCACTGCTCAACAATATGACATTTACCCCCTCAATATACAGAATATCACGGCCCATTAAAACCCAAAACACGGGCCAAAAGTGCATCCCAATTCAAACTGTTAGAACTGTGGATGTAATTAGATTAGACCAATGATCCTCAAATCTAGCCCAGATTTTCTGTCTTCCCGGGTAATTAACAAAACAATTAGCACTGCCAACTGGCCAGACTGGCTTCATCACTGACTTTAAGGTAAAGTAAGGGTGGAAAACCAGTGGTAGTTAGCCTTGGAGGACTGTGATCTGATGAACAGGAGCGAAGATTACTAACCTCTACAACTTCAGAGCAGGGAGTGGGTGAAGATATGAAGAGCTTGTTTCCAAAATGCAATAAATTCCAAAATTACAAAAATTGAGATAATACCATAGAGCGGTAGCCCCGTGCTTCTTACACATGGTACAAAAATCCACTTTGTATAAGGAATATTTTTTTCATGGTCAAAGTTTGGGTTTTTCTGTAAAATGCAACAGGCGCCAACATAGAAAAAGCTGATTTACTCATAATGAGTAAAATGGATGTATTTCCTTTCGGAAACAAACTTTTCATATACAACAATGGACCAGAGCAGGGGTGTCAAACTGGTGCCATGGAAGGCCAAGAGGCTGCAGGTTTTCATTCCATCCAAAAACTCCACCAGGTGACTTCACTGATTAGTTCCATCTCTCTGCTTGAAGGTGAGGTAATCAGAGAAATCTCCTGGTGGAGTTTTTGGACGGAATGAAAACCTGCAGCCTCTTGGCCTTCCATGGCACCAGTTTGACGCATGTGGACTAGAGGATTAAATCACAGTCCTCAAGGGCCAACAACTGCTAGTTTTCCATCCTCCCGTTCCCTAGGAGTCAGGTGTGAAGACTATCTGACCAATCTGCAGTGCCAACTGTTTAGCTGATCACCCAGGAGGTAAGAAAACCAGGGCTGGAGGATCCCTGTATTAGGAAGATTATGGTTAGGATGAGAGGTAAATTAGGGCTGGATTCTCCCAAGCTGGGCTCACACCTGGCTAACCATGGCCACGTAGTTCTCCTCGCTGTCGGCCGAGTCGGTGCTGGTGATGCTCTGCGTGGAGATGGGGCGGCTGTGCAGGGAGGAGATGGGGTTCAGCGGAGGCCTGGGGGGAGAGTAGAGCAGAGAGACAGATCAGTGGCTCTGTCGCTTAGGAGAGCATATCTGGTGCTGAAATGGCCAGTGAGTGGTAATGACAAAATTCTGCTGTGGAGGGTAGTTACATTATCATTTAAAAGACCCCAACTGGCTTTCAAAATCTTGTATCTCTCTTGGGCTTTTGTGATAGTGGGATGATGTTTGCACGGAGCTAAGGCTAACAGTGGGCGAGGGCTATTCACGCTAAAAATGGGCAGGTGCTATCCATACCATATGTGGGCTAGGGATTCCCATGCTATAAGTAGACTATGGCCGTCAAGGCTAAAATTGAATGAGGGCTGTCCATGCTAAAAGTGGGATGGGGCTAACCATACTAAAAATAGACTTCAGTGATCCATGCTAAAATTGGTAAAATGCGATGCATGCTGAAAGTGGGCTAGGGGCTATCTGTTATAAACCTGGGCTACGGCTTTCATATTTAAACTGGGCTATAGCTATCCATACTAAAATTGGGCAAGGGCTTTCCATAAGAAGTTTCCATAAGTTGGCTTGGGCTATCCATCGTAAATGTACACTGAGCAACAGCTACCAACTACCTTGCCTTCCACCTATAGATGTGATTTAGTCCATTTTTAGCTGTATTTAACATTTGGTTGATATTTTTCATCTTCATCTTCATCTTCAAATGCCAAAACATGGTTACTGAAAATTAATGCCCCAATCCCAGCACAGCCAAACCCCCAAACCCCAATAAGGACGCACACACTCCACAAATAGGGGGGACACAAAAGGATGGGGTATTTCGGACAGGGTACGTACACCGGCCGAGTCCAAGACATGGTGATGGGGCTCTTGAAGGGCAGCTCGTCGATTATTCCATTGGTCATCAAGTCCAGGGGTGTCGGCTTCGCTAAATGCAGGAGGACAGATTTAATTACTAAGTAATTTCAGACACCCTGCGAACATGAGAATCAGACTTACAGATTACCAGACCAAGATAAAATTAGAGAATCTGTAAAATATATTTTTATTATTCTGTGTCATCAGTTTAATTAGAACTACAAAAAAAAAAAAAAACTGCGGCGTGGATCACTACGAATTTTTAATGGTTCAATCAAACCAAAAAGTTTGTTAGTAATAAAGTTTCACTAATTTACTCAAATGATGGCAACTGACAAAAAACACAATAAAATGTAAATAGTATAATCTTTAATGTCCATTTTGTCCATTGCATCATTATGAAAGCCAGTTTTAGATGCAGAACTACAGCTGCAAGATGACAGCTGGTGTAAAGTGAGAAATGGACTGCTCCACTAAAAGAAGCAGGAGGGACTGAGATGAGAAGACGTACACTTCCTGTCCGGTTTCAGGTTGCGGTTGATGGGGGGCGGAGTTATGTCGCTCAGCCGACCAGGGCGGTGACAGAGGGAGGCGGTGCTGCCCTTGCGGGTGGGCAGCGTGGCGGAAAAGCCCGGAAAGTCGAAGTGGTGGGGGCCGGGGCTCATGGGAATGTAGATGTTCTGGGAGCTGTCTGCCTGGGCGGAGTTAAAGGGCGAGGAGGCGGAGCCAGGGTTCATTGGCACGTAGTTGTCGTCGGAGTCGCCGCTGTCTGAGCGAATTAGGGCGGGCTTGCCTCTCTGTCACAAAGCAAAGGCCCAGAACACACTCAACTAGTCTCTTAACGTTCGACCATCAATAACCATAACAACAATGATAACTATAAATACATCGGAATAATTATCAATTATCAATTCAAGTGGATGGCACAGTCCACACCGAATCATCACAGGAACAGTGACAGTAACAAACAATATCATAGGAATCATTTTCAGAGTAATTGTTTCCAGTTGCAAATACAATAGAATCACTGATAGCCAATCAGAATTCATCAGAATGTTGAGGGAATCACATTCTAAATGGTTGATTACATAGCCGAGTGGCTGTTTACGCAATGTTATCACACTTCAGCGTAGATGCTCATGTCACATTGATAATTATCCTTGAATTTATAGTTCTTATTATGGATGGGTCTTTACATGGCTATCAATCAGGGACCACAACACTCCCACTTACGCTTCAATTCTACACAATCTGACATTGACAGCTGTGACAGAATTGACAGTATTTCTCCCTAAGCACCATACGTTACAACTTGGGAGATCATGTCCAAACTCAAAGTTACAGGTAAAAACTACGAAAATATACCTCGTTTAGTACAATCAGAAACATCCAGATGAAATCATTTGAAATAATTAATTGAAACATCACAATCATCCTTATTAAAGCAGAGGTGTGCCTACCTATTTTGTTATTGATGATGACTAGACTACATTTATATGGTCCCAGACTCACCACGTTGATGCTGAAGCCATTGCTGATGGATTCCGTTGATTGGCCAGAGTTGCTGAGATGATACTGCCGATGAGGATCGCTGTTCTCAAAGGAGGCGCCTGAGGAGAGAACGATTCAGCCATTGGACATTTCGCACTGTCAATCAAGCCATCGGCCAACCAATCAAACAATAAGTAAATCACCGAATCAAATGACTGTTCAAAGTAATCTCTAATATTGTACAGCTGAAACTTAGTAATGCAAGACTTTGGATCCATACAAAAACACAATGACCTTGGGAAGCCCCGCCTACTTTGTCAACATCCATATCAAATGTTTTTTGTAACTGCATTTATGGTTTGACAAAAAGTCGGTTCAGGCAAAGACAAAGACAATGTTGTTAGCAGCTAGCCTGCTCAGGAAAATAAACAGAAAACAAAATGTTACGGCAGCCCCCTCCACCATGTTTTGTTTTTAAGAACTGACGTTATACCTACCAAGCTAGCAGCAAAAAATAGACGATTCAGCCTGTCGTTGTTTACCAATATCGGACCACTCTGAACTGGGTTGTGTGCTGAAAGCTCATTTACAAAGTAGCTAGCGGCTGACCCTGATTCTGTGGTGCATAAGGTGAATACTGAATGCCAACAGATTACAGCTAAAAGGCTAAAACTAAAACCCCAGTTTCAGTATGTAGCATTTAGGAAAGTGATGAAGTGCCTTTGCCTTCAAACATAGTTATTTCCCAGAGGAAATGGAAAAAGACCATAAAAGTCCCAAATGGAGCTGAACACTTGATTTAAAAAAGCACTGTATCTCCACGGCTGGATGAGCTCCAGTAAAGGACAGAGGACACCTGGACAGAGCAGAGGAGAGTACAGCGGGGTGATTCATATCCAGCAGTGACCAACCTAACGATGACTCATCACAACATGATTCTACAAGCTAAGAGAACGCTACACTTACACAGAGATTTGAAAGGTCTACCTCATACATAACCTCTTGATGGTAAAAGCCCCTGTAAGTGAAAACTATCGATAGCCTGCATTACACTACACTACATTACTGCAGTAGGGCTTTTCCACACAAACAGTGCGGTCAGTATGTGATTGGACGGAGACTATTTTTATTTTTTCAGGCTCTGCACCCATACACATCGGTTTTGAAATTAAATTGTCCCTGGAACAAGCGCAGCCTGTCAGATTAGTATCAATTTATATACAAATTATTGGAAACACTGCCATAAATACCACCTTTGTCAAGGTCACACAAGGTTTTTTTGAAGCTGGATCAGATATGGATTGATTTGCTCCTAAGGTAATTTTTAGACCTTATTTTCAAAGGTAATTAGTAACTATCCTACCAAGTGTCCCTCTGTTCCAGTCGGACAGCTTTGACCTGCAGCCATAATTTCTTTTTCATTGTAACAAAAATCCAAAAACATTTTACAGGTAAATCAGGAATAGGTTAATCAAATGTACTATGCAGTCGACTTGGACTTGCATCCTAGGCTGTACCGCATAGACTCCTGCAGTCTTTGCAATAACCCAATTACTGGCGCCCTAGCTCTCCACCCTAGTCACATGACACTGAACCGCTGGCGTTAAATGGAAAAAGCTAGAAAGTCACATTTCAGACATTTTGAAGGAAATGGGGAAATCATATCCCTCTCTGTCAATAAGGCCATGCCTTTTGCCATTCCTTTGTTTGGTGTTTTTAGGAAACCTGCCAATTTTTTCTATACAGTTCCAGTGTGAAATGATGCGGATGAAGCCAGTAAGTCTGAAGAAACGTCAAAGTCATTGTCCTCAAAAATGTGATTTGCTAGGTTTTTCCATTAAACGCTAGACCGGGGTACAAGTTTAAGTGAGGAACAAGCCTGTTCCAGACAGGGCGGAATCACAGGGCTTGTCAAAAGCTGCCTCTCCTCCACACCTCAGCACATGTAAATTAGTCCTGATCAGCAGGAGCAGGTAAGTCCCACCCAGGTAAGTCAGACCAGCTCGACCCCTGGACTGGTGAGAGAGATCAGGGAGCCGTTTCTATTGGACAGAGGGCCACAGTTACTGACCAGGGCCCCAAAACAGGTCAGCCCATGGCTCAGCAGGAAGCAGAAATTTCATTAGCCACACAGTGCAGCCTGCCAGACTGTGTACTTCATTTTAATTAGCCAAGAGCGCACTGGACTTCTGCTCTTGGGAGAGAGATGGAGGAGGAGAGAGAGAGAGAGAGAGAGAGAGAGAGAGAGGAGAGGAGAGAGAAAGATGGAAGGAGAGAGAGAATAACAGAGAGAGGGGAAGCAGAGAGAAAGAGGGAGAGATAAAGGGAGAGAGATGGAGGGGGATGACAGTGACCAAGAGAGAAAAAGGAGAGGCAAATGGAGGAGGGAGATAGCGACAGAGATAGAGAAATGGAGGGGAGACAGAGAGGGAGAGAGAGAGAAGAGAAAGAGTACAATACAAACAGATACAAACATGGTTTTCTGAGTTCGAAGACTCTAAATGACCACAATGTTAAACTTCACTTCATCACCACTCCCTCTAGAGAGGCTGTTAATGTTACATTTGCAATCCTCATTAGTACTGAAGGCATTATGAGATATTTTCGACTGGCTCCACTCTATTGACATTTTATTGAGGGCTGACCAGTGAGGGCATTGTTGAGATATTACCAGACATTAATATGAAGAGATATTTTAATGAGGAGATCTGGGTTAAGCATGTTGCCAAAGGGGAAAAGCAACACTACACAACTTTTACATTTTATACTGCAACCTTTCGGCAACAAATCAGTTCCCTCATCGCTACCTAACGGAATGAATGGGATCAATAATAACAAATAACAAATTCATGATTAGATTTTGTTTTGAAGTTTTAAGGCCATAAATGTTGAGAATCGAGAACCTGAGCGAATCAAACACACCCATTACAGAAGGGATGTCCAATCTTATCCAAAAATCCAGTGCAGGTTTTTGTTCTAGGCCTGTTTCAACAAACTAACTCATTGTTGTCAATGAAAACAGTGAAGAATAGAATCAGGTGTCTTGGCATCGGGCTTACATTAAAGCCTGCAATAACACTGGGACCATTCAGATAGGACAGTACACACCCACTTTATAGCTTTGCAGCTAATATCTGGTGGATACATTATAGAAACACTCCCACCATCCCCCCCGACCAAGGCTCTAGCTTTAATAATGGTGCTGGTCCCCGAGAGTTGCACCTGAGTAACTTGGATGGTTCAAAAGCAGTGGACAAAATACTGTACAGGGTTCAATAAAATATCTCTCATCTTATTTTATACACTCAATCTTAATGCCCAACGTCAGTGAACTGAAGACCTCAATACATTAATTCTTATGTGTTTTCATGCTCATAAAGAAAGGACATAGTCCCAGTTTGGAGCAGGCAGGTTTCCAGAGGTACCTCTGTGTTGTGACTGAGATATATAATTGACAGGATTCAGGGGTACCTCTGTGTTGTGAGATATATAAATGACAGAATTCAGGGGTACCTCTGTGTTGTGAGATATATAAATGACAGAATTCAGGGGTACCTCTGTGTTGTGAGATATATTAATGACAGAATTCAGGGGTACCTCTGTGTTGTGAGATATATAAATGACAGAATTCAGGGGTACCTCTGTGTTGTGAGATATATCAATGACAGAATTCAGGGGTACCTCTGTGTTGTGAGATACATAAATGACAGAATTCAGGGGTACCTCCGTGTTGTGAAATATATCAATGACAGAATTCAGGGGTACCTCTGTGTTGTGAGATATATAAATGACAGAATTCAGGGGTACCTCTGTGTTGTGAGATATATAAATGACAGAATTCAGGGGTACCTCTGTGTTGTGAGATATATAAATGACAGAATTCAGGGGTACCTCTGTGTTGTGAGATATATTAATGACAGAATTCAGGGGTACCTCTGTGTTGTGAGATATATAAATGTCAGAATTCAGGGGTACCTCTGTGTTGTGAGATATATCAATGACAGAATTCAGGGGTACCTCTGTGTTGTGAGATACATAAATGACAGAATTCAGGGGTACCTCCGTGTTGTGAAATATATCAATGACAGAATTCAGGGGTACCTCTGTGTTGTGAGATATATAAATGACAGAATTCAGGGGTACCTCTGTGTTGTGAGATATATAAATGACAGAATTCAGGGGTACCTCTGTGTTGTGAGATATATAAATGACAGAATTCAGGGGTACCTCTGTGTTGTAAGTATATAAATGACAGAATTCAGGGGTGCCTTTGTGTTGTGAGATATATAAATGACAGAATTCAGGGGTACCTCCGTGTTGTGAGATATATAAATGACAGAATTCAGGGGTACCTCTGTGTAGACGGATGTTCTCCACTGCTGGAAGGGTGTTCCTACGCGGGGCCACAGATGGGGCCCCGGACTCCCTCTCCTCCCCCCCGAGGGACTGGGGGCTCCCCCAGCGCTGGGCCTGTTGCTGCTGCTCAGACCCTTGGGTGGGTTTGGGCGGTCTTGGGGGCGGCTCTGCCCCGGGAGGTTCTGCCACCGCGTTGTGGTTCTTGTCAAAGGTGCGGGGCGTCTGGTATACCGACCCTGGTGGGGAGGGGAGGAGGTCATAGTTGTCGTTGCCGAGCAGCGGAGGAGGCGGGACCGCTGCAGTCTTGAGGCCATACACCTCTCGTAGATCCCGTCCCTCTGGGCTGTACCCCCTGGGCAGGTCGTAGCTGGCATCACGCGGGGAGCTGTCCCGACCCGATGGCAGCCGGCGCCGGCCCGTTTTGGGCAGGCTGTTGAAGCCCGACGGCTGCCCCGTGGCCCCGCCGTTAGCGCAGTGGGCGGGGCTGTAGCTCAGCTTCTGCATAGATGGGTCACTTCCTGCCAGCGGCCCGCCTCTCGCCGCCTGGGAGAAGCTGGCGCTCCTGCAACGGAACACAGGCGCCCGTCAGACCACCGTCGCCATGGAGATCACTAACCCCTATCCCCCTGCCCCCACCGCCTGAGGAGCACACAGGTGCTCTGACCGCCATGGCACCACCATACAGCAGCTCCCTCAGTGTTAAAGACCAGCTGTAGACCTCACTGCTATCCCATCAGCCACCTGGGTGGGTGTCCCTGCTCCGGTGGTGTCCTTCTACTCTGTGTGTAGTTTTCCCTCTGTCCTCGGTTTTTACTTCTCTCTTTCCGTCGGACACACACACACACACACACACACACACGCACGTTGGGTTTTCATGTCTTGTGGGAACATTCCATAGACTTTCTCTTTTTCATTCTCAAGCTTGATACATACTCCACAAGAACACAGAAATTTGTTCTTGCTCACGAGGCTGCGAGAACAAGAACAAAGTTCGTTTTGACCGGGACATTTCATACTTCACGAGAAACTCAAGTGCAGAACTTCCAGAAGGACCCTCCCACTTCAGCACGTCACGTCACACTTCATTTTCTGACCAATCACACAACAATTCCCGGACACCACATGAGAAAAAAGTTCTGCCCAGATGATATGTCGAGCTGCAAGAACTCCGAAACCAGGGCTGCGAGAACAAAATGACGTAATTTTGTTCTTGCAGCCTCGAGAACAAGAACAAATTTCTCTGTTCTTGTGGAGTATGTATCAGCCTTCACTCTGACTCTATCCCTCTCTCCAACTTTACACAGCACACACACAAACACACACGTACACATTAGCATGTTGGGTTTTCATGTCTTGTGGGAACATTCCATAGATTTTCATTCATTCCCTAACCCCTTTCCCTGATCTTAACCCTCAACAGGACAAACCTAACCCTAACCCTAACCTTAACCTAACTCTAACCTTATCCCAACCTTAACCTTAACCCCTAACCCTATAATAGCTCAATTTCCTCATTGGGACCTGAAAATGTCCCCATAAGGATAAAGAAATCTGGAATTCCATGTCTTATGGGGACATTTTATCTCCACAAGGGAAGGTAAACACAGACCATATACACACATGCACACGCACACACACGCACACCCTGACATTAAACAATTGGCCATTATCCTCCTTAATCCTCAATGAGGACCACAAAAAAATGTCCTCACAACCCCAAATATTCTCACAACATCTGTGGGTTTCCAAGAGTTGGTTCTCACAAGTGCAGCTATAAATGCACCTCTCCTCCCCCTCCACACACACACACACACACACACACACACTTTGACGTTCGCTTTCACATCAGAAAATGCAGTGCGGCAGCAACTGAAAAGCCTCACGGAACTTTACAGCTGGAGTTGTATTTTTCCCAGTGAGGAGTAATGAAATTGATTCTGAACAGAATCAGCATGATGTCTGACAGCTGTCACAGGGAACATCACTCAGCACAATCCTGTTCCAGCCACACACCAGCCCTGTCATGTGGTGATGGACAAGCACAGTCAGTGTTCGCTTCATTCTGCACATGGCAAATGCCATTCTCTCATATCTATATTTCTGATTCTTCTTATCGCAGATGAAAATTATTTAAATTGAGACATTTGGCAGACAATTTATGCAGACAATTTCCCCTTTTTCTAGTCTGCACTTTCATTCAACTGCATATACTTCCAATGGAAGTCCCACACTGGGAACTGAACCTGCAAACCTACATGTGAAAAGCCCAGTTTAAGCTTTTTTTTTTTTTTTAAGAATACTACCTCCATTTGCATATGCATGAGCAGTCTGTAAACTTCAAAACCTACATCAGGACAGGAGACATTTCCTCTGTGGCAATATGGGCAAAATCCTCACCTTCTAACAATTTTTACTCGCAACCCAACCCCATTTACTTGCTTTATTAGCAAGGAGACAATTGAATTGGTGAAATAATGCTCCATGTGGAGTTGGGCCCTTATTGAATTCACCGATTCAATTGATTCACTCAATAACAAAGTCCAATCAGTAGCATGACAGTCCAATTGAAGAGCCTAGTGCTAAAAGTACTTAAGTCACATTTTGGACAATTCAAGTTCAGCATGAAAACGTGTTTGTCTAGCCAAAGCCATAAATGAAAATCCCAATGCTCAAAGTACTTCAGTCACCACATATCGATTTTGAGACAATCGAGGCAGCGGGCTTTGGTAACTATAAAAGCCGTTTTCCCATCCTTACCTGATAGCGCGTGAAAATGTGACTTAAGCACTTTAAGCACTAGGCTCTTCAATTTGTACTGAGGAGGCATTATTGTACATTGCATTACAGAGTCATGAGACATTTTAACATAAGCTCTACATTAGTCAATAAATAAGCAATTTAATCTGGCATAGTATGCTGGAAAACGTTGAGAGCAATCCTGCGTTAAAAGGGCAGGTTACTGCCAACCCTGACGGCATGTCTGAGATCAGGATGCATTTTTCTCAGTGACCCTTAACCTCCCGACGGTGCCCTTCCATCTTCAGTTCAGCACGGCGGAGGAACAGAATCTCTCGTGCCATCATGTTTACTTAAACCTTCCACACCCAGCGCAAATGTTTCACGATGTTCAGCAATGACGGCTGCTCTCTTCCTGGGAAGAGGAGGATGCAGATTAAATTTCACAGGGGCTTTTCCCTTGAAATTCTCTGACGCCATAGAGCATGGGCTCAGTTCCAAATGTAGGAAAGGCCCGTGAAGGACAGGCAGAGAGGCGCTGAGGTCCGGCTGCTACTGCAGAGGTCACGCACAGCCACTGCAGGACAATGCATAATCAGCTCGTGTCACTTCCTGTGAAGTCATCCGCAGCACTGCTTCATTCCCCCTTCTCATCCTGCCAACTTCTTTAAAATGTGCAATATATATTCCACCACTAGGGACAGTCAAACACTGCGCTTTAACATGGAAGAGATCCACGTTTGACACAAACTGCATACCGCTCAACAGAGCTATAAGAACCACTGACAGCTGATAATTACGTCAAGAGTCTTTCAAAGTCACAAAGCTGAGAGTTACACTGAAGTGCATGTGTCAAATCGATACAGTGTACACTGTACAGCCAGTGTAACTGACATAATTAAGTTGATTTCCATCATAGTTACATTGGCAGACTGCAATCACCACATTTGAGAGCAATTTCATTACACACATTGTTATCTATCACAAACACTCTTACAAGCTGTATCAACATTAAATATCAAAGGTAATATGAAAAGCTGTTGGCGAAAATACACCTGCGGACAAAATCATTTGCATGACCTCAGCAACACACAACAAATTGCGCCAAACAACCTGTGTGAGGAAGACGCAATCATTAGTGGAAAATAAAACTGGTCTGATTCATCAAATATTCATGCAACTCCATCTGCAAATACAACTACCACGACTAATGCTAAAAGTAATCATAATACTAGTACTAATAAAAAGAGTAGTTCAGTCATCATGTTGCCATTATCGTCATCACAACCTAATGCTCCAATGTCATTCTGAATAAGCATAGTCAATTTATGATAGCAGAGGCTACCAATACGACCTTGTTTAATGATAAATAGCATCCTGTGGTGTTTTAATACGGCTTGACGAACTGACAGAGAGAGCAGAGATGTGTGAGGTACCCCGCACATGTCAAATATGGATGTGTCCAGTTTTCCCACAGGTGCGCCGAGCTTTCTATTGTCCAGGAGGGATTTTCCTCGCTTATTTGTCTTGTTTTGTAGTCCTTGTCACAAAGAGTTGCTGCTCTGACATTTAAGACTCTATTTCCCAGGCTGAAGAGCAAGGCACCATCACAGGGGGAGGTCTTGAGCTTTTTGCAAATTTTATTATGATAATAAAGACGGCCCTGGAGCCATCTTTATTACACACACATACGCACACAGGGCCATAGTGAGGGACTGGACAGAGATCATTTACTCCAATGTTTTCACTTCTGCTTTCTTGGTGTTTGCTTTCCGAAATACCGCGAGATACCAGGCAAGGCCAGCAAAGTGCTCCCAGAGTACAGCAACAGAACAGCACAGAACACAGCTCCACTGTTTATTCCACTACGTCCTACGAATAAAGTCCCGCCTCCATCTGCTAAGGCGACTAGCTACACTATTTATCTGCCTCTGATATCCTATTCGGCTTCAATCTGTATTGTGCACTTCGACAAAGACAGTTTCATAGTTATGAAATCAAGAAAGAAAGAATATAGACCCCAAAAACCTGGAAGTTGTGTGTAAAAACATCCTCTGTAGCCAGGCAAACATTCTCCCATTTCTTGCTGTATTTATTACAAAAGAAACGTGCTTGTGCCAATGTAATTACCGTATGTTCTGCTGTATATACGGCATATTATTCACATTTTATAAAACGGGTGCTTCCCATCCTTAAAAGTGATTGGCTGAGCCGCGTTCCATGCCGGTATAAAATCACTGTAACCCACTGCATTCTGAGGCAGACCGCAGCACAAAATTTCTCTGCGCGTAGCCTAGCAACCAACTACTCTGCGCTCAACTGACTCGTTAGGTTACTTTTGTTTCAAGACTTCTAGCTCGCTATTTCTGTGTTGGGGAAGTTTACCCTTTTAGCCCGCTAACCAGTTGGCTATCTACCTAGCTAGCTATAGCATTATAGAGTTCGATATCACTTTATCTTGCAAGCTACGTTGCTAACTAGCTCGCTATTTCAGAATTAGCGATAAATTGTAGATTTTTTTCTTGTGTGTTTATTTTATGGGCTATATGTAGGGTAACCACATCCATTGTAGTGAACGCTAGGTAGTTGACAAGCTGGCTAGCAAACTAATGCACAATTCAACATATTTTCCTGGACACCGGCAAGTGTGGAGGACAAAAGTCAATCTTGTTCCCTACTCTCCCTGCTGTTTGTAATGATATGGCCGATCGGCGCGAGTTGAGAACAGGTTGAGAACAAGGAAACTCGAAAACCGGAGGGGCACTAAGGCACTCCGCTGTGCATCATGCCTTAGAACGCCCCTCAGCCGTTGTAGAATCACTGTAACCCACTGCTTCTCGGGGCTTATTTCTTTATTATCCAAACCCAAACCAATATTCAAACACCTTTATTTTCTGACTTCATCAGTTGGGAACATTCAACTGCATTAGCTAACTTAGATTGATGCAGTTCTTTAAACAATTTTAGCTCAGGAGCACGCAGACGAGCTCACTTAATGCTCTACAGTCACTGCATCCGGTGAGTACATTTCCCGTGCGGCTAAGAGTCAGACTGGCAACTACAGAAACACCTGTTGACTTAATCTCTAATTCCTAAAACAATGCTCCAACCTAACGCATAGAATATTCTCACAATGTTACCTCTACCTTTCGGCAGCTTAAGAACTGAGAAGCTACATGCTGCATCAGTCAGGATTAAAAGAATTATTGCCAGCTGAATCATATTCATCACTGCAATAATTATTCAATCATCGGCTCTTAAGTATTTGCTTATTTAAATACAAAAGGTGACTTTTTTTTTTTTTTAGTCAGTCAATGCTGTTAGTACGCTCAGTGTGAACAGAGCTTTGATCACCTGAGTAAAATAAATCCATTGCAATTTACTGATATATTTGGGTTATAATCATATTTCATTCAAGAATCTAGGTAATAAGTATGCAGACTGCACACTGTAACCCTAAAGTAACTAAACAGCGCTCATGGAAAAAAAGGACCGATTAGGGTCAAACAATGGTTGCTGCCGAGTAATAATTATTCGATTAATAAGCAATTTGTCACTGAGAGCAAGGCGTCCATTTGCAGGGTGGTTATTAATCATTGTGTGTGACTGTTCATTACGCCATTTTGGTGTGATTTAGAGTTAATGGATGATTTATTGTCCGATCTCTGAGATTTAATTAAGAAACAGATAAATAAAAGGATCGCTGCAGCGACAGCGATAGGGAGGGACATCAATATCCGGCCATGGTCTGGAGGAGTCTGAAACACAATGGCATCCCAGCAGCCTTTGCGCCCTACCAGGAGAGCGCTGGTGCATTCTCCTGTCTTTCCGTGTATATGTGATAGATTACAGTGGCTCAAATGTGGGCTTTGTTGCCGTGAGGTGATATTAATCCAGTGTGTGTGTTTGTGTGTGTGTGTGTGTGTTCTTTCAGAATCCACACAGTGTGGACACCACAAGGGATGAAGGACAGACTGCAGGGGAGAGAGTGACCCACCAATACCAACCCCCCCCCCCAAAAAAAAAGAACCCACCCAACCTGATAATGATCTCCCCTTTCCTTCAACATGAGCTGGTTCGTTCTAATGGGTCATGACAATGATACATCACCGATCCAATTCCAGCATGCAACCAGTGGGTAATTGAATTAGTGCGAGTACGAGCTTTATGTTAAGATATGCTTGCATGCATGTCATAGCGAGATCTATAAATAACAAGTTAGTCATGCTTTTCTGTGTCAGTCACTATTTAAGATAAAATTGAATCATAAGACCATTTTAGAAACAAGGCCCAAGGTCATTTAGGGAAGTCCGACCTGATTAAAGCAATCATTCTGGCATGATTTCGTAAGGATTTTACAGACAAATCTGCTGAGTTGGTGTCTATATTTTTTCCGTCCATTTCCGAATCAGAGCACGAAAATAGAAGGTTTACATCATGCTTTTTGCGCTGTGACAACAACATTTTTTCAAAACATGTTGTTGTATTTTTCCAAAGTAATGCAATTCAGCAATTAAAGGTTTTTTTTTCCTCATTCGACAAAAATGTGACTTTTTTATGGATCAGTGTTCTTTGGGCAAGAAAAGTGAGGACAGAAAATAAAAAAATGAATGCTCTCCAGTGGTACTGCTTTTGGCAGGTTGGTTTTCTGGGTTACGGGTCAACGGCTAAAAGGAAATTGACAATCACTGCACACTGCTTTTCTGCTTCCAGAATTTTAGAGCGCGACATTTCGACCACGCAGGTTTTCATCAGGCAAACATCCGTATAAAAGAAATGGCAAACTTAGTATGAGCAGGAAGTGGCCTCATAGGCCAAGCAGCCCACAGGAAGTCACAGGATTTTGAAAGGTAATGCAGTGGTAACCAATCTGATTCCTGGAGATTTATCATCCTGTAGGTTATCACTCCAACCCAAATAAAAGAACACTTCATTAGACAGCAAGGGATTGTGTGTAGTGCTAATTAGCAGTGTCAAGAACATGCCATATGAGGGTTGAAATGAAAGCCTTTGGGATGGTGGATCTCCAGAAACAGGGTTGGCCATCACTGCTGTAATGACATGACAATGGGTGAAGAACTTAAAATTGTGGCCAGTCATGAACACACACTGCTGATGGATCTTATGCAGGGTTATACTATACACACAACTGATGATAAGACGTTGAAATACTTGTATAAAATTGAAGTGGTGGATGACCCTCACCTGGCCGTCTCTGCCTTCCTGCTCAGACACTGGTGGAGGAAGAGGTAGTCCTGTGGCGCGCTATTGGACAGGGCCCCGTTACCGTGGCGTGCGGGCAGGTCAAAGGTGAAGAGGAGGGGCTGACTGGAGTGGGTGGGGACGGAGGACTTGCGTTCTCCAATGAGAGGGGCTGTGTGCCCCCGCAGATCCGTGGCAATGGAGCGGGGGGCGTGCATCGCCGATCTCCCTCCGCCATCTTGAAAATGCAAAAAAAGACCAAAAAAAAAATCAATAAGCTTTACTTTGGTTTCAGAACTACACTTTGGTTTCAGAATACAGCGGTTCACAGGCAAATGGCTGGTGAGAGATGCCTCAGGACAAACGCACACGAGCACAAACTAAATCAAAACCTGTACCGACAAAGTGACCTGCCACAGCGGAGCCGTTTCTTTTCCACAGTGTTGCACTTGACAGCAGTTATTCCAGACTGAGTATTTTTTTGACAGAGTTGCTCGTATGGAAGGGGAATGAGAGGTGGTTGAAAACCAGCAGCAGTAATACCCAGGTTGGCTTTTATTCGATAGACACCACTGTGACGCTTTTGAAGAGTCAATGCGAAACAGCCAATCAATGACAAAGTCTATGAAGAAGAAACAGTTCTGAATTCCATTTGTACAGGATAGTCGGGATTTTTGAGCTACCAGTCGGAAATTTCAACTGGAATGCCCCCCTGAAGTCGATTTCCAACTCGGAAAGTCGGAGATTCTTCACCTACCCTGAGTTCCGAGTTCAAGACGGCTGCACTGTATATCAACAGTAAGCGAAAGCTGAAATAATAAACTGTATATTTGCAATTCTGAGTTACTTGTCTTTCATTAAATCAGTCATACATACAGTACTGTATGGAGTTTATCGGTGGACTTGATGCTACGGTGTTTGCACGCGAAAAATACAGAGTAATGCGTTGTTATCAGCCAGTATTGCTAACAATAGCTAATAAAGGCTATCCTGGCCTGAGGAAACCCCATTGACCGCGAGTCAGTTTTCTGACTTACTTAATAGAACGCAGTCAGCTCGGGTGTGACGTTATTCCCAGGCCTGACTTCCAACTTCTGAGCCAAATCGAACGCAACATAGCAACCCCCAAAGAAGCCGGTCAGAAACAGGGAATCCACTGCACCCTTTGCTGCACACAGAAGGGCTGGAAAAGCACAGTCCCACAGTTCCTGAGATGGCCCTAGTTTTTTCCTCTATCAAAGCCAGTAACTGCATAACTGGATTGATTTTAATTAATCTTGTTTTAATGGCTGCAGCTGGCAATGTGCTGGAGGCTCTCGGAGTTCCACCATTCAGAATATTCAGCGATATTCTGGGCAGACGGTTAATCGTGCATCAAACACAAGGGGTCAAGTTCAGACCGAACATAACCCAGACACTGGAACAGGATTTCCAACTACCTGCTGTTCAGTCACAGTCATTTGTCCGTGAGATAAGACAATTTCACTTACCCCATGGACAAATCTAGAGATGAGTCAAAATTACTTCAAAGCAGAGGCAGAATTAATTTTTCTAATATAAAAGATGGTAGAAGTAAGCGTTAAAGTCTAAATACAAGATTAAAAGGCTTAGTAAGATTTTGCTTTTGCAGTGCAAATATAGCCAAGCAGCTCAATCAAAACTACTCAAGCCATAGTGGAGTCGCTCCACTCACTAGTAAAGAGTGATATAATCTCGCACCTGCTTTGAGGGTGTGGGTCTTGTGGGTCCGGAGAGACTGAAATCCCAGAACCTGGAACTGACCGCGAGCTGGGCAGGAGGCCCGAGGAGTGGATCTCTGTGACCTCTGACCTCCCTGAGAGCAAGCACAGCGAGAGAGCGAAGGGGAGGGGCATTGATCAGACTCAAGGAGAGTCCGTCCAAGAACCCAGCCCCACACGTCCCTCACGACAGATCTACGTTTCTGGATTAACATCGGCTCACCCGGTCCCGACGGGATCCTAACCGGGTCGAGAGACTCGGTGGCCCAAAGACGACTTTCCAAAAAACACACTGACTCTCTTTGGAAACACCTTGACAGCACAGAAGAGAGATTTATCTGCAAAACAGTAAAACGGTCCGTGCGAAAAAATCAACAGAGAGGCAAACAAACGTGCCAACTATATGCGAAATGGTCCCTCCTGGATTTGCAGACGCCGTTTTAGATTTGACACGGGGAATTTCGAGCCACGATTTCCAGCTCCAGGCCTGCTAAAACAAAGGTGAAGCGCAGTTAAGTTATGCTGACCTCAGCCCTTCTGAGTCATCCATTCCGCATCTGACGTAAACAGGAGAGATGCTCACAGTGCTGTAGTGTATTGAGCACACTCTCGCAGCCTGATGACCCGTCGTTCGCGGGCCCATTGGAAGCAGAGAAGCACATGAAATGCAGTGAATCGATAGGGCCGGGTATCCATGGGTGTGGGAGGGTGAGGGGGTGGGGGCAGTCGAGGACGAACGGGGTCACGGCCCTGCCGCGGGCAGAGAGGCATCCGGTGGCGAGAGCCCACTTCCTGTCGAGAGCGGGGATGAGCGAGATCCGGCCGCCGGAACACTGCTGCACTGTGTGTGGATGGGAGGGAGGGCCGGAGGGGCGGGTGAAGGCCCATTGAACAGAGTTCAATTATATCCATTGTTATCTAGGTCCCAAACCCACCCCCCCACACATACACACACACACACACACGCACACATACACACAAAAACACACACACAGGTAAGAGCACTTCCGCTGGACGCCAGTGAAATGTCCCCTGCCCCCATAGCGGGACGGTTCCCCTGGCAGACACACAGATGTATTGATTCTTGGGGGAGGTGGGGTGAGGGGGAACCCCTCCCTCAGTGAGTGGACTGTGGGCAGATTTGGGTGGGGGGGGGCAGGGTGGGAGAGAGTAGTAGAATTAGCCTGTACTGCTGTAACCAATCTGTCTCACTGGGAATGGGACGAGATGGCATACCCACACATTACTAAATCACATTTTCTCTGAGGCAGAGACACCGGTGTTAAGCGTATGTGTGTGTGTGTGTGTGTGTATGTGTGCGTTAGTGTGTACGTGTGCGGAGGGTGTGTATCTATGCATGCGTGTGTGTGTGTGCATGGGTGCGCATGTATGTATTTACATGTGTATGTGTTTGTGTGCAGGTGTGTGTGCATGTGCGTGCGTGTTTGTGAGTGAGTGTGTGTGTATGTATGTATTTGTATGTGTATGTATGTGCAGTTGTATGTGTGTGTGTATGCGTGTACTTGCATTTGTATGTATGTGTGTGCGTTTGTGTGTGTGTGTGTATGTATTTGCATAAGTATGTGTGTGTGTGTGTGTGTGTGCGCATGAGTGCTCCAGTGCTCTCTCAGTTGATTGACCTGCCTCCCCAGCCCATTCTTTAAAGCGCATCACAGCAGCTGATAGAGGAACAGCCCTGGCCAGCGCCGAGCTCTCCTGTCCATCACTGACACTAATGGGATAAATGATCAATTTGCCCTCACTCAGGCACTCTGCACAGAGCACTACAGCCATCCTGCTTTCTGCTGGGGGAAAAAAAAACCTTTCAGATCCTATTCCTGCACGAAACCCTCCAGAGCAGATTTAGGGCAACAAAGGCTTTTTAAGCTTTTTAAATTTAGTATAATTTAGCACAATCCAGTGCAATTAAATACAATTCAAACAGCCTAATAAAGGGGAAAACCCACGCAGAAGAGCTGAGCTATGGCACATGGACAGCTCAAGCCCGAAACTCTCAAAATGGAGTCACTGTTCGCCTGTCCCACAGCTAATAGAAATCAGTGCTACATCTGTTTACAACTACAGTGGGCGCCAAAATAGTAGCACCCCTAAATAGAAATGCTCTCGACAACACTGAAAAATACTGTAAAAAAAGAAAAATTACATAATAGAGATAACCTCAAAATGCTCAGATAAATAAAATATTGTTGTTTATTTATGTTCCGATTAAAACAATCAAAAATCATTCCCTTTCTAAATTAATGAACAACTTTACCATATTTAAGGTTTCATGATTATTGGCACCCCTGGTTCAGTTCAGGTTTTTGATTGGCTTGATGTCTGATGACTGAGATGGCCATTGGTCGCAGAAATATTTGTGTGGATTTTGAGGAGTGCTTTGGATCTTGCCAGAAAGTCCACCTACAGTCAAATCTCCTTTCTAGCAGAGGTAACCAGATTGTTTGCCAAAATCTCCCGTCACTTAACCAGTATCTTGACCAGTGCCCCTGGACCCCTGGAATTAAAACAGGCCCAAAACATCACATCACTCATCCAACACCATGTTCCACCACGGGTACTAGAATTCTTTCTTTGTATGCGTCTCTGTTTCCATGGCAAACATATGGATGTTGTATATGACCGAAATTCAATTTTAGTCTCATCTGACCACAGCACCTTTGTCCAGTTATAATTTAAATTATCTTAGACAAATTGTGCTTTTTACTATATGTCTTGGGGTTGGAAAAGGCTTTCTTCTTCCAACCCTTGCAAAGAGCCAGTTGTTATGGAGGTGGCGTTTGAAGATACTTTTGCAAACCTTGTGACTCTGCGGTACATTTAACCTTTTGAGGACCTCCTCATAGCCATTACCAGATTTATGAGGGTCCACGACCGTCTGTCTCCTTTGAACTGCCAGTTCCTTTGTCTTCTTCATGATGCTGGATGACAAAAGGATTTTGCATGCTTGTTATCCTCATGAAGTTTTATGCACAAGTTAAACAGGAAGGGATGTAAAGACACATTATAGTTCCTTAAAACTCAGATGAACAAAAACAAACTTTAATTTCATTCCTGGTTTAAATACAATAGATTGAATTAACAATTATCTTCTGAGGTACCATTGACTGTCAAATGGTGATTTGCAGGAGACTGAATTTCAATTACTTGAACTCTAATTTTGTCTTGTTTTTTTCCCCCCCATTGAAACATTAGTAATGTACTATATTTCTTACATTGGCATTTTGAGTTTGTCCCCATAGCGCTTTAATAATTATTTTAAAGTGCATTTACAGTCAAGGGTGCAAATAATTTAGGAGCCCCCAGTGCATATGTAAATGAGAGGAATAGTCTTTCATATAAACACCTATACTATTGCATATTCAATGTCTCCTTGTGTTAGCATGGGTGTCTTTCATGTTAATTGCCGTCTTCAATGAGCTTGTGGTTGCATAGCATGCTGCTATTTTGGTCGAAGACTAACTCGGTTCATGAGTAATTCCGTAATTGCATTCTGTAAAACACAGGCCTTGCTCTCTTCACCAGTGTCCACATAATGCAATTGAATTAGGCTTCTGGTCTCTGAGGTTTCAAATTAGAGTGCAACGCATGATCGAGCACAATGCAGACATTGTGGACAAACTGCCATGACTAGGTCACATCAAAGTCATGGATGGACACGTAATAAATAACGAAGGCGTTTAACGACCGCCAAAAAAAAAAAAAAAGAATTCTGCGGACGTGACTAAACTTTCGCGATCGAGTCAAACATGGTAGCTATAATGACACGCGTTCAACAAAGAACAGCTCATAGAATCAGCTTTCAAGCCACAAGTACCATGTTAGCATTCCCCCCAAAAAATTACCCTTCCAAATCTAAAAGTACCAAAATACACTGTCCCCTACTACAAAATCCCAGGGGAACACGGGTCAAGATGAAGCTGCTGTTTCTTTAACAGGTATAGAGCAGATGGCACTTAAGCAGGCGACCCCGGAGGCACTGAGAAAAGGCCTCTGTTGTGGCCTGCACAATAGGCAAAGTGAGGCACACGAGTTTTACGCTTTGCATAACTCCTCCGCCGCTATCAGACGGCACAGTTTTTCCCCCTCCTCTGTTCCCGTGGGTACTTAGCTGAGTGACTGCCTGCTAGCACAAAGTAATAAACGCAGTCCCCGGTGAGGCATTACAGCCTATTTACATTCCTGTGTTTTGGAAGGTGCATTACGGCTAACAGCAGTCAACTCAAGGGAGTAGCAACACTGTCCGAAACCCTTGCTGAGGATGAGGAGAAGAGAGATAATGTGGGCTGAAGTCTCACTTAGGAGTTTTATGCTCTAAGACACACAAAGTTGGTATTCTACAGCTGGGGGTGGGGAACTCTGCTCCCGAAGAACCTTGGCCCTGTAAGTTTGAGACCTAGTTCACACGTACATGTGTATTTTTAAAAGCAGGGGTCCACAAGAACACCCATTAAACACACTTAAAACTCTGTTAAAAGCGTGCCAAACTAACAGGCAGCGATTATATAATTTAATGTAAGAAATTGTTGGCCAATCCAAAGCCTTCAAAACTCACTATCAGGCCAGTCACACTCTGATGTCACGAGCCAAAAACCCCCATATTTCAGGAAATCTTCACCCTGGAAGAGTTTCAAAAGGTCTGTTTTCAGTGAGCGAAAACGCAGTTTGCGTAAGGATGAGAGGCCGAAACGCACAAAAAAATCCTATGTTTTCAAAAACAGCCATGTATGTCAAGACAAGGCCTTAGACCTCCTCTTTAACTCACTGGATTAAAACGTTTGCCTTGTTATCAAGCATTTGTCTCATTATCAAGTGCTTGACAAGCTACAATCATTTGAGTCAGGTGTCACAGAGAACAGAGACATCTAAACATGCAGGGCTATGGCTCTCCAGAAGCAGGGCTCCCCACCCTTGTTCTAAAGCTATGGTCAACAACCCTGTTCCTGGAGATCTGTGGAAACAGGGTGGGTGGCCACTGCTCGAATGGGAGATAAGCCCACCAAAATGATGGAATTGAGCTTCAAAAAAAAAACTAATGATACTTTACTTTTCCTAATGAATTGAGAGCCTGTGCAGGGGGGATTTAATTTGAGCTGACCAGTCAACAGGACTCGACCTCTGACCTTTGATGGAACACTGCTGGAAATGAGCAGGCTTTTAGCTAGATCACTGGATGTAGCAAACAAATCACTGCGTATGCTCTAGAACATCATGTTCGGGTCCAATCATTTCAATCACAGTCTAAACTGAGAGCGACCAACAATAAGATATTATGTGTGTGTGTGTGTGTGTGTGTGTGTGTTCCAAAACCCTGTCCAAGCAAATGCCAGCAAGCATGCCTCATACAATATATCATTAGCTTAGTGTCTATTGGAGGGACACATCAATGACATTTGGGCTTATTTTGTGTGTGGCATTGTTCTTATGTTATTTCCCACATATCCCCATCCCAAAGATCACTCCACAGTGTAATACTACACAAAATGTGCAAAATACTGTAAACGCCAACTGAAAGGGGTTATTTTTCTTCCATCTTTTGATGAAGACTGCATTTTTTAAATTAAATAACGCCAAAGGTATAGAGTAGAGATTCTATAGGGGTTTAACAGGCTGTGAAATACAAGTGCGGTCATGTCAAAACATCACATTTCATGATGTCATTGGTAATTACGCGGAATGGTACCTGGACTAATCCAAACCATTCCACTCAGCAGTGGGGAACAAACTGCGTTAATCCGTACTGGCACTTAGAATAAAAATATTGGATAAAATCAATGACTGGAAACAACGTGGAGCTTGGGGGAAAGGACAGGATGAAATCGAGCCACAACTCAAAAGTAAGCCAGGAAACGTGACGATTTACGAGGACTCTTTGTGATGCTTAAGTCAACATCTTGGTCCCGGTTACCAAAGATGGTGTCCATGGGCAACAAATCACGACGTGTTTCTGTCATCCATAGGCTCAGCTGGCTGATTTCACCATTTTTTTCAGTCTTGGACGAGGAACAGGGCTGAGGACCAGAGGCTACTGTCTAACATTCGGTGAAAAATGAGTTAAGAGCTTGTAGTACCCTCTGACTATGCTTAAATCATAAAGGTTTAACAACAGTAACAAGATCTTTTAACCAAAAATATCAACAATCTGGCAAACATCTGAATTTACAGACAGCAGAAAGTTTGAACCTGTTTTTCATAGAACTTTCAAATTTATGGGTAGGCAGACTTTGGTTCTCACTTACTCAGTTAGTGAAGTGATAATCTTGGGGATTGAAACAAAATTCTGGGAAGGCCTTTTAATTTCTGAATCTGGATTTTCCTCATCTGCTGATTTCCATCCTAAGAAAATGAGTCGGTAACACTGGGGAGCATTCTGCATGGATTTTCATTTAGTGGTGAGACAATTCTATCATTAAAGCTGCCCAAAAATAGCTCCCTGAGAACAGAGATTCATTCCTGATGCTGGCTCACTGCAAGGTCTGGTTTCTGTTGTTGTTTGGCATTTAATTGATCCAATTAAAGTAGTGGGTTATGAAGTTAAATCACCACAGCAAGTTTCAGGGGTCAATGCAGGTTGCTAATATAATGACAAAAACAAAACCAGAGAAAACTGCAGCCCGATTGGACCAGAAATGAAGGTTGCGGCCTAAGGACATTATTTACTAGTCGTTCTGGAGAGTTCTACCAACAGCACAAAAAATTTTGCCAGCTGTAACATAGTTAATGGATGTGTTTGGCACAATCTTTTTAAAAAAAAAAACAGGCTGTAGTGTCGTCCCAGCAGAAGTGATACTACTTCGAACACTTAGTTCCCCTTCTTAGCCACTGTGGATGTTAGCGTTGCAAGCTAATCCAACCTCTGGTTTCACTGAGAAGTAGGCTGGTGACAGAATACGCAAAAACAAAGCAGCTTCTTATTCAACCCATACAAAATTTTCCCAAGTGATGCAGAGATTGCAGATTTCCTCATTTCTTTAATATTACTAAGAATATGACATCACCCATAAATTTAACCACCCATGAACCAATTTCATTTTCGCTTGGATTGAAAAACAAAAATGGTCTGAGTCGGCTCCTGCAATGTTAAAGGAAATTAGCTATTTGAATGTGCTGAGTGTATTTATCTTCTTATTCAGAGAATCTACCATGTTAGCCATCTGGATTAATGGTGGCATTAAATTCTCATAGCGTAGGATGGCCAGGAAAGCAGGAAGCCTATAACAGTGGTCATGGTGTCTGACTGGCCACAGTAAGCGCAGTGCAGCTGTTGGGCCAATAACCAAGGCCCTTAGTGCTACATTGCTCAAGGGGGAATTGCTCCCTACATTGTCTAATCAACAGTAAGTCTCTAGGGATAAAAGTGTCTGCTAAAAATAAAGATAAGGATAAAAAAGCAATGTTAGTATAGGGGCTATAATTTGGGAAGCTGACAGAACAGCCACAGTTCAAACTCCAATATTCTTGGTCAAATCTGTCTCCAGTTGACAACAGCTGCACACCAGTCCAGCACAACCAATCCACCCCAAAGTCTGAGCCATTTTACAGCTGATCAAATTTAGGTGACGTAAGACCTAGAGATAGGAATTGTGTATTGTAAGACATGATAGCCCCATTAAGTTAACAAACTTATTTCCTCTCTTTAACTGCACTTTGTCATGACAATTGAACTCAAGTTCTAAAGTTTTCAAAGGTTATACTTAAAATTATGTTTTGTCCAGACTAATTGCAAGTCGAAACAAAGCTCATATTCAAGTCAACTCACATTTAGTTAACTCACAATTTTAAGGCAGCCCAGTGAATGTTTGTTTAAAAGTTTAACCAGATTTAAGTGCATTACAGTGTGGGAAAGGGATTCCAGTCCATATTACTCCGTTTATTCATTTCCACTCTGAGCTGATGGGGAGAAAAATGTCCCAACACAATGCTGATTTTGGAAACCTCCTCCCTCTCTGTGTGTCCTTTTCCGAGCCAGGGCACCCGACCCCACCACGTCGCGCCCTGTAGCTGCAAAACCTTTCACGCTATGAGAGGAACTGACAGGGAAACGACAAAACCATGCTAAAAAGAGAGGGATCACCGCCCCGAACAAAACCAAAGGGAACAAAAACATGTGAGACTGCTGACACACAGAAAAACATCCACCCACTGCTCGAGATCGACGGCCTGAAGACAGCAGTGAAATTTCTTCTCTGGAGAAATAACAACATGGGGAAATGTGTTAGCCCTGGACCTACTGTGGCGAAAATCAATAAATCAGCATAAAATCTCACTTTTTTGACTTCGCAGTAGTCAAAATTCATTTAATCTTACTATTTCCACAGTTTTTCCTTTTCTCAGAGAACCATACATCAATGTCACAACTCCGAGTTCCCGGTGATGCATGTGTCCTAATAGCAGTCAGTTGACTTGCAGTTAATGGTGACCACATTTAAGAGGAATTCCCCCACAGTATGCCATTGAGATGGGCCAATATAGTCCAGACCTGAGCCAAATATAGACCAGACCTGAGCCAAATGTGCACTTGACACGTATTCACACTTTGAGAAAACTCTGAAAGCACTTCTACAGATGGCTGATAATTTTCAGATAATTTTGTTAATGTGCTGCTAACAAAAAAGTTTAACATACATATTTATTTTTTTAACAGCTTCCAAAATCTGAGGGACTTTTTTTTTTTTTTATGGGTGTTTAGTCATATTTTAAAGCACTCAAAATGACTATTTGCGCCATGTCCAGCTTGGGAATGTGCCGTAAGGAGATTGAGAGCGTAAGGACAGATTGAGAAGGCTGCCTAACATCTGTGATCCAGACTGGCCAATCAGAAAAAAAAACATACGTGCTGCTTACCAGTCCAACCACACTCCAGCTGTTTACTGTGCCTCTTCAGTGCACTGCAATGGGCAAAATGTGCCTTGCCTGCTGCTCTCCAAACTTACAGTGCATGGCGACCTCTACCCACAATCCCCCAGGGTGCCATAAGCAAGGATGTTTTATATTTCACTGGATATACAATTGGAAAATGGCCGCCCATTCATTTCAATGGAAATTGCTCAATGGCGCAGCACGCTCACAGAGATATAAAAACACTAGAGTGGAAACGTCACTGGCTGGACTAAAGCGCTCACGGCAGAATAGCTCCGCCATCTTGTGAATGTATAAATGTCCAATGAGGCACATGTAAACAGTAGGCTAAACATGGGTGTCGAAAATTTTTATTTATTTTTTCTTATTTTTCCTTGTTCTTTTTTATCTTTCCATTCTTAAAAAGGACACGAATAAGTAATTGTAATTGAACAACAATATTTATGCTCCATTATTTGGCAAAGCTAAAGAATAAGCTCTACGATTGCCTTACCCTTCCTATTATCGCTCAGTTAACTACGTTTTCGTTGCGTTCAAAGAAAAAGCGTTCGCATTCAGCTGTGCCTGTGAGTCCGACCCAGGTCTATACCTGAAGAAACTAGTCGTTATATGCATTTATGAATTTATATGTATGCTTTGTGTATTATGATCGGAGCAACTTTATACTGAAGGGTTCATACCTACTTGTTGTCTTCATTTAATCCGTCTTTGCCGTGACACAATGGATTACAGGATGATACTGCGTGTTGCCCCAACCAGGCCCGGCGCTAGAACAGGGAATTGGGGGGGCACAGACATGTCCCTTTATGACAATTAGGATAGTCCTGGCTAGTTTTCAATCATTTTCCTTTATTGACGCGTTTTCCAATTATCGTAATTGGCAACTGAATACAGCAAATATGTGTCCAGATGAATGAATGTTGTCTTACCTAATCGGGGAGAACAAGCAACACCTGTTAAGTGTGGAGTGCTCTCGGAGTGAACCTTTTGTTAATCATGAAAATGTCCGAGAACAGGTCAGGACTAATAATTGTTTAAAACGGATGTTTTTGTCCACCCCAATTCTCAGTTCTACTGAATTTAGGCCATGATTTAATCGCTGTTAGATGGCATATGGAGAGAAACCGTGTCTTCAGTTGCCAATTACGATAATTGGAAAACGCGTCAATAAAGGAAAATGATTGAAAACTAGCCAGGACTATCCTAATTGTCATAAAGGGACATGTCTGTGCCCCCCCAATTCCCTGTTCTAGCGCCGGGCCTGGCCCCAACTGGGATCAATGTAGAAGTCTCAAAACTAAAGTATGTAAATGAAACCCTACCAGTTTCAGTTTCCGCGAATACACTGTTAATAATAAACGAATAAACTTTTGCTGGGTATTTTAATTGGCTACTTTTTTCCAGGTATTTTAACTGTAATTTTACAATAAGTTTACCACAGAGTTCAGTGCATGTTCAGTGTAAACCACGGTTAAATGCGCGCAGGGCTCCTCTTACAGTTGAAATGACAAGGAGACAATGCGTTAATTTAATGGTAAAATTCAGTCAGTTTATAACAGTGTAGGAAAACCGAACTTCATTTCGTTGCTCTGTTGCGACTGCGTATGTGCATGGTGCAAACCAGCTTGCCCGGTAGGCTATACACGAGTGCTTTTGAATGGTAATGCATTGTGACGGGACTGGACATTTTGTCCGATGTAAGCGAAAATCCGTTATGTAAAATCAGGTACATTCGATGTTTATTTCATGGGAAAACATTACAGAAAAAAATCGGGACATCAGCTGTTGTCCGGTATGAGCGATACGAGGACGATTTAGGCGAGTTCTACTGTATTTTCTTATGATCGTCTCACCCAATATACATACACAAAATGGTGGCGAGTGCTGCCACAGAAACGAAGACTTTGGCCACTCTGGTTTTTTTATATCTCTGTGAGCACCAAGGATGTTGCACGCCGACATGGGGGCCAATTTCCGGACCCACGCGGACATGCGCTGTGTGACTTTTTGCTCCCACATGCGTAGTGTGGGGCTCATGAACGCGCTGGTATCCGAGGTGTCCATGACAACGGCTCGCGCTCTCCTACCCATGGTGCGTGCACAATCACTTTTCTCCGGAAATGAAATTCTGACCACTGCAGAATGGCACCACGTGACCTGCAATATCAGCCTGACCGCTACGCCCATGTCGGCGTGCGTTCCAGCCTTCGTTGCCTGTCCAGTTCTCCTTATAGGTCCATGGCCATAAGCCCCTCTCAGTCAAATGGCTGTACTGATCACCTCACCATGGCAATGGGACCCTAGGAGTCGCGGCCATCGCTGCAGATATGACTGCGTGTGACACGTGCGGTTATGCTTGCATGCAGTTATGCAGTGTCCCTTAGTACACTAGGGCTGACCAACCATGTTCCCAGAGATATACCGTCCGGCTTATTTTTATTTCGCCTCAGATTTACACACCAGAGCCTACTACTTAACAGGACAACCAGATCTCTAGCTGTTGAGAGAGGTGTGCTTTGTAAGGATAAGTCAGTGGACGATAGAGCAATGAGAACAGGATTGTGCAGCAATGAATAACACAAGGACAAAAAGAAAACAATGAAAAACATTGCAGAAAACAAACAACATTTCCTTGTTCACACAGAGATAAAAATAAAAAAAAAAGAACAGATGAAAGGACAGTATTTCGGCTGATTCTTTTAAAATAGCCAACTTTCCTGTTTTGCTCACTTAAACCATTGGTCCCTCAAGGACACCTTTTTGGTACCATTGCTTTTTTCTATTTCAGTGTTTTTAGAAATTGGATGTGGCCTCTGACAACACATATCACTGTGATCAAAAAAAAAGGAAATGGCTTCCTCGGACCCGCCAAAATAGTACCAGACCTTATCCTCAGGTGATCTTCACTTCCTTCCAAAAAAGAAAGCAATTTCCTTTCATGCCCTCCTCCCAGATGAATATTAATAATGATACCATCATGTTTTCAGGTCTGTTGAGAGGACAGGCACAATGCATATGTCAAACCCCCCCCATCCCCCCCCACCAACCACTGGCCAGAGCATTGCCGTGGGGATCAGCAGTGGTGCATGCTGGGATAGGCAGCATCAGTTGAGGCTCCAGACAGACAGCGCGGTGGCACAAGCAATCTGACCTCCCATCAGGGCGGCAGAGTCTCGTTGTTTCAACTAAAATCAATAACTCTGAAGGGCACTTTGGAGGGGGGGGGGGGTTATGGAGGGTGTGTCTGCTCTGATGCTGCCCATCCTTTTGGCGAATCTGTCTCCCTGTATCAGGAGTGTACCGCCAGAGCCCCGCAACCCCCTCAAAGACACAAACTCAAACACACACACGCACCCACACACACACACAGTCACTCCTATGCACACAAAAATCATCCACACAGGGCATCCATGCTTCTTTGCTAAGCGACAATGCACACCTGCACACACAAACGCATAAATATACTCACACGCAAAAAACAACCACACTCTCTCAAGCACTCATACACCTGAATACAGGGCACACATGCATGCACAGAAATGCATGCCCACACCAAACTGTACACACACACACACACCCACACACACGCAGAAAAATCACACCCAAGCTCTCTCTTGCACTTGTAAACAAGTGGAGACACACAAGTGCCCCGAAATGCATACCCACACCACACTGCATGGGCACACCCACACACACACACACACACACACATACATTCTTCCCAAAACAGAAGGCACACATTAAATCACATAGAGAAAGACACACACTGACTCACACACAGGTGGTAAGAACAGGGGAAATAACGCACCACACTGAGCATTACTATGAGAAACAGCTCTGCTTATTTAGACTCAGCAGACACATGCGTCCGCATGGAGACAAACACTCATGAGTTCATATCACTGCTTCACAGACAAGCAAGACACTGCGCGATGACTCAGTGTTATTGGTGTCTTACAACACTGACCCACTCTTTCCATGCAACACTTTTCCAGAGGGGGCACCTTATTCAGTTTGGTACACCTACACACACACACACACACACACACACACACACAAACTCACTGACTACTCACTGACTACGCACACTGCTGGAAAACAAAATGTGCATAAATGCCCCCCACCCCACTCAAAACACTATTTGTGTTTGAAACTATGACTTGTCCTTGGGGGTTAAATCAGTTTTTACATTTCAAAAATTTAATTAGGATCACTTCAATTCATCCCATGACAAAGATAAATAAGGAGAAATATGCCCAATCTATCTTTTCCAGGGGGGAACTCCCCAAACCTATTGTCAGAAGTACTTTTATCATGGTTTGTGTCTCGTACGATGTGTTCAGATCCCACATCTGGAAGCAATGCTAAAGGCAATTCTGATTCATGTTCAGAAATACAAAGTGAAGAGCTACATGGCCTGACACAGGAGTGGAGAAGATCAGGCTGAGCAGGGTTATTTGGGGGGAAACAGGAGGATCGGTACACTGAGTGAGTTTGAGGAAAAGATTAATGCATCTGGACGTGACAGTGAGCTGCTAAACTCCCACTGTTCCAACACCTCGCTGTTCCATCTCTTCTAAAGTCCAAAACGCTCTCCTCTAAAGGGCCTCCACAGCAAGAACCATAATGATTCATACGTCGTTTAAAAGACCATTCAAACTCAAGTAGATGGCTAAATTCAAATCACTTATTGGCAGCGACAATACAAAACATGGTTATTGGAATCACTCAAAACAGAGAGTGATACTTTCACTTTCATAGATCAATGGATGAAAGAAACGCAGAGAGCCAAGTGAAGTCCAACGAAGTTCTCAGGGCGTTATGCCCAAAACAGAGGATGACGTAATCGAGAGGCCGCTTACAGAATGTTATCGTTCATCGCTGTGGATGCCCACATTGTTATTGTCAGAGTTACCTTCACAGTTGCAGTATTTAGTGTGAGCGGGCCTCAACTTGTAGACTGTGAAGCCCCGCCCTCTCCCAGCCTGCAGGCCTTTGCGGTTGGCCCTGGCTACCTAGGTGATTGGCAGGCAGTGTGGGCGGGTCTGTGGAGGAAAGCGTGGCCGCAGAGGGAGAGCTGGCCACTCTCCCTTCTCTCTGCATTGAGAGCAAAGCTGGTCTCTCACCTCAGGGGAAAAGCTGAGCTCTGCTGTACACAGTGGGGCTGGTAATTCATGGATACTCTTTAACAAGCGTGTGTATGTGAGCGTGTGCGTGCGTGCGTGCGTTTGTGCTTGATCATGTGTGTTCTTGTGCTTGGAACACAGTAAGGATAAAAAAAGTTTTTTTTTTTTTTTTGGTTAAAGGAGCAACATGTAAGTTTGTGGCCAAAACTGGTACTGCAATCACATTCAAAATAGTGCAGAGCGCAGTATCCCCTCCTCCTCTCCCCCAGACGAGAGGTTGCCAGCTAGGTTGCCGCATCCAGCAAGAACGTCTACTACACGGAGCTACCATGGCTACGTTTCAATATCACCAATGATTTGCTCTCACAGGGTTGTGTTCAGTTCAGTTCAGTTCAGAAAAGATCGAGACTAATGACTAACTAACTTCAGCAATGGTCATATTGGTCAACTTGCTCGTCACTCTTCTGTGTGGATAGCCCACTAAAGTCCATACTGTAAAATGCGTAAAGAATGAATGAGGACTCATTTGACCGATGTACTATCTCAATTACATTTCATATTGCCGTAATGGCTGTGCTAATGTTGGAACGGTTTGCACAGCGTCTCAGCATAAAGCCAGAGAAACGGACTAATAATGCATTGCTAATGTTAGCAATGAAGAGCCAAGGTTTTTATTTCTCAAACAATTTGTTAATTAGTCAATTCGATGACCCAACTGCATACGCACTAACGTACCATGAACGAACATACATAACGTTATTCGACTGTAGAGAATATTTGAAATGTCCGTGCCTACATTAAATAGAATTAAGTTAGCCAAACTTAGCTGAATCTTACCTGCCCAGGAGAAAATTAGCAACTTCGGCGTCGGTCTTCAAATTCTTCTCTGCTTTCAGCCTTCTCCATCTCTCAAAGGCATGTCCTATTCAGATCCTTGTTTTGTTTCTGACTTTGTCACGACGTATTTTGGAATCATAACGAGGCCTTTTAGGTTTAGTAACGTCAGACATTTGTGCTCCGAAACGCTGGTAGCTGCAGCTCAGTGGTAACTGGCAACCTGGATGCCGAAATGCTACTGACTTCGTGATTGGGAGATAGGTGGAGGGCGGCGCAACAGGCCAAAACACAAAATGACAACAAGAACATTAGTTGTGGGCTGCAACTTCGCTTTTGTAATGAGAATATTCTGGCTGGACTACCGTTGTCAGTGATATAAGTATTTGAAATTAACATCATTCCTTAATGTCTGGTGATATATCAGGGCCATTTCATGATTAATCAACATACATTTTTTACATATTGCTCCTTTAAGTATGTCTTGGTTATGGTTAAGATCAGGGAAAGGCTGTAGAGACACTAACTATGAATGGAAGTCAATGTAATGTCCTCACAAGGATAAAAGTACAAGGATGTGTGTGTGTGTGTGTGTGTGTGTGTGTGTGTGTGTGTGTGTGTGTGTGTGTGTGTGTGCGCGCGCACGCCTGTGTCTGTTTGTTTGTGTGTGTGTGTATGTATGTACGTGCATGGGTGTATGTGTGCGCACAAGTGTGTTATAGGGGCCGAAAATTAGAGCCAAACATTCAAAAATTCTCTGTTGTCAGGGAGTGTATTAGTGTTACATTGTGAAGTCTCCAGGGATGGGGTGTGTAACAGGTGTGTGTATGTGTATGAGCAGTGTTTAGCTGTGTGAGGGTACATGAGTGTGTGTGTGTGTGTGTGTGTGTGTGTGTATGGAAATCTGTGTGCGCGTCTGTGCGAGTAGAATGTACTTAGCTGTGTGAGTATAAGTGTGTGTACGTGTGTGTATGTGTGTACATGCATGTGTGTGTGCGCGCACAAGTGCGTTCTAGGGGCCGGAAATTAGAGCCAAACATTTAAAAATTCTCTGTAGTCAGGGAGTGGCTTGGTGTTAGATGGTGAAGTGTCCAGGGATGGGGTGTGTAAGAGTGAGGTGTGTGTGTGTGTATGCTTGTGTGTGTGTGTGTGTGTGTGTGTGTGTGTGTGTGTGTGTGTGTGTGTGTGTGTGAGCAAATGCAGCTGGAAGTCTTTGCCGTGTTGGGGTAGGGTGGGGGGGTGGTGAGGTCAGACGAGGGTGCTGTCCTAACACAGGCTCCTCCGCCGCTAACAAACCCAAAACACGTGGGCGTTTCCTCATTACACCACTCCAGTCCACGAGACACTTTCTCACGGTTCACCACGCGACATCCCGGAGATCCCGGAACGCCGTTAAACGCCACTCATTCAGATTTCCCTATGGGGGGAGGGCCCAAAATCCCTGAGAGAGTCCACACGGGAGCTGGGACGTGCAGGAGCCGAGGTCCGGAACGATGGCATTTCTGCCAGAGAAAAAAAATCCTCCTCCGTATGACATGGGCTTAGGAGACCAAACATGGGAGGAGTACAGAGAAAGTAAATATTTTAATAAGACTGGGGTTCCCCTGTCCCCTCCCCCTTATCTCCTACAGCTAAAGGTCACGGCTCTTATGAGTCATATACAGCCCCTGCAGTCATGTTACATTAACCCTTTGAGGTGCGCCATCGCAAGAATGTGATTAAAATGTTCATAGACAACTGTTGTTGATGCTACAATCTTTGCAGGTAACTGCAACCAATGGAGCCAAAGAACGCTGAAAAACCAAAAAAAAAAAAAAAAAGCGCTTTCGAGGGTTATCATGTGACCCGTGATGAAAACAGGCGCCCGGCCAGGTGTTTCCGACATTAAGGTTCGATGTCATGGTTCCATCTATAAATATACTGAGAGCGGAATACTAAGAATCAGAACCAGTCGAAAGGCGCACCAACCACCCACGAATAGCTTCTGCTCAGAGCTGTTGGAGCAGCTTTGCCCTAGGGCTGAATTCACAATTAACGATGCCTAGGTGTGACCGCTGCGAAGGAAAGTCGATAACACAGACCAGAGCCTCTTCGGGCCCAGCTGGGTCAAACCGGGTCTGGACAAGGGGCTGGCAGAGATACAGCCCCCACTTTCAGATCACATGCAGCGTAATCTAATTATGAAGCAGGCTGGAGCAGGTTCAAACGAGATGAAATGAACTTGTTTAAAAAAAAACAAAGGCTTTTCAAATTAATCAATTTCCGCTCCTTTGCTCCAAATAAAGGACAGTTCCAAGCTGTGGTTTCTGTCATGCTGACAGATGAAAGCACTGATTTCATCCGTAATCCAAAAGCAAACAGCTGAGAATCTTATGCGCTTGAAGCAAAATGTTGTACTAAACAGCTCGGTGCGATTGCAAGAACTCATTCTGTTCACTGCAGTTTGTTATTGTAGTTTCTCCCTCATCCATCAAAGTGTAAAGTTTTAAATAATATTTGCAAATGGACCCCACCTCCACACGCACACAACAGACTCGCAAGACAGCTCTTGTGAGATATTTCCAGCCCCTGCCTAACCAATAGTCGACAAAAAAGACAAATAAAGCCCTATCCATTCTAACCCATGGTGAGTGAAATGTAACTTGTTTCTGCAGTGTGCTGTGTTATTAAAGTGGTGTCTACATAATGAGGGCTGTGGTCGTGAAAAATAAAAAGTCGGCTTTGTGCTCTTAAAGCACCAGATACAGAAAGGTCTCTCCCACCACAGACATGGTCATTGTGCTGTAGATGATGGGCCGAGGTCGCTCTCTTTCTTCAACCAAACAAAACAAGAGAAAAATCAATAAAACCTTTCAGACTACGAGCGCCCGCTTGGCAGCCTCCTCCATTTTAACTTTCTCAAATAACCCAATGGAAAAAAGGCTATCGGCAGCGATATCATGTGGCCCCTGCTCGGCCTTCATCTGCCTTCAAAACAAGTTGGGCACAGCGCTAATACTACAGTGCTGGACCAGGCGAGTGAGACGGCAAATAGCTGAACAATGAGGATTGACACTGGACATTAAGTAAATAGTCTTCATTAGAAGAAACATAATAACTAAGAGCCATTGATAAATAAACAAGACTGGATAGACTATGAAAGAGCAAAAATATGCTTACATATCTCAAAATTAAGTAATGTTTGTAATTGAGGTTTGTATCTAAGCAACCAAAAGCATGAATAAGGCCAGATGTGAAAAATGAATCAACAGTAAACAAGGAAGTAATAAGAAATAAGGACTTGGTGACTGACTTGCTGTACATCACAATGCCAGAGATACTGTAACTAAAATTAAAAACATTCAATCAAATGACATAATTAATTGGCAAAACATTTGGTGCTAAAATTGAACAAGCATGATGTCTATTTCAATGACCTTTTGTAATTTTTTTTTTTTTATCATTTCTCCTGAGTTAATGAAAAAAGTGAAAAAGATACACTCAACATAATGTAGATTTAGCCTTTATCCAATATGTCAGCATAAAAATAAAAAGTAATTGAAGTGAGAAACTTTGTCATGTGCATTTGAAGGGAATCTCAACTAAGAGTTTAGAATGTTGAAGCTAGCACAGGCAGGTGAAGTGGGGATGGGCGGGGTCCATACCGTGGTTCTCCTCCGATTGGTTGAAGCCACATAACTGACAGATGCAGCGAACCCACTTGTTCATCTCCTCCTCGGTCTCTGCCACCAGGTAGAAGGTTCGGTCAGAGGTCTTGATGTCGAAGACGAAGCTCTCCTGGAACTCTTTGCGCTTGAAGGTGAGTCCAGCGTCCACCTGCTCGCAGCAGTGCAGGTCGATGACGCGCAGCGGCTTCTTGGAGTGGTCGCTCTTGTAGTACTCCAGAACGTCGGGATCGCCGCTCATCCTCCCACTACGAAGAATGAACCAGCGCTTTTTCCAGGCCTGTCAGATGCAATGGAATAAAATGTCAAATAAAGGCTAGCATATGCACTCACATTTTAGCGCAGGGCTAGAACATGATAGTACATAGCATCACATCTAAAAACACACTGTGAACAGCCAGTACAGGCCAGCATCTACCAAGTCATATTCTAGTGCTAGCCTAACACATGCTAGCAAATGATAAACAAAAACATACCTTCAATAGTCAGAACAGGCAAGCATATGCCCAGTCAATTTGAGCATATTATAGCACATGATGGTACGCAGCATCACATGCAAAAAAACACAGTGAGCAGCCAGAACAGGCTGACATACGCTAGGCCAATGTTTGCATATTTGAGCGCAAACTTATATACGCTAGCTAGCACTAGCACAGAAAAGTTCACAGCATAAAAAACACACCGTCAATAGCAAGTACGAGGTAGCATATGCTTGGTCATTGTTGGCATGTTTCTCTGCACACCTCTACGCTTGCACATCTATACATGGCATCACACAGAAGAACACAGTCAGTCATTACAGACTGGGCTAGGATATGCTCGGTCAGAGTTAGCACGTTTCTCACGCGTGTGGATACTTGCACATGTTAGCACATGCAAAAATGCACTCTCAATAAAGAGTACAGGCTAGCGCACTCAGTCGCTGTGACCAAGTTTCTGCACACACCTGCAAATGCTAGCACATTAGCACAAAGCATCACATTCAAGAACAGACTGTCAATAGCCAGAGCATGCTAGCATATGCTAGCCCAAGGTTAGCATGTTTCTGTGCACACCTGTGTATGTGAGCACATAATGGTACACATCATCATATGCAAAAACACATCATCAACAGTTGGTACAGTTGTCTGTTTATTACTGCATAACATCACCATGTCTTTTAATCACACTCATTAGCCTTTGGGTGCTGAAGACGCCAAGTTTAGAGGTCAAGTTTAGCAAGTGGAATTGCCCCCCCCATTCCCCACTATGCAGGTCTACAGCAGGGCAATTGTGCAGGGCCAATATTGCGAATATTTCACTTCATAAGGGGCCATACATTCTTAATTGGAGATAGGTCAGGACTGCTTGCAGGGCAATCTAGCACCCGCGCTCCCTGCTCAAGCAGTCATTCTCTTGAAATCCATACAGAATGTGGAGAGGCATAATATTGCTGGTAAATGAAAGGATGTGCCTGGAACAGACGCCATCTAGATGGCAGCATATATTGCTCCAAGATTCTTTCATTACTTTCTGCATTAATGGTGTCCTCACAAGTGTTAGTCACCAATGCAGTGTGCACTAGCACACCCCCATTCAGACGCTGGCTTTTGGACCTGACGCTAACAGCTTGTTTTCCTCTTTAGTCTGGGGAACACAGCTGTTTGTTTTCCTGAAAACTACTCAGAATGCTGTCTCATTGGACCACCAAACATGCTTCCACAGGGCTACTGTCCATCCAAGATTACGCCAAGCCCTAAGAATCCGCTGGCGCCTTTGGACATTATTGATGTACAGCTTTGGTTTTGCATTGCAATGCTTTAACTTGCATTGCTGGATAATGCTTTAACTTGCATTGGTGGATGCAGCTGATAAAGGTTCAGTATTTTCAAGCCCATGTCAGGACATCCATTGCAGTTGCATGATGGTCATTATTACAGTGATCTGATGTCTGAGGTATCGATGATCAGGCACATTCTGAAATGGTTTTCATTTTTGTGCTTTACCCTACAAGATTTGACTAGATTCCTTCCATCTTTAGATTGTATTATGCACTGTAAACGGTGAAATGCCCAAACTCCCACTAATTTGTCTTTCGGGGACTCTGTCGTCAAGTGATGGATTATAAGCTTATGTGCGCATCTGTTGACAAATCGGTGAGCCTTGACTTATCTTTGCTCCTCAGGGACTAGGCATCTTTTTGAGGCTCTTAACTCCCTTGTTTCACATCACCTGTTTAATGTCTCCATATAATTGCAACTTGTCACATCATAATTGGTCCTGAGCTGCCCCTGAGCCAACTTTTTTTGCAGTCATTTTTTAGTTAAAATATATTTTCAATAAATAATTACAGTGAAACGTTTAGCCATCAAATAAATGTGTTTTGAGTTTTCTCTTGAGCAGAGGGTGAATGTACCTTTAAAATCACCGCTATTTGATTTCATTTGCAATTTCCATAATATGCCTACTGTTTCAGAGCTGAGGTTGTAATATAACACCATAATTACTGAATTTCTTCTTCTTATTCTTCTGATTATTATAATTATTAGTATTATGCATTTTTTAATAATATCAATTAAATATGGTCAACGAAACAGTACATTCTGTCAATTGCATATGGTGAGGCTGTGAGGTTTTGCAGGGTACATTTAGTCGTTTGGCAGTGATGTCTGAGAGAGATGTTGCTCCTCTGTGCTGTTGACTTTGATCACGCAGCAGATTGAGTTTGTACGGGGAGGAAGTTGGGGGGGGGCAGTTACCCACAGGTGTTCGCTGCCATCTTACGATCCCCCCACCTCCAAACATTTCCTGTTCTAGTGCCTGTTTGCTCCCCCCGATCCAAGCCACAGCAAACACACCTGCAGCGCCCAGCATGCACCTCTTCTAGCACACAACCAATCAAAGCATCTGTACTACTACCATCCCCCCCGCTTTTCACCCGTCCCTCCCCCACGCAAGGCTGGAGTGTTGTGGTGGATAAGGGACAGTCCCCTCCTGCACAAACACATCGCCCAACGGCAATAAAACCCTCGCGTACGCTACAGCCATCGCCAAAAAACACACGCCGCTGTGTTTGACAACACAAAAGCTACCTCCGCAGTCTGCCTTTAACCCTTTAGCTCACTTACAGAACTACTACAATACAAACAACAACAAAACATGTTTGTTTAGCTTCTTTGTGTACTTTGCGTCGATGACAACACAGACTCAAAATTTCTGACTGGATGAGCTGACATTTTTTTGTCAAAGCCGAACAGCAAACGAAACTCATAATGCGATCTACCATGCGGTTGGGCTAATTTCGAAAGGTCCTTCATTTTCTTTAGATGCACAGAATTTCCCATGTTCTCAAAGTTTAAATGTTGTTTTTCTCCTGCTAAAGACCTGTTATTTCAAGTTTGTTTTGACTGTGATTTGGTTTGTGAGGCTACAGAGGTAGTGGGCATGGACCTTAGACTTTGTGACCCACGTTTAAAGGTTGGGTGCATAAAAAACAGCTCCACTAATGAGCGATGCGCTCGGCACTAACGGAGCGAGAATGGGGAGGGTTTAACCACCTGGAGCTGGTGGTATCGGTGAGAGGAGTGGAGCTTTAGAGACAGACGCCCACGACAGTTACGCTCAGGATGCTAAGATAAGCTCCGGCTGTGAGCATGTGGCGCATTTGATATAGACAAACAATAAAAGAAAAAAAGATTACCGAATCTGGAGCGCTGCCAACAAAGCACTTCTGAACAACTCTGCGCCCTTCCTTACCTCATATACACCAAGGATCTCTCTCTCTCCGTCTCAACTCTCATCCTCCCTCCCTCTTTCCTCTTTCTCTGTCTCTCTCTGCCTCCTCCTCTCTCTCCATCTCTCTCCCTCTCTCACTCTACTTCATCACTTGTTTTCTCTCTATGCAGCTCCCATCCTGTCAGGCTTCCTCTTTCTAGCTCTCCCTCACTCTTACTTATTCTCTTGTCTATCCCGCTCTCTCCTTTCTCTCTCTACTCCGTGCTCGACGTGCACTCCTTCGCCCTCCCTCTCTAATTCCATCAAAACACAGCCTTCGCTGTCTCGCAGAATCAAGGACACAGTGTCCAAGCCACAGCAGCAAGCAAATAAAGAGGGGGGGGGGGGCAAGGGGAGAGCAGAAGAGCAGGACCACCCCCCCACCCCACCGCGGGGGTAATTTTATTAGGATATTAGGACAACTGAAATAGACAGGAAATGCTAGTGTACCTACAAGTGCGCTCTGCAATCTGTGCTCTCCAGTGCTCTTTTCCTCTGAAATCGTTCTCAAATAACAGCGCTAACTGTTAAACTTGTCTGCGCAGCTGTGCTACATCTTTGAATGATGAAACATGTCAAAATACTTGGTTATACTAATGGAAGCCAGTACTCGACCAACAGGCAGTGAACAAAATAGTCAGTTTGAATGAATTTAAAAAATTAAGGGACATCAAAGATTTGTTCACTGGATCAAATTTTGATCACTTGAGCATGTACAACCCCAATTCCGAAATAGTTGGGACAGTGTAAAATTGTGTAAGTGTAAATTGTGAATAAAATCAAAATGCAATGACTTTCAAATCACACCAGCCGGTATTTTATTCACACTAGAACAGAGATAACATAGCAAATGTTGAAACTGAGAAATTTTAAAATCTTATCCACTAAATGAGCTCATTTCCAATTTGACGGCTGCTACAGGTCTCAAAAAAGTTGGGACAGGGGCCTGTTTACCATGTTGTAGCACCCCCTCCTCTTTTTAACACAGAGTGGAGGCGTGTGGGCACTGAGGAGACAAGTTTCATGAGTTTAGCCACTGGAATTTGATTCCACTCTCGTTTAATACAGGCTTCCAGCTGCTGGAGAGTTTGGGATCTCCTTTAACAGACTTTTCATTCAATTATGCGCCAAATGTTCTCAATCGGTGAAAGATCAGGACAGCAGGCAGGCCAGTTCAGCACACGGACTCTTCTACTATGAAGCCATGCTGTTGTAATAGCTGCAGTATGTGGTTTTGCATTGTCCTGCTGAAAGACACAAGCTCTTCCCTGGAATAGATGTTGTCTAGAGGGGAGCATATGTTGTTATAAAACCTTTATATACTTTTCAGCATTTATGGTGCTTTTTAAAACATGCAAGTGTCCCACACCATATGCACTAATGCATCCCCATACCATCAGAGATGCTGGCTTTTGAACTGAATGCTGATAACAGGAGGGGTGGTCTTTCTCCTCTTAAGCCCACAGGACACGGCGCCCATGATTTCAAACAAGAGTGTCAAATTTGGACTCATCTGACCACAGGACACTTTGCCACTTTGCTACAGACCATTTTAAATTAGCTTTGCCCCACAGAACACAGCGGGGCTTCTGGATCATGCTCAACAATGGCTTCCTTTTTGCATGATAGAGTTTTAGGTGGCATCTGTGGATGGCACGGCGGACTGCGTCTACAGACAGTGGTTTCTTGAAGTATTCCTCGGCCCATTTAGTAATGTCAATGACAGAATCATGCCGGTGAGTGATGCAGTGGCGTCTGAGGGCCCGAAGATCACGGGCATCCAGTAAAGGTCTTCGGCCTTGTCCCTCACGCACAGAGATTCTTCCAGTTTCTCTGAATCTTTTGATGATGTTATGCACTGTTGATGAAGAGACCCTCAAAGCCTTTGCAATTTGACGTTGAGGAACATTGTTTTTAAAGTATTCCACAATCTTTTTATGCAAGCCTTCACTGGTTGGAGAGCCTCTGGCCATCTTTACTTCTGAGAGACTCAGCCTCTCTAATACATCCCTTTCATAGCCAATCATGTTACACACCTGATGCCAGTTAACTTAATTACTTGCAAAATGTTGCTTCAGCTAATTCTCTTATATAGTAATTGCTTTTTCAGCCCTTTTTTGCCTGTGTCCCAACTTTTTTGAGACCTGTTGCAGCCAGAAAATTTGAAATAAGCTCATTTTGTGGATAAAAATGTAAAATGTCTCAGTTTCAACATTTGAAATGTTATCTATGTTCTATTGTAAATAGCATATTGGCTCATGTGATCTGAATGTCATTGCATTCTGATTTTATTCACAATTTACACTTTGTCCGAACTATTTCAGAATTCCGGCAATTAACCGCATAATCTTCGAAAGTCTGCACCCAAAACATCTCGCGTGACCTGTCCTCTGCATTCCAACAAACAGTCCATTCTCCCCTGCTCATTTCTATAAGGCAAGTCCAGAAATCTGTGGCAGGACTGTTCAACATTTCCCAGCATGCTCGGAGTAACGGGTGCACCAGCCAGTGGGAGGGAATATAGCGATATCACACTGCAAATGCAGCCCACGAGGCTTCACAGTTATCAGCTTCCGGAATGTTCTCCAGGCTATGCGCCAGCCGGGCTCCCTATTCTATCTTCCATCGGACGGACGAACGTCGATGGCTTGAGGGAGAGCTGCCTGACTAATGGTGCTAACCGACCCCCGGCGCACTGTGCAGAGCCCCTCCCCCCACAACGCCATTCACCCAATCAGAAAATTGCATGGCTGCATAGAAGGCCAAAGGGACAGCCGTGAGACAAAAGCTGTCGCAAGTTCGAAGGCAAGTGTTCTGTCCTCTGTGCGTGACAGGGCTTACGTGATATTGTTCTCTAGCATTTCAGAGGCCGTTAGTTCAGAGTGAAACCTGGCTCCTTTACAAACTGCAAGGTGAGATGACCCTTTTGAGAGATTGCAGACAAACCTCATCCATCCAAAACACAGGTCGACACTGGTTTATTTATTTAAGTTTTTTTTCTGGGAGCCATTACTGTTCTGTATGGAATAACTTACATGCGTATGCAAGGAATAAACAGAATTACTGAAAAACTTCTCAACATTCAGCTAGAACAGCATGCAGCCAGAATTTCCTTCAGGGAAAAACTGGCTATAAAACAGATCTATTATTACCAATAAAAAGCTCATTTCTCTGAGGCAAATTGGCTCCACCGTAGTAAAGATATCTGTTTATGTGAAGTTATTCAGTCCGCTCACCTCCCAGTCCAATAGAACGTCCATACATTTCAAGGGCAAGATGTATTCTAATCTGGGATTACAACATACTGTGAGCACCATAATTCATTGGACAGTGACATATTCTTTGTTATTCTGAATTTACATGATGAGTCAATCACCAGATTTGAATCCAACTGTACATGCATTTTACATGCTGAAGTCAAAAAGTCCCCATAAGAAGAAGGAACTGAAGACGGCCACACTATGGGCCTGGCAGCTCATCACCAGGGAGGATATCCAGCATCTCATGATGTCTATGCGTCACAGACTTCAAGTAGTCATTGCATGCAAAGGATATGCAACCAAATGTTAAAAATTATTGCTTCATTCTACATACTGGTAAACTGTCCAATATTTTTGAATGCACCTGAAAATGGGGAGAACCCTGCTCACAATGCTGTGCCATTTCGAAACTGTTCATCTGATATGGACAAAAAACACTGTCAAATTTAAGCTGACAGTCTGCACTTCAACACTATTGTCATGGAATCTTTTCAAATTCAAAGTGCTGGAGTATAGAACCAAAAAAAAAATCTTTCAATTTGAGATGAAAATCATGGTGCTCACTGAAACTGTCGGCTCAGCGTATTTACGACAACTATAAAGAAATATGGCCAATCTTCAGAGAGAGTTCAAATGATTGCACAATGATTCGAAACATGAAACTGCTGGAGAGCATCTGAAGCATCTTTTGTTTGTTTTCGTGCCAAAAAATGGACTTAATTACTCGACTATCCCCAATATTCATGGCATCTGGCAGTTCATAAGCGCATTTAATGACAACCGAAGACTGTTCTCATGTCCTTACGAGGAAATGCTTGACTGCCATCTAATATGCATACTCACCAGTGATGCAGGATGGGTAGTCGAGGTATTTCAAATGCGCCTGGCATGCGGGCCGTTAAGACATTCCCATCAGGGAAGGAAGCCATGTGGGTAATAGTCAATAATGGGGCAGCATTACAACTAATTCTGTGGACCGCATCAGTTAATGTGCAAATAGCTGAACATGTGTAATAAACTACGAAAAGACAATGAGAAGTCAACAAGCGAATCCAGTCACGTCGTCTTTGTGAAACACTCACTGTCTAAGGCACCAAGAGAGGCATTTTTGTCCACAGCGCTAGAAAACTAGTGCCTGTGTCGAAATTCTCTTATTGAGTCATATTAATGTTTCCAGTGGAGATAAGGACTTATAAAAGCATTGGGGATGTTCCCAGGAGAGAGAAGTTCAGTTTGACCCGTGCAGGTTATGCTTGGCATCCTCTGTGGTATGCCCGACTTGTAAAAAAGAAAAACTCAGAGAATTTTAGGAGATTGGAGCTCAGGAATTCAAACTAAACGAGTTAGCGAGGAATCCAGTACATGCCCTACAATCTAGAAGTCAGAGGACTCTCCAAGAAAGTGCAGGTTACAGTCCTTTATCGTTCCACATTTTATCTGACGTTGAATCTATGTTCTTTGGTACGATAAATATACATTTCTGGAGATTATAAAGGACGTCAAACCTTTTTTTTTCACCGAACAAACAATCTTTATTGAAACAGCTGATAATAGTTTGATATTATGTCCCAGTGATCATCTCCACAGCAAGCAGAATCTTTTTTTTTTTTTTTTTTTTTAAGCACAGGCATGAGATCATACTGAAAGGTATGTGTGGTATTTAAAACTTTTCTATCTGTTTGGCATCTTTAATAGTGAACATAGTGGGCCTGGCTCAAGAGCCCAACAGTCCGACTCATTCCAATTTTTCCAGATATAAGTCAGAATCCGAACTGCACCAGCAGTGCTGTATTGGAGGGTATGTGCAGGTAGTGGGAGTATATCCACCTCTTCTTCTGTCAATTTGGCATTTGGCCTGTTGGGAGCAGGGCATCCACCTCTTCTTCTGTCAATTTGGCCTATTGGAGGGCATGTGCAGGGAGCATAGGGAGTATATCCACCTCTTCTTCTGTCAATTTGGCATATTGGAGGGTATGTGCAGGTATAGGTAGCATATCTACCTCTTCTGTCAATTTGGCATATTGGAGGGTATGTGCAGGGAGTATAGTATATCCACCTCTTCTGTCAATTTAATCACACATCAGCAAAGAGTCACTGAAATACATTGAATGAACCCACTTTCTCCTTAGTGATCAGTCCATTTACCTAATTGAATATACCCACTTCTTTAGGGACCAGTACACCACTGCCCACCCACTGGGGACTCCAACCAACGAATCAGCAGTAACCAATCAATCAACCCACGCTAGGCCACCCTGCCGTCCGAAGTGAGGTTACTTCACCCTCTCAAACTCTATCACAACAAGGAATCCCTGCTCAGGAAACGACTCTTTCTGTAGGAAATTACACTGTTGAAACGATGCTGTTGTAAATAATTTTTTTTTTTTTTTAAATGCTTTGATCTCAGAAGCATGACTCATAAGGATGTGTAGGAAGGGATTCCAACACATGTGGAGAAATATTGACGTTTGAAAGTGAAATACATCAGGCCCATAAGGAGAAGATGAATTGCTGCAGGGCAGGATCTATACCAATGCCTGTTCATTTCTCATGTAATTAAGAACGGACATGGTCCTGCCATAGCCAGTGGGGATATAGATTTCTGCATTCTAAGATGTACTGAAAGCCGATTCTTATTAAAATAAAGAACCCAATAGGACTTCATGACCTAAACGCATGTAGCATGCATATGGTATGCATATGTACATAAAGTCAATGACAGAGTAGCATATCAATTCAATGCAGGCACACACACACATACACACACACACCACACGCCCAAATGCCTGTGTACACAATCAATTAATGAAGAGCCCAGTGCCTGGGCCCATAATTGCTTTAGCAGTGAAATTAAGTGCCCTGCATGTACCAAGACACTCCCATCCCCGAACTCCATGATCCCAGTAAGAAATAAGTGATCTACATTCAAGGAGAAAAGAAAAGGTTCTCCGCCCAGTTAGCCACACTTGTAGCACTGCACCTTCTGATGACTTCATCCTTAAGAAGCATGGAACTGATTCAATGCAGAAAAAAAACACAGAAACACCACTCACGTATAGTCAATACATCTTATTGATTTCCATTAAACAATGTGTGACACTCCATTAAAAACCAGACTCTCAAACCCCACGAGAGGAATGGGCACCATCGCAAGAGACCGGGCAACATTTATAAAGCTGTAGCATTTCTAAACAGCTCGTTCACACTGATGAGGAAGAATTAAATTTTCATAATACCATTGTCCACCCGTGGCTCTGTTAAATATACTATTATTGCCAGCTCTTTCCATTAAACTGGCTTCTGAGCACCAATACCACACATCCAGACCTTGTGTGATGTAATGAGAATTAGGTCACTACACTCCACAACACTCAAAAATTGATTGCATTTTTCTAGCATGATGAAACCTGCAGAATTCTTGGTCCAGCACATGTACATTACAACTGTTTGATAATTCGGCTCCAGGCTATGAACTTTTCGATAACAGATTCGAAACAAGCAAAATCTAGTTGAGGGATCTCCAAAGGAGCTGGCCCAGCTGTAGGTGTACCGGCAGAAATGAAAGGTCCCGGCAGAGGAAGCGAGGAGACAAAATCTTTGACGAGGAAGTGCGAGGGAAACGCAGGCCGAGAGGTCAGCGACTGCAGGGGCCCGTCGAATCAAAGAAGGGGAAGGGGAAGCGATTGTTGCAGAAGGCTGATTGTGAAATAGAGAGAAACCACTCTCGCATCCCGCCATGTTTACTTCAGTAGAAACCCCAAAGGGGGTGAGAAGAAAGGGGGTGGGGGGTTAGGGGAGGAGTTGGGCCAGGTTAAATAGAGCAAAGACCCCCAGCGCCTGGGCGAGACTCTCAGACCGCCTTAGGAATAGCACAGACGTTCCGAGAGACCGACCGAATGTTTTGTCTGCAGACGGGATGACGAGGCGGGTGCTGGGGGTGGGAGGGAGAGGGGGTGGTTCCAGGATGAACTCTGTTTGGCCTGGAGTTCAAAGCATGAAAGAGAAGAGGGAACAGACTGAAGCAAGATGTGTTAGAGTGATGCTCAGCCTGCCGCGTGCTATTAATCTCATCGAGACTCAGCGTGAGCGATCTCATCTCCCAGCTTTTAAACTCCGTGTATCTCCAACAGACTTTGCTGGTTTGAACGGCGGCCATCTTTCTTACTGCTGAGCAATAGTGTAGCTCTAACACAAAATATGTGAAGGAAAAAAAATCACTCCTGAATCAAATTTAAAACCAGAAAAGGGAAACAAAGTAAAACCAAAGCTACATTTATTAGGAATTGCAACCACAAAAACCAAAAGTACACCTTTCAGGTGAAGTCTCTTTGTCTCAATGTTTATCATTGGTTTCTAGGTTACTCTAAACCACTGCTATTATGATATCCGGCATTTATAAGTGGTAGTTTTTCTAATGCTTTTGTCACTAGCAGTAACACGCTGTGTTCTGGGTGCCTAGAGTACTGCCCAACCCAGCTAAACATACACAAACGGTATAATCAAGCCATTACACAAGTGACTGGTGTGATGTCAAATGACATCGATTAAATGACAGTCAGATTCTCTGCTGTATGTTTTTAGACAGGAATGTCTGAAGTTAAAAATGGCTCTTAAACTCAGGATTAAGGTTAAGAAAGCATATTGGGCAACAAGAGCTGATCCAAGATCAGTTTTCCCTTACCCGTGTCCCACTAATATCCATAAAAACTAAAAGGGTAACACTGATTGAAGATCAGCCCAGCGTACAACAGGATGTTTTATGACTGCAGGCCAAGGGCTTTGAGGCTTGGGGGCACTTAAGGCTTTCCTGTACAATAAAGAAACCTGAAACAAGTCTGAAAAATACTCATATTACAGATGCATCATTTGCAGCAATGTGGATTACTGAAAGCGCAAAACTGAGTGGCACATTCAGCTAGTCACAAAAATAATTATTTTACTTGAAATATTTTTTCCCATTTCTATTTGCAATATATTGATGGCCTAAAGAAAAACAGCACATGCCGGTGGCATTAGACAGATGGCCATATTTCACTGGACTCCCATCCGCTCAGGGCCAGAGCAGAGAGATTTACACACAGAGCAAGGCTGGAGCAAGCTAAACACACCCAGCTAATTAAACAAATTGTGCCTCCGTATCCACAGGGTGTGCCCTCGCATGCTGCATCAACAGACAAAAGATGCCCAACAGTCAACTTGTTTTTACATGTAGACGAGTAAACACACGGCGCAAACTTAAAACGACGGGCTTGTCAATTTCGAGTCAGGGTTCTGGACGGAGGTCAAGGTGCAAGCAAGCCTGGAAAACTCTGGGAGAAAAAGTTCTGATGAGGTTGGCAAGCCTTTTTTTAATTCATTCTCCACCTGTACTACCTGTTCTGAATTCAAACAGCTGCACAAACTTCAGGATGAACCAGGAGAGAGGCTGCCCCAGTTCCCATGACTACCTAATTTGCATAATTCCACACCCAGAGGAACTGCAGCCAATCAGAAAGCTTGTAGCACATCACAGGGCATATTTACCGTTGCTCAGATGAAGTCAAGCAATTGATGTTCACTGAACCCAACACTGACACAGTCTATACTTCCCAGAAGTATGCTTTGTGTGTGAATTTTCATTTTCAACAAAACTCCATGCTCCATTTCATTAAAAAAATATGACATGATCGTACTTGTAATGCATTTTTTTTGTAGGCGTTGTGAATTTGTTTGTGGTGTAAAATCAAATAGGGCCCCACAGTACCGCATCAGAAGTGTAAAACATATGAAATCACTCATTATCACCTCAGATAATGAAAACCATTCACAAAAAACATCAGTGAGCTGGTAAGAGTTTCACTGACAGCTAGGATGTGCGTTCTCTGCCCCATTTGAATCGGTCTCAGTTTGTTTCTTAAAGTAGCCATGTATCGAGAAATCAGAAAATGGGCAAATTACACCTATACGGAAAGCTAATGTCATGGAGATGATGAATAAAACACTTTCTGGACACTCACTCAAATAGGAAGAGAATAAAAGAGGCATAGTGAACACCCTTTCACCTCACGCACATCTTAAAGACTAAACAGAAACAGCCCCTTTCTAATGAAGAACTTCATGGGAGACAGGGACACACAGTAAGGAAGTCGAATGCATTTACAATCGTCTGCCTGTCGTAATTTGTTCATTTCTTGGTCTCATTTCATTTTACATTTCTAACGGATTAGATTTATGCTCATCAAGAAGTATGTTATTGTTGATAATGCAGAGCTCACGTCTCTGTAATATCTTCTTTTCAAATTTTTTCGATGCGACGAGCAGAAGTGTGATACTTTCCTTGACAAAGTTCTTAGTCGTAAAAGTCTGCTTCACTTTACCTCATGGAAACTAAAAAGTCCTTAAAACCTATAATAAAGCCATAGTTCATATAATTATGAATGTATATCTGAAGTTTTATGTACAGTGGACAATTCCCAGAGTACTTTATTTGAATACCATACTTGGACAATGGAACTGGTGGGCGCTATTTTGCATCACAATTGTCTGGATTTGGGCTGGATAACTGCTCAAAATATTGCTATGCATATTCAATGTCCGAGTCAAGCAGGGGTTGAAAAATTTTTTAGTGGATTTCGACGTCTTGCAATGCAAGATGCACATACGATAGCCTATGTGTCACAACTGCTCTCACGACTGACTGCTTTAGGCCCGATTCAGTGCTGTTCAAGGACAACATTGGGGGTTGCTAAAAGCCCATTTTACATCCGTTTACACTATTCCATTATCATCTCTGGGTGGAAAATGTTGATAGAGAGAGTACTGCATGCCCTATCGAATGATACCAAATAAGAATGCTTTTATGAAGTTTCAAACCAATACATGGATACTTAAAGCTTTATTTCACCAGGTTAGTCCCATTGAGATTAAAATCTGTTTTATCAGGGAGATTTGGTCATGAAGGCAGCTGTACACATAGTTGTTTCTTCAATGACATGGCAGAATAGGGATTCAATGGTTAAGAATATGTTTTCCGCAGAAATAGAGGTACAAGGTCAACTGACCTGACCAATATTTCCCATTCCATAATCAACTATAGCAAATATTAGCAATTTAAACCCTGGAGACCCACATAGCGCATTTAAATTTCCCCCATTAAAATAAGAAACATAATTACAACCAAGAAAACCAGATCCAAATTTAATCATGTGTGGAATCAATAGCTTTAACTGAACTATTAATAACTGGGTCATAAAGCTGACTACCATACTAGCAATTTCCCCAGAAACAGGGCCTATGGAATACACCAAGACAAATACAAAGTCTTGTCTCGTCATTATCTACAGCCTAGACAAATACGAAGTCTTGTCTCATCATTATCTACAGCCTAGAGAGCATTGAATACCAAGTAAAGCTGGGATTTTAATAGTTCAAGAGTCTCTACTTCTGCTGCAAGGCCCCCCTAATGAAAATTCTTCCTTAAACCAGCCTAAGCTAGTCTAGCTGGTTTAAGTGGTGTTTCCAGCTGGCCAACCAGCTAGCTGACCAGTCCATTTAGTCAACTAGTTAGCGAGCCTGACAACGAGCATTAGTCAACCAGCTTAACAACTTTGACCTGCTTTGCCTAGCAAAAGACCATTAATAACTAACAATTTAACAATGTGTCAAAAGCACATCTTAACCCACCTTAAACTAGCTTAGAATCCCATAAGGTTTTAGCTAGAACTTTCAGCTGAGCTGCTAAGCTGGTCCATCCATTTGCATCAGCCTGTGTAAAGAGGGTCCAGAAGCAGACACTGTGTCCATACAACTAAAGTGTGGGCTTAACAGGACCTGACCTCCATGGCCCTGTTTCTAGGGCTGTTATCAGGGCCCACTCCCACGACCCAGGACTACGCAGCAGAAGGGGCACACTATCGACAAGACCCCGCAGCAGCCGAAAAGTTCATCTTACTTAATCAGGCAAGGCAGGGGCCATGTGCGAGTGTTTCTCAGTTTCTACTTTTGAGTCAATAAGCCCAGGGGAGAATGGATGGTTGGTCTGACTGGCTGCCGACTCTATTGTGTAGTCAGGCCCCCAAGCAATAATCTAAAGCACTACTTCAAAACACTCTTAAAAACACCTACGATGGCAACGGCTGAATGGTTTTATCACGCTGAAAGCAGACTGCTGCATTCTGAAGAATTCTTATGTAAAATGCTCCCAAATCTGGCCAGTTTTTTTAGAACAATGGACAGACTGAGCTAATCTAATATCCATTCTCTATCTAAAACTGTGCATTTCCGGTAATAGCATTCTGACAGAAATCAGCATCTTTAACGACACAGTCAAAATGATAGAGATTTACTTATTTACTTTTGCTAAGTCTAATTACAACTAGGTCACTTTGGACATAAGCAACCGTAATGCAATGAATCTGAATACAAATGTGACTGTAGGCATATGTGTGCGTGTGTGTGTGTGTGTGTGTGTGTGTGTGAGTGTGTGTGTGCGCGCGCACACGTACGCATGAGAGCATATGGCCTCTGTGTAAAGTAATGCACTTGTGAAGCTGTAGGTGTGTATGACAGATTTTGACAATGATAATGAGTGTGCCATCATATCTGTGTGCATGTGTGAGAGTGCATGATGGTGAGCGTATGCTTGTATAGCTGTACTGCAATTTATAAGCCGTTAGGAGCTAAAAATAAAATGGAGGTTAAAGTGCCAATGGAGACTTGACCACACCTGCTTGGCTCCACCCACAAACGGAGGCAGAGAGAGAGAGAGAGAGAGAGAGAGAGCAGCTGAGGTTTCCTGAGTGAATTCCAGGCAGAGACACAACTAGAAGGATGACCTCAGATCACTATATCCACAAGTATCCAGTTGCAATCAATAGAGTGTTCTGAAATCTGCTCGTTCCAGGAAAAGGAGGGCATACAGTGGCAGAGCTATAGCATAACAATGCCTACATTTGTAACAGGATGATCAGTCGCACCCAGAGAAGCAGCAGCAATGTCTGCATCTTTTACAGAGTGATCAGTCACACCCAGAGAAATGCAGCAATGTCTTCATGCGCCGAGAGAATCTGCAGCAATGCCTGGATCTGTTTTAAGATGATCAACGCCTGCATCTGTGACAGGATTATCAGTCCCACCCAGAGGATCTGCAACAATGCCTGCATCTGTCACAGGACGATCAATCGAACCCAGAGAAGCAACAGCAATGCCTGCATCTGTTACAAATGATCAGTTGCACCCAGAGAAGCAGGAGCAATGGAGCTCATTAAATGGAGCTATTGACATATCTTGTTGCATTGTCTGAAGGTGGCCTCTGTTCACATCACATTACAGTTTCCAAATCACAGTCTTTTAAATGTTTGATTAAAACTAGCCATTTCTGAGCTAAGCTACCATTCTATCAGTTTGAAAAGCCTAGCAAATTTGACTAGAAACAACCCACAACTTATTCTACACATACAAACTATGAAAAAGGCAAAAAGAACATTTAACTACAGCGGGCCTCCAGTCAACATCTCGCTCAAAAAGCCACAGCGACAGTCTTGCGACACAACGTCTGTACCACCCTCTGAGTCTGCGATTACCACATCAAAAAGTGACATGTTATAAATAGAGCTTACTGGAGAGAGACCACCGTGCATTCTGCGAAAACAGACGTGAAAATACTTGATCTGAATCTAACACGGTCAAAAAATACCACAGAAATAATTCAGACAGGTGATTTCGCAGCTGTGTTAGTAACAGTCTTTGGGGCTGAAGAGGGGCTCATCCTGTTAAGGTACTGCTACACTGTATGGAAGGACCCCTCTGTGAGGTATCTGTTAAGGTGCCTGACGATTTTATTATTAGTGTACAAATATTTTAGAGCTTCAGAATGAGAAAAACTGGCACCAACCCAGAATATACTCCAGAACCCAGCACCTCTAGTCAAAGAGGATGGGCCTGGGGTGGAGGGTGTGCAACAGGCAGGGCTATCAGCCTAAATTATTTATAATCTTCTTCTTTTTTTATTTTTCTTTCTTTTCTTGCTTTGTTTAGCAATGCTGGGCATGGATGGGCCCCACATTCTTGTCTGCTAGCTAACAGCATCTCATATAGCGCAGTGAAATTCCTCCGGGCAGTCTGGCGTCCATAAATTCCATTTGAGCATTGGAAAGAAAAAGTAGACTTAAAAAGTAAGCAACATTTTCACCCTACATGTACACCTGGTTCTGTGATGGCAAGCAACTGTAATAATGTCACTTCAATATGAGAAATGTTTGCTTTGACAAAATAATGTTGCTTCAATATCATTTTGTGTTTTGTGAGAAAAAAAGCCTGTAGATGTACCAGAGGGTAAGCGTTTAAAGGTAGCTCGTAGGAACTTGGCACTCATTTGTGGTGAATAACAGGGCATTCTCCACATGAAGTCTTCAAGACAGAAATCATAAGTGATGCAGACTTCCTGGTCAAAACAAAACAAATGAATTGTTACCCATTTAAAATGAACAAGCCTAAAGATCTCATTGTCGCTTCCAGATGATACATATAAGCAAATGGGAAGGAGTCCCTCATCAGAAAATACACAAGGCCAGCCGAACTGAACATCACCGTTTCTCAGGCCAGCCCATGTACACTCTGAATTAAATGGTGAGCCAGGCAACTGCAGGCTACAAACGCAATCTTTGAGACCATAAAAAACAAACCCAGTAGCAGTTTATCATAGACCATTTTCCAAAAGGTAGCTATTCAGAAAGATAAGGGGGTCATTCCAATCAATCATTTTTCACCTCCTACCCTCCCTTCTTTGCCTAGAAGCTGATGAGGTCTGTGCGGTCCGCCATCTTTAAGAGCAGTCCAATGCATGAAATGTGCTCCATGGATCACAGAATTAGGACTTTCCAAAATGTTGGACTACTTTTTTTTTTGAATATATGACCAGCATGAACCCAGCTCTCCCCATCCGCCATGCCAGTAACTGACATCGTTTTGAACAATTGTTTGAAGCAACGAGGACATCCTATCTCCCCAATTAACGTTTATTTAACTCCCCAACACCATTTCCTTTTATCAGTTCTGTTCCTTGCATCCCTAATGTGCAAGGCCAAGAGCAAGCACACGACAGAAAGGACAGAGGACAGGGAAAGTAAGCGGCTGGAAATTACTTAAGGAAACAAAGACATTCTGTTTTTCACGGCACTTCAGCAAACTCAGTACAGCCTCAGATTCACATCCTCCAGACAGATTAATCTTCAGCCAAGCTTCTTCGTGACAAGACTGCTAGCACTACCTGGGGCTGTCGCAGTGCTTTCAGTGGTTAGTCCACCTCTTTAGCAGTGGACTCCACAGTCAGGGCTCTCGAACAAGGGTACAGTAGAGCCGTGGGTAGCACTGTTGCCTCACAACAAGAAGGACATAGGTTTGAAAATCACCAGTGCTTCTCATTGTAGAGTTCGAACATTCTGCCTGTGTTCGCTAGGTTTCGCTCAGATACTTTGGTGGTTCCCCACAGATTAAAGCAGTGGTCTTCAACTCTGTTCCTGGTGAGTTGCCATCCTGCAGGTTTTCACTCCAAACCTGATTCAGCACACTTGATTTGGCGAATTAGCAGCTCATCAAGATCTCCAACTAAGAGTTGTGGTGTTTTTTTACTTTGGTTGGAGTGAACGTATTTAGGATGGTAGCTCTCCTGGAACAGGGTAGGAGCCTTCTGGTCTAAAGACTTGCATGCTCGGCTAATCAGAAGCTCTAACTGTCCAAAGGCATGAGTGTATGTATGCGTGAACGGTGTGTTTGTGCCCTGCAATGGACTGTCAAATGAGTGTTTTTGAGTGTAGCTCATTAGATGCCGAGATGGGCTTCAGTCACAAGCCACCAACCAACCCTTACCATGATTAACCCATTTAAACCAGGACAGCATGTGCGCATTTTAAGAACGTGTCATTGCCGACACAGATATGCCCGTAATTTTGAAAGTACCGTAATTACTGTAAGTTTTGCGCAATAGAAAAAAATTCCAACTGTTCCTGAAAGCTGAGAAGCTGTGCTTCAGCCCAAATACAGGTTACTATGGTAAACATGGCAGCATGATTCTCTGCTGGGATTTTTGCATTAGGTCTTAAAGGGTTAAGCAGGAAACCTAATGGATAGATGGCCTCTCCTACAACTTCATCTCGCTCCCTGATGTAAAGCTTCTTTTTCACCTCACCCCAGCCTGGAGGACTTATCTTTTGCTGTTTGTACCATCTCTTTCAGGATAAACTTGGCCAGGTCTGGTCAATAACCAGGTCTATTCTTTCTTACTCCGATGGGTTCTTACACAAAAAGGGAAAGTGTTCCTTTGGGTAGCCATGTGGTTCAGCGGTTAAGAAAGAGCACTTAAAAACCAAAAGTGGCCGCTACAACTGTCAGTAATAGGGCACTTAGGCAAGGCTGCTTTGCTTGAGTATACACGCATTTGTATAGCACGGGAATGAAGCCTGCTTAATCCCAAAAACATAAAGAATCAAATGCGTAAATCTGTCGACTCCTAAACCTGCAGATAAAATCTGACAGAGAAGGTAGAAGCGAGTAACTAAACAGCACTGCGGTGGATTTTCCTGGGACCAACAGCGTATGCAGGTGTAATCTACATGTGTTTATATAAGAGACATGAGTTTACGTCATGATGAGGTTAAATAAACTGTACGCTGCTGCCGCTGAGTGTGTGTTTAAGTTCTTGAGATATCGAACGTTTGCACAGGGCTGCGCGTCTGCAGAGCTCTGAGCTCCGTGTATGAAGGCTGGCCAACAGCTGGGTTCCTTAGAAGTCTTATTCCAGTGTATCCACGCAAATATAACATATGTGCTCCACGGTTATTTATTTGGGAACACACTATTGAAGCGCTTCAATGAAATGTACTGCAGAAAAGGCGCACCATTACATTGGCATCCATTCCAGGCACATTCTTTCACCATAAGAGTTAGTCCCGTTTCTGTCATTGGAATTAATTTTGAAAGCTACAGATGGAAAGGGAGATGAAATTGTACATTGTCAAAATGGATCTAGTCTCAGACAAATGGTTTAACCGTCAATGCATACGGTATGTTGCACATTGAAGTTTGAAAAACTGAAATGCAAATCATTAAAGGAAGGGTGACAGAACAGTGGGCTCATTTTAGGCCTAATTGTTTATTTTTAACAGCCCTTCTACCCATTTCTGCTCATAGCCTAGTCCATCGGGGAAACAAAAGACAAAGGTCAGAAAAGAGGGGTGTTGATGAAATGTGAACTATCAGAAAAAGAATGTCAGTTATACTATTTTAAGACCATTTAGGAGAGGTCATACATCACAAAGTCCCTTCTGAAGTTACCTTTGGGGTCACCTCTATTCCTTTTTCCAAACCCATTTTAACAGGAATCTCCTTAACCCTTCTAATCTGAACGTGTCGTCGCCGACACAGATGCGCACGTTACATTGTAAGAACAGTAATTTCCGTAAGGTTTGCGGTATCAAAAAAATACCGCAATTCCAGCTGTTCCTGAAAGCTGAGAACTTGCGCTTCAGCCCACATACAGGTTACTATGGCAAACATGGCAGCATGACGCCAGCTTTGAGACTTAGGCCTTGAAGGGTTTAATGACAGGTGACCTCGATAGATTTCCGGGTCAAGCACAAGGGAGCGAGGATTGAAAAGCAAAACGATCGGACTGAGTCTGCAGACTTCAGGATCCATGAACACAGTATATGGTACTGCCCTATGATACAACATCAGCAGAAACAAAATGGACACAGACAGTATCAGAACACAAATGTTTTTCAAGTACACTTTTGAAGGTTTGTGCTTCAGTTTCTTGGCTCCAGCATTTTTCCTCTGCTTGAAGTGCAAGAGTTGTCTTGGTTTTTATAGACACTGACTTCATACCTTCAAACCCATCAGCCTAAGTGCTGCCCTGGCACTGATGCTACATTCGTTTTATCACGTACACTTAACTGCCCATCATTCTGAGGGCACTGAGTGTAGGACTGCTTATCCAGGATCAGTTTTGTCCATTAGCTCATAGTGGTAAAGTCTGGAACACTGACTGGGGAAAACTGATGCCAGGTCAGCACTCCCACATGGATACGTTTCAATGTGTACAGCCACAGATCAACAAGTTGCCCAGACACAGACCATCCCCAGATCACCGCCTTTCAATTCCCCACACCATTATGCTGCCCTCGTCGTAGATAACACCGAGAGCATTCTGGGAAAAACAGCTATTTCACGTTCAGTGTTACTGGCTGTATATAGCAGAAAGTAAGTGAGACAGTCTCAGCAGGGTTTCAGCCACTCAGAACAAGATAAACTTCACTCCCCCAAAGAAACTCTCAGAAATGTGGTATTTCACCAAAGTCTGCATCAAACAAAATTTAGAGTGATTGCAGTTTTGAATGTGTGAAGATAAGGCAGGATACAGCAGAGCCAATATCACAATCAGGCTAATGAAAGACCCAACTGATTGGAGAGATTGGCTTTTGGCACGTCGTGTTCGCAAGGCCAACAAGCACCAATTTTATTCCACCAAAGGACAATTTATGAACAGCACTGAATATGAGACGCCTAAAGAATGGGAAATAAACTATAAAGTGCTAAATGTACTGCAATCAGCCTAAATTATTTTACTCCCATTACTTGTAAAATATAAGAAGCATCTCATCCTGATTGAATGTCTTCCATTCATCAGAGGCTTCTCAGACAGTTTGAAAAACAAGAGGAACTATGGGTAATCAGAACTCTATGCAGCCTTTCAGCTGCTGTGAAAGGTGCCCGAATATTGCACAGGCAATAACCGCTTCAGCCGATGAACAGTGTGACGATACTCCAATGACAAGAAAAAAAAAAGACAGAAGTGTAGAGGTAGAGAGAGTCAGTGATGTGTAGAATAGAACAGGAGAAGGATGCACGTGTGCACAGACAGCAGCGAATCCTTCCCACATTGTGACGTCATCAAAACTCCAAGGGAACACCAGGAAGAACTCTGAGCAGCACCAACTGTGCGATTCCAGCCAGCCCATCCCAGCTCCACCCACTTCTCAATGGTCAGACTCACACCCACAACCTCAAGGACTCCACCCATAAACACTCATATCACTTTTGGAATGACCATTCCTCACTGCACAGGACAAGACTCTGCATTCATAAAACATCAGAATGAGAATGCTTGTCAAAGAACTGGGTACCATTTTAGCTCATAATGGAAAAACTCAGGATATTTTCATTATTACCTCAGGCACACTGTAAACCTATTGTAATTTCAGACCCATGGATGGAAACTGCGGGATAAGCTAACATTATTTGAGAGCGAATGCAGTGTGCGAAATAGTCCTCTTCACTCCCTCAATTTTTCAGCTTAGCTCCAGTCTGTGCTTGTACTTTGTGTGTTTTACGGGACAAGCTCAGCCCAACGTTCACTTTTTACTATGATTTACATATTTTTAACTTGACATACTGTTAACTATCATTTGTGGTTTGACCAGTTCCTTAGACCTCCCATCGTTGACAGTTTCTGAGTCACAGAGTACCTTCCCCTCCCTTAAAACAGACAGACACACACACACACACACACACACACACAGAGCTAGCATCATTATGTCGATCATCACCTAGCGAAAAAAATATTCATTTTTAATGGGAGCAGTAGATCGGTCAGTTAAACAGCAGGGGAGCACCAACAATGAACACAGGCACAAGCGAGTGTGTGTCTCATCATGATGTCGCTGTCACATAAAACATGATGCTCATCAATCGATGAGGTCACTCATAAACACACGCACTGCCATAAATCTCCAAGACCAAACGTTTGCATCAGATCTAATCTCTGGAATGGTTTTTATGACACTGAATCTCCACAGTGCTTCACTGACTACTTGTTATTGGGCCCTTCCCGTAATAAAGAAAGAGATAATGCCTCCTTTGTCCTTCACATTTATAAAAACTGCCTCCAAAAAGCAGCTTAAGATTTCTAGCAGTGTTTATCATCCCTACAGTTGAAGCTAAACACTTTTCTCTTTCTGTTATGACTCCACCGTTTATGCAAATTCAAGTATTCGGAAACCTGACTGTGCCCTTTGGTGAGTTTAGAGTATTTTCTAAAACATGTTAATCTTTTGAGCGGCTGACATGAAGCAATGTTAGACAGCTTTCAAGACTTGACCACAGCTGTGAAACTCTTGTGCAAAAATGAATTGCGCACTGATTAGTATCAACCCATCCGCTTCAACTTCCCGCCCGTTTTGCAGCAATATTTCCAGAGAAGGCCCTAACTTCTCACTTATCATTATCAGAAATATCAACAGGTTTTACACACACAAACCATATGCAAATAACTGCGGTTCAGCAGAAGTTCCCGGTAACAGGCCTACAGGGAAATGAACCGGCATCGAGGGGAAAGAAGACAGGTAGTGCAGGAGGAATTCTGGGTTGGTCCTCGATCTCGCCTGAATTCCACTTTAGAAAATTTGCATCTGCAACAACAAGCCATTACGTGCTCAACCGAACACAAACAGAGGGGCCATTAGAGCACACAAGTTCGACTAAAAATGCGAACTTGTTGCTGTTAGAGCTCGTCTTCTGGGACATTTAAATCGTTCCATGAATCTAATGGTTCAGAAACATAGTCTAAGCAGCTTACTGGAGGGCTTTTAAAATTCAATTTGTTAGTCCATTGTCATAGTCAAGACCCTTATGACGATACAACTTACTGAAGACATGTCAAAGTAAAATATGACACATTGCAACTGTTCACAAGTCATCACCAAATAACAAGATGATTTATCTCTTCAAATACTGCAATTATTAAATTTTGTAAACACACCAAAGCATCAAAGTTTATTCTACATTCAAAGACGTTTGCACAGTGACCCACTATGTAGTATTTTGTAAACAATTAGCATTTTGTACGTGAAGTCTTTCATAATTAGAAGGATGTACTACGAAGCAAGTTCAATATTATCCAGGCTATTTTTACATGGGTTGGCTCGGCAAACCCTAAACTTGCAATCAGACATATCAAAACTTATTTTGTCAGGTTCAGAGAGAATCACCTTTGTGACATTGAAAACCCTGGCTTAAGGCACAACATACCTCATTAACCAACAAATCTCACATTGTAGAACACCCCTCTGACTTTTTAAAAAAAAAAAAAAAAAAACGTGTGGTTGATTATGAAGTAACATCATTAAGAGGTTTTCAGATATGAAGCAGAACTGTTGAGATGAAGGGATTAAGAAAATGCCTGATGAACTCAAGCCGAGTTAGGCACATTTACCAAACATCTCAAACTGATCCAGCATCGTGTCAAATTCAAAAAGACAAAGTCATCGCGATACACATTCATCAAGGGCTTCACTGGAAAACCACACTAATACTTGGTAGGACCTGCCTTCGCTCATTTAACAGCCTCAGATCTAAGCGTGGCTTCCGCAAGCTGTTGGAAACATTTGTTCGAGATCCTGGCCGATATTGATACGACTGCATCATACGATTGCATTCATACAGCAAATTTAAAATTCCTCCATGTTCCAAAGGTGCTTTATTGGTTTCAAGCTCAGTGACAAGGGGGGTGAGCACGGGAGGATGCTGTACTGACCTCATTATGACACCAGTTTGAGCTTATTTTTGCTTTGTGATTGTGTATTATCATGCAGAAGTCCATTAGAATACAAGTAAATAGAAGTCACATAAGGATGCACATAGTCAGAGACAATATTCAGACAGGCTGTGGATTTCAAACGATGACTGATTGGTATTAAAGGGCCCACAGTACGACAAGAAAACATACCTCACATCACTACCCTGACCTGTCGTGACACAAGACAGGTTGGGTTGATGGATTTGTGCAGTTGATGAAAAATTCTGACCCCAACATCAGCAGGTTGCAGCAAAAATTGAGATTCATCAGACCAGGCTATGTTTTCCCAATCTTAAGCTGCCAAGTTTTGGTGGGCCGGTTTCCACTGCAGTCTAAGATTGCTGTTCTTGACAAGAGTGGAACCCGACATGATCTACTGTTGACGCCCAACTGCATAAAGATTTGATGTACAGATAATTCTGAGCTTTTCTGTGTACCACAGTTGTAGAGTGTTTATCTGAGTTACCATACTGTTTATTGCAGCTCAAACCAGTCTGCCCATTCTCCTCTCATCTCTCTCATCAACGATTTGTTTCCGTCCACAGAACTGCCGCTGACTGGATTTTTTTTTTCCTACATCAGTCTGTTTAAAGTGTAGAGACTGATGTGAGTGAAAATACCAGAGTATCAGCACTTTCCATTATATTCAAACCACCCCATCTGGCACCAACAACCATGCCACAGCCAAAGCTACCAAAATCACAGTTTCCTCCATTTTGATATTTATTTGAACAATAAATGAAGCACCTGACTTGTATCTGCATTATCTTACACATCAAATCTCTGCCACATTATTAGCTCATTTTGTAATTGCTTGAATGAGCAGGTGTTCCTAATAAAGTGCTCGGTGAGTATGTCCTTGGAGAATTAAACAATTTTCTTAAGTGACAGCATCTCCATCATTGCAGGAACAGAGCCTTTTGTGATGTAACCTTTTGTCTTAACCTAGCATTCATAACAGATGGAGCTTTTCAGCTTTTTTCCATTATTGTTAGGGTCAGCAGTTCCATGACCACCATTTTGGACACTAAATCCAAAAAAAAAAAAATTTTAGCATGGAGACACAGCGGCCATTAAAAATGATACGCACACTCCAGCGTATAATCTGTCCGCAGCCAATAACTTCACTTGGGAAAAAAAAAAAAAAAAAAAAAACACAAAGATATTAATATTAGATTTATGACCGTTCTCAATGACATCATCTGCAGAAACCTCAGCCGTCAAAGCAGCTCAACGGATCAGTCTGTGGTCACACACCATCAAAATATTCCTGCGTAATGGCCAGTCACCTCAAAGACCCAATTGTCTAATTGCAGCGTTAACGACTGCCTGGTGCATTGGGAAAGAGCGGGAGACACCGGACCTCCACTAACGTCCATTTTCTTTAAACCTTTGAGCTTCAAGACACAGACACATTTCTAAATGGATGTATTTTGTGGTAATTCAAGGCAATGCAGTTTTAGATCACTGATATAGAGTGTTGTTAACATTTTGAATTTCCCATCTTCAATGGATCAAGTAGAACCAATCATGTGTTTCGGTCATCTCTGCCATTGCCCTTGTTCGAATGAGAAGCTCAGGCCATATCAGGTGGCTAATTTAGCAGAGCGCTAGCATTAACGCTCACTCCAGCCCATTAATCCAGCATGCCTCCATCAGGTCATATCAGTAATTAGTGCTAACCGGCTGCGGAGAAATTGCGGCAGGGCTATTAAGGACCGGCGACTCGAAGGTTACAGGCTTTATTCCACGGTATGCACCGAGGATGCAGCCTTTAACTGAGCACTTTGGGTTAATTGCACCAGAGAAATCCCTCCCACGTAAATGTCTGCCATGTAATATGTTGGTCACCTTGCAAAAAAACATCAGGTTAGTATGCAGACTTCAATCCTTTAAAAACATATCTTTCCTTCAGAATACTCTCAATAATACTTTCTAATACTGGTGCAACAATCACTACAGGTAATTAAGAGCAACAGAGTCCTGTAGGACTCGGCTGAGAATTAACCCTTTCAACACTGAATACAGTAATATGAATCAGAGTTACCCATCGATATACGCATGTCACTTTTTTTGTAATACAGAGTTAGCCCAAATGCAAGGGTTTCTGGGACTCATATGTCCCTGCAGGTTATTTGGAAATATTGTAAGACATACGTGTCCCGTTAGTACTGAAAGCGTTAAAGGAAAAAAAAAAAAAAAGCATGAGGAAGAATGCTTTCATTTCAGGTTTAGAGACTGCTCCAAGCAACTGCATGCACTGTATTTCTGTCGCTTTAGTCCACGGCGCTATCGCGGGCCCTGAGCACAGACTCGCTCAGCTGTGAAACAGGACAGCGGTGAAGATTCTGCTTCATCACACCAGGAGAATCTCATCCTGAACACAAATACAGCTTCCCTGACCTCAGTTTTCCACATTCTGTTTACACAGCACATTGGACAGTGCACGCTACAGCACCCCCAAACCAAAGCCCCCACCCAAAGATACTGCCCAGTTTCACATTACAGTAGAAATGCAAGAGGCCACCGATTTACTGCAGTCACAGAACAAGTGGACGAGCATGGACGTCACATCATGAAACAAAGACGTATTTCTCGCCGCAGGCCTGTAGTACAGTAAATTATGTCGGCTCGCTAGTGAATCATGCTACTCAGGAAAGGTGGGTGCAGAAGTATTTCAACCCACTGACTTCATCACGTCATAATGAGGCAAAGAGACATTAAATCTGAGCTGAACTTGGCTAGTAAAGGATGAAAAGGTACTAATGCATATATTAATATTAGATGCATGACTATTCAAGGGCTACCTTTAGTGCAGAACAGTATTACATTATTAATCACTATTACAGTATTAGTCAACTGCATACCTCTGACAGATTTACTATAAATCGCATTGCATTAACATAAAAATGTGATAATTAGCAACTCTAATAACACTGATAAACTTGAATGAAATGATTACCAGCCAAGCAACATAATGAACCTGACTTCCAAATTCATAATAAAAAGCCCCATCCATTGTTTAAAAATTTTTTACTCCTCTCACAAAATTTGTTTAACGGGCATGTCTATCTCAGTTGATTACACTTGAGGTTGAGCTAATTGGCTGATGCTGGTTCACAGACTTCCATCCTGTCTGATGCTCCACAGCTTTCAAGTATCAGAGGGAATCTTTTCTACAGACATTTGTCAAGTACTGAAAATAAATTAATATTTTAACTGCATTTTTCTGTTGCCGTAATTGCTAGATAGAAAATCCAAGTGTGCTGTGACCCTATTTGTCATAAATCACATGTTTTACTATCAAGAACTTTCTGATCCATAAACAACTGAATCGGAGCGTGGACATTGCAGTGTGTGCAATGAATCAAATGTCATGTGACTGGAAACCCTGTTCTGCGGAGAACCGCCCCCAAAATACAGATAAACAGTTTCCTGACTAATTATATACAACACCTCATATCTGTGTGACCGTGTGCGTGTGTGTGTGTGAGAGAGAGTGAGTTTGGGGTTGTTCACATTAATCCAATTCCATGGTAATGCTGCAGCACGCTTAGAGTTTTCACAGGTTTCACCCACACTTCTTTGCTAAACGGGTCAAGAGCACAGAATATTTTGATATGTGGGTACAATAACTAGCCGAGATTGCGATGCTGGTATTGTTTTCAGTTTATCTGTGTACGTGTATGAGCGTCATCAGGGCAAACTACAGCAAAACTCCTCTCGAACCGCTGTGAAAGCTGTTAGGAGTATTTTCTGCAAGTGTTTATATGTATTAGGGTGAGTCTGTTTGTGCACAATTCTTGTGATAATGATAGCACCGCGATCTCTTGAGACACAGTCATTATAGGTGAGTAGTAGGGGTAAAAAGTAAGGGGGTGTTCAAAGATGGCTGTGGTCAAAGTATGCACTCACTGAATGTGTTATAATGAGAGTTGCTATATTGAAGACACCATCAGCATCACTCTTGCGACTGGGGTGATCTCAGATGGTCACTAGTCACCTTTGCTTGATAATTTTACTCTCTAAAAATGTGGTTTTCATAACACTCAAGCAAAAATGCAGTGCGAGCATGTAGTAGACAGGCACTGAACGCAGAAATAAAAAATAACTTCCCCATTATACCATACATCCAAAGAAATAAATTTTCCCCCACGTTCCCTGGCATACTGCATTTTAGTGAAAATAACAGCATAATAAGATAATGCACTAGAAAGAGTGAAAAGCACTGGTTTCATGCTTTCTGTGGAACTGCAGTGTAATGGGAAAGGCACTAGACTTGAAACTTGAAGATGAAAGATTGGACACTGATATTTTCTCCTGCAGTAGAGCACAGTACATTGCCTGATGATCAGAAATATACACTGACCAGCCACAACATTAAAACCACCGGCCTAACATTGCATAGGGCCTCCTTGTACTGCCGGAACTGTTCTGTCAAACTGACGTCCAATTCAATTCCCAGAGCAAAGGTTTCCCAGAAGAACATTTTCCTGAGCATCACACACCCTCCATCAGCTTGTCTTCTTCCCACAGTGCATCCTGGCACCATTTCCTCTCCAGGTTAATGCTGCACTCGTACCTGAACGATGCTCGTAATGTAAAAGAAAATTGGACCCGCTGGATCAGGCAACCTTCCTCAATTGTTCCAAGGTTCAGATTACACACTCACGTGCCCATTGTAGGCGTTCGTGGTTGTGGACTGGGGTTAAGAATGGTCACTTTAACTCTCACTAGTCTGCAAAACCTCCTCAACACCGTATGCAGCAGGGTGCAATGCACTGTGCGTCGTAAATCATTCCTCACGTAATGTGCCACAGTAGCCCTTCTGTCGATTTGGACCAGACAGGATAGGCTTCGTTGCTCTTGAGCATCAATGAGCCATGAGCGCCGAACACCCTGTTGCCGGTTCATGGCTTGTTCCTCCTTGGACCACCGTCAGTTAAGTACTCACCACTGCTGATTGGGTGCACCCCAGGAGCCTCAATGCTTTGAAGATCCCCCAACTCATTTATCTGGCCAAAACAATTTGGCTCGTCTAAGTTGCTCAGGCCCGATTTTTCCCACATACAACGTGCCGACTTCTAGAAATGACGGTCGCTTCCCAATGTCTGCAGACCTTGACTTAGGCCATTGTTATGAGACAATCAACGCAATTTGTGTCCTCCGTGAGTGATTTTAATGTTTTGACTCATCGATGTATATCAAGCTGTATACTCAGACACTGTAAACAAATTTAAATAATAGTGAAAGGAAACTGCTATTGCTAACAGTTTGCTAAAATTCCAGCTCTGGAAAGCAATAACATAACCCAACTGAACCCTTACCCACCAGGAAGGGCTCAAAGCCCAAAAGCTCAGAATGGCTGAGGTCAGGGTGAGCCAGTTCAAATTACATCATGTACTTCCATTCTGCGTACAGATGTTTTCCAACGTTTTTGTACAGAACTCAGCCAGATTGGAGAGTACAGTCTGTCAGGAGTGCCCCTGGGACCTAAAAATATCGAGGCCAGAGTTAATGTGTGACGTCACCTGCCAAACCGGAAGATCTCCCAATGTAAGGCACCCGGGGCTCTTAAAGGTTGGGTTAACAGGATATATAAACTACCATAACATGGTGGTAGTCTCACATTCACAGGTCTTTGACACTGCGCTGTAAACGACAGCCTCAGAACTCACTAAAGGGAGACCTCAGCCGGAGTTTCTCATGTTATTGCATTTGGCAGAGCCGTGGAGTTCAGAACTGAAATGGTGGGAGCCAGTTTCTCCGGTTTGCAGCCACCTGATTCAGTAATCCGTATTCTCACCTCATTTTCATACACATACGCACACGTACACACACAACTATTTACAATCACCATCACACACACACTCCCAGTCCCCACACACACACAAACACGTAGTGTTTACAACCATCCTTACTCACATGCCCCCCACACAAACACACACACACTCTTGACTATTTACAATCACTATCACCCATATCCCCCCCCCACTCATACTGATTTTTCCCCACATACATCCACACAAAAGCCATCAATCTCTCTTTCACATGCGAACACATATCAACCTTAATTTAATTAAAATATGTTCGAAAGTTTTACAGTTACTCCAACCCTTTCAAGGCCCCATTTCTGACCCGAATCCATTGCTCTCACCCTCCCTCCCACCTCCCTAAAAAATGCAGCATATTTTGCAGTTAAGCCACATCTATTCAGCAGTTTACATGCCCCGCAGCATAATTTACAAGCAAGTAGCAAGTTAGCATAACATTGGCATTTACTAATTACGCTCCGAGTGACTGCAAGACCAACCCTTTACTCTTCCACCGACAGACAGGATTTACATTTCTAGAACTGAGCCTCCCAATGCAGGCAGGGCTTATACAGGCAACCTTTTTAGGAGAGGCACCTTTTTTTACTATCCAGTAATAATGTCTGACTCAGTCTGAAGAACCAAGAGACCATTACTCCGAATTTCTCTGCTTTCACATGGTTTATAGTGGAGGGGCAGAACTGAAAAGTTGGGTTATGAAAATCATGCAACACTTTCTAAATAGAGCAGGGAAACATATATAAATACTATATTGATACCATATTACAAGATATTGTCTGTGATTTTTTTATATCGTAATATTGTGATAAGATGACATAAGCGTTGTCTTTTCTAGATTTAAAGGCTGCAATACGGTAAAGGGATGCCCATATCTGAAAATACTGCACAGCCCTACTTCTAAACCAGAGCAAGTGCATAAGAATAGGATCACTGAAGGGCAACTTTCCTGTGTTAAATTCATCAGTCAACCAAACTTTATCCCTCAGTCCACCTCTTTCCTTTTAAAATGAGATTAATTCATTTTCAAATTTAGACCAAAAACACAAGATGGCATTAAACCGAACACAAAGTCATCTTGGGGCAGACACTCTTACACAATGGCAATTGAAACCCCTGTGACAAAAATATAATCCAGGACTACCGCCCACATGCATGTTTCCGGATCATGTGACAGGTGACACTGTTTTCCCCAAAAAAGATGTGTACGGGGAACATGGTGTACTACAGCTATTCAACACTGGTAAAAAAAAAAAAAAAAAAAAACACACATAGACAAAGCCGCACAGGCGCAGTAAACTATCGAGGGCAGGGAACTTATGCTGTTAGCAAAGGCCTGTAATCCTGGAATGAAATTTACTATTAGTGTAAAATGGTTCCTTTTGGAGATAAATAAAAAAAGGAAAACGGATTTTTCTAGGCAGGTATGGATTGTTCTGTCTCTCTGGTTCTTGTCAGCATACAGGAACACCTGCTCTTTTGTAACCTCAACAACACACTTAAAACTGCAGAGAACTTTTTTCATCAGGATTTCTCCTTCTTGGCGTAAGCGGCAGGATTCACAGAAGCACTGCAAATTACTCTGACACCATCTCCTCGAGCTCTCCTTTCCTGCAGTCAGTCAACAGTCTGTGCGATTGCTTCTTTTGTCAGCCCTTCAGAGTAGCATAACATTAAATATTCATTCTATAATACCTGCAAATTTTCATTTAAGCGTGGCTGCTAAAAGTTAATTTGTCAAAACAGTGTACAGTACAAAAACATCACAATGTTCAAACACCTCAGTATGGAGACCTACAACATACATCCTACATGTTTAGAATACCCATAAGTCAATCATTGGAGAAGATCACCTACATCGTAGGGTCAGCCATTTCTGCATGTAGCGTGTTCTCCCACTGTTTGCAAAGCCCCATCACCCACTAGTGCAGAAATATTTGTTAGGCCAATTGGAGCCTCTGAATTTCCAAAAGGCATGAGAGTGTGAGCAAATGATGTATAAGTCAATCAGATGCGGGCATAGGCACTAGCTCCTCCCACAACTCTGACTAGGAATGAGCGAATTAGATGAGGGATGAATGGACTTAGAGAGCGAAATAACTGTTCATTTAATCGAATCCCACTCTGAAGCACCATCCCAACACAACATCTGAAACCAACGAATCCTTTTGTGTAGCCCAGCTCGGGAAAAGCCTGGTATCAGACCAGTTCTGGCTAACGCCGTTTACTTACTATCCAGCCAAACGCCACCTGTCTGCCGAGAGAGGATTAGTCAGGGACAGGCAGACACAAGGAGGGAAAAGGTTTGTGAAGATGAGATTGAGTCCGCGTGTACCACTGCAGGCTGAAATTAAAGAGCACTGGATGTATTCACGTTTGAGCACTCGCCTTTATCTTCCATTAGATAAGTGTGCGCATGCACACACTGAATGTTGTGTGTGTGTGTATGCACATAAGTGTGTTGCCTGCCCATGCATGTCAGTTTGCGTGCATGTGCAAGTCTATAAGAGTGCATGTGTACCATGTTTACCTACCCTTGCGGGAACCAAATGTCCCCACAAGCTATGGAATTAGATTTCTTTATACTTGTGGGGACATTTTCAGGTCCTCACAAAATATTGATCTATTTTAGGGTTAAGGTTAGGGTTAGGATTAGGTATGCACTGTTGAGGGTTAAGGTCAAGGAAAGGGGCTAGGGAATGAATGGAAGTCAATAAATGTCCCCACAAAACATGAAAATAAACGTGTGTGTGTGTTTGTGTGTGTGTGTTTGTGTGTGTGTGTGTGTGTGTATGTGTGCGCGCGCGCGCGCACTGAGGAGGAAGGAAGCATTCCTCATTCCCCCCCCCCCTTCTGTATCTGAATCTGGCAATCCCCACCACCCCCTTTCATTGTTATCATTTAAATTTCCCTCCAAATCCCCCTGTAGGTCAGTCATTGGTTTTCTCCTCTATTTATGTCTCTATGCCCAATCAATAGGAACACTACTTTCAAGAGCAGCCCACTTTATTCTAGTATAAATCTGTGAGAGCCCATTCTATGGGGCTCATTCCTGGTACAAGGGAGGCCACAGATTTAAGCGGGTGGTTTTTGTTTGAAGCAGTTGTTTAAGTATGTCCACACCATTCGACCAGCATAATAAATCCAATAAAAGACTATTGGCTTTTATCGCTCTGTTCCATGACAGTGTGTACAAATCTGTGCCCGCCCATGTGTCACTTTGTGTGTGCACCAGTTTGTGTGAACGCGCATGTATGAGCATAATGTGTGCCTGCCTACGCGTCAGTTTGTGAGTGCGCAAGTCTGTGAGTGCGTGCATGCAAAGTGGGAGGGCGCACGTGAGTGTGTGTGCATGTGTGTCCACACGCGCCCTTTAACCCGTTTTGGATCAGGAGCTGGAAACCATCCTGCACTGGTATTGACCTTACAGACAGGGAAAACCTTCCCAGAACCCCTTGCAAAACAACAGGACCCCCCCGCCCCCCTCCCTCCACCCCACCCCCCCAGGGGTCTTACATCCCTCGGAAAATCATTTTTCCCTCTCCATCGTTCTCACACGTCCCAGGTTTCCCTGTGCTGGCAGGAGTGAGGACGGAAAATGGTGCAGAGCAGACAGGGGAGTCGACGCTTCTCCGATACTATCTGTCTGGAATGTGGCGGTGGATTATGCAAACGGGAATGCTTGCGAGATGATGCGCACTGCCACGGTCGAACGGAATCGAGGGAGGGCGAGGTGGGCACTATGTAGGCCGGCCCTCTGCATTCAAGAAACAGACAGGGCCTGACCTTTACATTACACAGCACAAAACCATTTACACTTTACTGGCCAGGCCTTCACATTACAGAGCACAAAATCAATTACGCGACACTCACTGCCCCTACAGGAGCATACCACATAAACATCAAGATATAAAGGCAAATGATGTTATGCAGATGCTACTTGTCTCAGGTAAACAGAGGCAATGTGTATTGTATTTTTTGTCCCTGAGAAATGTGCTTGTTTTCGTCTCTTTTAATGGTCTCATTTCTTTTTACTTCTATTTATTGTATATGGTTTGTATTGTGCAGCACTTTGGATCAACTTCGTGTTTTAATGTGCTATAGAAATTGTTGACATGAAAGTTGACTTGTATGCATACATGAGGTAAATGTGGCATACACACAAACACACCACATAGAAACACGCACATACACACATCATTGTGCTCCCATCATTGTGAGGACATTACATTGATTTCCTGTCATTCGTTGTCACTACAGCGTCTCCCTAACGCAAACCCTTACTCTACCCTTAACGCATCCCTTATTCTAATCTTAACCCTGACCTTTACCAATAAGTCACAATTTGCCTTTGTAGTTGTGAGGCCAAACTGCCCTCGCTTTGCAGAAATGTCCTTACTCTGTTGGTTAAATGTGTTGCGGTCCTCACTATGTAGCAAGTAGAACACATACATACACATACATACACACACACACACACACACACACACACACACACACACACACACACACACAGAAAATCTGTCATGGGAAAAGACAGCTGAAAGGATCCCATGGTTTTGGGTTATGTATATTTTTTCCTGCTCTTTGCGGCGAATAAACGCGGATGGAGGAAGATCTCTGTGGGCAGAGCGGCAGGACAACAGTGTGGACAGGAACAGGAAACCAAAGGGTCTCATAGCGGGAAACGTTAGGGTCATCCGCCTCCGTTCGACCCCAGCTTTTATTACAGTTGGCTCAAATAAAACTGAACGAGGCCAAGCCAAATTTATGCCTGTTTATGATACAATAAAGCTCATCACAGCAAACAACAACGAGACATTTCCAAATCTCCCTCCATAACCTTTTAGTTGGCATCTTAATGACTTTCTTCACTCCACGATATCAAAAAAACTGTCGCTTCCCAGTAAGGAGGTCCTAGGTTTGAGTCCTGGGCCGGCCAGGACCTCTCCATGTGGAGTTTGCATGTTCTCCCTGTGTTTGAGTGGGTTTCCTCCGCGTGCTCCGGTTTCCACCACCCAGAAAAACATGCACTATAGAAACACTCCTACCAGTACCCCTGACCAAGGGCTCTGGCTTTAGAACTTTAGTTGGTCCCCAGGTGCTGGACTTTTGCATGTTCATTGCTCCTGGGCAACTCGGATGGGTCAAATGCAGAGGACAAATTACCCCAAGGGGTTCGATTAAATGTTTTATAAGATAAGATACACTTTATCAATATGGAAGCAAATGCATTAAATGAACCAGGAAAGGTGACTTAGATACACACACTTGTTAATGTTCCAGGGTTTCTGAAACAGGACGGTTAATATGCCTGGTCTTTAGCAGTGTGGACAGACAGGACATGTGTTGAATCAGTGGTCCATCACTGTGCCTCCAGCACAACAGCAGTATATAAAATTCAGTTGTTTTCATGTTCGCCATGACAACGCAGGAAAAGCACTGGACAAAGATGATCTGGCCAATCTCACTTACGTAATCTCCCCCGACCCCTTTTTTCTTTTTTTTTGAGGAAGTGAAGATGTGAGGCTTATTTTAAGGTCTGCTGGTCGACATGACACGATCCATCCTGACATGCAAATGTAATTCTGCAAGCACGAAGATGTCAGCACATTCTACGGAGCAGCTACGTATGAGAAATCAACAAACTTCCCCGTAAAACTGGAGGACTATTTCTAAAAAAGGATTAGTTTCTTACAAAACCAATGGAAATTATAATAACCCCAACATTAAAGTTAATATTCAACAATAACACCTCATATATAGGGGTCTTGAGTCTCGTAGGATGAGTAGATGCACTGAACTTTTATCTTGTTAGGTCAGACAATGGGAGTACTTTTATTTTGATTCTTATTTTTATATTATATATAATATGAGAGAGAGAGAGAGAGAGAGAGAGAGAGAGAGAGAGAGAGAGCTCGACTCAAACCATTACAAAGCCCTGAAATGCCAAGAGCTGAGCATAGAGAGAAGTGCCCTCAGTCTGCTGGTCCTGAGACTAACTGCAGTAACACCTGCTAACAGCAACCAGCCTCAGAACAGCACCACCAAAACACACACTATTAGAGTGAACCAAATTATAGCACAACATAAAGAAAATTATATCAACCATTGGAGCAATCAAACCCAAACACAAAGTAAACTTAATTGCTATCTGGCCCTAGAAAGGAAATACATTTTGACGGAATATCTAAACTTGGTCAAAAATAAAAAAATTAGGAAAACATGGACCATGTACAGGCTCAGTGAGCACAGTCTGGCCATAGAGACTGGCAGGCACAGGCAGACTTGGCTCCCTAAAGACCAAAGACTGTGCTCACAATGTGATCAAAATGAGGTTGAGCCAGAAAATCATTTCCTCTTAAAATGCAACAGATATCAAAAAGAAAGAGACATATTCTTCAATAAAATTAGACTGGTTCACCCAAATTTTTTGAACCTTCCCGATCAAGAAAAACTCCCCATTCTCCTGGGAGAGGAAAACAGCAGCGTGATCCTGGCAGCACAATTTGTTTCTGCCTGCCATAGCCTAAGAGATAGTGAGTGACACAAAAGATAAAAGGAGAAGATAAAAGGAGTGAAGATTTATTCAGATTTTTTTTCCTTCATAATTTAAAAAAAAAAAAATTACTATTAGTAGTAGCAGAAGTAGTAATAGTATCTTTGTTCCACTTGCTGTTACTATTTATTGTTAATGTGTATGTTTATGAAGATTAATTCACTTGTTATATGTTCAATATATGCTTTGGCAATACGTACAACATGTATGTCATGCCAATAAAGCACAAATTGAAACAGAGAGAGAGAGAGAGAGAGAGAGAGAGAGAGAGAGAGAGAACGCCTTGGGAAGGGGGGGGGCAGAGAAGTAGAAATTCAGAGGAGTGAGGGAAACAGTAAAATGTGTTTTCTATACTGCACCTGCTGTGCAGATTAATAAAGTGAATACCGTTCAATATTAGCCTTTCTCGGTACCCATGTCTTCATTGCAGGAGTGAAGGCGGCCAATCCTGGTCCGGGAGGGCAGTGCTATCTGCTGGTTTTTGTTGTTACTCAGGACTACATTGATAAATTAAAACAGATGATCACAGAATTGACTCACTTAACCTAGTTAACTGGGTCTAATTTGGACGGTGAAAATAAAAACCAACAGATACTGTCGCCCTCTTGAACCAGGGAGGGCAACCTCTGAGGAAGAGAGTTAGGGGGAAGCATGACACAAGTCGAGACAATACTTCCACTTTTGAGGGTTATAGTTTCATTTCAGATCCAATGTACCAGACAAAAAAGTACCACAGACCAGCTGTATCGACTGCACGCTGTCCAGTGACAAAACAAACATAGTAAAAAAGTCATCCAAAAGCATTTTCCCAGGATTCTGTGTTCAAGAGTCCAGTTGCGTCACTCCTGATTACCCCGGCAGAAGTAGCCCATGTTTGGGCCAACAGATGCTATAAATATCCGCCTGCCGTAAAATGTCCAGGATGTCAGCTGACAGCAATGCCTTAATGAGAATGAGTTCCCTCGTCTGAGACCAACCCAGTTTCAGAGCAAAAAAAAAAAACACAGGACTATCGAACGTACAGATTCAGCATTTACGTCAAACCATCCCCCAATTCCCCACTCTACAATAAATTGTACAAAACTGCATCACTAAGACTGGATTCAGCGTATGAGGTAACTATTGACTGTGCTGCTTGGCGTGTAGCATCACTTGACAGTAAACAGTCTTCCAGCTGGCTAGCAGGAGATGACGGCCACACCCACCAATCAGGAGCTTGAAAATTCAATAGCTTTAAGCGCAGCATACCTCACCGCGAAAATTATTTTCAAATGGATGAATATAAATCGATATGGCAGGTTTGTATCAAATTAATATAAAATAATCTGCACACATTTAGTTGTCAATTAGTTAGAGCCTCTACAGAGTGCAAATGTTAAAACTTTATGCACATGAGGAAGCTGACGATTTCCTGACAGCTCAGCTGACCTATATGCTGGGTAAGCAATCCACATTTTTTTTCTTTACCATATTTGCGGTCATGCACGTGATTTCCATGCAAATGTTTCCAGGAGAGAATGTCTCCCTTCCTGTAGTCTTACAAAAATATCCATGTTTTTAGGAGACATTGACATCTGAATAAAACAGACAAAATGGTACACTGAGGCTGCATGCAGCAATATAAGCGATTGCAGCATACCGATAAGCCACATCATAAAACCACTCACAGATGAAGCATATAATGTTGATCATCTCATGACAACAGCACATGGCAAGGCCTGCAGATAGACCCTAGATGCTAAGCGAGCAGTCGGTACTGGTAGTCGACATGTTGAATGTGGGAGAGATGAGATCCGAGTGACTTTGACAAAAGAAAAATTGTAACTGCCAAAGAAGTGGGTATATTCACCTCCGAAGTGGCAAGGCTTCCAAGGTGCACCCAAAACGCACTGGTGAGTACTAACTGATAATGGTCCAAAGAGGAACAAACCATAAACCAGCAACTGGGTGTTGAGCGCCCAAGGCTCATTGATGCACAGGGCAACAAAGCCTACTCTGTCTGGTCCAAAGCAACAGGGGGGTTACTTTGGCACGAATCCCAGAGAATTTTAATGATACTTCTGCGAGGAATATGCCTCATCTCACAGTGCATCACAACCCGCTGCGTACAGCACTTTGTAGCAGCAGAACAGTCTGACTGCCCATTCTAACTGCCAAAAAAGCCTACAATGGGCATGTGAGCATTGAAACTGGATCTTCGAGTAATTGAAGATGGTCGCCTGGACAGGCGAGTACCAATGTCTTTTACATCATGTACATTGCCCAGATGCGTGTTCACCATTTACCTGGGACAGAGATAGCACCAGGATGTCACTGTGGGAGGATGACACAGCTGGTGGAGGGAGTGCAGTGCTCTGGGAAACGTTCTGCTGGGAAACCCTGAGTCAGGCTGCTCAAGGGGACGTCAGTTTATCGGAGACGGAGCTGCTTTTGCGGCATGAGGGGGACCCACACAATATTAGGCGAGTGGTTTCAATGTTGTGGCTCATCAGTACGTGTTTACGCTTGAGTATATGCTTTTATCTTCCATTTTAAGCTCTGCATTATCTGTTGCAGCGCTGGAGGCGCGAGAAAAGCCGCTCTAAGATCATAACAAAAAAGCAGGCGCAGCCTATGACAGAGACCACACCTCAGGCGGATAAATACGCTTGTTCAAGATGTTTCCTAGCTTAAAACAAAATCTAAGCCCGTCAGTCATCTAATCAGCACTTCAAATATACCCATAAAGATTGAAGAAACCAATTAAATAAATGAAAATGATCAATTCCCACAGCAAAACTGACAATTATATTTTGATGTTCTATAGACTCTCAAGGTTTCACACTGCCACACATATTGACAACTCACATTAATAACAAAAAATTAATGTGTTGCCCGTGATTTTGAACTACACAAAAATGATAGAGTATATGAAGTAATACGATTTTTCATTTGTCATCATAAAACAATAACAGTCTACCCAATTCGTTTTTATGTCCTTATGTCAGATGTCCGTTTTAGCTGATGCTCGAGCAGGAGAACAGGAATACAATCGGGCACGCCAGCCCGCGCGTCCAGCGCTGCTTATGTGGATAATAAACATCCTGTCCCAATATAAATCGCCGGAAAAAAAAGAGACATCTTGTTGAGGATTAAGTTTCAAACCGTCAGAGACCACACAAAGGCAAACCGTTGAAACGCTAAACTTTTACTGAGAGATTAGCCTAGTTACGAGCGCGTCGAGTCTGGGTGTTAACCAGTTCATCCGCAGAACACCTGCCAGACGCAGAGCAGCGCGTCCCATTCAAAACATGCATCACATTTCCAGTGCCAGCTTTTTATTATTCCAGCTGCATATCATTTCAAACCACAACAACATAAAAACGACAACTCTAGAGCAGTTAGTCCGATCACCCTTTCAAGAACCATCCTCTCAATACATCATGTCAGCACTCATTTTAAAGACAGAAACAAATCAAACAAATTGAATATTTTATCACAGTGCGGTGATTACTGATTACTCACATATCTTCGTAGTTTTTTCTCTGGTGGCGACTTTCTCAACCATCCTTGACAAATAATTTCTCCGCTCATGTTTGGCAGTGCCGAAATTTCCTCAGATACCAGCGTTTAACGGGACACACTGGCGGAGCCTTTCCGATGCCCTCTCCCATTCAGTTTGGACCGATATGGGAAAAGCTGGGCGGTCGCTGCCGGGCACAACTCCGCGCAACCCAGTGCCCCATATATAGCAAAGAAAATACCCAGTTGTTTGTCCTGCTATCTCCACGCGCAAAGCAGCCACAACCAACGTGTATGACCTAACCGTCCCTGTTAACCGGTCACAAGGATATGCCGGGTTCCTAAGACACGAATCAACAAGCAGTGGGTCGCGATGATGTTTGCAGTAAGGTCTGAGCTGTTTGTTTCCCTGTCCACACCACGCCCGCTCAGTCCGAGCCGCCCATGGATCAGCAACCAGCGAAGTGCGCTGCTCACGGAGGACAACCAGTCGCTTCGGAGCGTACAGAAGCCAACAGTGGGTGACGTAAAGTTAATTAATTTGACTACTCATATGCCCATAAAAACCAGTTCACTTTTAAGTATTTTGACATTTGCAACAATTAGTGATTCTCAAGCTACTCAGCGGAGTTTCAAGCAAGCTCACATTACATAAAATCATAATTCCCAACTCGAAGAATCGCAATCTTATCGGTCTTGTACATAATTAATGGAACAGTGTTTAGGCTGTGAAGACACTGTCGCTGTGTGGATACACTGCATATGCAGCCGAATCTTGCACGAAGCAAACAGCTGGCCAAACTCCAAACTATTTTGTGCAAGTACGATTTCGGAACCAACTAATTCTCATCGGAAAACTTCATTTCCATGGAACATTACTTAAACTGCAATTTCCTTAACATGGGTGTACATAAAGCCAACTGCGTAAATATCCAACGTTGATGAAAACAAATATCCTGGATCGTCTGCCTTTCTATATCAGTTGTAACAGTAGGCTACAGCTGATTTGGACACAACTTGATCAAATCAGTATACTTAAAAAACGTGACAGCAAGTATAGCCGCTTCACTGTAAAATCTTATGCGGAACTTGTAAACAAACACCTGCATACTTCGAAAATCATACCGGACTTGAGGCAGGAAGAAGCGCGCCACCAACCGGAGGCAGGGAGAGGTCGTCATACCTGATCATCGTGCGTGTGGTTGATTAAAGTTTCAGGTTTGTTTTCCTAATTTCTTTCGCCACCAGGTCATCTTAACTGTCCAACTGTTGCGTATAAATATGAAATCTGTCAAAACCACCGTACTAATGGAAAAAAAATTCCACTGTCTCAGCAGAATAAGGGCCAAAGTTAAGCGGTTTAAATTGAACAAAACATCCGCCCCAGAATCCTGACACTGAAAACGTGGGAGGAACCGATTTCCTCAGTTGCGGCTTTTTTCACCATATCCCAATCAAGGGAAAAAGGGTTTCATACACACCTCACAGCAATGACTATTTATTTTTTCATAAAAAATAATCCAAACCTTAAGTTTTGTTTGTTGTTAAAAAAAAAAGTCATCCTTTGAGTGAGGTATAAAATGTGCGTGCTGCGTAAAATCACTTTCAGGCAAATCAGTTCACATCAACTTTAATAGGCCTACCCCTTTTCCGCAACCAGAACCTTCTACATGGTTACATACAATATACACGTTTTTTTCCTCAAATAATTCATCTTTCTTAATCACACATAATAAAAAACAAATAATATTTAGCGTTCTTTCCGGAGCCTGTTGAACAGTTCAGTAGGTGAAGTGATGATTAAATTCAACCAAATGATGAGCCGGCCATTAGAAGGCTTTTCCTTTGCAAACCAATGATCTAGAACTCCACTGCTCTCAATTAGCAGTGGTAATTGTTGCATCAGCATTAGAATGGACCTAAAAGGAATCTTATGATTGCAGACAGGAACCCAGGGTTCTGTCAACACGTTTTTGATTGGCTTCAGGGAGCCGATGTGCGTTGAACAGTTTTGGAGAATTCAAGCTTTTCATGCCTATAAGTGACTCCATTAAGGCTCCAATAAACTAAAGTGTTCCTCTGCAAAGGCCAGCAGAAAACATTTTTTGGAGGGTATACATCTTAAAGAACTAAATGTGACCATTAAACAGATGACGAATCACGCGGAACAGACCCAAAGCCAAGTCATTAATCCTGAAATCAAGTGCAACAGGGAATGCACAAAAATATAATGCAAACACATGCACTACTTGTAGGTAAACGAGGGCTACAGAATGCAGTGTTGTACATAAAGTGCCCGTCAGTCAAGTATTTTTGCAACACGGTAGTCACGTTGAACGCGCAGAACTGTGACTGCCTCTTTCATCACATACTATTCAGCATTCAGCAAAAGCTAATATAAAAGGAGAAACAGAATAACCAAACCAACCTGTCACCAAGGAAAATATTTCATTTAAGAAAATATGAAGCAGGATGGCTGGACTAAGCCCTTGGGTTTAATATTATGGCTGAAATCGGTGGTATGATCAGCAAGATATGAGAGTTAAATATGGTTCCAGAGAGAAAACTAATTTGTTCATAAAAGAAATTCAGAACTTCAAGGTTCTGTCAATGAAAGCAGAAAAATGAAAAGAATACTGAACCTTGCAGACACTGGTTGTGTCAGGAATGGCATACTTGTTTACTAGACGCTACAGCAGTATATACTGAATACTACACGCCACTCTCCAATAGTGCTATACAAGGTAGTAGCCACTATATGACAATAACCATGACGTGTACTACAATCACATTGACTGCCAGGTCATTAACCCCTTTGTTTATCAATTTTCTTCCAGCTGTCCAGTACCAGTCAGTGAACGTTTTTATAAATAATTGGCTTTAATTAGTTTCCAAATTTCAATAAAACATCAAATCCAATTTAAAAAATAATGTAAGAACTGTTCCTCTTAAAATCAAGCAATGCACATTTTTTGTATGAACTGTTTATTAACCATACCTGTGGTTACAATAAAGACTTCAGCAAGTGCATGAATAATGTCGCTTAGCCGGTAGGCCAAAAATGTCTTTTTACCAGTAAAAGGGTTAAGATCACAGGGGTCTTGGAGGGACTTAAGCACTAATCGTGTTGCATTGTGGGTAACAGTGCACTATGATGCCAGCTTTGACTGCGCACTGTGAAATCTGGCCAGAACATCATGTGTACTACTTTTGACCTTTTGGCACATTGAGTATCCGAGGGGTCAGAAGTTGACGATTCCAAACACAGCTGCGATCATAGAAAAGCGATCCTTTCAGGAGTGTAATCCAGGAAATGGTGAAAGACTCAATGGTGAGTACGACTGGCTCAGAGGATGCAAGACTGAGTGTACCGTGGAAACGGAATCACGTCTCTGATATTCTCAACCCCCAGAAGGCATTGCAGGTACCGCTCAAACCCCATCCCAAATCCGCCGTGAGGAACAGATCCAAACTGCCTCAACTCCAGATACCTGCAATGGAATGAGAGAGTTACAGAGCCGTAACACAGGTAGAGGATTAACCAATCACTTATCAAGGATTCCCGTCGCGTTTAGTTTATGTTCTTACCATCGGAGGGACTCTTCGAGGCCAGCCCTACAGAAAAATACACACATTCACAGCGCGTGTCAGTCATTTCTGGCCACAAGACATGAAAAGACAGACATTTGCTGTACAAGGAGATACAAGGTTTTCTCCCGAATTTGGGTCAGAATTTCAGCTTGTAGCTACAGAACCAACGTTTTATGTTACATTACACTGGTTTTGACTCCTCATGCTTAAACCTTGAGTGTTTTCCTGCGAGTATGTGTATAAACACACACACACACACACACACATCCAAAGTGCTATGCAGTGCATGAAAATTCCAATACACTATTATTTAAAGGACTCCCACACACTGTGTGCTTAATTTGCAATAAGAAAAAATTACTGGGTATGTTTCGGTACACAGACCTTAATCAGGTTATTTTGGAAGTCCTTTGTTCTACTACAGTCGGCCTGGTCTTCTCCTACGCACCTGTCAATCTACAGTAGAGCTTAAGTCCTGCCCCCAAACACATGATTATTTAAAAACAAAAACATTTATGTGCACTATAGCCCACATACAGCTCAGGATGAGACTATTCATAGCAGAGACCCTGTGTTTGGGCTGACACAAATGAAAAGCCCTGCAGTCCCTTTCCAATTGGCTGCTGAGGCGTGACAGACAGATGAGAAGGCGGGGCTGTCTGTGTTCTTACTGGGCTAATCGCTCTTGCAGCACCTCCATCCTCTCCTCCCTTAGCGTCCCCCCACACAGCTCACCTACCCCGGGTACCAGCAGGTCCACTGCGGCCGCCTGCAGGAGAGCATATATCCGTGAGAGACTTGCCCCGACCCGGGTGAGATTCCAACCCCCCCCAACGTCTCACTCGAGTAAAGTACCATTAGCCCAATGCGCTACAGCTACAGGCGAAATCGCCCCAAGACGAGGGCTATGAGGTTAGTTCGAGGGTTACGTCACAGGAAGGTTCATGTTCACCTGTTACAAATTTCACTTTGCTTTTCCCCGTGCTTTTAATTAGCAAACTAGCCGAGCTAAGCCTGCAACACAAATGAAAGTGACACTATCCTTGACTCCTGGATAAGCTGTTTGTGAATTAGGGACTGGTCATCCATACCAAGATCATATTTATCTTACCGCTCGTGGTCGTGGTAATGGCAAATTGGTTGATTGATTGATTGATGGATGGATGGATGGATGGATGGGATGGATGGATGAGTGACGCTTGAGTCTCATTACAACACTCCTTACTAAGCTTATCCAGGAGTAAAAAGGAAACAGAGCCAGCTCTAGGATTTCATTTGCATAAACAATAAGTAACTTAGAGAAAGTTATTGACAACCAGGGGGTTGTTTGAGGAGAATTTGTTGGTGGTGATAGGACAGGGATCCAGCGGAACAAAAACAGCATTCAGAAAGCCACTCGCAAAAGCTATTTTTTCTGCATAAAAATGCAAGAAAAATTTAAAACCCAAACTTTGTGCCCCATGGATGGTTGTGGCCCTAAATGACAGCAAAGACCACTTATGCAATTACCAAGGCAGCTGCACTGACAAACCACACCTTTACTAACCATAATACCATGACTAACCACATCGATGTAAGTCAGTATAGGCCAGGTAGAGGTTCAGGATATTGCAATGACTTACACAGCCACTATTTTAAATTCAAAGAGGAAATGATCAACACAATGTCTTAGCACAGCGTGAGAAAGCTGGTCTAATAATACAATTTCTTCCATGTCACAGCTGTGTCTGAGTGCCTCAAAATAAAATAAAATGAGGGATTCCGACCAGAAGTAAATTTTGGCCAAAATGCAAAACGATGGAAGTTTTGGCTGGTTTCTGCTCAAAATAGACGCGTAACACATGGAGACGTTACCGTGCGACGTGGCTGGTCTCCGTTGTCTCGTGCGTAGAAAGGCTTGAGCTCGTAAGGGTAGTCGGTGACAAACACGGGCACGTTACCGCAGTGCTTTACCAGGTACTTCTCATGCTCCGTCTGCAAGTCACAGCCCCACTAGACAACAAACAGACAGACAAACCAGCAGAACAAACAGACAGAAATACAGCACAGTTCAACACTCCACCGGTCTGATATACTACAATTTTACCATGTCAAACACAATTACTGATGTGAGATTCTGTTTTAACACAAAACAGACATCAGTAAATAATTATCAGTCTAAAACTGGCTAATTTTAACCAATCATAAGGCTTGATTTCTCACAGGAGAACCTCATTTGTGGTTGAAATCAGTGTCAACAGTGATGTACAACACAGTAAATCTACAACTGTCTAGTATTAGCATTCCTTGAACAATCTGTATTCATTGTATTATGACTCAGCATCAAAACGCTTCCTAATTCTCCCATAATTCATGTTTACCCTTTTTGTGCTCTTATCTGATTATGACAGGACTTTCCTGAGATGAGCGCGAACAGACGCCGTTTCTTACCTCCGTTTTAAACTCAAATGCCTGAGAACTGCGACTCAACAGCTCTATGGCCTCAGTGTACGTAATCCTACAGCAAATGGGAAAAAGATTAATCAATCAAGTTTGCCCTTCAACAAACAAGCCACACTGTGCTTTATTATTCCCCAGTCAAGCTGTAGTCTTGGACACTTACACTTTGAATTTATCCTTCAGCATGAGGTCCAGTCTTTCCTAAGGATGGGAGACATAGCATTAGGCCTTTCAAACATGAACAGGATGCTGATATCTTAATGAAGTAGTTTCACAAATGGCACTAAAATCAGTCAGTTTAACTTGAAATTGCAATAATAACAGTAAAAATGGTTCAAATATGCTAGAAAATCTTATTGGATTATTAGAGTACCTTATGGCCAGGAGCTATGTACTTGTGAAATAACTCAACTTCCTCAGTACATCGGGAAAGAATGCATTCTGTGGTGAACTTAAAAAGATTCTCCATCACCTGCAATACATACACAAGTATAAAGAATGGGAATTGATACACAGCACACTGGACTTAAAATAGTTACAGTATTACGCTTCATGACTTAAACCCTTTTAATGCTTATGCCCAAACAACAAACGTGTCTATTATTGATACTGTGACAGTATTAAACTCAAAAAGACGCTTAGTGCAGTGATGTTGGCTTCACACTGGCCATTCTCTGGCGGTCTCTGGTGGACATACAGTGAAGTGCAAGAAGATGGACAGTGGTTTCTCCTATCTTGACATTACATTTTAATTCAATGTTTAATAGGCCCTAAACCAGCCGTTTATCCAACCACATTTTCAATTGGCCTTTTTTTTAACTCAATAATTTTTTGCATAGTTGGATGTATGACCGAAACTATTTTGATTCAATGCCCTAATCAGGAATGCAATGGCACTGCTCCATTTAGACAGGCCTCTAAAGCAGCTCCTGATGATGTTCCCTCATCGAAACATTCTGAGGGCATGTGGTGGCACTGGCCCCTCCGTCGTCCAATCAACTGCTAGCCCCTTTAGATAAAAGAATCAGCTAAATAACAAAAATGCAACGTAATAGTGAGCAGCACTTTAACACTGCTGATGCAGTCACTTCACAGCCTGAGCAGGAAGAGGGGAGAAGGTCTATAAAAAATAAATAAATAAATAAATAAAGAAAAGGGCAGAGTTCCATCTGTGGCCAGGTCACATCAGAGACCCACTGTAGACAGTAAGGGGTCAGGCCAGAGGAGCTGTAAAAAGCATCACGATCTCTACAGTATCTCAGTTTCAGACGTTCGTTTGACCCACCATGGGTCTCTGGCCCCATTTTCTTACAAAAAGCCGGTAAATAATCGATCAGAGCCACGAGGTTCAAGACTGAAACGACGAACTGTTCGTGCTACTTCCCCCACCACCCACGTACATTTTAAATGATGTGGGCTTCATATATATTTTTTTAAAAAAAATTAGTAGCGTTTTTTAAATTATTTTCAACCATTTTTGACGCCTCTTTCTTCATTGCTCTGAAAATAAACCCGAGCAAGCAAAAAAAAAATTAAAAAGACAAACTCAATCACGGTTTTTTTTTTTTTTAAGTGGAGGAAGGACCCCTCACAAAACGGTCTGTTCCTCAAAGGAAGGTGTAACTGCGCGCCGCAGGAGGAAATGAAAGTCGAGGACATTTGCGCGAGCAGATTTTAATGGAACACCGCAGCGGCTTTCATTAGCGCTCCTGCGCAGGTCGCACACCGGGCAGCCAGAGAATAGCTGCTAATTAACTCGTGCCTCCAGTCGAGCCAAGCTAAAGCTAAATGCCTGTTCGCACATACACACCCCCACACCCCCCACTCCCCCCCTTATTTTATCGGTTATAGCAAATGAACTGCGCTCAACTCTTCAGCTCTTATCACACTGTGCTGACACGCAATAAACCGCGCGTCCGACATTAGCTACGCTCGTCCGCTAATTCAGACCCGCTTGAAGGTCAACTTTGTGATTCCATTTATAATTAAACAGGGAAAAGCGCTGGCCCTGTAGGCCTATAGATCCATATTCATTCCAAATGTGAATTCAACTGAGACGTAGGCAAAGGCTTGAGGATTTCTACACTGTAATAAAGGTAATGCTAAGCTCACGACTGCACCAGCCTGTGGATCAGATCAAGACTGATGGGAAGGACAAGATTACAATGTCAGAGTAAAGACTACGCCCGAGTGGAATGAAATTATATCCACAGCCTTGCCAACAAGTTATGAGTAGACCGAGCAAATCCACCAAGCCTTAATGTCTAACGAGCACAGAATATTAAAAAAAGAATAATTTCCGGGGCCTGTGCAGCCATATACCAGAAAAATAGAACTCCTGCATTCATACAGAGGTACAATAAAGGATAGTGGAGTGGTAGGCTGCATAACTAAACCGTAGAGTCACTGGTACAAGTCTTCAGTGGATCATGCGACTCTTGACTCGGACCTGGGGTGCCTTTGCCGAAATCACAGATGTCAACTAACATAGTTGGGCCCACTGACTGTGAATGGACAAACTCTGTAAGTTGCAAGCTTAGTTAGCAACTACACTTATAGGAAACACACCCCTGGACTGGTGATATAGGACAGAATGAAAGCAAGGCCCTGAATCCAAAAACCACCCTATAAAGGCTTCAGAGGTCCCCCATTATGCCACCAGGTGCACAGCTAATTAGACATTATGAGCTAGTTCAAAATCTCCCCTTCCTGACATCACAAGGGGGAGTGACCACCCAGGATAATGAAATCTGACTGACTGCTTGGCTGAAGTCGATCAGCTCTTCTTGAATCTGGTTGGTCACTTCTCCATGTGATGCCAAGAGGGGAAAGATTTTGAAATGGCTTGTTATAACTAACTGGCTGTGCACCTGGTGACATAACAGACTAGAGGACCTTTAATAATCCCTTCATAATGCACATGTTCAGAACAAGCATGAAATACTCAGATCCCCCCCACGGTTTTGGCATTCTGGCCTGGAGGAAAAAATACAACGAAGGGACGGACAGGAGGACGGGCTGAACTGTGAAAAGGCACATCTACACAAAATGATATATTTATATATTAGATTTCATAGAAAAATGTTGAATGGTTTTGAAGGTCTGGCCTGGAAGAGAAGTGTAAAAGACAGACAGACGGACACACGGAAGGACAACACTCACTTCTACATCCCCCTTCCACTTTGTGATGGGGGAGAATAACAACTGAAAATTATTGTGCATGCAATGGCAGTTATTGCGGCCTGTAATAAATAAGCCTGTGGATGGTGGTCTACAGGTGGCGCCACTGAGACTCCACACTGCTGCATTTCTGAGGGCGGGGCTGCAGCGTACCATTAGGAGGTCCTCCAGCGACTCGGTGAAAGATAGCTCCGCCTCCACCATGTAAAACTCCGCCAGGTGTCTCCGGGTCTGGGAAGTCTCCGCCCGGAAGGCGGGGCCAAAGGTGTATACGTGTGAAAAAGCCCTACACAAAGAAAATCGCACAAAATCGTTTACTGATCAACGCATAAGTCCTACGCACCTCAGATTATATTCATCATACACCCTACATCAGGGGGATTCAACCTTATCCAGAAGGGGCAGGAGCGGGTGCAGGCTTTCATACCAACCAATCATTCACATACCTGATTCCACTAATGAAGGCCTTTAGCAAAGTTCAAATGGGTTGATCAGTAGAATCAGCTGAGTAAGTGCTTGGCTGGAAAGCCTGCATCCACACCAGCTCTTACTGATCGGCACTGTAGCTCACTTGGTTTATTTCAGGCTTTGGTGTTATGCAAGCTCACAAGTGGTAGTATTTCTGATGCTTGGGTCCAAAATTGGGAAAATAAAGACACCTTTTGTAACTCGTGTAGGGAAAAAAAAAAAAAAAAAAAAAAAGGACCAAGGGTCCTGTAGCTTACCGGCAAGCAGTCTTATAGCGATGATACAACTTATGAAAATTTCATGTGAAGTTTGACATTTGAATTGATGAAAATCAATGTCAAGGTCACTAAATAAAAGTTCATATACATTTATAAGACCTTCTGCAATACAATCCTAAGCTCTGAAGCAGTTTTGGTGATACAAGTCATTGAAATATGTTAATATGTATTCAATATGTCAATTGTGAACTTTAAAGGTCACCGAATGTCAAGTTGTGGTCAGCAAATGGACTTCATATATGACTTTCTACGACGTAAAAGTCTCTGTCCAAACCTTGGCTCAATCTGTGACCATTTTGGTGAGTCATTGTAATTTCACTGTCGAGTCTGACTCCAAAGGTCACTAACAGTCAAGTTGAATGTCACCAAATGAAAGTTCATATGTGACTTCCTAGAAGTCAGTAACACAAACCTATGCTCCATCTGTGACCATTTTACTGATACAAGTCATTGAATTTTCACTAGGTCACATTTGACCTTTGAAGGTCAATGTGAAGGTCACCAAATGAAAGTTCGTACATGACTTCCTATATGTCTCCAATACAAACCTAGACTCCATCTGTGACCGTTTTGGCAATACAAGTCATTGTAATTGTATTGTGTCAAGTTTGATCTTCAAATGTCACCAACAGTCAAGTTGAATGTCACCAAATGAAAGTTCATATGTGACTTCCTATGTCAGTAACACAAACCTTGGCTCCATCTGTGACCTTCTCAGTGACAGAGGTCGTTGAATTTTCACTTAGTCAAGTTTGACCTTCGAAAGTCAATATGAAGGTCACTAAATGAAAGTTCATACATGACTTCCTACACATCTCCAATACACACCTCAGCTCTATCTGTAATAGTTTTGGTGATAGAAGTCATTGAAATTTCACTGTGAAGTTTGACCTTCAAAGGTCACCGAAGGTCAAGTTCAAGGCCACCAAATGAAAGTTCATGTATGACTTCCTATACATCTCCAATACAAACCGAAACTATCTGTAACCATTTTGCTGATATAAGTCATTGAAATTTCACTGTGAATTTTGGGCATTCAAAGTCACTGAAGGTCAAGTTCAATGTCACCAAATGAACCTTCATACATGACTTCCTAGAAGTGTTCAATGCACATATGTTCCCAATCTTCAATATTTTCAAGCCCAGAAACCTTTGAAAATTCTAACATTTTGCTTGACCTCAAGTTTGACCTTTCAAGGTCATCTGAGGTCAACTTTAACACAGCCAAAATATAGGTCATATATTACTTCCTATATGTCAGAAATACAAACTTGATACAAATCTCTATCTGCAACCATTTAGCTTCCACAGCCAATTTGGCCCATTCTCCATAAGACCCAATGTTAAAGTACAGCGCCCCCACTAGACCCACTTCCGTCGATTCAATCAAAATGACACTCGCAATGTACATAAAGTGTATCAAGGTGAGTTGATTGCCAGATTTAGAAAAAAAGTTATCCGACAGTATTTGAGAAATTTTTTTTTGAAATTTCAAGTCATATCTTTTAAGATTGTTAATATATTCCCTGACCTCGAGTTTGACCTTTCAAATTCATCTGTGGTCACATTTAATATTGCCAAAATATAGGTCATATATGACTTCCTATATGTCGATAATACAAACTTAATCTCTATCTGCAGCCAATTGGCCTCCACAGGACATGTTGCATATTCATAAAGTACAGCGCCCCCAATAGACCGACGGACGACGGATGCCACACCGCGACAATAGCTTAACGGCCCATAGGGCCGGTAAGCTAAAAATCAAGCAAAATTCAGCATCATGGTTTGATGTTTCATCATATCTCTTTTGGCAGCTCAGTGCTCTTTTCATAGTGCAGCTCCATTGAAATATCAAGCCCCAGACACCAGATAATTGCAACCAGCATTACATACTGACGGGTTAACCAGTTTAGTAGTACTGTGGCAAATTAAGAGCTAAGCTTTTAATTTCTATGTCCTCAAAAGTATGTGTGTACAAAGTTTCAGCATGCTAGGTACTTTCAAATGCTCTCCAGCATGATGTGGTGCAATTTTAAATATGGCTGACTGGCGGCCACGTTTGATGTCGAGTTTCAAAGCCTCAAACAAATTTTAATCTGTACATACATATGTACCTCCCCACCAAATTTCACATCGATCCCTTCAGTGGTTTGGCAGAAGATAATCAATGCTAACACCAACGCCGTCGCGCGATCCCATAAGCTCCCTTTGGTCCGTTGGACCAAGTAAGCTTATAAACCTGCCCTACATGAATTAAAAAAACACTCATTTACGGAATGGTTTAAAAAGCCACAGGATTGTCTAAGATTTTTTTTTTTTTAATAAATTTGTTCTTTGATGTTTATTTCTTTGTTTACCGCCTTAACGTGTCTATAAAAAAAAGAGCACATTTGAGATTCGTTTTCCAAAACAAATGAAATGTGTGTTTTTGCATTTCAAAGAAAGCAACAGATGGCATGGCCACCACAGAGCCCGTATCTTGGCATCATCGAGGCTGTCTGGGATTACCAGGAGAGAAAGAAATACAAAATTCTGAGGCAGAACCAAGAAATTCTTCTCCAGTGCAGAATGACAACTCAACTGCCACTTTCTTCATGCCTCAGCAGGACTTGAGCTTATTTTTAACCATTTACTGAACATTTTTTGACAGTAACAAACTTTAAATATCATTTTCACCATCTTCACTTTCTAAAAGGCACCCAGGACTTTTTACAGAACTACATGACAAAGCTCTAAGGCAAATGAACTGCACATCTTTCAAGTAATACATCCAATCAACAGGCCTCCATCAGGTCTAAGGAGCTCCTTTATAACGTATGTAGTCATAGATGCTTATGTCAATAACCACGAACTGGCATATGGTGGATTACGTCACCTCAAATGCAGCAAGTTACATTACCATAATAAACCAAGCAAAACAAACAATGCATCTTTTTCTAGCCATTTACAAAATCACCAAAGGAGGTCTGCAGATCTACCTCTAAGAAAGGATCCTTCAAAGATCAAGCCACCATATTTCCCAGTTTCTCCCCCATAAGCCTGCACTTACAAACAAAACTAGACAGTCCAGTCCGCCGCGACCGCATGAGTGTTGCCCCCGAAAGCCCCCCGCTTCTCCAGCCTGTACTACATCCACAAGGATATCTCTATGTTTCAGCACAAATTTGGTCATTATTCAGCCAATACTGTTGTCATGGCAACCAAAATCGATAGTTGTCATAACTTGGGTATAACACATGTCCATACCTAATGTGAAAGTAATCAGTCAAAAATTACGTCCACAAGGAAGTGTCTACGGACGCAGATGCGGTGGAGACAACACACGTGAATCCATAGAAGCTGCCCGACTTCGTCCGGGGGCTACAATTACATCTCACTCTCATTCTATGCGCTTTTGGATTTTTGGTGAGCCAAACATTTTTTCAAAGAAAATTGGAATTTTTTTTAAAACATAATGTGTCAGTTGTTTGAAGTGTCCATTCTCCCTGATTCACTATTGCCACGAGTTTCTGTTAACAATTATCGGTACTGTTAGCAGGCATGTAACATTTTTCAAATGCTAACATTCAGCAACAGTTCTGCGTTTATTTATAAGCCGGTGAAATGGCTGAGTCAGGAGTGGCTATAGTTCTCAGGAGGTCAGAGGTCAGTCCCACTCTCAAGCAAATGGACCAATAAATAAACATAATTCAATTGGTTTTTGAGGCTGGATGACAAACGGCTTCCTAATCGCATAAAATCAGCGAATGAAATTGAGAAAGGTCAAACCTGCCTGAGAGTTTGAAAATCTGTCAAAGCATCATAACATTCATATTTCTTCCATAAAAAAATTAAACAAATCAGTGTGCAGCTCCACTGAAATCAATTGGCAATCACAATCACCACAATCCAGGCAAGAGAGCAGGAAAGAGTCTTTAAGTTTAAGTGCGTACCTCATGTGCCATAGGGTATCAAAGGCCCACCCACCGTAACCCCCCCTTCCCAGCCTTTGATAGGTAATGGACTGAAATTCAATTAGTCCTAATACTGCGAGGCACTAAGATCTTCCGGAAAGTTCAGCTTCTTAATTGCGACAGTGTTTTTCATAAGCTCGCCCCAGGCTTTTGACCTTTCCATAATGAAGGCCAGTTAAGGAGATGGACTAAATTAATAAAGGCTTTCAAATGAGAAAGAGGTATGTAACTACACTGATGATTAATCTAAGCACAAAGCCCATCTGGAAAATGCTTCACCCTGTGTGTGAGTGCAGATATGAGCCGCGCGTTTGTGTGAGTGTGTGCGTCCGAGCGTGTGTGCGCGCGTGTGCAGCTATGATCTGTGTGTGTGGGTGTGTGTATGCGTTTTCTGTGTTTGAATGCAAGACTGTGCACAAGCGAAAAGTGCGTGAGAAAGAGAGGGAGAGAGAAAGAGGAAGAAAGACAGAGAGAGACAAAGAGGGAGCAAGGAAAAAGAGAGGAAGATGGAAAGAGGCAAGGGGAAAAAGAGAAAATTGAGGGGGAGAGACAACGAGTAGAGGAGAGAGAAATGGGCAGACAGAAAGAGCGACAAACATGGGTAAATGGAGAAAGAAAGAACAAGAGAGAGAAAGTAAGGGAAAGAGGGAAAGATATAGTCATGGGAAAAAGAAGGTACACTCTCTTTCAGTTCTATAGTTTTACATATCAGGACATGATATAAAATCAGCTGGTCCTAATCAGGTCCTAAAATTATGTAAATCTAACCTCAGGTGTAAAACAACACACAATATATACCACTGTTCCATTATTTATTTTACTAAAATTCTGCCAAAATGCAGAAGCCATGTGTGAAAAACTGAGTACACCCTCACTGCTTCCATAGGAATTAAGAAGGTAATTCGCAGCCCGGTGTTGCTGATCAAATGCACTTGATTAACTGCTCATCAGAAAATGTGACCACCTTGAAAAAAGCAGAGGTTTTGGCACTTTGCTGGTCTGGAGCATTTATGTGGTGTGTGTGTTAACACAGTGCCAAGAGGGAAAGACATCAGCAATCATCTTAGAGAAGCAATTGTTGCTGCCCATCAATCTGGGGAAGGTTATAAGGCAATTTCCAAACAATTTGAAGTTCATCATTCCACAGCGAGGACGCTAATACACAAGTGGAAAACATTCACAACAGTTGCCAATCTTCCCAGGAATGGACATCCAAGCAAATTTACCCCAAGGTCAAACTGTGCAATTCTCAGAGAAATTGCACAAAACCCCAAAACTACATCTAGGACTCTACAGGCCTCAGTTAGCATGTTATATGTTAAAGTTCACAACAGTACGATTAAAAAAAACTGAACAGGTACGGCTTGTTTGGAAGGGTTGCCAGGAGAAAGCCTCTTCTCTCCAAAAAGATGATGGCAGCATGACTTATGTTTGCAAAGTTGCATCTACGTAAACCACAAGCCCTCTGGAACAATGTCCTTTGGACAGATCAGACCGAAGTGGAGTTGTTTGGCCATAATGCATAATGCCACATTTGGCGCAAACTGTCCAGTTCGGTGTTGGAGGGGTGATGATTTGGGCTTGTTTTGCAGCCACAGGACCTGGGCAGCTTGCAGTCATTGAGTTGACCATGAACTCCTCTGAGTACAAAAGCATAGAGTCAAATGTGAAACCATCTGTACGACAGCTAAAGCTTGGCCGCAATTGGGTCATGCGACAGGACAATGATCCCAAGCACACCAGCAAATCAATGACAGAATGGCTGGAAAAGAAAAAAATCTAGGTGTTGCAGTGACCAAGTCAAAGTCCAGACCTCAACCCAGTTGAAATGCTCTGGCGGGACCTTAAGAGCCTGGGCATAAACAAATGCCCTCAAACATCAATGAACTGAAGCAATATTGTGAAGAACAGTGGGCAAAATTCCTCAACCACAATGTGAAAGACTGATAAAATCATATAAAAACAATTAGTTCAAGTTGTTGCTGCTAAAGGTGGTTCTACCACGCTACTGAATCATTGGGTGTACTTAGTTTATCACAGATGACTTCTGTATTTTGGCAGAATTTTTGTAAAATAAATAATGGCATGGTGTGTTGTTTTACACCTGAGGTTAGATTTATCTAATTTTAGGACCTGATAAGGACCAGCTGATTTTTTTTAATGTCCTGATACATAAAACTATGGAACTGAAAGAGGATGTACTTTCTTTTTCTCATGACTGTATACAGAAGATTGCTCACCCCGCCATCACCTCCAGGTGGAGCTGTCCCGAGACGGTCAGATACGCCGGCACGCTGAAGAAATTCGGGTTCTCCTCACTCACAGTCTTGTTCCGCACAGCAGGCTGGGAAAAGAACACAGCGTCGCCCGTCCATCAGTCTGTCTCTAATGCTGTATCTGTCTGTCCTCTCCAACTATCCCTACATCCACCTATCTGCAGTTCCTCTCCCAATCCATTAAACCCACAAACATCCTACCTGCAGTTCCTCCACCAATGCACTAAACCCAGATTAACACCCTACCTGCAGTTTTTCTACCAATCCACGAAACCCACATAAACATCCGCCCAGCAGTTCCTCTGCCAATCCATTAAACCCACAGAAACACCATCAGCAGTTCCCCTGTCAATCCATTCATCTCCAGCAGAACAGGATCAGTCCTCTCTGAATTTAGCGGTTTGCAATGCATTATTTTTTACTCAGTTATTTATTTTTTAAAGATTATTTTTTGGGGATTTCCCCTTTATTAGATAGTATTTAGTGGACAGAGACAGGAAAGGTGGGATAAGAGTGGGGATGACATGCGGCAAATGGCCCGAGCCGGAATTGAACCAGGCCGCCGCGAGAAGGACTCAGCTTTATGTGGTGCGCGCACTTAAGCCGATGTGCCACCGGAGCGCCCCACTGCAATGCATTATTTTTTCTAAGGACATATTTACAACAGCTGTACTGCCATCCAGTCATATACCAGGAGTTTTTCAGAGCTCAACATCCAACCAGATTCAACACAACCCCAAAGTGGATCACCCTTCATTCAGTTGAACACCTTTTTAGTGTTACTTTGGCTCCAAAAAGTGCTATTTGCCGACTAAAAATAAGTAAGAAAGAGACTGCAGAGCTTATTTGGCAGACCTGAGCAAAGCGACAGTACAGCTGAAGCGTGGCAGTCTGCCAAGCTGGAACTGCCATTACGAGCAGCAGTGTGAAGGTTCTCTCTTTCACACAGAGGGACTCTTTCAGTGTGACAGAATCCTGGGCCTCAGGGAGTGACTCATCGCCCAGTACACGGAGAAACACAGGACTGGAGCTATCCACATGTCACTGCCCTCTCTGTGACCAGACGACAGCCCAGCCTTGCATTTACGGATTCTTCCGGAACAGCGCCTGAGACAGCACCTACCATTTCCCGCTGTCACGTACGGAGAGTAACTTTTTTTTTTTCCTGTGGGAGAGTGTTGTGGTGTTCCTTCAGCAGAATAACGAACGCTGGAGGACTCTGTGCCATGGCTGATGTCTGCTGTGCTGGGTGAAAGCGATGGCTCAACACCCTGCTACACTGAGGTCCACAAGTGTTTGGACAGTCACACCGTTTTTTTAAAGGGCAGTCATTTCTACATGGTGTACCCAATGTGGGCGTTAATGCTACGCTAACCCCATAAAACCTAAGGAATCCGTGCATGGGTCAAATGCAGCTGCAGAATTTAAACCTGAGGAACTTCAAGCCAATTTTAAATTTTAGTGGAGATGCCAAGGTTCCAGTAATCCCAAATATGTCCTGCTGAATTACAGGAAAATGTGTATAAAATGATATCCAAGATATAGATATTTTCAATGTGATGTGGTGGCCATAAAATCATGGCGTCCTCAATTTGAATATTTCTCTCGATATAAGTGTGATGTATCTTCAGTGAAGCTCAGCAACCAACAGATTCAGAATATGTATGTGACATTATCCAACAATATAAATTAAAAAAATGCTTTTTCTGACTGATAACCAACTTAAAAGAGAAAACCTAGGAGAAAGGTTAGAATTTAAGGGGTTTAAGTGCAGACTGCTAGCCCAAATATAACGTTATTTCCATTGTTAGTGTACAGAATATAAATCATGGCCTTTTTAAAACTGTACCACTGCCCAAACTAACAGACCTCACTGTAAATGACACTACATCTGTTAAGTGACTAACTCTGATATGATTCGCTCGGAGAGACTCACCTCCACCAGAAAGATCTCCCCAGCTCCCTCACAGTCATTGGAGGAGATCACTGGAGTGTGAATCTGCACAAAATGATTCCCCTGTAACAAAAATGGTCTCATCAACACCTGCATTAACAAATGGGCACAGGATTTAGCTAAAATTGTGCATGTGCACAATAAGAGACAGTATATTTAGCATTTATAAGCCCAAGAATCACACATGAAGATGGTCACTTCATTCTATAGCCCTCTAAGGGAAAAAAAACATACCCTACACTCAAGCATCAAAAGGCATAAACATGTGAACACAACAAGAAACAGTGCAGACGCTACACAATACAAACATACTTGCAATATGTGCCTAAATCAGTAGTGGGCTAAACCGCTCAGGGAGGGAACTGGCGTGTAGGCAGGCTTTTGTCTCAAACAATTATAACAATTAGCTAAATGAGAAAATTGGCTTCAACACAGAAATGCTGGTTCACTTGAGGATTAATATTTCATTTACAAAGGCAACAATAGCCTAAGGCCGTCATTCCTTCAGCTATCAAAAACATAGCCCAAATGACAGATGACGTAAATCTCGGGCTACTTAAAAAATTAAGGCCAGAAGTCGGCATGAAAAATGAATACGCGCGCGGCCTCTTCCTGCCAACCACTTCGCTAAGATTATCGCGCGACACTCGATTACCTATAATTCAGTGGCAGACATCCAATTAGCAGCGCAGGCCTTTTAAAAGAGCTGTACGGGGCGAGAGGCGTGAAATGTACTCGCATTACCATCCATGACGCTAGCGGGCCACTTCAAAAATGAACTGATGAACAGAGTGTGCGATTCTGGCGCAGAGTGAAGGATGAGAGGAGTACAAGGTGACATTATCGCTCTGTACTTTACGATGATGTGTTCCGTGTCATTTCCCCTACAACGTACAGAAAATTACACAAAGGGAAGGATGACGGGCTCGAATACCAGTCACAGTCAACTCATACGTGTCGTAACTCAGCCGGGGAGGCGGTCACATGACATAAAGCAATTACATCATTCGTCATATGTGAAAACTCGGTGCCTCTGACAGTGCAAACTCAATGAAGCACCTCGCACTCTATTCGAGAGAAGTCGTCAAGAAAAATTAAATGCATATCAAAAACTAATGAAGGGACCACCCACTAATCCACAATGAGGATACAGTTATACAGATACAGTTATAGTCCTTAAGGACATGGCAACATTGCACGCAGACATATCTATTGACTGTACTGCTTAGTGTAATAAATGGCCAAAAGTATATGGACATCTGCTCACCCCACATCTCGTTCTAAATTCATGAACGTCAATAACAATCTGGTCTTCTCCCTTTTCTGCTGTAAGAGCCTCCACTTTTCTGGGAATTTTGTTGTGAGATGTTGGGACATTACTGTGGGAATCAGCTCCCATTCCAGCCAGAACAGAATTTGAGAGGCTGGGCAGTGATTAGGGCGATATGATCCAGCTGAAACTCTTTACAGCTGATCCCAATGGTGCTTAATGAAGCTGAACTCAGAGCAGTGCACAAGGCAGTCATGTTCTTCTTCAGCGCTGGTAAGAAGTATTTGCCCATTCCCAATTTCAGTTGGACAGCTTTTTTCCCTTCAAGAAACTAAATCCTCTTTTAAAAACTGAATTTTGTATTTACTCAGGTTATCATCTGAAATATTAAAATTAGCGTGATTATCTGAAACATTTAAGGGTGACAAATATGCAAAAATAGAAGATATCAGGAAGGAGGCAAATACTTTTTATACAGCATTCCAGTGACCTCAAAAAACCATGAATGGACCCAACCCTGTGCATGGCGGTATTGTCCTGTTGACAGGGGAGAGGGCTTTTCCCAAACTGCTGGAAACACAATCATCTCCATTTTATTGCATTCTATAGTATAAAGAGTTTTCTTTCCAAAAAACAGGCCAAGACAAATAATTGTCCAGATATTTATGGTCAGGTCATACAGCGCATTTTCAGTAATATTTGTCATGAGCTGAAAGCAATTTTACTGTGTAAAACACAAGGAAAAATTGGCAGAACCTTTGAAACAATCAAAGGAGAAATTAGGGACCACAATGGAAATAAGCCTTTGGGCTTTATTGTGTCATCCCTGACACAGATTGCAGTTTCATATTTTATATCAAGAATGGTCAAATAAAATCAATCAAATGCACCTCATTTTTTAAATGTTATTATTCACCGAGGTACTCTGACAGCGTACGTATCACTGCTCTGAATTTCTTTTCCTCAACCTTAAAATGAAATCTTTATCCAGCTCTACAGAGCAAAGGTAGTACTGGGATCAGAAATTAAAATCCATTTCCCCATCAGGCTGTGACTGAAAATTTCTTTGATATGATCAATAAAGAAAATGCACCGAGACCTGGGAAGTTGAGACAGGAGTATCATAGATATGACCAACTACACAGTTTGTCAAGATAAGGAATAAAAGATGCAAGTATTGAGTAGGCACATCAACCTGCTTGACTGCCATAGGTAAGAATACACTTATTTTAAAGTCTCAAAGTTTACCTCCACTGCACCACTGGGAGCAATTTTTCCAACTTCTCGGAGCACTATCTGATAAATTACTGCAATATACTTTTCAAGCTCTGGCAGTTCATTGCCTTCAGTTAAGTTTATTATTGTCATTTACACAAATAAAAATAATGGAAATTGTTTCGAAAGCTTTTTCAGAGTTGATAACAAGCATTTAAAGACAGCAGAAAATCTGTGGGTATAATCTGCAGATGGTAAAAACACGTACATTTCACAATGGATGAAATCTTATTATTTAAATGCATTCTAACAAAGTTCTGCAGTAGCTGAAAATGAATCTCTATGCACCAGGAAGGAATCACGACATATCTCAGACTCTAATAACACTGAGAGCCTGCAGTGCAATGACTAGCACATTTGTGTGTGTGTGTGTGTGTGTGCGTGTGCGTGTTTGTCTCACCTTAAAAAATTCATGAATGGCAGAGGTGGCTTCGCTCCGTATTCTTAGCAGAGAGCTGAAGGTGTTGGTTCTGCATCGCAGGTGAGAAAAGTTCCGGATGTACTCCAGTCCGTGCCGCTCCTTGACTTTAAACGGGAAATCCTGCAACGAGGACCCACACCTGCTTATGAGTCACCTCCCCTGTATGCACCTGTGCTTTCAAAACCAGAACTGAGGTGGGAGGGAGTTCTGCAGCATTAACAGCTGACGTCACCATTATCTCTCAAGTGCAGTTTCTGTCCGATGTCTTTCCATGCATCTTCAACCGATACAAACCAATAAAATTTCAGCGGATCAACCTCACCCATAAGAAGACCCGCTACAGTATGCACAGGGCAGTAACAAATGCACGCAAGGCTTAAAATACACTCAAGTACCGTACAGTCAATCGATATAATGCCGAAAGGTAGATTCACCCAGGAGCATCTAACTCCGCCTCTTACTCACCAGAGCCTATCAGAATTCAGGAGGGAGATGTGCATCCCCACTCACCCTACAGCTGGGAGCCAAACAGCCAAATGATGGCTCATTCTTCAACCGCTCCTTTAAAGGGAACCTAAAAACCCTGACTTAAGGGCGAGTCCACAGATATCCCCAGCCCCAAGCTGTAATTACCAATAGTTAAACAAGCAAAACAACTCAGAAATATTCTGAAAGTCCTGTATTTCAGATAACAACTCAGAAATATGTTTACACCCTTCCCCATAGCACAGCTTGCCTTGTTTTTTTTTTTTGTTCTCAGGAGCGGAGGCAGAGCAAAGGTGTCAGGTCAGGAATACCTACGCGGCAGCTGAGGGAAAATACAGCGAGTTGCTCATCAATAAAGCTTTTATCCGCCGCAGGAGCAAAGTAGCAGAGGAGCAGTCGGCTGCCACTGATGATCATGGCAGACAATCAACAACGGCAAATAAAAGAGAGAAGAGGAGAGATATCGACTGTGATACTTCGGGGGCATGCCTCCATCTTAGACAGCGGAGCCTATAGCTGCCAGCTCACACTGAAGAGATGCTAGAACCCAAAGGAAGAGGAATCAATACTGCGCGTGATTCTGCACTGTCCAACCAGGGATTCATCAAAAGCGCTAAGGACTGTCTTTAAAGGGTAGTTCACCCCAAAATCAAAATACTTATTTTTCCTCTTACCTGTAGTGCTATTTATCCATCTAGATTGATTTGGTGCGAGTTGCCGAGTTTTGTTAGATATCGACCATAGGGATTTCTACCTTCTTTTGGAAGTAATGGAACTAAATCGCAGTTCTCTAGTGATACTCAAAGCGCCAAAAAATACACTTGGATGATGTATAAGCAATGTCTTTGTCCAGAAATCACGGACCGGTCACTCAAGATAATCCACAGACCATGTTATGAGCAGTTTAATACAGGAACTATTTTGCTTCTTCCAAACTTTCAACCATACCATTTTCTTCCAGCCTGATTTCCCCTTGAAGCTTCAAGAGACCACTGCTTTGGGTGTGGTGATTTTGTACCTTACCATCTCTGCAAGTTTTGATTTCAGTTTTGAGGTAGGGAACTTTTTACAAACAGTTCTTGCAGTACACATGGGGAAAAATTAAACAAACTAAAAGGCATACATTTTTAAAATTCCCAACATGATGCTTCTTTTTTGAAGAAAAGCATGATCCTTATTTGGACAGTTAGTTCCCACGCAGGTTTCTCATGGTATTAATATAACCGAGATAAGACACGGTCACATATACGCAAAATTAACACTGGAAAATGTTTGCATCCCTTTCACTTCCATTTTGTGAGAGCGAAGGGGTGAGTAAAACATTCACTTGCAGAGGTGAAGCAAATTTGCACCTTCGCTTTGTGTGAAGTTGAACTTTGATGAACTGAGACTGGCGAAATTGCAGTCACACGTTAAGAGCAAAGAAATGACTTGGCTGTCATTGGCTGTAGTCACATCCTGCACTGCCCACATTCAACAGGATGAGATACATATTTTTTTTCTCGCCAAGCGATGGTCATTCGCCTGCATTTTCGTATGTGCGACTGCACTCTTAGAGTGGTGCATGAGTGAAACCAAAGTATTGTACTTACCACTGGGTTACACTCCCCAATAACACGGATGTGGTCTGCCTTCAGCTCCATGTTCTGCTTCTTGTGAGGGCTTTTCACAAGGTTTCCAGAAACTTCCACAGCGCATCCGAAAGTTAGAAGCCTGAAAGAAGGCACAGATGACAGTTGGTCGCCAAAAAAAATCACAAACAAAAAGGTAGGCGCACGACAACCAAAATTAACACTTCCCACCTCCAAAGCTCTCAGATGTGAAAAACCTCTTGATCAGACAAAGGCCCAATAATATTAGAGCACCTTTTGTGGTAAAATTTATCTGAAGAAGATTAAAGAGGTGGAGTTACTTTCGTTACACACCTCATTTGTAGTTTAGAGCACATAAATTGAAATTTGGGGAAAAGTTGTTTATTCACGAAGACTCAGCAGAAGCTACCCGAATGGTATGTTTTAAATGGACAACAGGTTTGCAAAAACTTCATTCCCATAATTCAACCAGAAGTTTTTTCTGTTACTAGTCTAACCTTACTTGTCCCATATATTATTTTACAATACTGTGAGCGTTAAACAGGCTGAATCTCCATGGATTTGCTCTTCTAATAAAATTGCCACTGCTACCTTCTGTTGGTACTACCACTTCGGTATTCCTCTCGTTGAAGACGAGATACTTCTTGACTCCTCAGCTGATTGCTGACCCACAGCATAATCCTGGCCAAATTTTTCCAGAACAAGCAGGATTTCAGGAGTGCATGTTAAATTGGCAATGTAATAATGTACCCAGTGAGTACAAACATAAGCTAAGGTGTTACTTAGAACAATGATTCTATTATTGCTTTCTTATAATCAGCATATATAAGCTTTGCATGTTTCAAACATGAGTATTCCAGCCATAAAGAGTTATGCTTGAGCTGCTTGCTGAACAAAAACAGGGGTGAGAAACATCCCAATGTCTTTTGTAATTCGTTTTCAGTTATTTTCCTCAATCAATGATAGGTTATCTCCACAAAAATTCAACTCCGTCAGATGTCGCCAGTTGTTTTTGTCAAAGTGAGATGAGAAATGGTGAGCATTCCAATCTTTAAACAATCATGAAGTGCAGGTATGACAGCCTGCCCTGCTTTGCACGATGAGCCAAAAGTTAACGCGGAAGATCAAAAGTTGTTAATCTTTTCTCGTAAAGCAAGAGAATAAAACTTCTTTGATTGAATTTTGTTTAATCGAATTCAAACTGCATTGAAAATGAAGCTGCGTTTAACAGCCAGTGAATTATTTGTATCACTGTAATGTGTTATCAAAGACAAGAGCCATCAGGAGAGGGCACATCCCCCCGGCCCCACATCATCAACTTCGGATTAGCAAAAGGCACCACGTCAGGTCATGATTAATGTGCACACCAAGTTTTGTGGAAAAATATTGAATAGTTTTCAAGTTATGCTGCTCACAGACAGACGGACGGTTGGACGGACAGACAACCACACCCATGACTATATCCCCACGCATTATATGCCGGGGGGATAAAAATGATTGAGAACAAGTCAATCATCCCTTTCAAGGAATATTTGATATCTCCCCATCCTGCCTACCCCATGTCTATTCAGCGGCTGCTCCTGATGATCGAGAAATTCTACATTTATAGGAGAAAAACTACTTTCCAACTCAATGCCGATTCTATTTTTTATACGAATTAATTCCAAAAACATAAATCAATGAAGTATCACCTGTCCTCCAGCTGTGAACTGGCCACAATCTGGAGACTCTGCAGGGAGCTTCCGTCATTCACGTGGAGAAACAGGTTTTCTTTCTGAGATCGCACGGACCGGACCCAGCCCTGGGAATAAAGCACATCCATCCCAAACTTAATTTATTACTACGTACTTACCGGAGAGCTGTCATCCCCGACCATGCGTTGTAAACTTGAAAATTGGACACTCTTTTTTCAAGTTCGTCACAAGTGGAAATTGCTAATCTGACGTTATATTGCTAACTTTCAGTTTTATTCTAAACATCCATTCTGCTAGCGCGAACTTGGGGACGATTGGTTGTGTGTTGCGATGGATAATAGCAAAAAAAAAAAAAAAAAAAAGAGGCGCGGCAGTTCAGCGAAAAGATCAAAGAGCGGGGCGGATTACAAAATGAAATCTCTTATAGGCCCAACTGCAGGGAAAATAGCAGAAGTGCTTCTGTTGGTAACCGTCCCACCGCGGTGCGAATAGCAGAACTGCTTCTCTTGTCGGTCCCGTTGCGGGGCAGATAGCCGATCTCTTTCCCCCAATTCACCCCGCTGCGGGACGAATAGCCACTTCCAAAAATGAAGGTACCCTCGTGGAATCTCTACTGATTTCACAGTCCGTTAGGTTGAATTATATGTTTGCAAGAATGCAGTGGCTATATTTACGGCGCCGTAGACGGTGATTCGGGGCTATATTTACGGCAAGTTGGAGAGCGCATGCCTCTCCGTGCAAATCCAAGATGACGGACTCGCGTTTGGCAGTTGTAGAGAGCAATTTTGATGCTTTAGCCACTGAAATTCAGTAAAGAAAATTTCGCTTTAATTTCTTGTGCTGCTATATGTGCTAATCCATGTTACTGATGACACACCCGGTTGCTAGAGCAGGTGCAGCATGCATTCGCGATATCAATATTCTAAAGCCCCTTCTCAATAATAAAATCTCCCCAAAACATATTGGCGCCTCCTTTTAAAATCGTACCAGCGAGTAAAAAGCCAGAAAAAAAAGCGGAGATTGGATATGGAATTCGTTCTACGCAAAAGTTAACTACTCCTTCTTTCTGTATATTTCCCCACTTAACACTACCAAGGTGCGACGCGCTGTATTGGAATTTCGGAATGTATACTCGGGTATGGTACGATATTACTTGTGAGAAAGTTGCCCAGCGGGGAGAGGGGACAATCGCACGGTGGCACGTACCGAACAATGGTACCTTGTGCAAAAGCGGTCTGAGAATTTGTATTAAAAACAAACACTCCGCCGTAGGCCGCAGTTCAGTGTGCTGAGCTTGGAAGCTGCCAACACAAGTGAAAAAAACGTCAGTGCGCAGGCGCGCCGTAAATATAGCCCCGAATCACCGTTTACGGCGCCATAAATATAGCCACTTCCTTGTAAGAAAATGAACAAAAGGAAGGCCAAAAAAACCGCAGGTATTCCAAGGCATTATGCACTCAGTAATACTGCAGGAGCTCACAGTCATGAAGTAAAACCAAGATGAAGGACAGCTGAACAACCTCGCTGGTAACCGATGACCATCCACAACCCATCTTTGACCATGACCGAGCCCCTTCAAGATGTCCAGCTAAAATATTTCCAGAAATCGCGCCATCATGAGCTGAGAATGTCCTTGTGCTTCAATTATGCAGCAGACTATCTCGAATACGACAGAAGGAAACTGACAAGCGAATGAGAACACCTGCTGCAGAGACACAAATGCTACTACGAGAATTCCCAGTATGCTTACCGTACGAACTTCACACAGTGGTATGTCAATAAAATGTTCAAGGAAGCACAATCAAGTTTGCGGACCTTATTTTTCCGGAGAATTTCAAACGTTCATAAGGTAATAACTTACAGATGGTAAAGTGCACGACCTTACCTGAATTCTAACCTGTGCTCCTATTTCATGAGACGAAAGTGCTTCGCATATTTTGAGCTTCCTCAACGATTTCTGAGAGTAGTCTTTGGGCGTCGTCACTATACCCCTAATTGTGCAAGTCCTTCGAAATAGGACACTACATAACTTCATAAATGTCATAATTTTGCCTGATTTCCCCTCGTTGAAAGTTCAAAAATCCAGCAAAATAATGTGCATGGTGCGGTTTCAGCAATTGACGCAATTCACAACACCGATAAAAACAGAAATGTTAGAATAGCCTTTCAAATGCAAGAAAAAGAACATTTTGGAATGCAATCAATAAATAATCACGATTGTAACTGGAGAGGGAAACTGTCACTCCACCGAGTTATGCCTTTCATTCTGACATTCTCTTCAATCGGTAGAAACGCGTGCTTCCGGGTATGAATGTGCTTCCTGTTTAGAATGCGCACGATTGGCTAGATGTTGTCACATCCTTTGATCCGAGCCAATAAAAAGCTTCAATGCTGTAACAATCAGAAATGCTTCATGGGAACAGAAGTTTTTATGTCAGTAGCGCGAGAAATTAGCTGGCTGGAACACTGCCTTCAGGTCAACTATACATCACAAGTAACCTTGATATACGTGATGTTGCATGTTGCACATTACAAAGGCAAATCGAGTGCGACAATCCCGCACGCCATTCAACGTGATACACACGTCCCGCCTTGCCTCTGCTGGAGGACGAGTAAGTTTTCAATGACCGAAAAAGTTCTTTAAATAACGTTTCCCTAATTCACATATTCGGTTCCCAGAGAAATAACGGTATCTACATGAAAGCAACATATCCCAATCTCCATGATGACATGAGTCATCTTAATGAGCAGATTTAATTATACACAAATTCCAAAACTATAATCAGACACGATGTACATATTATCATAAGTTTTTCAAATTAAGATTATTTCTAATGAAAAATGTTCTGTAACGGGCCAGCTGATCTCAATTTCCCCCGAGCTGCCCTGGAACTTGCTCAGTTCAACAATGCAGTTCATCTGTCTACCACTAGATGGCAGGCTAAACCTGTACAATCAGTTTTCTGCTGCGATACCCCCCCCAGGACAATACACTACGACCAGATTTAATCTTCGCTATTTTTTATGCGACCATAAATTCGATGAAATTGTTTATTTGCTTCCTAAACTGGCAGCTAATTTTAGCCAATGCATTTGACAAGGTTAAGTAGGCGCTAGGGTACTGTTCTTTGAATACTATTTCAGGGACAGTGTATAGTGCCTGAATAATGGTATGACAACACTACTTAATCATTATGTTTATATAGCAGCATATCATATAGTGAAGTGTCACAGCAATGACAATTTGCATCATATTAACTCACTCATAAAATTATCATACCTCAACCAACAATAACAGCAGCATCATACGACAGTAAAAATCAGGACATGTTTTGGTTCGCCATCTCTCGAGTGCTTGTTATTATAACTTCCTATTAGCTGTTGTCAAAACTGAATTATAAAAGTGTGTGCTCATATGTCAAAGCAATGAAGAGCACTCATATTTCCAACTGTATCAAAATGGAATGAGAAAAACAGAACATAACACACACACACACACACACACCAGCTGTATAGTTATACTTGTGAGGGCATTGTGTTGACTTAATTCCATTATGTACAGCCTTTCCCTAACACTAACCGCAACAAAATTATGCCTCATCCTAACTTTCACCCAAGCACAACCGTAACCATAACCCTTGACTTTAACCAATTAGCTGCAATCCCGCGTAATCTTCTGTAAGGACCACCTAAAATGTCCCCACAACTCAAGATGTCTTACAACCATCCCACAACATCTTGGTTTCTCAAGAGCTTGTTCCAACAACTTTAGCTATGCAAGCCCCACCAAACACACACACACACACACACACACACACGCACGCACGCACACACACACACACACACACAAGTAATGACATTTTCAAAAATTTGCTTCACAGTAATCTCCCTCACCTGCTGTGCATTTTTTCCAGACTGTTCTTTCAGAACCACAGCAAAGCAGATAATGTCATTCCTCTACATGATCTATTTGGATACAGTGCTGCCTCAGTGTCTCCACTCTGCATGATAAATTAAATGCACAGTGAAGCAGTCACTGAAGTCCTGTGAAGCGCAAGATCTGTGTCCTTCACAAGTTCACTTCCTATCTGGCTCTCGTTGAGCGCTTTGGACATCCTCATTTGTATTTCCTGCTTTGTTTCAATCAATACGTGATTAGCTAACACAAACAGGGGATCTTCTTTTACACTCCCGGAGGTCACCGAGGCGACTGAGGTCTGACGCGAGGCACAGTAACGGGCTCGGCACTCAATGGCGGGCGTTTCGCCAACATTGCTCATGATATTCATCGCCTTTGTGGGCGTCAGTCATCTGTTCCTCCATAAACACATTCAGTCGCCCACGTTGCGGGGTGCACGTCCATTTTATGTAACGGACTTCAACTGCCGTTGAGGAGACCGCTCCGGTGACGTAATCTCTCAGATTGAATGTGGGCGATTAACACCCCCAGTCCCTCCCATAAATACACCCAGTGTGAAGTATCAGGCTCTTCGGTGGAAGCAAGCTCTTCGAAGCTTCGCGAGAGTGATGCTTGGTGGCAGATGTCTGGGGAAATACTGCAGTACGAGTGGGTGTAATTTTGGGCGGCAGTCACACGGCCTGGATGTGCTCTCATTCGAGAACAGATTGCTGCCGGGTTTTTTTTTTTTTTTTTACGCGCAGCCTTCTTTTAGCAAATAGCTGCTCAGATTGGCTGGCCGATTACCTGCAGATCTGAACAGACGACAGGCCTTTTCTTTGCCAGGTATAAATGCGACTGACACATCATACAAGGGAAATATACAAAGTGAAAACATTGTAGCCTACACCGCAGTTCTCTGCTCAGCAGGCCTGTGTAGACTGCCCATTGAATTTAAATGCTTGCTGCCCGAGACACATCAGACGTGTAATTTTCCATAGTTACCTGAAAAGGATTCAATTAACAATTCATTCGGCCATGATCTTGGGGTAAGGAATTATTGATACCCCAATCGAAAATGCACCAAAAATACTACACAAAAATGAAAAAGAAAAATTTACAGATAAAACTACATGGCAAAATGTGAGATATAATGTACTTTATTCATGTTTTAACACCACCAGCCAAAAATATTTATTAATTTACTGAAAAATCAATTTCCTCCAAATCAAGTTTTCATAATCAATGGCTCCCTTAAAGATTATTGTAAATAAAACATAAACCGAAAAAGAAATTCAACTTATGTAAGGCCACGTATGTTTTAAGGATTATATCGTGTCATTATATCACTTCTGTTTCACAAGGATATAAAAATGAGGCAACATGCATGCAAATCCCATGGTCATCCAGTACTATGAACAAAAAAAGAACTGGCAGTAAAAGACACTGAAGGTTGCAGACCTTCACAAATCTGGTAATGGCCACAATAAGATACAAAGCTATACCCCCCTGTCCCAAACGATTGGAAGGAGGAGCATGGAGAGAGAAGCAAGGTTAATCCCCAAGTTTCAGCTTGAACAAGGAATTTCTGGCCTTGTTGGCTTCTTAGGGTCACCAGGTTTCAAAAAAGCACCATCACTACACCACCTCCATTGATACAGGCACTTTGGAAGGTATGCAACAAGAAAGCATTTTCTGACCCCAAGATGCCAGAACAAGTGTTTTAAATTTACCATAGGTCATTTACATTATGACTGGTCAAGGGTGCTGGGGGAAAATGTGACCAAAATTGAAAGCTTTAGTCAGATACAGCACTGGCATGTTTGGCGGCAAAATGGGAGCACATACAAGAAAACACGCCTCATACGCTTAGTGAAATATGGTGGCAAATCAGTGGTGATTTTGGGCCATTCTAATTTCAGAGGCCCAGGGATATCCTGGGCCTCTGAAATCCATTAAGCCATTGAGGATTAATAGCTTAATGGATTCAACAACATATCAGGTGAATTCAGCTGAAAATGTGGTTGCCTCTGCCAGAAGACTGAGACTTATGCACTGTTGAACTTTTTGGCAAGACAATAATCCAACCAAAGCACACCTCAAAATCCACTACAAAAATTATTCTGTAATGACTAAATCAACATTCTGCAATGGTATAAAACCTGGGGGTTGAACTGAGACTGGCAGTTGATAAGCATAACCCCAAGCATGTGACTGCTCTTGAAAGGATCTGCATGGAGGAATGGTCCATAATCTCTTCAAATGTGTGCCTCAACCATGTCAAACAGTCCAGGAAAACACTCCGTTCTGTTCTACTTGCTAGAAGTGGTTGCATAAAATACTAAACCAGGGCTTCCAATAATTATGAAAACTTATTGCATGGCCTTGTTGAGTACTCAATTCTGATGAGTCAATTATGGCATTCTAAGCTCTTATTTTTGAAGAGCAGACTGCTGCTATGAAGAACAAACTGTTGCGATGGGCAAAACGCAGTTACAACAGTGAAATCTATTGAACTATTAAAGAGCCATTCTGTGGGAAAATGGCACTTTTTGAAGAAGCTGAGGAGTTGACCCCCGTGGAATTGAATGAAACTTGGCATATAGGTAGATATGGTAGTCTTACGAAAAAAGCCAAATTTTTAGGTCCGTATCTCACTTAATCTGTGGCGCCACCTGGAAGTCACTAAAGTGGCTCAGTTTTGTTTTTGACACCATATTTTACATCAATTATTATGACTTAAGGGTACACAGTACCAGATGTGTTATACTTTTATCATGACCTGTGACACTTCAAGTCTGGAAAGACATCAGCACCACATCAGCGCCAAGCTGGGTAACTATGTTATTGAGCCAGAATTATTTGAGAAATCACAGTAAAAATTGAAAATGGGAATAAAATAATATCCCAGACATATACCAATCAAATATGCTTTATTATGTGTTTACTCACAACTATCATTTTCAGTTAATAGTACCTTGGTATCTTGTTGGGTTAGTGCAACGGATGGCCGGAAAGATGGTCGAAATTGATTTTGGTGCGTGTTTGCGGTATATTTTCTCAGTAACCCAGATATGTTCCATGTTGATAAATGCCGTTTGGTGTGCATTTGGAACTTTTTTCAGGAATATCAAGCATTTCTTTGGTAGTATCTACACTTTCAAGCTAGACAAAACCAAAGCTTGAGGAAAACTCAAAATGGACCATTTCATAGCAGATTGGGCCTATGTTTAGACGGCATTATTTTGTTTACCCAGCAAGATGGAGATCTGACATTCTCTGGATACATAGTCCCTTTGGGGTATATTACAGCATTAGTAAAATCTCAATGGAAGTATTTTCAGTGTAGATGAAATTAAACATCAAAAGTCTGAAAAGTTCGCCTCCAGGGGGCACTGTAGGCTGGATGCAAATACTGGCCATCCCCAGCAATGTACCAAAGAAATTTTTTTTTAACTGCGATACACAGTCACAGCTAGTTTTCTCAGAAAGTGAAGAGCTTGGTTTGGTATTACACTGGGTAGATAGCTTTCTGACGAAAGGTGGCGCTCTAAAGAGCTAATGTCCTACTAACTTAATATTCCATATTCCCAGACATATACAAAAGTTCTGTCTCTTGAAATATATGAAGTACATGCACAGTTATACATAAAATTTGTAATCCCCTTGGTATAAAGCTCGTTTGGTTGTAAACTGGTGGTGACTGTGAGCGATACAAACGCACAATACATGGGCTATTACCAAGTACGGGTACAGCGCAGTCATAAATGTACAGCACGTTATAAAACATGACCAGTCCAAAATTTTTAAATGCCAAAAAAGAACTAATATAAAAGGCATACCACCATAAGTACGTATGCAGACATGCATCTACAGTATACGTACACTTACATAAAATAACAGTCCATAATTTGAAGTCTAAAAAAGAATCTTCGTCACACAACCGTGTACATGAAGACAGAATGTATAGTACAAAAGTTAAAACTGTTTTATACTTTTTATGTAATCCAAAGCGAAATGATGTCAACACAGCATGTGACTAGCTCTATCCGTCAGTCTGTTTTTGGAATTCGATTGTGGGTTGGCGGCACCTGGTGGTGCGCACCAGAGGTGCTCCTTGGCCTTGGCCCTGAGCAGCCATCCATGGCCTCTTCGTTCGATCCGGGTCGATGTTACCGCAGAGCTAGTCGAGCCCGAGGTGAGCCCTGCTACACTGCATCCTGTGTCTGTACAGGGCTGCTTACAGGCCGTTGATAGTGAGCTTCTTTCTCTGAATTTCGCTGCAGCCTATATGGCACAATAATTGCGTCAACACCCATGGCTTGGTACATACGGAAATGGGAAGTCTGTAAAAAAAACCCCGCCCTTCCAACCAGCGGGCATCCCATAGGCTAGAAGTCATGGCCAGGTGTTAGGAGTGAAGGCAAGCAAGTTACCACTACAAATTAACTGCCCATTTCTTGGCAGCGTGCTACTTGCTACGACCTCTGTGCCCTTTTTCAGGACAACCACTCGCTCGATGCGACTGCTGTGCCCTTTTTCATACCCAAGCACCATACCCTAGGGAAATCCTAGAATTAACACTGAAGCCTGCTCTCCAATTCTAATAGTAAAGTAAAAATGCAGAGAATTTGTTATTTTCTAAAAACGCACCAACACTACAAAACTGTACACTGTACTGACTACTGGTAAAAGTTTTGCATGTTGACACAATGCTACAATCACCACCAACATTCTTTTCCAATGTACAACCAACCCAGCTTTAAACCAAAGGAATTACAAATTTTATGTATAACTGTGCATGTACTTTATATATTTTAAAAGACAGAACTTTGGTATATGTCTGGGAATATGGAATATTAGGTCGGTAGAACATTAGCTCTTTAGAGCACCACCTTTGGTCCGATAGCTGTCCATCCAGAATAGCACCAAGCTAAACTATTCATTTTCAGAGCAAACTAGCTGCGTGCATCACAATTCAAAAACAATTTATTTGGTACATTGCTGGGGATGGCCAGTATTTGCATCCAACCTACAGCGCCCCTGGGGGTAAAATTTTCTGACGTTTGATGATGAATATCGTCTACGCTGAAAATACTTCCATTGAGATTTTACTAATGCTGTAATATACCCCAAAGGGACTATGTATCCAGAGAATGTCAGATCTCTATCTTGCTGGGTAAATAAAATAATGCCACCTAAACATACGCACAATCTGCTATGAAATGGTCCATTTTGAGTTTTCCTCCAACTTTGGCTCCGTCTAGCTTGAAAGTGTAGATACTACCAAAGAAATGCTTGGTATTCCCGAAAATAGAGTTCCAAAAGCACAACAAACAGCATTTACCTGCACAGTACAAATCTGGGTTACAGTCAGAGAAAATATACTGCAAACATGCACCAAAAATGAATTTCGACCATCTTTCTGGCCATCCATTGCGCAAACACAGCAAGATACCAAGGTACTATTCAGTGAAAATGATAGTTTTGTTGTGAGTAAACACATAATAAAGCATTCTAGTATGGTATATGTCTGGGATATTATTTTTTCCCATTACCATTTTCAATTTTTATTGTTATTTCTCAAATAATTCTGGCTCGATAACGTAGTTACCCAGCTTGGCGATGATGTGGTGCTGAAGTCTAATCAGACTTGAAGTGTCTCAGGTCATGATGAAAGTATAACATATTTGGTACTCTGTACCCTTAAGGCATGATAGTTGATGTAAAATGTGTTGTCAACTGCAAAACTGAGCCACTTTAGTGGCTTCCAGGTGGCGCTATAGGCAGGCAAAGTGAGATACGGACCTAAAAATTCGGCTTTTTCTGTGAGACACCCATATCTGCATTTGTGCCAAGTTTCATTCAATTCCAGGGGGGTCAGCTGCACACCCAATGTCAATCTCTCATGGAATGGCTCTGAATAAAAAGTAATTAACCCCTTTGCGCAGAAGCCAAATCTGGCTATTTAGGTGTTACATTATTTAAGGGCTTTATAATTCAAGATTGCATCTTCACAGATAGGAAAATTTTGGCTCAATTGAGTCTAGACACTCCCATCGTATTTCAGTTATTTTCATGATTTTGTTAGAGAAAAGGGGCTGCAAACACAAAAAGTCTTCATGAAAATTCAACATTGAAATTGCAAAAAAAAAAAAAAAAATACTGAGAATTGAAAAACTGCTGGGGCTTAAAACTATACATTTCTGGGATCATGAACTTCTTGACCACAAGTATAATCCATCTTGAACATTACATTCTAGATTACCCACTTGCTATGAGCCAAATTAGACAGCTATCCAGGTGGCTCCCCAAAGTCTGAGATCCATCAAAATGGTGCACTGTCAAATCATAAAATAATCATATATTTAACACAAATTAACTTTTAAGGCATGAAATTCAACATGAACTAATGATTTTCTGGTTGAGTTTAGCATGAATTTATCAATATCAGTGCAGTTGAACATCAGTGGTCACCAGTAACCTCTCCAAACACAAAACATGCCTTTTCTCTATAATAAAATTTACTGTTTTGTCAATTTTTCTTCAAAGTCCCCAAGCATTAAATAAACTGCTGATTAAACAGCCACATCATTCACCCTGCAATGAAAAGCTAACCGCTCGCACATCCGAGCTCACGACCTTACACCTTATAAGGGTAAAAACTCACTAACTCAGTAATATCTGAATTCTGAAATACACCTTATATTAACAGAACAGACATTCCACTTTCAGGAAAAATCAAACGATATATGTCTCCCTAGATTCAACAGAAAGGTGCAATGAACGTACCAGGGGATCTACCGACGTGCGTGAGCTGCATGCATTTGAAGAAACGAAAACCTCGGCATTCGATTTCTTTAAACGCGGTATAAATTCTAAAGCAAAAAGCCAAATTGAGCAAAATGCAAACAGAGCAGAAGTATAACCTTTCTTTATTGATTCCCTCCTCCAGAGACAGATGAATCGGGTAGAAGGAACCCTCCAGTCCTGTTTCATTCGGAATAATTCCCATTGACCATGTCCATACAACATTTAAATCTCGTAAATGAAACTGAACACTTCAGGCCGGTTTCGGGTGTCTTTTTTTCTTTGAAATCGCATTATTTTCAGCTGCGCATCCGTGCCCAACATTAAAAGAATACAACCAACCTTACTTTTACGCTCAGCTTTGTATCCTATTCTTATTGTCCAATCAATGTATTTCAGTTATTGAGGAAAGTTGAAACACTCGGGAATTGGATAAGAAACGAGTCAATCAATACATCGTTAAAGGGGAAGCTTCACAAGGGCGTGAACTATAACTGTGCAGTTACGCAGATGAATCTGAATATATAATTGAGTGATTGGCTAGCAACACTTGCTTGGATATAAGGGAGCGCTTAATTTGTCAATGGAGGAATCTACACGTAAATTTACGGTAGGGAACTACGCATTTTTTGTATGTGATGACTGTAATTGACAGTAGAATGTGAGAGAATCAATACCGTGTGGAATTTTTTTGCTTCAGAAAACTTTTTTTTTTTTTTTTTTTTACCACTAATTGGAATACCGTTGGCTCGCTGTAGCTAAAGTGGTTGCTACAGAGGACAACGTTTTTTTCTGTCGCAAGAGATAATCTTTTTAAACTACTGGATCGATACTATGGGCGAGGATATTGACCAGTTTGCACATCAGGCTTAGCTGAGGAGTTTAATTCATGCAACTCCTGAAAAACAGGGATTGGAGTGAACTTCTCTATATTCTAAATCGTGTTCCAGCTCTGCTTGCTTGTGAATATTCAATAACTGATCCGGGGGTGCCATCTAGTGACTGAGTACTGTAACTGCGTGCTTAAATTTGCAGTTCCATGTCCGCGAGCGTCTACATCTGCACAAAGGGGTTAAATCAATTTTAAACCAATAAAATCATTTTTGAATCAAAATTTTGCGTCAAATTACTGATTTCTTTTGTAATTAACTGTGTAATGAAAAGGATAATGTACAGCAAGCCCGTCATTATTGTAAAATAAACCCTTTCAGTGTAATTCAAGACACCTCTGCTTTGTGTCAGAGTCCTGCATCACCCCTTCAAGGTTTATTTTGCAATAATGATGTAATGCCCCTCCCCTTTGGCAAGTCCTGCCTACCTGCCCTTCACCAATTAGTCAATTATCCTCGGTTCCTTCACCTTAATTATTGTCACCTGTTTCCTTTTAGTTAATTATCATTCCCTTTCTTATTTAAAGCCTAGTTTCTCCCCACAGGGGCAGGTAGCCATCGTCGGTTCCCCCTTTTTGTTGCTTGCCCTCCTTTTCAGTTCTCCTACAAGTTTTGTATTTATTTTTATTATACCCTCTCTCATTAAAATCCACATCCCTGCATTTGGGTCCTCTGCTCCATTCTTTGCCCTGGCACCCTTTTTAACATCTCTGGGTGCCAGGGCATGACAAGTGACCGGCTCATATATTATTCTTTACTTGCAGTGGGCTCCAAAAGTACTGGCACCCCTGACTGGCACTGCGCAAACAATACCAAAAAAAGCAATATAATTATAGAGAAACACAATATCCCAAAATATGTGAATACTTTATAAATCATTCAGTGGAAACAACCAAAATCATATCAATAATTTAATACAAAATGAATTTCAACAAAATCAAGATTTCATAATCATTGGCACCCTTCATTTAGTACTTTGTGCAACGACCTCTGGCAAGGAGAAAGCATCGAGTCTTTTCCTATCATTTTTGAGAAGGTTAAGGCACACATTTGGGGAGATTTTGGACCATTCCTCAAAGTAGATCCTTCTCTTGGGTTTGCATTTATCAACTTCCCCCTTCCACTCAGCCCACAAGCTTTCAATTAGACTGAGGTCTGGCGACTGAGATGGCCATTGCAGAACATTGATTTTGTTGTCACGGAACCATTTCTGTGTGATCTTGAGGGATGCTTTGAGTCATTGTCTTGTTGGAAAGTCCACCAACGGCCAATAAGTCCCAGCCTTCTGGCGGAGGCAACCAGATTGTCAGCCAAATATCTCAATACTTGGTGGACTTCATTATGCCATTAATCTTAGCCTGTGCCCCTGGACCTTTTGAATTAAAACAGCCCCAAAACATGACTGATCCAGCATAATATTTCACCATGGGTATGAGGTGCTTCTCCTTGTGTGCATCTCTGTTTCGACGCCAAACATGCCGATGCTGTATCTGTTTCTTCTGGCAACCCTTCCAAAGAGCCTGTGGTTGCCCGATGGTGCTTTTTAAAACCTGGTGACCCCAAGATGCCACCAAGGCCTGTTATTTCTTCATAGTGATTCTTGGGGATTTTGTTGCTTCTCTCACCATCCTCCTCAGTACCCTGGGGGGAAAATGCAATTGTGTCCTCCACCCCTGAGGTTTTCAACAGTTCAATATCTTTGGAATTTTTTAATAACTGCACCAATAGTGCTCAGTGGCCTATTCAATTATTTGTGAATCTTCTTGTGGCTATTACCAGATTTATGAAGGTCTATGACCAACTGCCTCTTTTGAACTGACAGCTATTTTGTTTTCTTGATGGTGCTGGATGACAAAAGGATATTGCATGCGTGTTTCCTCATTTTTGTAACCTAGTGAAACAGGAAGTGATGTAATGGCTCAATATAGTTCCTCAACACTTACACTTAACACTTGAAACTTAAATAGGTGGAATTTAATAACTGGTTTAATTCTGGTAGATGATATTTACAATAATCTTTAAGGGGGCCATTAATTGTGAAACCTTGGTTTGGAACAAAGTGATTTTTATTCAAATCAATAAATGATTTTGGTTGGTTCCCTTAGAACATTAATTTTGCTAAGTATTTCTCACATGTTGTTATTTAGAGTTTCTCCATTAATATATTTTTAAAATTTTTTAAAGTATTGTCTGTGCATTGCCAGGCAAGTGTGCCAGTAATTTTGGAGCCCACTAAACTTACCTCCACCAGGCTAAACCTTGGAGGGGATCATGCATTTAGTCGTGTGTGTGTGTGTGTGTGTGTGTGTGTATCTGTCCGCAGCTGATCTTGCATACTACTGGCCTCATATTTTCTGTGCGCATGTATTACTGTATACAAAAGGAACTCTGTATTTAGGGTGATTCACAATAAAAAAATAATTTTATTTACTGCTCTGTTTTATACCGCCATTGACTGCTGGCTCCTCACTCCTCTTAACTGGCCAGTAGGGGCCCCAAATGATCAACAACTGCTTCAGTCTGGAGTCTTATTCCAGCTAGAGACAACACCCGCATCTGGCAGAGATCTGCATTCAACTGAGTGCACTCTTCTAGTTTTGAATGATTTTAGTTGGTTCCATTGCAACATTGATAAGCTACAATATTTTTTGGAATTCTGAGTTTCTGTTCCATGTTTAATATTTAACTTTTTTTGAATTTTTAATGCCTTTTCAGTCAGTGGTGCCAATAACTGTGAACCCCCCTGTATTTTTTGAAAATTCATTTTTACCTTTGAGCTAGAATAATCCACCATGGCTTTGGGCGAAGGACCCGCTAACTACGTTTGCTCTGGTTATTGATCTTTCTCAGTTGTCACTGTTCAATGTTTCATGAGCTTAGTTCGGCAAATTCTGCTGCTGGAGTGCGATATCTCCGCAGCTGCATCCCACCTCTTCCAGTTATCAATCGCCACCTTTGTTTGCCGGACGCCTGATAAGGGGAATCCAAAACGCGATTCAGCGATCGTGACACCGGGTTCTGTAGAGGGTTTTTGCAGCGGATAAAAGAGCACCATCCCTCTTTGTACAGTGACTCAGCACAAATCAGCCTCACATAACTAAGTGGCTTCAGATAATAGCCATATAATGCCACCTGCATCTTTGAGGTCCCCTCTATGCCCAATGTACTATAAGGAATACTATAATCGTAAACCGCATGGCAGAATTTCATTTCAGAGAAACTTAAATTACCAGAATAGCAAAGGAAAGCAAAGCATCATGTCCTCCCAACAGTACACAGTGCAAGCTATCTCTGTATATGTAAGGGTTGTGCTACGCACACTGGTGATGTGCACGGAGGACAGGAAGTTGAGGACTGGACTCAGGTGCAAGGATGGACTTGGTAGTATTTATTATGCCCTTTGCACAGCAGAGAGGCACACACAAAGCAGTACAAAACAAAATAAGAAACAATGTTCCTTGATAATGGTATTGGTCATACAAATACTGGGCTTTTATTACAGCAACAATGTATTACTAAAATAGAAAAAGGAAACAGGAAACGAGGTTCCGTGATTATAAAGTTAAAGTGCTGATATCAACAATAAACAGCTCTAAGTTAGAGAATTAGAATATACACATGAAACACGGAGGACAAGTCTATACAAGACTAGCAATTCAACTCAGACACGTGGCTTACGAGACTTCGCAAAGACTAAATGCAAGGCTCGATCTTAAATAGCACTACACTTCCCACAGTGGAAATGAATAACAGGCGCATGCGATGATTCCGGAGCTGAAGAATGCGGTCCGGATCCGGTGAGTCTGAAGGCTGGAGGCGTGACCTTACAGTACATATTATTATTATTATTATTATTATTAGAATTAATATTATTGCAGCCTCTATTGATCTGTAATGATCATTGTTTTTTGTATATTCGGGTGTACGCACACTTAAAATGGTAAAGTTCTCACTAACACATCTAAGAAGAGTGACATCACTGTCCCTGAACGATGGAATGTTTTAAATGCGACCCTTACTAATGTCAGTGCCATTAATTACCTTCATTTGTATAATTATGGACAGCAATTTTTGGGAATGTCAAGGTTAGATTTCTCGTAGGTCCTTCCCCAGAGCGAGAGAGGTATAACCCGAGCCCTAAAAAAGTTGGACCTTGCTTCTGTATACCGCAGCTGTTCTCCACTGCTGCTTCATCACTGTCTCTACAGTCCATCTACAGGAGAGGAGACCAAACTCCAGACCAGGAGGGAGGCATCCTCTACCGACTTCTGACAAATTTCAGCACATAAATTACTCATTTATTGTGATTTGCCAATACAACTTCTTACCGAGGCCAAAATGGGCTGTTGATCGAGAGGAAGGGAGGACAGAAAAAAAAAAAAAAAAAAAATGCAGATGCTGCAGACATCCAGGCCTGGAGTTATACGACCTTGGCCCCTAAGAAATCCCAGTTTATATCACAAAAGCGAGGGTGGCTTACCACTGCTTTGGTGCAAGGAGGACCATTTTCGCTCGGTCGTATGAAATAGCTGGCCACAGAGGACAATTTTCCTCTGGTAAAGCAGATAAAAAATAGTGATGGTTATTACGGCTATCAAACCGTAAGCAGAGGACAGCACTTAAGGAGCATGGCAATAATTGGCAATAGGTAATGATGCTCTAGCAGAATGAGTCTCAGTTATATCGATCAAAGTAAGCTCGCTCTAACAGCCAGATGCGAGTGAAAAACAAGGATAATTAGAGGTAAGGAACGATAAATGGAGGGGTAGGCAGAACCAATCATTTTCAATGTAATTTTAGGGTCATTGTCGATCTGTTATGAGGAGAATAGGCTATAAAAAATAGAGATGAGTCAAAATTGTTTATGAGCACTCACAGATGAAGTGAATAATATTGATTATCTTGTGACAACCACACATGACAAGGTCTGGGATATGTTAGATGGTGAGCAAATAGTCTGTTCTCTCAGTTGGCCTGTTGGGTGCAGGAAAAATGGACAATCGTAAAGATCTGAGTGACTTTGACAAGGGCCAAATCGTTGTCACCAGACATGTAGGAAGGATTATCTCGGAAATGGCAAGGTTTCTGGGATGCTCCCAGTCAGCAGTGGTGAATACCTACCAACAGTGGTCCAAGCAGAGACAAACTTCAAACAGACAACAGGGTGTTAAGCATTTAAAGTTCACTGATGCACAAGACCAACAAAGGCTATCCCGTCTGGTCCAAACAGAAAAATGGACAATTGTGGCACAAGTTGCAGAAAATTTTGATAATGGTGACTGTTGAAATGTGTCACAACATACAGTGCATTGCACCCTGCTACGCATGGAGTTGCACAGGTGCATCAGGATGCCAATGCTAACCCCTGTCCATTGTCAAAACACCTACACTGGGCTTGCGAGTATCGAAACTGGACCATAAGGAACAAAAGAAGATCGGCTGATCCAATGAGTCCATACATCACGAGGACGACCCAATACTTGTGCTCAACTTACCTTGGGAAGAAATAGCACCAGGATGTACTGTGGGGAGAAGACAAGCTGGTGGAGGGAGTGTGATTCTCTGGGCAATGTTCTGCCGGTAAATCAGTGAGAAAGTGAGATCATGAGGAAGTCAATTGATCAAGTGCCACTTACATAAATATCACTGCGGACCAATGTACACCACTTCGTGGCAGCAATATTTCCCCATGGCAGTGCCCTCCTTCAGCAGGATAATATGATCTGCCACACGGCATTTTCACAAATTGATGCAGAATATCAAGAAGGGTCCAAGGTACTGCCCTGGCTTCCAAATTCCCCAGGTCTCAATACATCGAGCAACTAAAAGACTGATACACAGCGACTCCATCGAATAACTTGCAGGACTCCAGGGACCTGCCAGAGAAAGAGGGCAAAGGTCTTCTACAGTCCGTGCCTCGCGGGTTCGGGGCTGTTTTGGCAGCACGCGAAGAATCATCAGAATATTAGGCAGGTGGTCATAATGTTCCGGCTTATCGTTTTACGCCGGGAGTGAACCACCCAGAACATAATGATTTTCAGAACACAAACTTTACTGCAGTTTTAATTAAGTTGGCGTCCCGAGAGTCTGTCTGTCTTTCAGAATGTGATACAAAATCACATAAACACCCAAAATTTACTATTCCCCCTTGCACACTTGGATGAAAATAAACAGGTGTCGGGATAAATCTGCCGCATTAACCTCAGATGAGCCCATTTTAGAGAATCAAAGGAAAGGGTTTCTACGCCAATCCATGCAGTGAGAGGAGCCCTTCGCTGTTATGGTTTCAAAGCATGACCTCATGTTTAATAAAGGAGTGCTCAGTGTCCTGAAGGGAGCTCACAGATCAATTAAGAGTGATTTCTCCTCGCACAAAATCATTAACTCAGTCTAAAACATAGCAACTGCAGCTCCACACTGCTCCATTATTTTAATCTCCTCAGGATGGGCTGTTCCAAGCAAAGTAATGGGAATGCTGTATTCAGAGAGTGATGTGCTAAGCTAGCACTTTTTCCCAACAGGGAATCCCATTACCGTGAAAATTAGCCTGCTTTTGTAATATATCAATCAATCAATTTTTGTTTGAGTAACTCATTTTCCCTAAAATAAGTGCCATGCAATGAATTTTTCATTGGAAATAAGTCATAAATCTACACAGACATCGAAACGCTCGGACATATTTTTATATTTGTCAATCTAAGCTCATTCTACCAGTCATTATCAAGTGTTATACATCATATGATTAAAGGCAACCTAACCTTTCTCTCTGGTGTAGTGTGAAGTCACTATCATACAGGGCTCTTGTGTGGGCACAGTAAGGTGACCAGATTTTGGAAATGAAAACTGGGGGCATTTTTGTTTCAGCAGTCAGTATTGGATTGAAATTCTCGGTATTATTTTCTATGAGTTAAAAAATGGGGGGCAATTCTGTTATTCTGTACTTTGACCTCGGAAAATGAAGTGCTGAAAATTGTAGAGTGACAGATTGATAATGTTGGGTGCTTTACGTCACTGTAACTTATGATCCAGAGCAAGAAAATCAATGCGAGGGACGAATGTATGTATGTCTTTGTATAGGAAAGTCTGCATAACTGAAATACCTCAGTTATGCCCAAGATTTTAACTATCACAGATATAAATATATTCACTTTTGTCACACAGGTATGCTACCTGTTTAATATTTGTTTCAGCCTATATGAAACCTGCTTTAACCTGCTTTTTTCCCTGTTCTGAGCTAGCTGAGAATCACTATTGTTTTACAATTTTGAATTACTGATAAAAAAAAAGAGACGAGCGCACTGGATATTCACGCCATAGTCCCACCACACCGGTTTCTTAGAACTGGAAAGAAATGAGTAGCCAATCACAGCTTAAGGTAACACTATGCTAAGAGAAATAAATAATTGTGGAGCAGCAATTTCAGAAAAGTCATGTGACTTCCAAGAAACAGAACTGTCCTTACTATGTGTGTATAAAAAAAGATGATTGGGCAGAGTCTGTTAGATTTTCTCCGGAGAGACTACAGCTTGTTTCACGTAGCTGAAAAGAAGTCTACTATCAAGAATCTTCTAAAGACTCCTGTCTTGATTGTCATCCTGGAAACCACGACATTAGCAAGCTACACTATACCGTGTAAATGGATATGGGCAATGGCTGCTAATTAGGGATGAAGCGCAAATGGAATTCAATGAAGTTAAACTATTGATTAAAATAACAAATATGACTAAGGGTGTATTCACACATGGCTTGCTTGCTTTGTTCCGATTCAGGAGCAAAAATGATACAATTGTTGCATTTGTCCTTTGGCTCGTTTGTGTTCACATGGCAACAGTCTCTACCGGTCCAAAGTTGTAAACAAATACCATGCGCGAACAAACTGTTCTCTCATTGGTCAGAAATCTTACCCAGAAAGGAAGAGGCGTTTCTTCTTCTTTCCCCGGGAAACAACTACAACCCAAACTACAGCTATATCAGTTGTGCCAGTTGCTGAGACGATTGTGTTCTCACTGCAAACGAACCGCTCCAGGGTTCGAATGGAAGCGAGCTGAGACCACCCTTTTTTGACGATCTCGGCCTGCTTGTGTTGTTCCGCATCAGAGTGCGTTTGCTGTGTTCACACCAGCCCAAACGAACCGATCTCTGGGGGAAAATGCTCCCTGTGTCGGAACAATTGCTCCTGTTGGGAAACAGGATTTTTGGGTGTTAGCAATATGAGGTGAGCCAGACGGTTCGATCAATGGGTGATGAATGTGTATTAGGAGATAAAGAAGCCGTCTGGTCCGACAGGGCACATAACCAATTTGCCAATGGAGGCGTTGCACTGGATGCAGAAACCGTAGTGTAAGTCACGTGATCCCCGAAGTAACTCAGGAAGATGGCTTTGATGGGATGGGAATGCATCGATTAATTATTATTTATACAAAAAAAAAAAAAATGTATTTCCTTGCTCTGAAATGTCGCATGTATAACCGGATATTGAACCTCAGGTCCAAATGCTCCGCCTTATCCACAACACTAGCTCAACAGACTATATATTCACTGGTCGATTTAGCGCTTGTATAGCTGTGCTGTGTTTGAACTTGAGCATATTGACGCAAGGATTCTCAGTCTTAAACCGGCTTTGAAAACAGTTGAATATTTAGCGGTTAATTATAGCAAAAAATACAAAAAAAAACAAACCATTTAAGTGATTATATTGCTGAGGTCTTCCAGTGCATAGCATAATGGCGAGAGGACTCTCAGATAGACTGGCTAAAACAATAGCAAGCGCAGATTTACCCACAAACAGCTTTTATGACAATATCAAAGGTAAGAAAAATTTTTCTCATCTCTGTAGCATTTAAAGTGTATGCCTGCTGTTCTTTGAGTGTGGTGTCAATTTAAAATGACAAGGCTTATACCGTTGGAATCTGTGGACTGTCCTTTTTCATTTGAGGTATCGTTTGTATGCATAGCACAAATTCAGTAGAAATGCTTGCGATAGAGCACTGATCTTATTTTATTTAATGTTTTGCTAGATGTTTATTAACTTGCTTGGTAGCTACTTGAATTGTGTTCGGTTTAGGTAAAAACGGTCACACGAACTTTTCGCTGAGTTTCTTCGCTTTAAAAGGATATGCCGCATGACGAGGTTGCTGCAGGAAACATGCTGTATTTATTATGCAAATTTGTTGCCCCCGTTACGGGGACGTTCAGGCTTAAGGTTAATTTGTATTGAATATATATTTTCCACTAATTTCTTTAAATTTTCACTTTAAAACAAGTTTTGCAGCAAAACCGTTGACTTACTTGTGAACTTCTGGTACATGAAGCAGCTTTTCTCGAAGTGCTCTGAGCAAAGAACTGAATGTTCTGTCGGTTTGTAAGGCTTTCCACGGTCAATTCTTCTTAATTTAACAAGCCAATCTTTCAAAAGGGCTTCATTATTTTGTGGAAATCGATGGAAACTTATTTTGCCGTATTTTCCAGACGACTGACTGGCATTATTATTGGTGCAAGCAACAGTAGCACAAGATTTCCCCATTTTCACTATGCTGCGATCAACCTTTGTGTACATTTTGCTTCGGGGATCATGTGACCTCCTACATAACTTGCAACGACCTCATTGCTGCTGGGATCTCCGTTTGTCTTCAGTTCCGACAGGACACAATACGCACTAGCACCTTTTAGTTGGAGGTTCCGTATGCCCACTGTAAAGGCCAAGGATTTTGGGAGGCCAAAAAGCAGCGAACTGGCAAGCACCTTTAATCACAAAAGGAGTAATATACGACAGGCAGCAACTTAACTCTCGCATCTCCCGAAATGCAAACAATTACAAGCTAGAATTCTTCTGGCTGAAGCGTAACCTAACACAGACTCTAGCAAAGGAGGAGTGACAGACCTCCGGTTTATATAGAAACAGAGACAGGTGCCGTTAATCAAACAAATTGGTGCAATCAATTAAGTGTAGAGAGACACAAAGAAAGATCTTAACCTAAACCATGACAGGACCCCCCCCCTAAGGAACGGCTCCAGACGTTCCCACAGAAACTAATGCACGAAGCACTAAGATCAGGGTGGGATCCAGACTCCCCGCCAGGCCGGACCGCCTCTGCGCTGAACCGGACCGCCTCTCTCTTGCTGGATAGGACAGCAGCCTTCCGCCCCCTCCTCCAAAACAGGCGCGGCAAGTGACACGACCACCTCATCACGCCAGGCGTCAGCCTCCTCCCTAGATTGGCGTCTGGGAGGACCAGTCATCATCTTACTACAGTGGGTCTTACAGCTTGGGCCCCATTGGATAATAGGATTTCTTTGATTGCCCCCAAAAAAAAAAAAAAAAAAAAAAAAAAAAAAAAAGAGCAGCGTGTGTTCAACCAAGAATGTCCCAGCACAACCAGAAAAACCAGGGAGTTGACAAAAACCGAATCTTTTCAGTGTGACCGCCGAACGGGAGCATCGTCAAGGATTCAGTGACTTCAGTAATAAGCCCAGTCCCCAACGGGCGACCATCCAAAGCTTTAACTATGTGAGGATGCAAGAGAGAACGGATGGGTAAGGAATGTTCTCTAGCCCACCCCGCATCCATAAAACAATTCGCAGCCCCTGAATCCAGAATAGCCTCCACAAACATTCTCTGCTTCCCCACCATCAGGTCCACTGGAATAAACGTGCGAAAGGGAGAGTCTGTCCTGCTAGCGTCCCCCCCACCACTGGAGGGGCCTCCCGCTTCCCCTTAAGCTCAGGGCAATATGGTTGGATATGTCCCGGTCTTCTACAATTATAACATATTATCCGCCTACCCTCAGGATTGCGAGCCCGACTGACACATGAACCATCTACCTGCATGGGCTCACTAAAAGGTAGAAAATTCTGGGGGCGGATCTGGGACTGTGTACAGGCTGGGAGTAGGATCCAAATCCTTGCTTACTGGAGCCGGGGCCATTCGTTTCTCTCTATTACGTTCGCAGATACAATTATCAACTCTAACCGCCGTACGGACTAACAAATCCAAAGATACACTGGGCTCCAATGTGGACAGAACGTCCTTTACTGATTCAGACAACGCATGAATAAAAACTATCATAAGAGGCACCTCTGGCCAACCTGTCTGTGGCCAAGGAACGGAATAATATTGAAAATTCTCAGACACACACACACACACACACACACACACACACACACACACACACACACACACACACACACACACACACACACACACACACACACACACACACACACACACACACACAGACACACACACAGACACACACACACACACACACACACACACACACACACACACAGACACACACACACACACAGACACACACACACACACAGACACACACACACAGACACACACACACACACACACACACACACAGACACACACACACACACAGACACACACACACACACACACACACAGACACACACACACACACACACACAGACACACACACACACACACACACACACACACACAAACACACACACACACACACACACACACACAGACACACACACACACACACACAGACACACACACACAGACACACACACAGACACACACACAGGTTTGTGGTTCTGAAAAATATTTCAGACTGTGCAATAAAATCTTTACATCTCCCTGCTTCGCCTCCATACCTTGAGGGCAATTGTAACTTGGGCTCTTGGAGGTGCGGGGACTGTACCAGTGCAACATTCGAAGTGACCTGGACAGTCAATGCTCTAATACTCTCCATAAGACAAAACATTCTGTTTCTGCATGGCGATCTCTTGCAACCAAAGCCTTTCTGTCAACTCAGCTTGCTGACTGCTAAAATAAGCAAGACCCTTGCCATGACCAGCGAGCACAGATTGTTGATCGGCGACAACCTGATCCAGCTCAGCCGCTGCTGGCGACTCCATGCTTTGGCTAGAGTGTGCTGTAAAGGCCGAGGAATTTGGGAGGCCAAAAAGCAGCGAATTGGCAAGCACCTTTAATCACGAAAGGAGTAATATACGACAGGCAGGAACTTAACTCTCGCATCTCCTGAAATGCAAACAACAATTAATTACAAACTAGAACTCTCTTCTGGCTGAAGCGTAACCTAAAACAGACACTCTAGCAAAGGAGGAGTGACAGACCTCCGGTTTATATAGAAACAGAGACAGGTGCCGTTAATCAAACAAATTGGTGCAATCAATTAAGTGTAGAGAGACACAAAGAAAGATCTTAACTACCTAAATCATGACACCCACATATGGAGCTCACTTCCAGGGGTTGGGAATCTATTGAACCAATTAAGTTGAGAGGTTCAGGAGAGGCCCAATTGTAGAGTATCCCTTTTTATCAATGTGTAAACCCCAGGACCAACCAGTAACAACCTCTGACAACATTAAAGAAATCATATACAAATATCTGTACTTTAACGTGTGTAAAGTTTCTTACGAAATTAAGGAATTTTAGAACTCTGCATCACGCTGTTGTTCCCACGGCCGGCTGTGCAATAAACTTTTTCCTGCTTTTGCTACGAACATCGGAGTCTGCTTCTTCATCGGGACAACGTCCTTGGTTTTTTATTAATTTACCAACACTCCAAACGAGCCAAGTGTGAATACCCCCTAAGAACAACTAAGAGCAACTTAAGTTGCTGAAGATAAAAAGTAAATTTGAAATCCCAAATGCTAATTTAAAGAAAAGTTTCATAAATAAATGTTTGCATTCCATAAGAAAATGTCGATACAGATATGATAGTCTTGGCAGAGCCTAGATGTCAACATCATCATGGCTGTTTGTTATTTCTTGGAGGGATAGACGCAAGTGATACAGTCAGTCTGAAGAAAAACGGTGGCAAGTTTTCCACTCTGCTTGAGGCAAGCAAAAATTCAATCATCTTATAAAACTACAGCACAACAGAACAGTGCCCCAAATTTTTAGGCAAAGCATAGTCACACCAAATATTGGTTTGGCTTACTTTTTAGCAGTTTACAGCTCTGTTTAGTACATTTTTCAGTTGTCAGAAACTTTTAATGTCATCATTTTTGCAAGCATATTTGGTCTAAGGAATTGCTTTAAATGTGCCTGAGACTTTTGCACAATACTGTGCATCAGCGCTTTTCAAACCTCTCCTGAAGTGCAACTCCTCCTGCATGTTTTAAAGGTCTGCCTGCTTCGGCACGGGTGAGTCAAATTATCAGCTCGTTACCTGTGAAGATGCTTGATAATGAGCGAATCATTAGAATCATCCCTGCCAGCGGGGAGAGATCTGAAACATGCGGGAGAGGTGGTACTCCAGGAGAGGCTTGAGAGGCACTGATCTACATCATATGTTATTATTATGGTCATGTGACCAGCACATGGCAGCTGCGCAATAACGACCCATGGCCTTAACTAACAACAATTCAGCTAGACTTGAGAAACTGCAAACTATATAAATGCTAAAATCAAGCCAAGAAAAAGTACCGGATGCACAAAGAATTAATACGGCTTCTACGCTCGGTATCGCACGGCCAAGTATCCGTAATCATGCATGCTAAAATAACCTTCTGGAAGCGACTCGGCCACCGAACTTTCCCATAAATCATCGGAAATGGGGCATGACTGCATTGTTGCATCAGTGATCGCTCGAATTGCTGTTTTGTACCGTCTTTACTACGACACCAAGTCCCCAGGCTATTACTTTACACATTGGAATTGTCTTGGAGGCACAGTAAAAATGGGGATATTTACGGGGACAGCACCAGCTAGGAACAGACAAACAAAAATGGGAACTGTCCCAGGAAAATGGTTACGTCTGGTCACCCCAGAGCAGTGGTCTCAACGTCAGTCTTGGGAGCCCATTATTTATATTAGCTTTTGTTCCTACCGCAATTGCAGTCATTGGATACTAACAATCAGTTAATTTGCCTTAATCAGGAGCATTTCTTGTTCAGAGCAGTAATTTACACTCCGAAGCCACATTTTGTCAGATATACCCATGCATGCTATAAAGAACATAAGAACCTTGATCATACCGAGCATTTTTTTCACAAACGGCAAGTAATTTCAGGTAATATTTTTAAACAAATCAAATTAGACACTGAGAAAATTTTTTTAAATTAAATCACTGAACACAAGTGCTTCAAGTTATTTAAAAATATAATATTTTAACTTAATTTAACTTAAATCTAATCAGGGAAATTTCTACTCAAGTGAGCCGGCTAGCTTCAGTTCTCGTGTCACATGTAAATTGGCTCTGACTGTCCCAAAGTCGCCATTAAAATTGCCACAAAAAGCTAAGAATCTCATGATACACAAACAATTTCAAGGAACAGTCATGAAACTGAGGCATGTGCAGTATGGCCGTATGAACTTTAAAAAAATTACCCTAAGTTTTCCAAATTTGTCACTGGTGGCTGCTTGTCTACATCATGTTTTACCATAGCCATCCCCACTCTGTTCTTTTAGAAAGTAAATTATTTACATAAGGCAGGACTCACAATATATTGCAGTTATGTTTTTTAAACATCCATTTTGCTTGTGCTAACTTTAAGAGGTGTGTATGTGCGCTGCTATGTCTGGCCATGGTGGCCATTGTCCTGGAAATGGTCAAAGATGAATATATTGGGATCTTAGAATTAAAGGGTTCTAAATAACATTTATACAGTTTTGAGGAATTGGCTTGCAAAATTTGGTCGCTCAGTGCACACTTATGAAACTGGAACTTTGTCATTCTGATCTGAACCCAATTTAACAAATGAATTGAATACCCATACTTAATCATTAGATAGAACTATTTATTACAAATTATGTTCAATAATTAACTCCATTTTGATCAAACCGTCAGTTAGAACTCTTTACTTCTAAGGTTGCGATGTGTCTCAAAAAAGCAATGCACTATTGTTTGACAAACAAGACACTGATTAATATCATTGGAAAACAAAACAATGTGTACTCCTTGTGGATTGCTGCAAAGAAGCCATCTGTCTTCACTCAAAGGATCTCTTTGAAACTATGAGCAACCACAATAAGCTCGTCTCTATCATAAACTGTTTCAAAGTTATTTAAGGGGTGATCTGGGGTTAAATGAAAAATGACACCAGGAAACAACTCAGAATTAATCTAAAGAGGTATATGCAATAACCACCAAAAAAGATACAAGTTGGCATTTTTCCGTTTATGCGGTTGCCATGGTAACCGAGCAAGCTCATTAAATATGCAGAAAACTTCTGGTACCAATTCCTCTTTAACTCTAAGATAGAATTCAGTTTTTCTTTCATCATTTAAAAGCCATTGCTTATCCAAATGCAATGACATAGCCATTCTTTGCCCAATTTATCAGTTTTGTGATTTTGGGGCATTTTACTCAAAATATTCAAAGTATGTAACAGATAGGCAAAATTTCCCTATGTCATTGCATTTCTAATGAAGTCAAGTACCTGCAGCCCAAATTTCATTGATTTTCAATGATAAATAAAAAAGTTATGGCTGCCACAAACATGAGAAACGTGGAAAAAGTAATACCTTAGGAAATCAATGGAAAATGCATTAGACTGCATTGAAAAATGGAGTTCGGTCTTACTCTGTGGCTTACACCCATTTTTCAGACTGTATTATCTGATTATTCAAATGTTTATCACTTTCCTGGAGTGAAAAGCATAAATTTCATCATCACAGTTGCTTTTAAATCATGATTTCATGGCAAAATTCAGTTTTTAATCCTTGTAGCAATTATGATTATAAAAGGTGGGTTATAATAGAATATTAGTATTCAAAAAAATTTTTTGGAAAAATAATCAAATTTTGCCCATTTAACCCCAGATCACCCCTTAATGTTTAGCAGAACACGTCTATCATAGCCTCAGTGCTACACTCGGTTCGTAAAGGTCCCCTACAAAATTACTAGGTGCACAGCTAATTAGCCATTACAAGCCGTTTCACAGCTGTCTTTTTGTGACATCACAAAGGGGAGGGATCACCCAGAATGATGAAGGAACCGTTTACCTGGTTGGCGGACATTGATCAGTCCCACTTGCCTCAGGGCAGCCCCTTCACCATATGATGTCACAAAGAAACAGTTTTGGAAATGGCTTGTAATGATTAATCAACTGCGCAGCTGGTGACATGACAGCGGACTATTAACCCCTTTGCACAGATTTAGACACCGGCATCTGTAAATTCCTAAATTTAATTCCTTAATAATTCTGTAATTGAATTTCCAAATGTCTTGCATCACTGGAATAATTTTCTCGAGTCTCTATGACACAAATACAGAGTTAAAAAGCCTATATAGGCTCATGCATAACAGGAAAAAATTGGTATTATTTGTATTCTGCACAAAGGGGTCAAGGGTTAAAACAGTGTAATAATATAATAACAGATGATCAATAAATAAAGATAAATCAATAAATGTGCAGTTATGTAACACACAAATTAAATTTAAAAAAGGAGAACACTGTTGGTCATAAGGGCGGCTAAGGGGATTTCTATACATACATCATTTCCATTGTGTACATGTGAATTGTAAGTATTTTCTAAAGCCTCTCCATGGTGATGGATTGCGTGCTCCAACTGGTCAGTGGGCAGCCCGAGGCCAAAAGAGGGGAACACTAAGTGTCACCATTATGCCCGTCAAAGCCAGCGCGACCTGGGGGACATGACAGTTTTACAGTCCATCTCCGCCTTCCTTGGTGACCTTGTCTCTATGTTTTATGTGGACCCATCCGTCGTGTGTCTCAGTGAGACAGCCGGGCGTGGGCCAGCCTGTGGGTAAGGCACAGTTCCTGTTAACTGAAAAACACAGAGATTCAACTCACAAGCACACAGTTCATTATGCATAGGTACCCTGCAATAGCAAACCTGATCTTTAGCCCATAGTATAACAAGCACTCTGCGGTGCATATGTTAAGCAATGGATGCGGTCATTCAAAACAAAATACAACGCATACCAATGGGCATAAATCTTAGACATCAATGTCTGACTACTACACTTCGCAAACCGCATTTTGCTTTATATAAATATGCCCTGCAATATTCCATGCTGATGAAGTAATTCTCTCCTCATTTGACCATTGTTAAAAAAAAAAATTGAAAACAGTGGCATTTCTGAATGGTGGGCCTGTTTTTTTTAGACACCAACTGCTCCCTCATTCTGTGCTGACTACCAAGCATAAAGCCATGACTAATTGTATTAGTTTATCCGCACACACACAGTTCTTAGCAAATTACCATTAATTACAGCTCTCTGAGCCTGCGCTGTGGCTCGGAGAAGCATCCATTATTTGCATGCACATTCTCCCAAAAGTTTGGGACAAACTGAGGGATTGTTTTTATTTAAGCCTGATGGGGCACAGTAGTGTATGACTGAAAAGTGTGCGCTGAACATTTCAACACACGTGTGCGCATACGGGCATACACACATACAGTACAGGTCATCAGGTGTCCAGTTCTGGAACTTGATTTTCAGTTTTCTGATCATTTGCGTAGGTCGCCAATTGTGCAAAATACAAGTCAGCTTAGAACAGCAGATTGAAATTTGCCTGCCTTTTGATGGTGTGTAAATTCTCCCCGCCTTTCCCTTACAAGCTGCCTCACCAAAGCAGAAAAAACAAACTTGTGTGCCTGCTTAGTACAATTTCTTAGCATGCCAACCCAACCAAACACACACACACACACACACACACACACACACACATCCTCGTATTTCTATCATTGTGAGGACATTACATTGACTTCCATTCATTATTTGTGTGTCTCTACAGCCTTCCTCTACTCTTAACAATAAGCAAAGCATGCCAAACCCAAACTCTTCCTCGAACCTTAACTTATCCCTAATTCTAACCTTACCGCTAACCTTAACTAATAGGTCACAATTTGCCCTTGTAGTTGTGAGGCCAGGTGAAATGTCCTTACTTCCCAATAATGTCCCCATTACCTAGAAAAAAAAGAAACATTTTCTAGTCCTTGCTGTGTAGCAAGTACAAGAATGCACGCACGCATGCACACACACACCCACGCACGCACACGCATGCACACACACACACACACACACACCATTTATCAGATCTACATTTGCACAAATATACATTGCCCGGCTGAATACAGCAGTTCAGCACTGTTGGAAGGGACCCTTTCCATGCTCAACAGCCTGAAACTCATCCCCAAGGTCAACAAGTTCTGCCAGCTTTTGATGAGTAGGCTACACCAAGCATGTCAGATTTATCTTTTAATAAATATTAATGTTTTAATATTTCATTTTACGAGGGACACTTCTCAAAAGCCAATATCTTTTTTTTTGTTTTGTTTTTGCCCTTGAAGACAGGACGCCCACAGCGCTGTCATTTTCTGTGGAGATAAAAATCCTCAACATTTAATCGCAACATAAACATAAAAAGGCATCGCGCACGACAATCCCTCCCTCTCTCTCGCGCACTCAGTGGAGTAGGGCACATCAAAGCCAATTCTGCTGAGCACCATCACTGATAGCGAGCTTTTATAGATTCTTGCGTTTTTCCATTTATCGTCTGAGGGACAAAAGGCAGGGCCATCGAGATCAATGTAGCATGAGGTGGCAGAACACCGGCACCCCCTGGACGTTGGCGAGTATTTCACATCTTCATGGCTGCGGCACAATACTAACAGATTAGGGGGTGGGGGGTGGGGGATTAAACGATACAAATGGGTAAATTAGCCTTTTATGTTAGAAACGCAAGCAACTATCCAGTCGGCTTTCTCAGCTAGCGCTCCTTGGCGTAAACGACCGTCACATGCCCGATGAGAGGACAGACGCATGAAATTATACGTCAGGTTAAACGCCACAAAGAGTCAATACAGCAGAAAAATATATGAAGACCACAATGGAAAAATGATCGGAGGCACATTTTCACGTTGTGGAGAAATGATGAATTAAACATTCAAAATGATCTTAGAAACAAAGCACTGAAAAATATGCAAAAAAATATATAAAATATTATAATATTATATAATATATAAAATATATAAAAATGCAAAATTGTTTTTCCTTATGGTCTTCATATTGGTCATCAAATACCAAACATGGCAGTATGATTATTTTATAGTCTGAATTAATGCCCCGATTTCTTTTTTTTTTTTTTTAATGCTGGCAATCCATAGATCCATATTCACAAGCTTTGTTGATGCACGTGCTGGTGCGTTGCTAAGGAATTGGCATAGTTGCTATGAAGCTATATCCCACTCCGCTGGGTGCCAAATAAAATCGCTTTGGATGCCACGTGCTCTTGGAATTTAAATAGCAAGTCATTTTCAGAACCCTAAGTGCCAAGATGAAAAATATATCTCTGGAAGGGAAAGTCAAAAATAATCAATGTGAACTTTAATTCAAGCAGAAAATACTTTTATGTTTCATGCATTTCAAATTTGGTTTGCCGTCGGGTTGGCCACTCTTTTTTTTTGCAGGCTGAGTTGATGAAATATGCATGTGTCTTGAACATCGCCTCAGTGGGCAGCTTTGACCTTTATTGCTCTCCCAAAGACACCAGATTCACGCGAGCCCTTGTCAGTTCAACATGCAATCTGCTGTGCTTTTTGACATTACTGTATTACAGTTATCTTTAGAAATTCATTCCACGGGAGCCACGACTACTGCACGCAGCAGTCCATGTCAGAAAACTTCCCTGGTTGTCCACACTCATTTTGCCATCCAAATTTCAGGGTTTGCATCGTGATGACTGATGTTAAAGAGAATACTCAAAATGTACAATTTTGAGAGGGAAAACGATTATCCTTGTAAACGGAAGAAGGCTATGCACAAGGCGACCAGCGTTAAGATGCAAAGCCTCCCCGCAAGCTGACAGCCCGACTCTCATGTTGCGCCGTCGAGGACGTCATCCTCGATCATTCGCACAATGAGCCGTAATCTCCAGATAAAGAAAGATTTGACCAGAGGGATAATTAGCCTGACAAAAAACGCATTGAAGGCGCTGTCAATATGATTTGCTTAATGTGTGAAGCTAGGCTTGTTCCTGAATTCACGCGCTGTCCGTCTGATTTGCTGAATACCACAGTGACATTTCTGTGGGTCATTACATTGTTCACACCTGTCAGATTCAGCCGTCTCCGACCGCCTGGAAATCCCAGCTGCATCTCTTGAGCCCTGTCGGTCAGAGCCGATTCTCCACCTGGCTCCTGGTCCAAATTGGTCCTGTCCAACTACCGCATTCCCACTGGTCGGCTTTCACAACACAATTATTGTTTTCTCTCCTTCCTGTTGGTCTTGGTCTCGTCTAGTGTGACAAATAAAAACAGAAGGAAGGCACCGAACATTTCTTTCCCCCACCTTTTACTTTTGTTAGCATATACGCAGTTGATGGCTTGCAGAAGCATTTTCCTGAATAAACGAGACAGGTCGGTAATATCGACGCAATACCAAACACTGAAATACGTGTTTGTTCAAAAGCTGGGAGCTATATAGCTGCATTATTTTTCCTCAGTAGGACAGGTCACACTTCAGTGCGAACCGAAAACAAAAATAATGATCATGACGAATGCCGATTCAAACTAATAGTCTAGGAAAGCAAATGTTTACAGTAGGCAAAATGTCCTTGTTAGTTTTTAACCTGCTGTTAGAAGTTAGCCCGAAGGAAAGTGTGAAAACAACATTCTCTCTTGCTCCCGCTACATAAGCAAACGCGTCTCATTAAATTTCCTTTGTATACTGGAACACAATACATGTTTCGTTCCGACGTTTCCCGTCGCGCTTGAAAACTGTCCAATAATTTGTTGACCTGGTAAGTACCGCACATCACAGGCAGACTCCCTTGGCATATTTTACGCCCGTGCCTCCTTTTTATTCAGCAAACGGGCCTCTTCTCCGAACTTTGAGTGAGGAAACAGCGAATGAGGCTCAAACCACAGCGCTACAGCGGGCCTATATTTCACATGACCCAGAACGTGCATAACCCCGTCAATGCTCTGCCTCATTGGTTGATGAGATTTCACTGCCACGCGGCCCACTGATAATACAAGCACAATATGAACAAATAGTGGCCTAAACTAAAATGAAGCCACTTCTCTTTCCTGTTCAAAGAACAAGCCACCAACTCAGTCTGCCTTCACACGAATACGAACTTCCAATATTAGGCCGTGAATTATTCCATCAGATAACACCGAAAAAATGGAAAAGAAGAAGAAGAAGAAAAAAACAAAAAAACAAAGCAGGCATGTTCAAGTCCTGAATTTGCCAGAGGCTGTCATCCAAGCCATCTTATACTGTAATAAACGCTGCCTTACATAATCATTAACGGGGCCATAAATTCTCTAAGTTAGAAGCAAACAATGAAAAACCTAACAGGGATCTGCATTTATTGAAATTACCAGGCTGTTACTTATCCTGTACAGCTTACATTGCACATGCAATCCATCCCCATATGGAAAGATATTAACTAAACCTATTGAGGTTTCATGCCTCACTCCAGTGCATAATGCTGCAGCCCACACGAGACTCAGTCTTGCAGAGCAGTAACCTCATTTCCCAAGCGATTATGCTACACTGAGCCACATTCCTCCTGTACTGTAAGGAAATACACCATCCAAAATTGCCAGTGCTCATATCGTATCCTTTAAACCCAAGGGCACAGGAGTGGTTTCACTGGTTGAGGGGTGAGTGAGGGGGGAGTTTAGAAAACGTACGAGGGACAGAACTACATTTTTTGTGAGTGCACACACTAGTGTGTATGTGTATGTGTGTTAGTGTGTGTGTGCGTGTTGGGGGGCGGGGGTTTCATGTCTTCCCATTGCCCCCTGTCTGCTATAGCCCCTGTTTATAACCAAACAGCATTCACTGCATTGGGAACTATCTGCTACCATTAAAAAAATTATTGTTTAATTATGAAAGAAAAAATTTGGTGAAGCACATTTTTGTATACATATTAAGTATGGCAGATGCATTGTGCAAATAAAATTAATTCATATTTTGTCCCATGAAATGCTTTATAAAGGGCAGCATGGTGCCTATAGCCAGCTAGGGATATTGAAAATATCATAAAACAATACGATAACTGTAACTGAATTGATTAAAACCTGCAAAATAACATATGCGGATGACATTTACCCCCAATACTTAATCTGAACTGTAAATGAGCAGGTGACATCAACGAAATGACACATTTACACTGAGTTAATTGGCTTGTGACAGCTGTTGAGTGCTTAAAAACAGCCACATGGTGTGTTCAATATTAACAAGCAAGGGCAAAATGAGTACAGTTGATACGCATGGCTCTTAGCTCAGTTGGGACGCACATTTCACTGATTTTAATGACACTTACTTCTGCCAATGTTTTCCTATAACCATGTTCCAAGTGCTTCATTATCCTCAAGTGGAGACAGATTGAGATTGCCAGCAAGTTCGCGTTATCCTTCAGTGCTGATACAGTACTCACTCCTTGACTGACAACAATAAAACTGGGATGTACTCACAACAGAAGTGCTTTTAACTTTATTAATACACTGCTTTCCATGTAGTCGAGCTGAAAGCACTAAAAAAACCAAGGAGTATGAAAAAAAAAAACATTTAAGCAAAGGTATTCACATGACATATGATTTAATATACTCAATAAAGGCCTAAGACAAAAATCTAAAGCCAGGGCCCCTCCAGACTCTGGAACACCAACAGAAATACTCTCACCCGGATTTGCATTCAGAACACATTTCTGGGAGGCTCTCGCCCAATTCACTCCCAAAAAAAATGAGTCATCCGGTCATCCAGCGCATTCTCTTGCCTGGGAGAACAGATGGGCTCATTTTCAACAGAGAGGGTTCCTCTTTGTATTGGATATGCGGGGAAGCCTGAAATTAAAGAAAAGGTTTGCGCACTTTACAGCTGTTCCACCTGCCAAGATGTAAATGGGATTTATACTGCCGTAAAGATAGGTTAGAGAAGAAGTAGTTACAATATCCTGGCCACGGCTCAGCCTTATGGTACAGTTTCGGCAGCACTTAGCTCAGTAACAAATGAATGATGACCATCTCTGCGTGCCAGGCACCTTAATACAACAGCGTGAAGCAGGATCGACACAACAATAGTCAATGCAAAGGCTGAATAGCACAACTTTTTAAATTTCAGAACGCATTTTATCATCTGTGCTTGGTCCAATTTTTAAGTTGTGAGATGGCACTGCACCTCAGTACAGGCTTAGTAACTTACAGAGGCCGCTCAACACCTCGCTGCTGGGAGTGAAGATGTGTGCTCAAAGTATAATTCATGCGCAGTGATCACGGTATTTTTCTGGAAAAGGTCTTGCGGGGCTGTCCTGATAGTGAGATTGGAAAATTTTGGTCCAGGAGGGACACGGCAGGCTCATTACAATAGCTTATTTTTCACAACCTTTCATCCTCTCTTAAACTTGACCCAGAAATCGATCAAAGCCCGCCATCATTATCGAGATTCCAATCTGTTGCATGAATTAGAAAAAAAAAAAAAAGAGGTTTACCAAGGACATCTTGGCAGCGAGCAGGTCAGAGCCCTTCTGTTTACTCCCTGTTGATGCCATTGTAGTGAAGTTGCCTGCAGTTCACCTAGAGGGCACTCACGAGATAGTCCTCAGTGACTGGGAGTGAATGGAGCTAATGGCTAAAATAATTTTTGCACCTGTTGCAAGACAAGAAAGCCAGAGTATAATATTAGTTTTGGCAAATGTAGTATAAATTGTTCATCAAAATTGAAATTACAATATACAGTGTTTTTTTTTTTTTTTTTTTTGCAGAGTAGGTGATTTTGCCCATGAAATGCTAGCATTCCGCCAATGAATTACTTCATGACTGATTGCGACCGAACACCATCCCATGACGGCACTGGGAGGCTTCAGTTAGCTAGCAATGTTACCTATATCAACAATTTTACAAACAAAATCACCATAATTATGGTTTTGTCTTTCGTGTGTAATATATTCCATAAGTATTTTCCAAATGATAACTACAACAGACGTTAGGCATGTGGTAAAAAAAAAAAAAAAAAAAAACTTGGTCTACTGCTGCAATCAAGTGGTTTGGCGAGTGCCATAAAGTGGCTCATGGTGCGTGATGTCACAAATGCAACATGTATTTTACTGAAATTGAAAACCCAGAAAAAATCTTAAAATTGAAACAGTATCCATTTTCTCAACCCCTGAAATCGAAAACATAATGAAAATTGCCAGGGAAAAATTTTTCCCCATGAACGTACCATTTTCGGGGCAACATCTCAAAAGGCTCCCATTCACTCCGGGCAATCTCATGAGCACCCCATGACACAGGAAGTTCTGAGACTGAGAGTTCTTCCTGTAGAAGTTCTCTGTTCAAATAGTCTTTTTTTTCCCTCTGGCACGTTTGTAATTTTTTGGAAATGGTCCGGAAGTATTTACATGGCAGCCATGATAAGGGCTGTTTTAATTCTCTGTATGTTAAGAAAAGGTACTTCAATGTGTCCTTACTTTTCTCCTTTAACGCAGAAAAGAATGAAGATAATACCTTCTCACAATTCCTTGGGGCGGCAATGTTTAAAGGAACAAACCACCCATTCATGAAAACAAACACACACAACGGGCAAGGGACGCATGATTCTCAGCACCACAGTCGTCTTTTCCTAATGAAAAGTCCTAATGAGTTTTCCTTTACATCTTTCTCTTACCTTATGTCATTTTCCACTGAGGTTAAGAAAAAGTGGTTAGAAATGATAGGATGTAATGTTTTTGACTATTCGACCGCAGCATAAGAGGTTTACCAAGGACATCTTGCGCAAGGAAAGACAATCCTTTGTGGCAATACTTTTTCCAAAATGCGCAATGTAACTCTCCATGTCTGCCGAGCCCGTAACTGCCTCTGACAGAAATTACTAAGTAACATTTAGCGGAGCGAGGAAGTTCCATTTTACCTAATTCATGTCTTCACAATTTCATTAATTCCCCCATCTTAACAACCTTTACTTAGGCCTAATTATTTCTCATCTTCTCAATGGGCAAAGCCAAGAGCAAAACAAATCGGAAAGTTGGAAGAGAAGGGAGGAAAGAGGAGAAATAAGCAATGGAACAGTGTCAATGCTACCATTTTTATACTACACATGCTGCCTGTTATGCAAGATAGTTCACTTACACAAGGCCTGAATAAGAATCCATTTACCCAGCATACTGGACGTATCTCCGCCATTCAACCGTTTGCATGATCTTGATCTTAACGAAAATTTGCATACTTACTACTCAGGTCCTGAAGTGGTGCCTTTTGGTATGTGCCTGTCTGTCCGTCCGTCCGTCTGTCCGGATGTCATCAATTTTTTTGGGGAAGAGGGGGGGTTAGGCAGGGAAGGGGGCGGGGGAGACATATGTTTTCATGAGTAAAAACACATTCTAGCTCTTGTATACTTTGCAAGACTCTGAAAATGATCACACTGCTGCAAAACAGTGACTTTCAACTGCGACGTTCACATATTAATATCGACATACTGTGTGATGGAACATGCAGAATTCCTAAAACTGAAAATCATAATCCTCACTATGCAGAGTTGCTGAGATTAATGCCACTTTGAGAAGAAATTTATTGGAAAGCCTCTCCATTTCAAAAATCTTACTGATATTGAGATCTGCTGCGACAAATGCGGCTGCCTTTGCTGCGGAATATTACTGAAAGCAAGTATGTGTCTATGAGGAAAATATCACTCACTATGTGAAATCAGACATTTTCACACCCAAGCAGATGGGCCAAATTACTTTGCAAACCAAGAAATGAAAGATAAGTAATTAACAAAAAGGAAGTCGTTTGCTTCAAACGATGATGCAGATTAGTCTGAGGGTGTCAAAACCGGAGAATGTACCCGTTTCCTAATATAGTGGGCGTTCCATGTGGAAGACTGTGAAATAAATGGAGACTTGACAAAAAAAAAAGAAAAAACTTACTGCAGGCTTATATAACACACTACCCACTGACAGTCATCTTGACTGGAGTTTAATACTTCATCTGTTCACTTCCAGTTCGCTAGTCTGAGTGCCCACTCAGTTGTCTTGACAAACCCACTGAATTCCATACACCAGTTGTAAGGAGTGGGGGGACATATATACTGATCTTACTTTCCTGGGCACTACATGATTCTGTAAGAAGCCTGCAGGAGAAAGTGCGTTAACTCAGGCAGTTCTTCCTCCCTGCAATCAATTTGATCACATTTGTGAATGAGAAGCAGAAGAAGAAGAGGAAAGCTTAACAATCAATTAATGAGTATCATTGTAAAGCAGTTTAACCCAATAAAGCCTACAGACCTGTACTTGGGTTAGAAAATGCAGCTGCTGTATTCAAAACTATGGAGCTTCAGGCCTTTTTCAAATTCTAGTGGAGATCCCAAGGTTTACAATGATCTCGAATATGTTTTGCTAAGTTACAGGGAAATGTGAATGAAATGATGTACAAGATGTAGAGATTATCTTTTTGATGTAATGCTGTGGCCATAAAAATACAGCATCCTGGATTTGAATATTTCTCTCAATATAATTGTGATGAAGTTTCAGTGAAGCGCTGCAACCTGCAAACACGGAGTATGTATGTGACATTCACCTACAATATGAAAAAAGGTGTTTTTTGCTGACTTTGAACCTACTTACAGGAAACCTTAAGTGATAAGCCTTTTTTTGCAGAACACAGTAATCATTGGTTCAGACAATATTTTCTTCTAACTCAAGGGGGCTGATTCCATATTGACCATTTTCCATCCAGCCACCCAAGGCTGCTTTGACACTTACTTTAAGTACTTACTTTAGCCTAGTTGCCTGACTTGTATTGACGGCAGCCTTGAAAATACTGATCTACGCTTTGCCAATATTGAAATAACAAGCAACCATGGGATACTGCAGGGATACTGCATACTAATGCCTGCTATACACTAAAACACTTTGAAAAAAACTCTAAAAAGACTTTTAAAAACTTAAAAAGTGTATTTTTTTTTTTTTTTACTCGCAGACAAATTTTGCTGAGACGGGATCTACCTATTGGTTGTTGACAATGTTGGTCATTGATTTTCACTGTTTTAATAAGCTGAAGACTAAAGACTTCTGCTAATGTTTAACATTTGATTTTATCGGAACATCAAGATGAGAAAAAGACAAGGGTTGGACTGAATTTTTTGACCACCTTACACATAACAATCAAGAAGAAAGGAGCGTGCTACAAATCAAATAGAACTCACATGATAACACGTAATTTGTGTGCAACACTGGAATCGCTTGAAAAAGTTGTTTGATGGGAGATCGATGTTACAGATACTGAGGCTGATCAAATCATTGTCAACTCCTCCATAAATACCAGCTCTGTTAAGCTCACACAGACTGTTTCTGTTGACACTGGCTCAGGTATGGATTCAATACTGTGGTATAGTTCTTTGGTCATTATCAACCGTCCTAACAACTGTCTGTCTCGTCCCTGTGGAAGAGCTGTGGCTTGAAGGCTCAGCCCTTTCTTTGTTGTTGCTGTGTTTTGGTGTGTGGCATATTTTGTCATCATTTTTACCTTCGTTCCTCCTAGCCACCTTAATGTTGCTGCTCTTGTGACCAGTGCGCTGGGAATTTTGGCACCAACTCATCTCGCTTTAAAAACTTACCTGGTTTGTATATTTTTATGCAGACACATACTGATATTTCATTCAAATGAATTGAAATGAGCAGCACAAACACTTTTGTAATTGTGGTGCACGGGCTTCAAAGTTATAGCCAATTCTACAAGAGTGGTTCCAATATTTTTTCTGCCTCCAGTTGCTGGTCATGTTGGGTTGATAGGAGAATGGAAGAAGTTTTTATGTAGTGACAGACAGCCCATCTGTGTTCATCAAGTAGATCTACCACTTGCCAGCAAACCAGTGGTCTTCTCAGACTCTGAGTGATAAGGTACTCTAATGGTACTTGATAAAATATCAAAAGTCAAACCAAAGGCAATCTTACTTAGTCACGGTGGAAGTTTCTAAGACACTTCTCAAAACATTGAGAAGGAGCAGAAAACCGCAGTGTATTCTGAAACGCATTTGTGAGTCATTACCAACTTACTTTGACTTTCAGGAAAACAAGGCGGAAAATTGAGTACTTGGTAATGTTTTATAAATGAGTAGAAGTGGAAAGGGAGAAAAAAAAACAAATGGCAGAAAATAATTCTTTGTTGTTGTGGCTGTTATTGATGTTAAACTTTTGTTTCAAAAAATGAACCCAACAGGGACAGCCTGAAAGTTAAATTCAAACTCAAAAATTGTGCTGCATACTGCCGAGAAACTCCCTGTCCCTCCCTCCAAAACAATATTTATCCATCCATCCATACATTTCTGCTAATTCCCTAGTTGCTGCAGGATTTCATGGTTTTAGTGCAAGGAGAAAAAAAGGTAAAAATATACACTGGCAGGTTGCCAGTCCATCACAGGGTGAGCACCCCATGAGGACTTTTCCAGATACATCTCATTTCCAAATGCCAATTCCTCGTCTCCATTACATCAGACAGACTGCCATTTCAAAGTCTTCGGCCTCTCCAGAACCGTGGCCCCCTGCTGAGATGTTCATTACCACGAGCACAGCACCGACTAAAAGCTCTTCATTACGAATAATAAACTGAATGCTGCTTTTCCTTACGACTAGGCTGAAATTTTTTTTTAACCAATATAACTGCTTTGGAGTCTTCGGCCGTGGGTTGGCTTATATGAGCACTTCCACTGGAAGTACCAATTTTAAATGGTCAGCCCTGTCACAGGAGTAGTTTTGAAATGGCTCCATGACTACAGTTGCCATAAGAACAGCTGTGAGCCTGTCTCGGCGTGCCTTTGCGGTTCAGTTGATTGCTCCTCACTGCTTTTAGGTGAGTCATGATGGTTGCACTCTCAAACTCCCTTGTGAGTCATCAATACCTGCAGAAGTCTGCAGTCCAGTGGCCAAAATGAAAGCTTCCTTCAGGACACATCCCCCAAGAAATTACACACAAGAGGTTTAAGTACCTGTAGTCACATCTCTGTAAGCTGGGGAAGTGGGGTATCTGGAAGGGAAAGTACTGGTCTCCTATAATCCTGTTTGTTCCAGCATGTAATAAGCCAAGCAAAGTTGCAGGTCAACAGTTCAGTTGGCTTGAATTTCCGCTATCAGCTGGAGCTGTTCCTTCATTCTGCACTGCATTAAACTGAGATTTTGCAGACACTTTCACCCAGAGAAACCAACAGAAGAGAACTAGCAAAGAAATGATACAGTGAGTCGGGAAGAAATGCCTGGTTATCATTGATTGCAACCAGCAGTAACTGCCAATACATAAACCAACAACAAAGTGCAATAACACGCACAATGACATGTAATGGATGAACTGGAGGCGATCAAGGACGATGGCAAACGAGCGAAGACGTGGAGTGAAATGGTGTTCTTTTCGCCCTGCTATGGAAACAAAGACAATAACACAGTTACAACAGGCTATTAAAACAAAGCAAAACCCCAAACCAAAAGGTCTCACATACCGAGAAGCAGCTTTGGAGCGACGTTACCAAAACATTCAGCAGAGCCAACTCAGACCATTAACATAAGTAACCCACAGAACAACGCAGTTGTTAATGTTATGGTCACCCCACGCGAACATCTTTTTTGAGTGCTAAGGAAGTGCTATGGGATCATCATATTTGATATCTGCATGTTCCAACCAGAGGAAAATAGCTATCGGTCAGAAAGATAGAGTCCCTCCCCTCCGTTTTCCATACAAGCGCACTTGTAAATAATATCAGTGCGCTAACGAGGAGGACAACTCCAACAGCTGTGGACTCGCACATGTGGAACGCAGCTAGACTCCGAGACCTGCATGCTGATGTGACACATTAATCCACTGCCAGTGTGTCACTGCTTGGGGTCTAGCAACAGTTAATCTGCTCATAAATGCCGAAGACATTAAAAAAATTTGCACCCAGCCAAGGGCAATGCAGCAATACAAGCAGTTTCCGTTCCTCATACCGTGCTAGGCTCTGTTTTTGAAAGACAACTAGCTGAACACTAATGCCTTTATATAATATCAACATCGTAGTCAATCATGATTGTGGTAAATGGTCTTCAATCGTGGAAAAGGTCAGCTTAAAAACCCTTAAACGTTTGAAACTAGAGAACCAGGAAGCCCGTTGCATGTATAGTGGCCGCAGTCTTTTTACAGGTGAATGGCTAAATCAAAATTTTGCTGTTTTGTAAGATGAAATATTCTCATTTGGTCGTAATGATCATACAGTATTTTGCGTCAATATTTGTTACCAGTGGTGGGATTCCCATAATCACAACAACCAATAACCTTGGCGACCCATGAGCAAGTCTACAGTAGGACTCCCTTCCTTTAGCACATTGTACGATAAACTTCATGCTCCGATAAGCCTTCAACCAATAGCCAGTGTGACATTTGTGGCCAAATATCGACCACAAACTTGCTTTACATTTGTAGAACATTTGTAAAATCTGCAAAACAATGCAGAGCATTTCACTTGACAAGATACAAATAAGGCAGTCATTTTTTATCCATCCCAGCTGTATATTAAGACATTAGCATTCAATACGCCAATATGGCTGTAGAACGTTTATAGCACAGGAAACAAAAGGAGCCATCTCTAGTGTGGCAAATATAGCTGTATAATTGTAGTTCCAAAACCCAGAGAATATTTTATGTGAAGAAATTGTGATTTTTTTTTTCTCTATCATAACAAATCAGTACACAGTGGTTCCAGATGTTGCCTATAGGCCTATTTGAATGTTTATGCAGCTTGCGTTAACATAACATGTTTACTCAGAGGTCAGATAAAGGCAATATTTGACATTAATAAACTGATTAAAAAATAAATAAATCACCGCATCACTCAACAAATAACAGTCAGTCATTTACTTCTCGCCATTACTCCTCATCCTTAGCATTTTCAAAACCACAACAATGCCAACAAATTACACAGCTGTCGCTCAATGTTGATCATGAATTTTCTCATGAGAATTTCAAAGATGAAGACTCATTTACTTCCTGATCTTGGAAACACCCACATCTCAGGGAGAATAAATTGACGTTTTGTACAGAAATCAGGAAAATCGACAATTTGAACAGCTACGATACACCGGACATCAATGCAAATCTCTGCACCCAGCTGCAGCACCACTGCAGTTTTTACAAACTGGTGTTAAATGTCCTTAAAAACCTTGAGTCGTATGAAATCTCAAATTTCTGCAGTATACTATGGTTCCCCAAGATGGTACGACTCTTCACGACCCCCATCTTACGACCAGAGTGAAGATGTGCGCCCAGCAACAGCTATTCAGAGAGCCATACGAGAAGTGGTTTGCTGAATAAAAGCACTTAAGATCCCCGATAGAGCTGCATACTAAAGCCATTAATGTTTTTAATAACCAGTCACAGCATAACTCTGTCCAATAATCAAGGAAGGGTTTTAACATTCTAATGTCCCTCTGACTGCGAGCTTCTGTTTTCGCAACTTTTATAGTCTTCAAATATTTCACTTTTTTAGAGTACAAAACAAAGGTTAAAATATGACATTAATAGAATCACTTCAGTTTTTTTCCAATTCATATTGTTTAAATCCTTGACGTATCTTCTTTTTTTCTTGGTATTTCACAAATAAATGTAAGTATATAAAAATTTTTCAAACATGTCCATACTTTATTTAAAGTGTGAAAACACTTCTGCGCATTGTTCAAGTACAATGTTCAACCATAAAAGGGACAATAGTTCACATTGTTGAATTCACATTTTAATCATGTATTTTATATATTGAAAAAGGACGATAGAACCATTTGAATAAAATAACTTCCATTTTTTAAACAGAACTTTTTGTTCCACAGTATGTTCTGACAAGGTTGGCTTCAGTCTATTTTTTCATTTTTAAATTTTTAATAACATTTTTTAATAATCTAATGACCCATGTAGGGCATAGATAAACCATAATTATCTAAAACACTCAGCTATATTCAGCTTCAATGTCTCTCCCTAATCCTAAAAGAAAACAGTATCCAAAATAAAAAAAAAATCAAATAAATAAAGTTTGAGTAAAAAAAAAAAAAAAAAAAGGTCAACCTTCAGTTGGCTCCACCCACTCCCAAATGCCAATACCGCCCATCAGGATAACAATGTTCGCATTGGTTCATATTTGTTCATTGTAACGCATGTAAACGGAAAGACAAACCGTCCATGGTAGAAATATACTGGGAGTGCATTTTAGGCACCTTTGCACCTAATCATGGTCCCAAGGCTGCGGACAAAAGCAAACCTTTCATTGGAAATGTCACAAAGGAGTACGGCAATGCAGAGAGTCCACAGTTCAGCTGGAGTACAGACATGGGAAACAGACTGCAGCATCTCGGTTCACAGACACAAGTCCTCCATTACTTTCTTTCATTTCTCCTGTCCCTCTTACAGTGGCAATGGGGTTTTCAAGTATAAAAAGAAGCGAGTACAAGAGAGGGTTTCTCCTTGGCCGAAGCGAGAGAAGGCAAAATGGAACAAGCTTTGTGAATCACAGTTTACTTATCATTGGCAGCAGAAGTAACCAAGGAGCACAACACATTTACACCCCCATCGCTAGATTCACTTGAACAGAATCTTTCGCAAAGATACGAAGTAGAGGGCAAAGGGGAAGGGAGCCGTAGGCTAAATAAAAAAAAAATAATAGTCACCAAAAATGTTCTTCGTCCTGCAGTCCCTCTCGCAGGGAACGGAACGTCCAAGCATAAAAAAATGTAACCGAGAACCAAAACACTGAGCGCACTTCATTAAAAACAGTGCAACTGTACACTGTATACTGTTTTTCTTTCGCAAAAATATAGACATAAAAAGAAGGAAACGCAGTCGAATGAAAAAAAACTGACCACATAACGCAGCTGTCTTTGGCAAGAAGTCACTCCCAAAAAAAGGCCGTTCTGAGTCTTTCACTTGAGCCCCCCCTGCTCCTGTCACCTCCTGCCCATCTCGCTCTGTCTCATGAAGTGGATGTTGTTGACGCTGTCTGACAATTCAGGGTACTGGTCCACCGAGACCAGGAAGTATCCATCGTAGCCTTGTACCTTTCCAGAGGTGAGCAGCTGCTGCTTTTCCCCGTCGGTCCACGATCTGGAGCCCTCCTCTCCGTCGCGGAGTCTCTGGCGCTCACGAGCCCAGGCAAGACCGACGGCTCGCTCTCGGGCCAGTTCCAGAACCCGGGCCTTCTCCTCATCCACGCTGCTGCCGTAGCGAGTGTTGAGGCAGAGCATGCCGTGCTGCAGCGTGATGTCGGTGATTCGCCTAGTCCTGCCGGCCACCACCGCGTTCACCTGCGTCACCGTGACGTTCGTGCCCGTCTCCAGGGTCCGACGGCCCGACGCCATGCCCACCAGCGCCAGGTCTGCCTCGGCCGGGCCCGATTTCACAAAGTAGTGCGTGTCCACGCCGTCCACGGTGTAGTGCAGGTCCTGCAGGTAGATGGCGCCGTTGAGCACCGCGGCCATGCGGCGGCCATCCTCGCTTGCCACGCTGATGATGTCAGTGGAAACCAGGCCGTCACGGATAGCCAGCTTCACGCCCTTGCCAAAGATGGAGCCGGCTGAGGCGAAGTGATTGGGGCCCTCGGACTGGGGGCATCCTGCACTGCTGGCCCCGTATACTGGGCTAAACCGCTCCAGCTTCACGAAGGCCTTAAGCTGCCTCTGCACCTCACACTGGACCCCCAACACCGTCTGAAACAAAGGAGAATCACAAACAGTCAGCTACAAGCAGCTCACGCAGAAACCAATCGCACACTTGGCTCATAGCCGTAACACTAAACGATGCCAAATGGATCACATGCATACACAGAATTTAACTGTATTGGTAAGGGAGATGGGACTGAAACTCTGAGGTTATGGGCTTGATAACTATGAGGCATTCTGCCACAATAGTCTTCAGAAAGGCATTTAAAACCCATACCTCTTCAGTAAATATCCAGCTGTGATACCAGATTAAATTAGATAAAAATTCAGTTGAAGGTTGAGAGGGGATCATTGTGGCCAGTGGGCTGATTTGGAAGTGTTTTGTTGGTAATGCAGTAAGAGATAAGACTGACTGAACACTATCAACTGCTTACTTGCTATGAGGACAGGATATTATGCTCGGGCAGCTTTATAATCATAAAGGGCTGTCTGTTTGAGACCTGAGTGGGTCATAGGTATTGTACCTATAATGCTTCAGTATAGAGTGAATGTATAAAAGAAGCATAAGGCCTGAAACTCTTGTATACGTTTGATTTGGTGGCGAGTTAAGGCACACAAATTTTTGATGCAGTGCTGAGAAAAAGAATTGGCTATTTCCCCATTTCTTCTATTTTTGCTTATTTGTCATATTCAAGTGCTTTAGATCATCCATCTAATTTTAATATAAGGCAAAAATGACAAGAGTAAACCCAAATATGCACCTTTTAAATGAGCATTTGGTTTATTGAGTATTTCAAAACCTATATCACCCAAGTAAAAAAAAAATTACCCTAAAACCTTATAACAGCCAGTGCCACCCTTAGTGGCGACAAATCTAATCAAATGTTTGTGATAACTGGCAATGAGTCCGAATTTTGGCCCACTTCTCCTCGCAGAATTGTTTTAATTAAGCCATACTGAGGGGTTTTTGAGCCTGTTTAAGATCATGCCACAGCAACTCAATCAGATTCAACTCAGAACTTTGACTAGGCCACTCCAAAACCTTCATTTTGTTTCTTCTGAGCCATTCAGAGGTGGACTTGCTCGAGTGCTTTAGATCATTTTCCTACTGCATAACCCAACTGTGCTTGATCTGCTGGTTTTTTTTTTCTTCACATCACAAGACAGGTTCATTTTAAATGATTATTAGATTCAACAGGGCTGGCTGTAATCATGCCAGGGTGTGTCTAGGGAAAATGAACCCGATTATTCATTAAATTTGTTTAATTAGTTAATTTACTAACTAAGGGGGCAATTACTTTTTCACATAGGGCCAGGTAGGGTTGGATGGCTTTTTTCCTTCAATAAATGAAATCATTATTTAAAAAAATATATTTTGTTTTTACTCCAGTAATCTTTGCCAAATATTAAAATCGGTTTGGTGATCTGAATCATTTAAGTGTGACAAATTACCAAAAATAGAAGAAATCAGGAAGGGGTCAAATACTTTTTCCACAGCAATGTTTCATTCACATTCACAGATTCTTGCACACCAAAAATAAGTGTCCCTGGCAGTGTTCCGGCTGAAATTCCTCCAGTGCTTCACAACTGTGATCTCCAACGTCCTCACCACCAGTTTCTTTCCCTGACAGCTTATTTCGACGGCTGAATCTCAGCAGGATACTGACTCTTTTTCAAAAGTTTTTTTTCTTTCAGTAACAGGCTTATGTGGCTTCATTAACACTTCAAAACGTTCCGAGCGTCTGTTCAGACGATATGGAGCAAACCACTCTTTTATAATTTTTGAAGCAGGGGCTGTGTTGACATGAAGCACTACCAACTCGTGACAACAAGAGAGTCTCTTTTACTAGCCAGTTTACAGTTCCTGTAACCTCACCTTCCAGAATTGAGTTTGTTTGGCAATGTGATTTTGTTATGCAGAAGACAATAACACAACACCTCTGACAGAAGGAGTGAATGGAGACAAATTGAGGAAGTTAAAACAAGATTCATGTTGAATGACAGAAATTTTAAATGTTTCACATTGATGATCTGACAATGCTGGAGAACACAAAAAAAAAAAAAACGATGAATAAACTTAGATAAACAGAGAAAATGAAAAAGCCTCTAAAGTACCCAGATACATTTTCTTCAAAGGGCTGATCAGGCAGACTTAACACAGTTTGCTCAAGATTTGCATGCACAACAAGCTGCACTATGCACTGACAGCAAAACACAACTAATCCGTCTCACTTAACAAAATGGAGTGGATGCAATTTGAAGTTGAAATAACAGATAAAGCAAACATTTGAAATCGAATCAAATCCAAATGTGATTGGAAACGACTGCAGATGAATATAAAAGATCAAAGCATTGAGGACGGACTGAAGAATCCTAATCTCTTCAGCCTCAGTAAAAGGAGACATTGGAGCAATCTGATTGAAGCCTTTAAATATGTAAAAGGGATTAATAAAGTTAACTATGTAGGATTATTAAGGCTAAGTTCTGCTTGCGAAACTAGGGGGTCACAAATGAAAGTTAGCCACGGGTAAATTTAGCATTAATATGAGGAAGTATTTTTCCACGGACAGAGTGGTCAGTGTGGAATTGCTTGCCTGGTCTCGTCGTAGAGACAGAAACTCTGGGAGTTTTCAAGACCAGGCTTGATGCGGTGTGAGATACCGTCTAGTCATGAAGTATCCTATGTAATAGGTACACTTTAATGAAAAATGGCGAGCCTAGTCAGGCTGAATCGCCTGTTCTCAACACTCATGCTACAAATGAAAATATTTTTTTATGCTTTTATCAGGACAACATAGCTTGGCAGCTGCCCTTTTCACATTAATTACGCCCACCTTCGCTTTGCATTGCACTTCAATATTCTGACCTGTATTACAAACCACTCACTGTTAATTGCACGCAAGACATATCAAATAAACCTATCGAGATCATGGCATTTAAGCGCAGCTTTTCACTTCGGCAGCTTAGAGAATGTGAAAGTGAGCAGTTTCAATAAACCTGGCAAAGTTTCACAGGCCAAATGATTTCAGATGTGCTGAACTACACAGCGCTTCCATTCTTTCAAATTTTCAAAGACGCACCCACAAGCGGCAGTTTCTCAGCTCTCGAACTTAATGGAAATTTAAATGTCATAATCACCAAGTTGTTGAATTTAACTTTGAAATAACAGGATGGTTCAACATTGTTTTTGTTCTGTGCACTAAGAATCTCAGGCGGTTCTTTACGCTTACACATGACCAGGCTAGGCCAAGTTCAATGACAATGCGTCAACTAAATACACATTTGTTAAGTGTGAGTGCTATATAATGTAATATATTTGTTGATCCTGTAACCAAATGCAGCGTTCTAGGGAAGCGCAGACGATCAAAAGAAAGTTGTTTTTTTTTGTCATTTATGCCTGCAGTCACTCCAGCATTAGAAAAAATAAGATGTTAGCACCAGCAAGTCAAAAGCCATTAATGTCGCAAACTAAACATTTCTCTTTGTATTCAGAATTTGAAAGCATTGAGAGATGTGAGAGCATGAGCACTTTAGCAAAACAAATATAGTTATGGCTTGTATCTCACCTTGTTTTAACCATCTCAGTCTTGAATTAATTAAAATTTTCTTGTGAACGACTGATATGGACTGAAAAGGGTTGGATGAAAGGTGTTAAATAAATACTACTATTACAACAAATAGTAATAATAATAAGACCAAGAGTCAACAGAAGATGACATATCCCTCCGGCCACTGCAATCTCATCTCAGAAATCCCAAAATATGAAAAGGCACCAGTCTAGGACCTGATTAATATGCACAACAAGTTTTGTTGAAAAAATATGGAATGGTATTTGAGTTCTGCTCCAGAAATGAAATGATTACAGATGGATGGACATACTGATGAAAATATCCCCCGCTTTATATGCCGGGGAGATAAAAAAATAATAGATATTCAAAAATAGCAAAAGGCACCACTTCAGTGGTCAATCAATATAACAGTAAAGTTTTAGGAAAAAATTCCACAAAGTTTTCGAGCTCTGCCACGGAAACAAAATATCCATGGACAGTCAGACGGACGGACTGACCGACGATTATATCCCCCTGCATTATATGTAGGGGGATAATAATAAAAAACAAATATAATAAACTTATAAAATAACTAAATATGTAATAATAATAATAATGTGGGAATAAAAGATGCATCACTACATTTTGAAACATGTACAATACTACTAAAATCTAATGCAAGAGCCCTGCAATCTTGGCGAGGACATTTCAGTGAACTAAGGACTGAGGCAGCCTCGGCCCAATCTCAGAAATACTGGCGCAATATTTCTGCAACATCATGTCAACATAATGGAAGATTCCCCAGGCAGAAAAAAATGGCTGGGTTGTGTGGAGCTGAAGGACTTCAGATTTCAGGAATTAGTTGACTTCTAAAAAGGCTCATAAGAATCATGGTTTAGACTAGACAGTCCGGTCACCCGCAACCGTATGGGTGTAGCCCCCGAAATTTGTATTTGTATTTGGCCAATACTGTGGCCATGGCAACCAAAATCGATGTGTGTCATAACTAAAGTATAACACATATCTATACCAAATATGAAAGTAATCGATCAAAAATTACAGCCTGTACAGCGTCCACAAGGAAGTGTCGATGGGCGCAGGAGATGACAGTGTCTACAGATGCAGCGGGGGAGACGACAAGCATGAATCCATAGTATCCGCCTGACTTCGTCTGGGGGCTACAATAAGAAATCAGAGCACAGTTTGTGAGGTGACTGGACAAAGAAGCTGTTCCACAGACCGACAGGCACAGTGCAGCATAGATGTAAAAGGGAAAGCACTTAAATGTGCCTGATATAACCCCTGACTGATGTCCCAAGCTTTGCAGCCATAATCAGTCCTCAGGGCCTCCTCCTATTTTCCATGAAAAAGACCATTCCCCAGACACAGAAGTAGAGAAAGGTGGTTCTCCATTTTACTGAGATGGGAGCTCTTCACCTCTACTAGACAGAGAGAATGTCCTGAAACAAAATGGTGGCTCTCCCACAGTGATCTCTAATGGCCTCCTGAACCCGAATCCAGAGAGAAGAGAGTGGGAGAGACAGTTCCCTGCATGGACTGTTATCTAAATGGACCTCCATTTGTCGTGTTCCCTGCGGGGTCTCCAATCGTGAGGACACCCACCCCCCCCCTCCACTCTCTGGCAGGCTGCAAGCCCCCTGGCCCTGTCTACTGATGGGGCAATTGAATGTCCCATCTTGCCTGTGGTCACCTGTCCAGGAGTGGGCAGTGGGAGGGGGGAGTTTGGAGATATCTGGGCTATGGAGCATACCAAGAAATTTGCCCTGGGGGGGTGAATTATGCAATTGACTGCAGCCATCACCAACGCCATTATTTTATAGCATGAGCTCCCATGACCCCATGAGCTGAATTCTGCTGCCCCCTAAACCATCCTCTCCCCCTCAGCCAACAAAAACATTAAAACACTCCCCCCCTCTGCCCACCCCCTGTCAAATGACAGTCTCGCTGCCGGTTTAAACAGCCCGCGGCGCCGGCAAGTTCATCCAGATGTGCGGCCGGCCCCTCCGCGCAAATCGAATGCAAAGAGAAATACAATAAAAAACAGGGTGAACCGGGGGACACGGCGTACCTCTCCTCCACTTCACTCTCCCTCTGCGGATTTACAGCCGATGTCTAATCTGTCTACAATTACAGCGCGAGAAACGGTGCAGCCGACGGATGCGGATTTTCTGAAAACGCGCGCATCCGTCAGACTTCAAACACACGCCACATACATTATTTACAGTTCAAGAGGCGGTCTAATCACAGCCCTCCTGCTTTTAAAGGCGCTCATTTTGAATTATGTCAAACCTGAAAGCAAGATATGGATAATAATACCTGCGAGAGACCCGGTGTGTGTTAAGCCCGATTCAGTTAAGGAACAAATGACTCTCAACACAAACGCAGGACTTCCTTCAATGAAGTAACGCGTGATACGTCTGGAGGGAAAGTAATCGTCTCATATTCCCTTGAAACCTGGCCTTTCTCACTCAGCAAACAAGAGACTGGCAGCTCTAATCACACACATTCTGTCAAGCAAACACACGATTCTGTTCTTTTCAGTAGACAAGAGCTGCGCCAAATCGTTCGAAGACAGTGGAACTCTGGATAGGGGGATGCTGAAAAGTTAAGAATCTTCCTGAACCCCCCGTTTCCTAAAAGTTAGCTGCCAATTTTCTCCTGTTTCATGGAACGAATATAGTTTCACTGCCCTTGTTTAATTGTAGCTATTGCTGCAAGCAAACGTGCGTGTACATGTGTGTGTGAGTGTGGGGGTGGGTGTGTGTGTGTGTGTGTGTGTGTGCACGCATGCATGCGTTGTGGGTGTGAGGGCATACGTGTGTCTGAGAAGCATCTGCATTTCAACTTATGCACTTTCTCCAAGAAGAAGCCGACAGCGTCGCTTTCTAAATAAATTGCCCTCGACACTCAGAATTTGATTTGCTTTCAGTGAAGTAGATAACATTTGAAATGGCAATACGGAGAGCGCATTTGGATTAGATTAAATTAGCCATTTATTTTTTTTGTTGTTTTTTTTCCCCTTCTCATTTTGTATTATTTATACGTGTGGCTGGAGCGAGCTCTGACACAAACAGGGGTGAGGCGAGGACAGGGAGCTTCCGGAAAAATCCGCCCTGGAGCAACAAACAGCACAATCTCTCCAAACACATATGCTGCCACCACCCGTCAATTACCCAGCTCCTGGAGAGAGTACCAATCACGTCATAGCTAAAACTGACTTTCACAAAAGTTTACCAATCACATTGCAGGAACAACTGACCTTCACAATCACTAGCTACCAGTCTTGTCGTCGCTAGAATCGCCTTCTATGATGTCTACCAATCACATTGCTGCAAGAATTACCTTTCATAATCTCTACCAATCGCAGCCAAACTGGCTGTTACAGAGTTTGAAGTAAAAAATTTGAAGAAATGGTGTAATCCTTCGGCTACACATACGCTTTAAAATGGAATAAATTACTAAAGTAATGAAACAATTATCCCCTAATGGCAATGGAAATTGGCTGACACTTTAAACAGGCTGTAAAAACAAGACTCCACAGTGCTAAAAAGAATAGCCCATTTTCGATCAACCATATCGAACCGATTTAACGTCACTTTTCTCATCTTTATAACCACAATACCATAGAGCATCTCAGCTAAACACTAGTCTAATGACTAACAGTGCACAATAACAATCTAAGACTTTTTATAAGCACTTTTTATAAGCCTAACTGCCTCATGAGAGAAATTCTCAACATTATAGCAACACCGGTTGATAAACTGAAATGTCCATCTTATTTTTAATTTAATTGTTATTTCTCTGCCTTAACCCCTCTTGGACAGCTTGATTTTGGCACATCTGAGCCAACTGCTCTCGGTTTTTGTGTGCATTATAGGGAGCACTGACGGGTACGCTCGCCTTCCTTCAGGCGATGTTAACAAGGAGTCGAGTTAGATGGTTTATTCCAATGTAACTTGTGCGGGCAGAATGCAGTTACCGAACTGACCAAAGGGGGAGCTGTGGATATCAAAAAATGTCCCACTGACCAAATACTCCATGACCAGAACAATTTTTAATGGCTTTTCTTCTGGGACATGTATTCTTACATGGCAAAGTGTCCGTAGGAGTTTGAAGACAATGGAAGCACAATGTGCAGTTGAGGTTCTGGTGCTTTAATCTGCCAAAAAATACTGAATCTTTGAAGCAAGTCCTCGAAAGAAAACCACTGGATCTCGGCGCGTGTTTGTGACGCGATGCACAAATGCCGTTTTATATTATAATTATTTTCCTTTCATTTACCTGCATTTTTGTCTCTAGTGCGACTAGATTTCATCATTTTGCACTGTCTTCAAATATCCTGACTTCGGCAATTCAGAAATCCCCTATGTAGTCAGTGTATCTGCTTGCTCCATAATGAGGTATTGTATGAACAAGGCACTTTAACGCAAACATTACCTCTGCTGCTAATCAAGGCTTTTTAAGAGGGTATAATTAACACAAAAAGAATAAGCAACAACAAATGGCAATGCGAGGTAGTTAAACCTGGAAGCTCTTATTGTCCCGCATAGGGCGTATTAAACCAGTCGAAGGAAAGACTATCCAATGACATTTCCCATCGCCCTACTTCAAAACCCTGCAAGCATATTAAGTCCAATAAAAAACCAAGCCGAAACGTGTCATAATACATTAAATTGGACGGTATACCAATGCTGGCATTCTGTAGCTTTTGAGATTGATTGCGGCTGACTTTTAGAAAGCGCGGCGTTGCAGCCAAAGTAATGTGAGTTGAGAGTGCTCTGCAACCTCTCCTCTCGTAACCCAATTATGGGCATTGGTGTTATAGCAGGCTTTCAGGCGGCTGAGAGCTGTGCTTGATATATTGCCCTTTTGAGGATGTGCTACGCCTGCACTAGCAAGCGGCTGCCTGCCACCCTAAATGAGTGGCGTGGAACGCCCACATACCACCGCTTTTATCAAGCACCACCTGAATCTGAACACAGGAGAGTGCACTCCCTCAATCTGAATGCAGAGCCCTGCACTGTATCTGAACAGAGGAACGTGCACTGCCTCAAACTGAACACAGGAGAGTGCATTGCCTCAAACTGAATACAGGAGAGTGCACTGCCTCAAACTAAACACAGAGCCCTGCACTGTATCTGAAAACAGGAACGTGCACTGCCTCAAACTGAACACAGGAGAGAGCACTGCCTCAAACTAAACACAGAGGCCTGCACTGTATCTGAATAGAGGAATGTGCACTGCCTCATACTGAACACAGGAGAGCGCACTGCTTCATACTGAACACAGGAGAGTGCACTACCTCAAACTGAACACAGGAGAGTGCACTGCCTCATACTGGACACAGGAGAGTGCACTGCCTCATACTGAACACAGGAGAGTGCACTGCCTCAAACTGAACACAGGAGAGTGCACTGCCTCAAACTAAACACAAAGCCCTGCACTGTACCTGAAGACAGGAGAGTGCACTGCCTCATACTGAACACAGGAGAGTGCACTGCTTCATATTGAACACAAGAGAGTGCACTGCCTCATTATGAATACAGGAGAGTGCACTGCCTCATACTGAACACAGGAGAGTGCACTGCCTCATACTGAACACAGGAGAGTGCACTGCCTCATACTGAACACAGGAGAGTGCACTGCCTCAAACTGAACACAGGAGAGTGCATTGCCTCAAACTGAACACAGGAGAGTGCACTGCCTCAAACTAAACACAGAGCCCTGCACAGTATCTGAACACAGGAATGTGCACTGCCTCAAACTGACCACAGGAGAGTGCACTGCCTCAAACTAAACACAGAGACCTGCACTGTATCTGAATAGAGGATCGTGCACTGCCTCATACTGAACACAGGAGAGCGCACTGCCTCATACTGAACACAGGAGAGTGCACTGCTTCATACTGAACACAGGAGAGTGCACTGCCTCATACTGAAAACAGGAGAGTGCACTGCCTCAAACTAAACACAAAGCCCTGCACTGTACCTGAAGACAGGAGAGTGCACTGCCTCATACTGAACACAGGAGAGTGCACTGCTTCATACTGAACACAGGAGAGTGCACTGCCTCATACTGAACACAGGAGAGTGCACTGCCTCAAACTGAACACAGGAGAGTGCATTGCCTCAAACTGAACACAGGAGAGTGCACTGCCTCAAACTAAACACAGAGCCCTGCACAGTATCTGAACACAGGAATGTGCACTGCCTCAAACTGACCACGGGAGAGTGCACTGCCTCAAACTAAACACAGAGACCTGCACTGTATCTGAATAGAGGATCGTGCACTGCCTCATACTGAGCACAGGAGAGCGCACTGCTTCATACTGAACACAGGAGAGTGCATTACCTCAAACTGAACACAGGAGAGTGCACTGCCTCATATTGAACACAGGAGAGTGCACTGCCTCATACTGAACACAGGAGAGTGCACTGCCTCAAACTGAACACAGGAGACTGCATTGCCTCGAACTGAACACAGGAGAGTGCACTGCCTCAAACTAAACACAAAGCCCTGCACTGTACCTGAAGACAGGAGAGTGCACTGCCTCATACTGAACACAGGAGAGCGCACTACCTCAAACTGAATACAGGAGAGTGCACTGCCTCATACTGAACACAGGAGAGTGCACTGCCTCATACTGAACACAGGAGAGTGCACTGCCTCATACTGAACACAGGAGAGTGCACTGCCTCAAACTGAACACAGGAGACTGCATTGCCTCAAACTGAACACAGGAGAGTGCACTGCCTCATACTGAACACAGGAGAGTGCACTGCCTCAAACTGAACACAGGAGACTGCATTGCCTCAAACTGAACACAGGAGGGTGCACTGCCTCAAACTAAACACAAAGCCCTGCACTGTACCTGAAGACAGGAGAGTGCACTGCCTCATACTGAACACAGGAGAGTGCACTGCCTCAAACTGAACACAGGAGACTGCATTGCCTCAAACTGAACACAGGAGAGTGCACTGCCTCAAACTGAATACAGGAGAGTGCACTGCCTCATACTGAACACAGGAGAGTGCACTGCCTCATACTGAACACAGGAGAGTGCACTGCCTCAAACTGAACACAGGAGACTGCATTGCCTCAAACTGAACACAGGAGAGTGCACTGCCTCAAACTAAACACAAAGCCCTGCACTGTACCTGAAGACAGGAGAGTGCACTGCCTCATACTGAACACAGGAGAGTGCACTGCCTCAAACTGAACACAGGAGACTGCATTGCCTCAAACTGAACACAGGAGAGTGCACTGCCTCAAACTAAACACAAAGCCCTGCACTGTACCTGAAGACAGGAGAGTGCACTGCCTCATACTGAATACAGGAGAGTGCACTGCCTCATACTGAACACAGGAGAGTGCACTGCCTCAAACTGAACACAAGAGACTGCATTGCCTCAAACTGAACACAGGAGAGTGCACTGCCTCAAACTAAACACAAAGCCCTGCACTGTACCTGAAGACAGGACAGTGCACTGCCTCATACTGAACACAGGAGAGTGCACTGCCTCAAACTGAACACAGGAGACTGCACTGCCTCAAACTGAACACAGGAGAGTGCACTGCCTCAAACTAAACACAAAGCCCTGCACTGTACCTGAAGACAGGAGAGTGCACTGCCTCATACTGAACACAGGAGAGTGCACTGCTTCATACTGAACACAGGAGAGTGCACTGCCTCATACTGAACACAGGAGAGTGCACTGCCTCATACTGAACACAGGAGAGTGCACTGCTTCATACTGAACACAGGAGAGTGCACTGCCTCATACGGAACACAGGAGAGTGCACTGCCTCATACTGAACACAAAAGAGTGCACTGCCTCAAAATGAACACAGAGCCCTGCACTTTGTCCGAACGAAGAGCCCTGCACCGTATCTGAACTGAGGAGAGCGCACTGCCTCAAACTGAAAACAAAGCCCTGCACCATCGGAATCTGACAACAAAAGTGTGCAGTCATAAGGCTGAACACAGGAGTGTGCACATTCAGGAATCTGAACACAGGCGTGTGCACAGTCAGAAGTCACAACACAGGAGTGTGCACAGTCAGAAGTCACAACACAGGAGTGCACACAGTCAGAAGTCACAACACAGAAGTGCGCACAGTCAGAAGTCTGAACACAGGAGTGCACAAACTCAGAAGTCACAACACAGGAGTGCACACAGTCAGAAGTCACAACACAGGAGTGCACACAGTCAGAAGTCTGAACACAGGAGTGCACACAGTCAGAAGTCACAACACAGGAGTGCACACAGTCAGAAGTCACAACACAGGAGTGCACACAGTCAGTAGTCTGAACACAGGAGTGCACACAGTCAGAAGTCACAACACAGGAGTGCACACAGTCAGAAGTCACAACACAGGAGTGCACACAGTCAGACGTCACAACACAGGAGTGCACACAGTCAGAAGTCTGAACACAGGAGTGCACACAGTCAGAAGTCACAACACAGGAGTGCACACAGTCAGAAGTCACAACACAGGAGTGCACACAGTCAGTAGTCTGAACACAGGAGTGCACACAGTCAGAAGTCACAACACAGGAGTGCACACAGTCAGTAGTCTGAACACAGGAGTGTGCACAGTCAGTAGTCTGAACACAGGAGTGTGCATAGTCAGAAGTCTGAACACAGGAGCGTGCACAGTCAGTAGTCTGAACACAGGAGTGCAGACAGTCAGAAGTCGGAACACAGGAGTGTACAGTCAGAGGTCTGAACATAGGAGTGCGCACAGTCAGACGTCTGAACACAGGAGTGTGCACAGTCAGTAGTCTGAACACAGGAGTGTGCACAGTCAGTAGTCTGAACACAGGAGTGCAGACAGTCAGAAGTCGGAACACAGGAGTGTACAGTCAGAGGTCTGAACATAGGAGTGCGCACAGTCAGACGTCTGAACACAGGAGTGTGCACAGTCAGTAGTCTGAACACAGGAGTGTGCACAGTCAGTAGTCTGAACACAGGAGTGCAGACAGTCAGAAGTCACAACACAGGAGTGCACACAGTCAGTAGTCTGAACACAGGAGTGTGCACAGTCAGTAGTCTGAACACAGGAGTGTGCACAGTCAGTAGTCTGAACACAGGAGTGCAGACAGTCAGAAGTCGGAACACAGGAGTGTACAGTCAGAGGTCTGAACATAGGAGTGCGCACAGTCAGACGTCTGAACACAGGAGTGTACAGTCAGAGGTCTGAACACAGGAGTGTGCACATTCAGGGGCCTAAACACAGGAGAGTGCACAGTCAGAAGTCTGAACAAAGGAGTGAGTACAGCAGTCAGGAGCCTGAACCCAACAGCACCACCCTCAGTGTACACTGCCTGAAACCCAACGCAGGGGGAGAACAGCCTCTTCAATTATTCAAGGGACTTAAAGGCAGCTGAGCAACCTGGTAAATGCACAGCACCTCCCAGCGCACTCGTCTCTCTCTCTCTCTCTCCCCCCCACACTCTTTGCTCTCTCCCTCTATCTTTCTCCCTCTCTTGCTCCAACTATGAAGGAGAGAGAGAGCAGGAGGGAGGAACAGAAAATGGGATGGATCAGTGAGAGAGAGAATGTGTGCAAGCTAGGGAGAGAAGATGTACCAGTGACAGAGTATGATACAGAGGGAGACAGAGAGAGAGTGAATAAGAGAGTGGGAAGGTAAAAATAATACTGACACAGCCCTGAAACACAGATGCTGAGAATCTCCTAATGGCAAGGCGTGTTTATATTCATGTGCTGATAGGCTGTTAATTTGACTGTTAATCTGACAGCAAGATGGAGGCAACGTACAGCCAAGTATCAGAAGGACCCTTATCCTCCCGCCAAAAAGTAAGTGTGTGAAGGAAGAGAGGTAGGGACTGACAGCAGGGCAGGGCGAATGGAAAGAGGGAGAGAGGCACACACCTTGCTGCTGTCCCACTCCTGGGTCTTTGTCTGCGTGCGGATCAGCTCGTACGACGGCTCCATGGCATCTGTGTCGGGTTTGCGGTACCCGGGGATCACGTTGTACAGCTGGAACCCAAACGTCAGCAACCAGCTGTTCACATCTGTGGAGATCAAATAATAACCAATCAAGTCACAGTTAAAAATTCACCATGAAAATGCATCTTTTCATAGATTAAAAGAAGTCAATCCCAAAATAAATTTATCCGCAAACAAAAATCAACGAGCACAAAATGGCGGATGCCTCACGGGCAGAGAAGCATAGTGAATGTGCAGGAAAATAAAACGTACACTAAAACACATTTCTTGTGCTTTTTAAGTATATGCATAATTAGTTGTCATTTTTCAGCAGCGTAAACTGCTGTACAGAATCCACCCTAGAGGTAGGGTGGATTGTGGAGAGAATAGTTCACTTTTCTTTACGATTTTTGTGTCATTAGCAGGTAGAAAGCCGAGACGGTTGAGGAAGACATCATGACAGAAGATCGACTGTCCAAAGTAAAGGTTTATCATATATCGATTACGGGATGAATGGCCAATGGACTTCATCAGACATTGTAAATGAAGGCATATCATAATTTCCACGAGGGCCAAATTTACATCGATTAACTGTCATTGTCTAATGTGCTAGCAGTGGGAACATTTCCAACTTCGAAATACCAAGAACAACGTACACACAGTTAATACGTGATTCTCAGCACAGATGGGTGCTTTAAATACACAGAACTATTTTTGTATCGTGCTCTGATGTCTCGCGTTCACAGAGCGGTATTCAGATAAAGGCTTGAATACAGTCATTTTGCCAATGAGAATCACATGCCTGTTTCCCATGATGCTCACAGGCCCAGATTCAGCTGAACGACCCTGAAAAGCCCAACTTTCTCAGGCCTTGAGTTTTAGTTGTTATTTCAGACCTGAGAAACTATTTTATAAACAGAGCATCAATATTCTGCCCCACGCCGTATTCTCGGATAAAGTTCTATAATTGCAAATACGCAAAGCTAGAGCGAGGACGACGAATCGATATCAGGGAAAATTATAGGTCTGCAACATCAAAATTACTTTCTGAATAGTTTTAATGACTCCATTTTCGAAATTTGAGACTGAGCAGATCTTGGCATCTTTATTTCATGTAACTTTACGTATCTAGTCTGAAAAGCAATGACTAAAATATTATGATAGCTGTTCTCGGGAGGTAATGATCCCTAGAGAAGCTCTGCCAACGCCCCCCCAGCACCCCCCCCCACTGAGTGACTCTTATCAAAACACAGAGAACAGCTTTGTCCACAGCTACGGAAATAAACATAAATATGCAAATGAAATACAAACAACTATCAAAAATCCATCTGACCCATCACTGATAACAAAGCATGCAAATGAGACCATTATTCATCGTCTCTTTACTGGGAGCCGCCTGTCAACGGGGTGTTAAAACGGAAGGTTCTGGAAGCGTGAACCAGTCGCCCTTACTGCAAAAGATAAAAGTCAGACCGTTGTCATGAGAGCTGGGCCCTGCTCAATTATTACACGAATAAAAGCTAATTCATACAGGATAAACACACCAAAAAAGCACACACACAGATGGCTGAAATACCAAGAGGAAAGTTATCAGTTTTTAACTTAATCTGGAGGTGGTCCATGGTTTTTAAATGATGGGAACTCTCAAATTTCCCTTCCACTACATATTTGAGAAACAAAGGAAAAGAATTGGTCCTTACAGTCCATTTAATTGGACTTTAAAGCAGCTGTGTCATTCAGCTGGATCATCAATTCAAGATATAACCTTCGCAATGCAGTATTCAGGACTCAGCTGATTACTCCAAACATGAGAATGCAATGACCAATGACCCTTTGAATGGGGACATTCACCACAGATCTCTGTCGCTCTCTCTCTTCGATTATAAATACCAGAGAGCGAAGGGGAACCCCACTTCAAATTGGAGTTTCAAATGACATGATGGATTGAAACACAGCCCAGACCATCATAAATAAACAGGCTTATTTATTCATCAATTCTTGCATTCATTCCAGGTTTTTCTCAGAGAATAGGCCAGGCGTCGCTGGACAATGCCCTGTCACTCAAGGCTGTGTGCCAGCAGCGGCTCCCTCTCGGTGCTCTCTGCTCAATATGGATTTGTTTAAGGACAGTGAAAAGACGGGGCACAGTAAAAGGGGAAATAACAGATCATTCACGAGGAGAAAGGAAATGTCAGAGCCATCAATCACCGTGGAGAGAGCGAGAGAGCAAGACCGGGGAGATGGAAGAAGAGATATATAAAGAGAGGGGGACAAGAGCGGGTTACGGAGTCAGAGTGAATGAGAAACAAAGTAAGAGAAAGAGAGGGGGACAAGAGAGGGTTACAGAGTCAGAGTGAGTGAGAGAAACAGTAAGAGAAAGAGAGGGGGACAAGAGAGGGTTACAGAGTCAGAGTGAGTGAGAAAAACAGTAAGAGGAAGGGAGGGGGACAAGAGAGGGTTACAGAGTCAGAGTGATTGAGAAAAACACAAGTAAGAGGGGGGACAAGAGGGGTTACAGGGGACAAAGAGGAAGAGAGGGGGACAAGAGTTACAGAGTCAGAGTGAGAGAAAAACAGTAAGAGGAAGGGAGAGGGGACGAGAGAGGGTTACAGAGTCAGAGTGAGTGAGAAAAAGTAAGAGGAAGAGAGGGGACAAGAGAGGGGGGACAGAGAGGAGGTTACAAGAGTTACAGAGTGAGTGATTGAGAAAAAACAGTAAGAGGAAGAGAGGGGGACAAGAGAGGGTTACAGAGTCAGAGTGATGGAGAAAAAACAGTAAGAAAAGAGAGGGTTACAGTCAAGTGAGGAAAACAGTAAGGGGGACAAGAGAGGGTTACAGAGTCAGAGTGATTGAGAAAAACAGTAAGAGGAAGAGAGGGGGACAAGAGAGGGTTACAGAGTCAGAGTGAGTGAGAAAAACAGAGTAAGAGGAAGAGAGGGGGACAAGAGAGGGTTACAGAGTCAGAGTGATTGAGAAAAACAGTAAGAGGAAGGGAGGGGGACAAGAGAGGGTTACAGAGTCAGAGTGAGTGAGAAAAACAGTAAGAGGAAGGGGGGGACAAGAGAGGGTTACAGAGTCAGAGTGAGTGAGAAACAGTAAGAGAAAGAGAGGGGGACAAGAGAGGGTTACAGAGTCAGAGTGAGTGAGAGAAACAGTAAGAGAAAGAGAGGGGGACAAGAGAGGGTTACAGAGTCAGAGTGAGAGAAACAGTAAAAGGAAGGCAGGGGGACAAGAGAGGGTTACAGAGTCAGAGTGAGTGAGAAAAACAGTAAGAGGAAGAGAGGGGGACAAGAGAGGGTTACAGAGTCAGAGTGAGTGAGAAAAACAGTAAGAGGAAGAGAGGGGGACAAGAGAGGGTTACAGAGTCAGAGTGAGTGAGAAAAACAGTAAGAGGAAGGAGGGGGACAAGAGAGGGTTACAGAGTCAGAGTGAGTGAGAAAAACAGTAAGAGGAAGAGAGGGGGGACAAGAGAGGGTTACAGAGTCAGAGTGAGTGAGAAAAACAGTAAGAGAAAGAGAGGGGGACAAGAGAGGGTTACAGAGTCAGAGTGAGTGAGAGAAACAGTAAGAAAAAGAGAGGGGGACAAGAGAGGGTTACAGAGTCAGAGTGAGTGAGGAAAACAGTTAGAGAAAGAGAGGGGGGACAAGAGAGGGTTACAGAGTCAGAGTGAGAAAAACTAAAAGAGGAAGGGGGGGACAAGAGAGGGTTACAGAGTCAGAGTGAGTGAGAGAAACAGTAAGAGGAAGGGAGGGGGACAAGAGAGGGTTACAGAGTCAGAGTGAGTGAGAATAACAGTAAGAGAAAGAGAGGGGGACAAGAGAGGGTTACAGAGTCAGAGTGAGTGAGAGAAACAGTAAGAGAGAGAGGGGACAAGAGAGGGTTACAGAGTCAGAGTGAGTGAGAAAAACAGTAAGAGGAAGAGAGGGGGACAAGAGAGGGTTACAGAGTCAGAGTGAGTGAGAAACACAGTAAGAGAAAGAGAGGGGGACAAGAGAGGGTTACAGAGTCAGAGTGAGTGAGAGAAACAGTAAGAAAAAGAGAGGGGGACAAGAGAGGGTTACAGAGTCAGAGTGAGTGAGGAAAACAGTTAGAGAAAGAGAGGGGGGACAAGAGAGGGTTACAGAGTCAGAGTGAGAAAAACTAAAAGAGGAAGGGGGGGACAAGAGAGGGTCACAGAGTCAGAGTGAGTGAGAGAAACAGTAAGAGGAAGAGAGGGGGACAAGAGAGGGTTACAGAGTCAGAGTGAGTGAGAAAAACAGTAAGAGGAAGGGAGGGGGACAAGAGAGGGTTACAGAGTCAGAGTGAGTGAGAAAAACAGTAAGAGGAAGAGAGGGGGACGAGAGGTTTATCGGAAGTCAAGCATAGTCCAAATGTACATGCGCATTTTTAAAAACAAGGTTTTTTCCTCTTTCGTTTTTCAAAAAAAATCTCCGTCCACACAAAGACGCAAAAATACAATTAAAGCTCTGTCAAGAGTGTTCCAAACCAACGGGCACCAGTGATATAACGCACTGTAAGACCATGCAGGCGAATCACAAGCCTTAGAAACACGCTATACGATGCACACACTTTGATGTCACAAGCCGAAACACGCTATAAGGCTGGTCGCACTCTGATGTCCAAAGCCAAAAAACTCTGTTTTCCCTGTCTACGTGTAAACAGTGAAAACAGAGTTTTTGGAAATCTTCACCCTGGAAGGTGTTTTCCCAAAGATCTACTTCCAGTGACTGAAAACACAGTTTGTGTGTGGACCGAAGGCCGAAATGCATAAAAAAAGCTATATTTTCAAAAATACCCTTGTCTGAGAAGACGGGGCTGCAGAGGGAGGGAGAGAGAGAAATTGAGCTAGTGAGACAGAGAAAGGTGGAGAGTGTGGGGGGGGTGCTCAGAATCGCTAAGTACTTACTACTCAAATACTGATTGTGGCCCAAAGTAGGAAGCAGTGTTCAGTATGGGACCAACATGAAATTTACCAGAATGCCAAAGATGCCTGGATGACACGCCATATTTGGCAAATTTCATAGAATGTAGTCGGAGAAGTCCTTCCAGTGTACTGTGTGCTACAATGAAATGCAGTCAATATTAAAGTCCCACTGAGAACCACGTGATCTTAATAGTCTGCTGGTCACGTGACTGCACTACACAATCCAGCTTTCTTCACATACCGGCTACCGTGCAGTATATTACTACAGAGAGTAGCATGTGGAATCCAGTGTATACTGGTATAGTATGCAGCATCTTATAAGCGAAAATGTGATTAAAAACACGGCTAGCGTAAAGTCAGCTGAATTAAGCGGAACAGGCTAGAGCCTAAATGGCAAAACAGATTGATGGCTCTGCGTTTAGCCTCTGAGCCCAAGCCACTGAAACCATAGCCGTACCGCGGTTACATAAAAATATTGCTTTGTCTGCCGAGCCCAAACAAATGCGCACGATTTCATTAAGTCCGCAACTCAAACAGAACCGAATGAGACGAGCGCACAAATAACACCAGTGCACAGACAGAGCACATACATAATAAGGCATTGGAATATTCCGGGCTCAGTGGCGCGGCCTGATTTTGTTTACTTGGACGTGTGGTGCGGAGCGGGGCGTGGGGGGAGGGGGTACGACAGCTGCCGTCCCTCAGTTTGGAGGTCCGTGGCGGGACCCAGCGGCGGAATGTTCACTGCCATTTACCTCCCGCTCCATAGAGACGGTGCGGCATAATGAGACACGGCCGCGATTGGTGCTGAATACTGAGCGACACAGGACAATACGCAGCCTCGAAGCTAAGCTCCATTCTCTCACACACTACCTCTCTCCCTCTCTCTCTTTCTCACTCTCCTCTCTCTCCCATCCTTGCTTGTCTCTATCTGTCTTTCCCTCTCTTTATAGCGCCTTTTTCCTTCCCCCATCTATCTCACCATCACTCTCTCCCTCTCGAGAGAGTACCTTTCCCTCATGCTCACGGTCTCTCCCTCTCTTTCTCTCCTCCGCCTCTCTCTATTTCTCTCCCTTTCCACGCAGCTCCTCTCTCTCTCACTGTCCCTCTCCATCTCAGTCTCCACATTTAGCTCTCGTTCATTCGCCCAGCCTCGCTCTCTCTTCCTCTCATAAGCATGCTCCCTCTTATACACTCTCTTTCGACACCATTTTCCATCTCAGTACCTTCAAAGTAAAAACCCTTGAAGGAGAGAAGAGACTGATAGAGACAACAGAAGAGAACAGAATGAACCAATGGGGATTTGTCGATTAATGACCCCGGTGTTGGCGAAGAGAAACTACAAGACCTTTCTGAGCAAATTGATTCCTTAACTTCAGAACTATAATTGAGCAACAGGTCATGTTTTCCCTCAAGTTCAACCAACCCCATCAGCTTTATGTCAAATTTCTTTCACAAAAAAGCAATTAACAAACAAAAAACAAAAAAAAAAAACGTTTCAGCAAAAGCAAAACAAACTCAAACAGGCTTGTATATCAAAAGAGGTTCATCAAAGTTTCTCATTATTCAACCACCCGAGCCATTCTTGAACCCACCTGTCATGAAGCACTTGATGTCCTGGCTGTTGCTGATTGGATTGTTGTTCTTGAACATGTAGAGGTTGAAGGGCATAATGTTGTTGCTGTTGAGTCGTCTCCAGACGTCGTGGTCCGGGGTGGTCCAGCGCCCGGCCAGCACGTCGTAGTCCCTGCGGCCTAGGTGAACCAGCTTGGTCAGGGGCTCGTACAGCCCGCCCTGGTAGCCGACCACCAGCTGGAAGGCCGGGTTGGAGTCCATGTAGACCTCCCCATAGGCTGTGTGCAGGATCTGCTTGATCATGACGCCGGCTCCATTGAAGACCGCCAGTGGCGTGCCGATGTTGTCGCAGGCCACGTAGAACTCGTCGCCGCTGCTCAGCTCCATGGCGAACAGGTGGCCTTGCAGGTCATAGTAGAGTGACGTGATCTCCGAACTCGAGTGGTTGTACATGTGGGTGACCCGGGTTGGGCTGGAGAGGTCGGCGTAAAAGAACTGCAGGTGGTGTCCGAAGCTGTTCCGGCTCGACACCCGCCGGCCCAGACCATCGTAGCGGTACTTGACGTACCATCCGGCGACCTTGCTGTAGGCCTTCACCAGCAGGCCGGCCGAGTTGTACTGGAAGAACTCGCTGCCCCTCTGCTTGAGGAAACCATCCTCGTCCATTCGGTATTGAGTGTCCCCCAGTCGCGTGATCCGGTCCCGCAGGTCATAGCGAAGCGGGGTGAGCCGAGCGCTGTTCCCCGGACTCAGTAGGTGGAGATTCCCGTTCAGGTCGTAGCTGTACCTCCACAGGGGCTTGTCGTTGATGGAGACCGTCTGGAGCTGGCCGTCCACATCGTACTCATAGGAATACCGGGTGGTGTTAGCGTACGGCCCCACCTTCAGCTCCTTGCCCACCACCCGCCCCATGCGGTCGTACTGCACCATCATCCAGTACATGAGCGAGCGGAAGATCTCATACTGCACCTCCTTCACCCGGCCGTACGCGTCGAAGTGCTTAGTGTGCGTCATGACCGGGGTGGTGATGATCTGGTTGATGTCGTAGTAGATGACGCCAAACTTACCAAACTGCTCCGTCTTGCCTGAGACGTCATCATAGCGGTAGAGGTCGATGGGCAGTGGCGTCTCGTTGATGACTGCCTGCATGCTGGTGACGCGGAAGCTGTTGTCATAGTTGTAGTCGAAGCGGGCATTGACCATGCCCTCCTCGCTGAAGCGGAATATCTGGCGATCGATGAGTGGTCCGATCTGCCGATAGCGGATCGTGCAGGTGAAGCCCTCGCTCTGCAAGTTTACGGTCTTCAGCATTCCCGCCGTCTCGTCATAGGTGAAGGCCACGCGCGTCGTGTCGTACAGCAGCTCCAGGAGCTTGGACAGCTTTCCGTACTTGTAGATGACGCTGCGGCCGGTTCCCAGGTGCGTCGTGCGGAGGAGCTGCCCGCTTTCGCTGAAGTCCTGGAGCACCGAGGCATTCCCCTCCGGCGGTCGGTAGGTGTTCCGATAGTAACCGATCGAGCGGGTCGTTTCCAGGGTTTGCCGTGCCACATTGGGCATGGTCACCGAGGACAGCCGGTCACTCTTGTCAAACTCAAAAATGTACTGCCTCTGGCTGTACAGCAGGAGCACCATGGACTGCACAGGGCATAAGAGGGAGGGGAACAAAGACGAGAAAAATAAAGTTATACAATCACAACCGTATTTTTGGATGAGGCTGCTGATAGCTTAGCGCCTAGAATTTGTGACTGGGACTCCAGTCCAAAGCCCTAGGGTAGCCACAATATGATCAGTGAAGGCGATGGGCCCATTTTATGTGATTTATTTATGGGTTTGTTCAGGTTTACAAATCAAACACCATATCACAAACAAAATAGAGGTCCATCTCAATACAACATATGGAGCTTCACAGTTGCAACTAGACGGCACTCAGAATTTCATACCTCCGCCAATGCATTTGTCACTCAGAACTGATTAAATATAGCCGTGGCGGGCTTATTTGAATTTGAATCCAAACCAAAATTTATTCAACTGTTCCTTGGCCAGCGGCCCTCACTTCCACAAAATACCATTGAAATTGACATAGAAATGGGAGAGATACTGTCTGGACAAACAAACAAACAAATAAGCAAACAAACTTAGGTGAACATAACCTCCACCTAACTTTGCTGGTAGGTGAAGGTAACAAAAAGAGAGATAAACAAACAGCAACATATCAGCAAGGGGGGGGGGGGGCTATTATGTAAGTTGTGGTAAAATACAGGTCGTGCTGTAAATAAACAGATAGGAAGGCAGGGCAAAGTCAATACTGAAACAGGAGAGATGGAGTTTTTCAGACGGGAGCTGGCTAGATGGTCTGAATGCTGTCAATATGTTCTGGAAAGGGCCTCCAAATGTTATCGAACTTGGGTAGGAGACCTCACGAGAAACCTTGAAGAACATGCCTGAATTTTTTCAGCTGCATAAAAAACAGCACGTCCCCAATCCGCCGAGAATGAGTGGGAATGTAGGGGTCCTTCCAATTAATAAGAATTAACCCTCTTTCCAACATAGTTAAAAATGCAACAAAATCCAAAAAAACATTTTGGCAGAGGTGCCTCAGACAGACAGACTCCAAACATAGCAGCAACACAGGAGAGTTCAATAGGGACCCTCCAGCTCTTAAGTAAGGCCCTTAGCCCCACACTACACCGGAGGGGGATTCCAGGCTTTGTCTAATCAATTTGTACGTTGCTTTGGATACAAATGTGGACTAAATAACAGTAAAAACTAATGTTTCCCCAAGCACTCCAAGCCAAATACTGGCCCTCTTCAGAATTACGGTTGCGCTTCGTGGTCATGAATGAAGTTCTTTACACTGCACTCAACGGAGGGGACGAGTTCAACGGTCCCACTGAGATCCCAGCTGTCCCACTCAGCCGACGGGAGGCCCGGGTGTAACCCCAAAGCGCTTCAAGCAAAATATTCAATTACACAGAGGATACTTCAGACAAAAGAGCAACAGAGGAGGCAAGGGTAATGAGTTAACCTTGAGCGAAAGGTTAATAAGTGTTGCATATTCAGAGAAAATTAGATTATGAAACATTAACGTGATTGATGAGGAGGAGGAGGAGGAACTGGGGGAAAGATAATTGCTCGGAGGTTTTTGGACCGTCGTCGCGAGCCACGGACCGATGCTCGGCGCTGCCGCCAAATTAGTATTCAAACACGGCGACTTAAAAGATTACCCCCTCGTTAAAATATGAAGGGTCATCATGAATTACACAGTTGGTTTCATCCCAGTCAAAAATAGCGACACTGAAACCGACTGAGCGATGAAATCAAAACACATTTATAGACGAGGGGGGGCCGACGACATTAATGTAAACACTAGCGGCACTCCAGAAGAATTAAAAAGCGGCGAACACAAATAAACAAACACATCCCTCGCTCGCTGTCGATTTGGAGAAAGCGCGGCTCATTGCTGCTCCCGTTCCGAGACGCTTTTATCGCAGCAGCATGGGGCCACTCAACGCTACGCTATATCCGCAGGAGACGGCTTTAATGAAAACAAACTTTGAGGATGAACGACTTATTTTAAATTGTCTGACTGACTACCTTCTTCAGAGTGAAGGAATGGAGGGATGATGGCAGGAGAGAAATCAGAAAACAAGCATGAAATACTCGGATCCACTGCCATGGGGTGGCTGATACCTGGCTTGGAAACAAAACACGGTGGAGGGACGGACAGACAGGCGAACAGAAGGATTGACAGAAGTATGAAAAAGCACAGCTACACAATGAGAAGTATCAATATATTTTGTTGAAAAATATAGAACAGTTCAGGAATTCTGGCCTGGAACAGAACAAGATAGCTGACATCTAGCCACGAAAAAAACCACAGTGGTGGGATGAGCAGACGGACAGGAGGACAGACTGAAGTATGACAGACAAATCTGCAAAATAGGATGTATCCATAAGTTAAATTTCATTGAGAAATACTGAATGGTTTAGCAGTTCTGGCCTGTAAAAGAAGACTGACGGATGAATGGATGGACAGATGCAAGTCAGGACATCACTCATTCCTCCAGCCCAATGCATTTTGTGGAAGGGGGTAATGAACATAGCAGAGCTGCGGGGGTAGGGGGGTTACCTTCTCCAGATAGGTGTAGGTCCACGACTTTCCATCAGCGAAGGTCTGGGAGACGACCCGGCCGTTCTGGTCGTACTCCATGCGCACAGACATGGTGCCCCGCTGGATGCCCACGATGTGCCCCGCGGGGGAGTAGGTGACGTTGATCCCGTTCAGACGACTGCTCGGGGCCCACAGAGTGGGTCGGCCCGCCTGGTCGTAGTGGATACGCAGGGTGAACTTCCTGTGGTCGTCGTACACCTTCTCCGTTCGGGTGATGCGGTCGAAATCCAGCGACAGCAGGTTCCTGTTGTGCACCTGTCAGGTGACAGAGATGGACATAAGAGGGTGGAGTTAAGACCTGTAGTTGCCAAGCGTTTGGCAGGTTAAGGGCAGAGTTAAAAGATGTGTATCCGTCAAGTGATCGCCACAGATATGGGGCGGAGTTAACTGATGTGTACCTGTCAAATGTACAGCAATATGGGAGGCGGAGTGAACGGATGCATACCTGCCAAACACAGAGAGATAGGGGGCGGGGTTAACTGATGTGTACCTGTCAAATGTACAGCAATATGGGAGGCGGAGTGAACGGATGCATACCTGCCAAATACAGAGAGATAGGGGGCGGGGTTAACTGATGTGTGCCTGTCAAATACTGAGAGATAGGGGGGCGGAGTTAACTGATGTGTCCCTGTCAAATACAGAGAGATATGGGGGCAGAGTTAACTGATGTGTACCTGTCAAATGTGGAGAAATATGGGGGGCGGGGTTAACAGATGTGCACCTGTCTAGTGATGATAGACATGGGGTGGAGCTTAATACGACAGTTTCACATGAGCATTAAAAATGGACCGTGAAGGTCTAGCCTCTGCATGATTGATGAAAGTTAACTGTGAACCAAGAAATTTAGTGTGAAATGTAAAACGCTGAGCAATGCACACCATCCCAAATGGCGAGAACAACAAGGTCTCAGCAATGAGCACCAATACAAGCTGATAACAGCAAAAGCTTATCAAGGAAACCGTAACAGAAATGAGAAAAGGTCTGGCAAAGTTCAGCAACATTATTAAAAGAAGAAAAAAACAAGCCCCAGTGCTCTCAAAAATACAATTTTTTTTAATTGCTTCACTGACACCATGTGATTATATATAATTACTCCAAGGTCTGTGATGCCAGGTGTCATATTTCTTCTGTTAAAAAAGCCAACATAATAAATATGAAAAAAAATCATTATTCTGAGACACAGCTGGGAGAAATCGAGGGGTTATCCAATTCAAGTGGAAGCAAATGAAGATGCAGGATGAGGATGATTAAAATCTCTGTGCCTTTAGAGAAGTGTTATCACAGGAGAATGAGTTTCACTCAGATTGTGCATTTTTAAAAATCAATTCAGCCTCGCAGGCACAGTGAGAGAGGACTTTCAGCGGTTTTGAATAACGCCTACCACGAAACCGGGACAGAAATAAATTATAGAAACTTCCGGGCGACATCGCAACTGACTGCCAAATCTCAAGCTGCTCAGCATTTCTGTGCTGTTAAATTGGTCCGGTGCCCCATTAGCACAATTAAGATCATGCCTTGAATGCACGCATACGCACATAAGCACACGCACACACGCGCGCACACACACACACACACACACACACACACACATACGCGCACACACGCACACGCACACGTAGACACACACACAAGTGCCTTCGTAGTTGTCAGGACTGCCAAAAATGTCCTCCCTCTACAAAAGCTCTGTTGGTTCTCACACAAACACACACACACACACACACACACACACACACACACACAAACACAAATGCTCACATACAAACACACACGCACAAACATGCACAAAGCTTGCACTTCCATCCTTGTGAGGACATTACATTGACTTTCATTCATTCTTTGTGCATCTCTGCAGCCTTTCCCAAATCTGAAACATGACCAATGCATGTCTAACCCTAAACTAAACCTATCCCCAATTCAAACCCTAACCAATAAGTCAAGATTTGCCTGAATATTGGGGACTGTCTAAAATGTCCTCATTCTCCAAAAGCTCTGTTGGCTCAAACACATACAAACACACACACACACACACACCTGAAAATACTCTGGTATGATCCGCAAAAATTACAGCCGCAAAGGGACCAGTGGCAAGGTTTAAATTAGACTCTGTCTTCAACTGTGACCAACAATTACATTTTTATTTGTTTTTTTTTTCAACAGCCATCCAAATGAATATGCACATTACTTGCCTTTAACTGTGAGTAAAAGGAAAGGACTTCATCAGCAAAAAAAATTAAAAATAAAGGTAATAATAATAATCACTATGCCTTCCAGTAACCCTGGCCTGTTTTCATAAGACACCCGCCCATTCAAGTGGCAACCAAGTCCACGCCTACTCAGAACATTCATACAGACGGTCGGAGTCATGTCATCACTGTGGATTCAGTACCCCTGACTGAGTGCAGGTCTGAGTCTCGACGCAGTGACTCCAGCTGACCTTGCCACTCGTGCTGTTTTTCATCGAGCGCCTGACGGCACAAGGGGCGTTTTTTTTGGGGGCGTGGGCTAAATGGCAGGCCTTAATTAAAACGCGGATACGGGCTCCTCGCTCCCTCTCTGTCAGGGCGCTCTGATTAATTGCTCCAGGTATATCGCGGCGGGGCCGGCCGCGGCTTAACTGAGTCTTAAACACGGATTTGAAGGCTGCTTTTGGCTTCTCGCCAACGGCACGGCGAAGCGCGGACAGCTTTTCCTGAGGACCGGGGAAAAATATCTCTCTCTGTTTTTCCCTTTTTCCTCTGTGTCGTGTCCAGACGAGCGCGCCAGCACCTCTCCATCCCCATCTCTGTCCCGCTAATGCCGTAAACAAAGCCTGACCAATTAACGCCAATAATACCTCCATCCAGGGGATTATTTTACGCTAACAGAGGCCAGTTTTGGGAGGAGAGAAGTCCCCAGCTGGGCCCGGCACCGCGCTGCCCATTTCAGGGTGAATTAGAGGGTGTGACTTGGCAGCACTGTGATTCGAGCCGATTCAGCAGAGAGGACTGATCTCCCAGCTTGTGCTCTCTCTCTCTCTCTCTCTCTCTCTCTCTCTCTCACACACACACAAAAACACTCGTACTTTTATCCTTATGAGGACATTACATTGACTTCCATTCATTCTTTGTGTGTTTCCACAGCCTTCCCTAATCTTAGCAATAAGCAACACATGCCTAACCCAAACCCTTACCCTAACCATAACCTATTCCTAATTCTAACCTTATCCCAAACCTTAACCTAACACTAATTCCTACCCTAACCTTAACCTATCCCTAGTTCTAACCTTAAACCCAAAACGTCCCCACCTTGTAGGAAAAAAATGTTTTTTGGTTAGCTCTTTGTAGCAAGTACAACACACACACACACAAACACACACAGCGCTACAGCCATTGTTTGCTATTCACCAGCATTTCAAGGCTCCTCAGCGAGAGGCGCCATTTCTGACAGACCCCGAGTCAGATCCTCAGCCTGACAGCATCAGCGGAGCAGACAATGAAAAAAGAAGCATCATATTTGACGCGCTTCTGCATGTCCACATATTTCTCCATCACTGCAGCTTACGAACAACAGGAAAGGAGTGTGATCCTTCTCATTATTTTTTTCCTTTTACAGATACCCAGGCTGTTCAGAATAAGTGAACATTATGAAGTAATAAATAAAAAGAAGTTCACATGCTAATTTGATGGCTTCATTTTGAAGGCTTTGCGTGTACATACTGGAGGTCTGCTCTCTATAAGAGAGGATTCACACCTCAGTGACCTGAGGACCGAGAGCTTCTGCACTGAAACAGAAACACTCAACTGGACAATTTTAAATCACACACTGTCTTCCATGCGTAGTACAGGGAGAGATGGGTTTGTTGCCATGGGTTATAGAGGCCATTACGGGATGTCCATAATCCTGCAATCCTGTCATTCACAGGCTGCAGATTCAGACGTTTGTCTCTGACAGACATATACAAAAAAAACACCCATGCATACACTCAAATATATAAGCACGTGCTGATTATGTTTCTAATATAACGCAACACCCAAAATGAAATGATGTCATGATGTTGAGGGCAGTTTCAAACACTGGAACATAAAACGCGATAAAATCATATGTACTGAACGAACAATTTTCAAAGGTATACCCGGCAGGATTTGTCGGTTGCGGTTTTTAAACATAACATTCAAAATGGCCCCTCCCTCTGGGCTTAAGAACACCAGAAGTGCTGACATGTAATGCTATGTCCCGCCACTCACACCCTGCGTGCTGTTATTGGCTGGGGACTATACACTGACGGCCCAAAGACTAATGCCCAGATAAGAAAACTAAGAAGATACGAACAGGTTACCTGAGATACAGACACCGTAATCCCGTAATTAAATGGGTCATAATGACAGAGGGATTAATCTTGCATAAGTCCATACACTGTTTTCAGAAAAATTCTGCTCAATATACTTTTAAATAAAGTGTTAGTAATTTGTCAAATATTTTATACCTTGAGATGGCTAGAGATATCAGAAATGTAATGCTTTAAATTCAGTGATTGAGATTACTCACCAGTAGCAGTTTTGTCTATTAGGATGGCAGGATATACCTTCATATTTATTTGACTAAATATTGAAAAAAAGCATTAAAAGTTCTCAACATATCTTTTTAGGGTCAGTTCTAAGACAAGGAGCCTTGGAATATATGAGGATCAAAACAAATAAACCAATGAAATCAATGCTAAAGAATTTTACTGGAATTTGACATGCTAATTAATCACCATGATAACGTGAGATTCGACTCATTTCCCCAAAAGCGCCCACTGACAATCGAGTGCCCGTGATGGCGTTTGGGAACAGACTGGAATATCACAGCTCTAATGGGTTCCCTTCTCCAAACATCATTATTTATCTGAATGATTTGGGGGTGGCTGGGTGCCCAACAACTTCATCAAGAAAGCCGAGGAACAACATAATTTGTGGAAGTGGAAGAGCAGTGAAAAAATGATTCAGAGCTCTCTCTTTCTTCAGTTGTTCAGGTTTGTTTCCCAATTCATAGACCTCGGACGACTCAATCTTTTTTAACTTATAAATTACGGATTAAATGCAGATAATTTATAGAAATTGAATAGAAAACAGCTGCATGTTATCATATCTAGTTTGTGTCCTATCCAAATAAAATTCCAGCAAAAACTTTGCCTCATATCTTTAAACAGTCAGCGCATGAAAACTCTGGTATCAGAAAAGCAGTGACGAACCTTCTGAACTTCGTGTGATGTATTTCACTAACATGTTACCACCATAATTATTAACAAAAAACACAACTGCGTGAAATTATAATAAACACACGAGATTCATTGTAGCCCCCGGACAAAGTCGGGGCTACTATGGATTTGGCTTCGTCATGTGTCCGCCGCCGCCGCCTTAGAGATTCCTTTGTGGATGCTCTACAGACCACAAATTTAAAGCTATTTCTTTTATATAAGGTTTGTGTATGGGCAGCGGTTAAGACGCCGCGCCTATTGATTTTGGTCGCCATGGTAACATAATTCACTGCATAATAGACAATTTTGTGTCAAAAATAAGCCAAAAAGAACAACGTGGGTGAAGGGGGCTACACCCATTGGTCGCGGGTGACCAACCTGGGGTATGTTTCCCAAAAGCGGAGCTGCTAGCTAGGTTAGCAACTTACATAGTTCATTCATTCATAGTCAATCGGTCCAACCATGTAAGTTAGCATCTGTGATTTCGGGAAATGCACCGCTGTCTAGTTTTTAATAATAATAATAATAATAATAGTCTATTCTACTCCCAAAAAGAGTACATTTACAGTTGCCTCTGCGATTCATTAATGATGCAGCTAAAGTGCTCATTCACATTTATTGAAACGGTTTCCAGGATGAAATTTACAGCCGATAGCAGCACAGCTCTTTTGAGCTCATTAGTATGCACTGTATGTGTCAGTATGCACTCGCATGCGGATGCATGTACACACATGAGCAAAAACATGCGTTGGTACACAAACACACTAATTCTCTCACTCGCTCTCTCTCTCACACACACACACACACATACACACACACACATAAAAACTGAACAGAGAGAAATTGAATTCCCAAAAGAACATAACACATCATACATGACCATTTTCCTAATCTGAGATTCGTGATCCTTGTCTCAAAGGCTCCACACCAAGCAGCCCTGACAGAGCCCCAGCGTTAGAACACAGTATAATCAGTGTGAGAGGCATCATGTGGAGGGCATGTGCAGTGACTTCCACACAGTCACTACTCAAGCACAGACAGCTGTCAGGGCAGAGAGCAGCCATCTCGTACATCTTCTGCACAGGCCGAATGTACCGCCACATGCGCATTAACAAATGTGGCCAAAGGGCATGTTTCGCCACAGTAGCACAAACTTTTAATATCAATCACACACCGTCCTGCCAGCGCCGAGCCGTGTGCGACATTGCTGTGGGGCTAATAAGTGAATCGCCACTGACCCGTTCTTCTTTTGACTTAGATGGACACACACACACACACACACACACACACACTTTCTCTCTCACCTGCTCTCTCTTGCTCCCACATAAAGACATGTGCACTAAAAGACTTGCACAGAAACACACACAAACACACACACCCTCATAAACATACACTCACTCACTCACACACACACACACACAAACAAACAGACACACACACTCTCTCTTTCTCTCACTTGGTCTTTTGCTCCCACACGCTCTCGCGCGCTTGCACTCATACATACACACACGTGCGCGCACGTAAACACACACACACCCAACTACAAAACCCCTCCTTTTATCAAATGTACACTTTCTCTCTCCCTCTCACATATAATCTCATACTCCTCCTCACATATATTCACACATGAATGCAGTCTCTCTGAAAAACATGCACATGCACATACACACACACACACACACACACAAAAAAAGGCACACAGGCGCATATACGCATTATTATGTTTCTCCAGGTCACTCAATGACAGTGCATCAGGACAGGGACAGGAGACCTCAATGCCCCCCCTCCCTCTCCCTCCCTCTCGGACCCTGAGGCCTGCAGGCTGTTACACACATAACAGGCCTCTGCTCTAGTACAGAGCACTGGGCTGTTAAAGCATTACACATTAGCCCCGTGGCACACAGAACGCCATCGCCGAATCCAGACCAGGCCCCGCCATCGCGTCCCACAGTCAGACCGGCCAACCGCCCTCTGTCCAGTCAGCCGGAGAAATGCCGGCTGCTCCCTTAAAGCCAAACAGCCCCCCCCACTCCCCGCCGAGGAGCCGCAGAGAAAAAAAAACACAATACAAAAATAAAAAATGAAATAATGAGACTTCAGGGCTCCTGAATAAAGGCTCGGTCGCCAGCTCCAATCGAAAAACGGGCCGTCCTGGCTCCCCGCTCCATCTGGACTGGCAGCCCTCCTGTTATAATTATAAACGCTCTCCTGGCAGGATCGGCCCACTGACTGCAGCACGGTCGGCTCTCTTGAGGAATTGGCCGTCATTCCGCCGGAATCTGGGAATTACGGCACATTTTTTCCTAGCCTCAGCGTCCAGCCCGGCACCCAGCCCACTGACGGCCCATTCATGGCAGCATTATTCAGCGATTGGGCAAGGGGTTGAGAGCCGTGAAGGTGAACCCCTCCCCCTGTACCCAGTCATACCAAGCGAGGCTTCTACAATACTGTCATGACCAGCAGGTGTGAACAGATTCTGGACCAATAGCAAGGATGCTGATGGGTGGGGCCAAGGGTGACATCACACTCATTATTTCCTCAGCACTGGAGTGAGTCTCTTTCAATCCTGAGCCCCAAAACACACTGGTCGTGCTAAATTAGGGTCCTGACCCATCTCTGTACCGTAAGGAAAATATGACGAGCTTTAATAAATTTGTCCGTGACAAAGCGTCGGGTGTTGGGCTCCCAGCGAGTTCCCCCAAAGGCCACAAAATTAATAAATCCATAAAATGTTGCTGGGCAGGATGGATCTAAATAGGTCATTTAAACTGTCCGCCAGAGTTATGAAGGCAAGATAGAAGGATAATGAAGATAATATTACATGTAGAGAGAACACAACTAAGTGATTGAAAATGACAGGAGATGGAGGAAGAATAGGGGGGAGTTCACAGAGGTCAAAGCCTACAGATGTGAGATAGGGTTTATTAATGATCACATCTGAAACTCAATGAAAACATGCAGTGCTTAACAAATTTATTATCCCACCTGTCATAAAAAAAGAGAAACCAGAATATTTATGAAATTTGGCAAAAACTTGTTTAAAACTAAAAATTATTTTGTTATTTCTTTGGCAAATAATGAACTGAAACCACTAAATAGTCCTTATTCAGACATTAAAACCAAAAAAAAACTATTTTTTGTATGGCCTCCTTTGGCCTTGATAACAGCTTGCATTCTTGCATTCAACCACTAAAACTCATTTTTATGTTCAGGAATGCAAAAAAATAACTGTTATTTGGCAGCTTAATCAAAAAAAAATAATAACGTGCTTACCTATTTTTTCTGCTTTTTTGTAAAACGTTGAATTCGAAAATTCATGGATAACAACAATAATTATACTTCAGCATAAAAAATATCATTTCAGTTAAAGAGCTTGCGCATACTGGTGGATTAACCATTACAGAAGTATAAAAAAAATTTTGGTAATTACCAACACTGCTAATTTAGGGCAGCTGTGCCATAAATCTTGCATTGGGTGGTGCTCTAATAAATTTGTTTAGCACTGTATGTTGTGAACAGCTTAGAGAACAGGCCTATCCATGTCTCTGGTCTGGCCAAGTATCAACATATGAGCATGTTTTCAAGCCCTTTCATAAAGTGCGTTCATGTGTGTATGTAGCATGCTAGCATTCCATATGTAGTTTGTCAGGGCTTGTGAGTAACAACTGAATGGGATGGTCTGTCGGCATGAGACTAAGTAGTAAGTGTATGTGTGCAAGTCTGAACATGTGTCTATGAGTGAGCTTGTGTGCACGTGCATGTGTGTGTTCATATGTGTGTGCAGGGGTGAGCATGTGTGCACAGGCAAGCATATGCGTGAGCAAGTGAATGCATGTGAGAGCGTGTGTGTGTTTGTGTGTATGTGTGTATATGTCCATATGTGTTTGTCTATGGATTGGCTTGCATAGCTATGCTTGTGAGAACCAATTATTCAGAAACCACAATATTGTCAGGACATTTAGGGTTGTAAGGTCATTTTTGGTGTCAAAGGATTACCGCTAAATGCTGGAAGTCAGGGTTATAGTTAGGGTTAGGTGTAGGTTTGGATTAAGGTTATGCATAATTAGATTGCAGTTGAGTTTGGGAAACAGTTGTAAGCATGACAGCGTGTGCGTACGTACGCGCGTGCGCGCGCGTTTGTATGTGTGTGTGCGTCTGTGTGTCCTCACCCGTAGCCTGCGGCCGTACACAGTGACCTGTCCCCTGGCCTGCTCCTTGCGTTGTCTCCACTCCACCAGGTTGAGGCCGTTGTCGATGGGCAGGGTGACGTTTCTCCGGCTGACGGTGGGGTTCACCGTTCCGGCCAGCAGGTGGGGCTCCGTGTGCAGGGACACCTCCATCCCATTGGCCAAAACCAGCCGCAACGACCCGTCCAGGCCGATGTAGTAACTGTTCCGCACTTGGTCTGAAAAGGCAACCACGTAAATCAATATAATAATTGATCAACAGGCATAAAGAATGGATAAGGCAGAGAGAGTAAAGGAAAAGTAAACGTTCAAGGATTTTATAAAAATTGACTAATGACACAGTATATGGACACCCTGACAAAACGAACAGTTATGTCTGTATTTCATTGTAGACAGAGCATAAAGACTGACACCACACAGCCACCCAGAGCTCGCAGTGTACTCCTAATCCGGAGGTGTGCCGTTATATTACCGCAACACGCAGCCATAAAGTGGATCACATAGCACAGCTGGAAATTTCCATTTAAAGGATAGCCCCTCCACATGGAAGAAGGGGCATCGCGGTTGTAGTTTTTTTCCTCATACAGCAGACTCAGAATCCCGGCAACGACTTCCACCCAGCGGGGCAACGAATCATGGCCACGCGCCAGGCGTGAAGTTTCGCGGTGGCGCGCAGACTACAGAAAAAGCAACGAAAAGGCCATGATCAAATTTTGTCGACCGCGTCTTCGCACTCAGTCCGAGGGAGCAGCAGACGGTGGATGTAAATATAGGGCCGCACATCACCGCAATAGCCCCCCCCCACCTCCCGCAGTGGTTAGACCCGAGGTTCGGAGGTGGATATTTATGACTAAATGTTCCTCTGCGCGTCGCATCCTCATTTATCAAGGCGAGCCTCGCGGCCCACTGTCACAACTCCAGTAGAGACCGTGATGAATACCTCTCTCATTAAGGACCTTTGTAAATTAATGAGCTGGGGATTCATTTTCTTGATTGCGCAAGTTTCCAAAGCTGAAAACTGTTTTCCGGGGTTCGCACACAACTCCGCCGAGATCTCCGCCGCCATCAATTTGTGCTGAGCTCCTGCAATTTCGCTTTATAAGTCCTTGCGTTCCTTGAACTCCGAGTGATATTAATGTTTTCATAAACACACAATTTCCATTTGAATGACCTCAAACAGCCATTCGACTCAAACTAATCTGATGATAAGCTGACTGTGAATGCGGAGTAGCTATTTAAAACACAATTTCTTTCTGTGATGTGAAAATACGCTCCGAATAGGCATAGCCTACTCATTTTCCATTCCCAAAAATGCACTCTCTTATCCAAGATTACTTCATCTCACCCTTGCTTTCGGTCTCCCAACAAATAACCAAAATAGACCAAAGTTACTTTGAAAAATTCTAATAAATTTCAGATTTTTATGTCTCTATTATAGTCTGCAGGCTACTTTCCAGACCAGATTTCCATTAAGATGCATTTTCCTTCACAGAGTAAACTAGAAGGACACTCAATAGAGCGCATAGCTCCGCCCGGCCATATGTCAGTATTATTGGCTCTGGATCCACAAAAATATTATCCAGATCACCAACAACTATAATAATTTCTACATTAATGTAAATTTTATTTAACACTGAAATTTTACGAATATCTGTCCACTAAATAAAGGATAATCGTTATATTCATGTATATTTTATCTTCTTCCAGATCTAGAATCCAGAATACGTTCAAGATCACTTCCAAAATTGAATAACCTCATCCTTGTACGACCATCAACCATGCTACCAAATTTCGTGCCAATCCATTCGTAACTTTTTGAGTTATTCTGTTAACAGAAAGACAAACAGACAAACACGGGTGAAAACATAACCCCTTTGGGGAAGGCAAATATACAGAGATTTCTTTTTCAACAGTCTTTTAAAAATCATAGGCTACTAATTACTATATATTCCCTCATTTTTACTGAAGCATATTATGCGTGCCTTAAAAGTATTTCTTACATAACTCCTAAAGCCCTGCACTTTATCATCGAATTCAGAGCGATTTTCACCAACCAGCGTCAGCACATTTCCCACTTGAACTTTTGAACACAAATCACTGGGCAGAAAGACTGGTATTTTACCCAAAATGTAGGAAGAAAGGTGAACGTTCTATTTTTAGACCCACTCCTGAGAGAGAATGAAACGGAAATTCTTCACTGTCAAAGGTAACCTTTAATTGCATCTCTTGCATCAAAATTAGACTTTTAGTCTGATGCATTAACATCTATTTTAATCTGCGTATTTATGGCCCCGTGAATACGGGAACAGCACATATGACAACTCTGCTTTTGCAGTTTTCTCGCTCCACAGAGTGTCTGGGGAGTAACTCAGGCTTCAGAATAAAGCTGCTTTCACACCGGACGCGAAACGAATTTTTCGCACGACAGATTCCATTCAAAGTCAATGCAAAGATGCGAATTATTCGCGTCTTTGCATTGACTTTGAATGGAATCTGTCGTGCGAAAAATTCGTTTCGCGTCCGGAGTCAAAGTCAAAATCCTCTTCGATTTCCGCCATTTCCGCGAAGCCGAGAGGGCAGACGTGGCCTGTGAGCTTGGCTTAAACGGATCGCAACACTTAGAAAACACTGGATGGAAGGGGACGGTGTCCTAAACTTCACGTGAACAAACACGTTCCTCATGCGATGTAAGCAGCATTCGACACAATGGCAAGTTTGCTTTAATGGCGGATGATAATTGCACAGTCAACAGAATCAAAACTATATGTAAAGAAGAGACATCTGGATAATGGGGCGGCAAGACGCACGTGGGAGGTGCAAGCAGGCTGGTTTCATACCCAGATGCAGGATTTTTTCTTAACAATAAATAAATAAACTAACTCAGGAAAAGTGTCTGATTGAACTGCATGAGGCAGCCTCGCCATTTCATTTACTTGATGTCCAACCAACGTCATTCCCCGGGTGAGATTTTTCATATTTATCATCGCACCTGTCAGTATCACAGGGACAAAGTTTACATGAGAAAATTGGAATTTGTGATATTTTAGGAGAGTAACACCCTGCAGAGTGGAGCTGAGAGTGACACTGGAGAGAGGGGAAAGTGTGGCGCTCACATAATGCATCACTTCAGAGACTTATTACCCAGCTGTCAGCCTGAGAAGTGGACAGCGGGGGAATCAATTAACACCTGCGGGATGGTCCACGGAGGCTGCCACGCCGGGCACATGCCAAGCGCATCTTTCAACCGCAAAATCTTATACCGTCCACAGAGACCCCTATCTTGAGTTTTATGAAAAAACCTAGCATGTCAAATTTTGGTCAAAACTAAGTTAAGACCTTCTTTGACTTAACTAGGCTTTGCCTCACCACGGACAGTGAGATAGAAAAAAAAAAAAAAAATCTCTGGTTCTGTAGATCTTGCTATTGCAAAACCTAGCAAGTCAAATTAGCCAATTATGAAGCGGTATACACATCACATGATCTGTCGGGTCAGTTCCCATGCAGCGCACTGGTTGTGCAGGACATTAATGGTCCGAATTTGTAATTCACATAATTTACATTTACAACGACTGCAAAATGGCATCGAGAGGAAAGCAGGTGGTGGAATTGGCTCTGAAAAAACAGTCAGTCAGTACGCCACTGAAACTACATAATTACTAGGTTTTTGTCCATCATTTTGATAATTGATATTTTACATTTTTGGATGAAAAAACCTAATTAAGTCATATTGCCATGGACACTGACAAGAAAGAAAAAAAGTCCTCTCTAAACATTGCTTATGATGCGATGAATAAATAACTGCCAAGTCAGTTCTGTTGTCGGACAAGAGCTTAATCCCAGTGGGATACAGTTTTCTGTCTTTTTCTCAAAATCTACTTTTTGTTATTTACTAGGTTTCTCCATAACACTCAAAAGATTTAAGGGGAGAACACCTGAGTTTGATTTGGTAAAAGGAGTGTTTTACATGAAAAGCATAAAGGTGAGCGAGGAAAACATTGTTTGGCGCCTCTCAGATAGTTTGGGTGGAGGGATAACGGCTGTCACTCTAGACTTCCAGCAGTCATAATTACAACAGGAAATTCAGTGCAGTACGGCACAGGAAAATACAATTCAAACACAGCCTGTGAAGTAACCAAGATGTGCCGTTCATCCATGTCAAAAGCACAGGCAGAAACATTCAGTTCGAAAATGATGTTCCATTATCAAATGTATTCCACAAAGTGTAACAACATCCTCTGTACTTAACGTCACATTTATGTCATGCCTATCCGAAACACACCACATTTTACCTTAGCTGAGTAAGGAGCTAATTATTCCATCCCCCTACCAGTCCATTTTTTTCGTCCAACTTTCTGAGTTTTTTTGAAAGTAGCAAAACAGTACATGATTATGTTTTTTGAAAGGACATCAACAGCAACAATGCATATTTACTTCTTCAACTTAACCACTTAGCCCAAGTTGGCTCACAGTATAAGAGTACTTGCCTTGCATGAGGGTGTAGAAGGTTCCGGAGGCAGACAGGTTGGTGGTGATGGTGATGTCCTCCTTATTGGACGTCTCGGTCTGGACCCTGACGGAGCTGTCTGAGGCCGTGCGGAAGCTGCTGACCTGGCCACTGGGGTAGGTGACGTTGGTCAAGCGGCCGTAGCCATCATACCTAAGCAAGAGGAAGGAGGCGATCAAAATAAAAACAACTGCGTTCTTGTATGAGGCTTCTCTCTCCAGCCAAAGGGAGCACTGTTTGGCATGGCCACAAACTAGGCAATTTTCTTTTTCTAATGGAATTATGACCAGAAGACTAATCCCTCTAATGGGATGATATACAGAAAACAACATTTTCTAAAGTTGAGAGCAATATGGGCTAGTTTCAATATATCCCAAAACCAGTCAACAATTAAAACGTGCTGCATGGTACAGTGGTTCTCAAAGTCACGGGGACCGCAGTGTCTGGTGGTTTTTGTACCAACCATAATTATAATCCCACAAGTTTAACGAGTTATACATTTTTATTAATTGCATGTTTAATGTTTATTGAGACTATTTACTCTTTTAACCCCTTTCCGCAGAATACAAATGATGCCATTTTTTTTTCCTGTTATGCATGAACCTATTTAGGCTTTATAACTCAGTATGTGTCACAGAGACTCTGGAAAATTATTCCAGTGAAGCAAGACATTTGGAAACCCATTACCCATGTGGACCCATTATCACCAAAGGGCAATTCCGCCAATTTGTAAACCTATAGGTGGAATTTTCAAAATAGTGCTACACATCTCTGTAATACATCATTTTAAAGGTTTATAGCCCTGTTTTACAAAACCAATGAGCAAACCTGAGTGGAAGATGTATATTTATATAAATATCAGTGTTTTTGTAAGATGGAATAAAGGAGTCTGGATATCCCTGATTGATGCATATTTAAATAATTGTATTTTTTTCTATCTAAGATTATCATTGTTGCAAATTTTTGTTGGACTGATTTTTACTTAAGGCCCTAGTATTTATTGCATTGATAAAAAAAATCAGTTCGATTCAAAATAAAAAAATAATTTGCATACTAAGTTTACACACTTTTCACATGTACGTCCGACACCAAAAATGATTCTTTATAACTGTCCCATCAATATGCACCGTCAAACTAACTTGATATCCTGGATTAAATGTGTATATAATGTCTTTATTATAATGGACTAGTTTATTGTTATCAGGTATTTGCAACATGCTGGGAATAGTGGTGTCAAATTTTGTATGTCCGACACTGTGTACGTCCAACGTCACAGTTCCCAACAGTTTAAAGCTCATGGACACTGTATTTGGTAACAAGAATGGTTATTACTTTCATACCACCAGTTCTGGAATTGGAGGAAAGCATTTCATAGGGATAGGAAGAGGAATAGGAACGGATCAGCTGCCATCTGATAGCTGGAATAGGAACTATGTTGTGCGATTGTATCTTCTTTTTGCCATCACCTTTGTACTGGAGGGAAATTTGATTTTGAAGTTTGATTTTGAATTTTTAAGACACTGGACTTGAAAAAAGGTGAGTACAAGAAAGTGAATGTGTCCAAATTGTTGATTATAAATCACGGCATATGAACATCTGGTAGCTACGTGGAACTCTAGGTCATTCGGGGCTTCGCGGCGCGTCCTCCGATCGCGTATCACAACTCGGCTGGATTGCGCTACGGTAGTCAAAATGGGTGTATTGCTTTTTCTGGTACACGTTTTGGTCGCGTCCTCGTTGGGAAGCCTTATGTTGATGACGTAGTTCACACATTTGCACACAAGTGCCATTTTGAATTTTTCGATTTGATGAACGGGAACCAACTGAATTTTTCACGAAAACATTTTGTTTTTTGTGCTCATGAAAGCAACGATCGTTTTATTGAATGCAAGTAAAATAATCATTGAAACCCGTAATATATTAATTTTTATATATTTCCCCATCAGTGTGCTGAATGTGAGCGATTGATTGATCATGTAGTGAGTGATATTCAAGTCTCATTACAGCACTCCTTTCTAAGCTTCACTTATCCAGAAGTAAAAATGCGGTTTTGCTGACTTAGGGTGCGCATGTTAAGGCTGCTCATGTAAAAATAAAACTCTGCCTACTACCAGTGGCATTACCAAAATGCAGGTTAACACTCAACCTATTTCCAAGAGAGAATCGGGAAATTGATTGAATTAATTTACTGAGCAAAGTGTTATGTATTCAATAGGACAAACTGAATATTTGATACCAGTTGTGTTTGATTCCCGCAGTGTTATTTATTTGTTGAGCTACCTTACTTATCAGCCAACTTGCCAAGGTTCGAAGTTGTGTTTTGTTCATTATATGGGGATCGAGTTAGCTTAAAATAACATTCAGACCATACGTCTGACACCAAAAATGGTTTTTATATTTGTTATTTTTCAGTCACTTACTCATAAACCCACTTGCAGAGGTTTGAATGTGGTATTTTGTTCATTAAGATATGACAAAGTTTAAAATATGTTTGTTGGAGACGAGGATCCAGTTGATGTAAAATTACCTTCTGACCTTGATCGTTGACACCAAAAATGGTTTGATATGTTACTTTTTAGTAACCTTACTCATAAATGTACTTGTGGAGGTTTGAAGTTGTGGTATTTTGTTCATTTTATATGATGAAGTTTAAAGTACATTTGTTAGAGATGAAGATCCAGTGGAATTTTAAATTAAATTCAGACGCTGTACGTCCGACACCAAAAAATGTACGTCCGACACTGTGTTTAGGGGTACGTTACATGCCCGTAATAAAAAGTATGGATTCCTTTATGTAATCCTGTTTTAGTGTACTGTCTTGGGAAATCAGTCATGGATTAATAATTGGAAAAAGTTTAAACACTTCACAGAGATCCTAAAACAAATCATGTACATGTCATGAAAGCCATTTGTCTGAGTACGTCCGACACCAAGGTATTTTGGAGCATCTCCTACACTATGATGAGGAGCTTTACCCCTGCATACCAGATGATTGCCATAACCAGGATGTGTAATCTGCCCAAATGACAGCTATCTCCTCACTTCACTCTGCTCTTTATTGACCTATGAAGTGTCTGAGATGTACGTCTAACACCACGGAACTGCCCCAAAACTAACAATTTCATAGCCAGTAAAGAACTCAAAGACAAAGCAAATGGAGGCATTGCACTGGATGCAGAAACCGTAGTGTAAGTCACCTGATCCCCGAAGTAACTCAGGAAGATGGCTTTGATGGGATGGGAATGCATCGATTAATTATTATTTATTTATACAAAAAAATGTATTTCCTTGTTCTGAAATGTCGCATGTATAACTGGATATTGAACCTCAGGTCCAAATGCTCCGCCTTATCCACAACACTAGCTCAACAGACTATATATTCACTGGTCGATTTAGCACTTGTATAGCTGTGCTGTGTTTGAACTTGAGCATATTGGCGCAAGGATTCTCAGTCATAAACCGGCTTTGAAAACAACAGTTGAATATTTAGCGGTTAATTATAGCGAAAGTACGAAAAACAAACCATTTGAGTGATTATACTGCTGAGGTCTTCCAGTGCATAGCATAATGGCGAGAAGACTCTCAGATAGACTGGCTAAAAAAATAGCAAGCGCAGATTTACCCACAAACAGCTTTTATGACAAAATATCAAAGGTAAGAAAATTTTTTGCTCATCTCTGTAGCATTTAAAGTGTATGCCTGCTGTTCTTTGTGTGTGGTGTCAATTTAAAATGACAAGGTTTATATTGTTGGAATCTGTGGACTGTCCTTTTTCATTTGAGGTATCGTTTGTATGCATATCACAAATTCAGTAGAAATGCTTGCGATAGAGCACTGATTATTTAATCTTATTTTATTTAATGTTTTGCTAGATGCTTATTTACTTGCTTGGTAGCCTACTTGAATTGTGTTCGATTTAGGTAAAAACGGTCATCACTAACTTTTCGCCGAGTTTCTTCACTTTAAGAGGATATGCCGCATGACGAGGTTGCTATTAGGAAACATGCTTATTATGCAAATTCATTGCCCCCGTTACAGGGGCGTTCAGGCTTAAGGTTAATATTTGTATTGAATATATATTTTCCACTAATTTCTTTAAATCTTCACTTTAAAACCAGTTTTCATTGCAACAAAACTGTTGACTTACTTGTGAACTTCTGGTACGTAAAGCAGCTTTTCTCGAAGAGCTCTGAGCAAAGAACTGAATGTTTTGTTGGTTTGTAAGGCTTTCCATGGTCAATTCTTCTTAATTTAACAAGCCAATCTTTCAAAAGGGCTTCGAGTTTGAGAACCACAATACAAATAATTACAGTAGGTACAATACTAATAATCTGCTGTATGTTTCATACTACTAATCTACTACATGTACAATACTAATAATTTATTGCAGATACAATAGTAATAATATACTACATGCACCATACTAATAATCTGTGGTAGGTAATTACTATTATACCATGGTCTGGGTGAATACTGATTTCTGATTGGCTGGCAGGTATGGATTAAAAGCGTGGAACCGCACAGGTAGTTCGGCCTATGGTAGTTTCACCGTTCGAAATTCATCCACCAGCCAACCTGTAACCATAGCAACGTTACAGTACTGGCATTTGGCTGGGTATAACAGAAACCTAGCTACTCATTTATCTCCAGTAAATTTGGCGGCGTCAGATAAGTTACGTCCTGCGGGGCAGCTAACAATAGGTACTCCAGCGATAATGACCGTAAATATTAAAGAAGCGAAGTAATCATGTTTTATTCATTAAACAATTGTAATTGTGTACTGTTACAAAGGAAGCTAACGTGTCCACCTCATGTATCAGCAACTGCTGTCAGTTTGCTAGCTACGTGCTATGACAACAGACTGATTTCAGCTCGCTGGCTCCACAGAAACCGTCATAAGTTCATTGTAATTGCGGGTAGCAAGTTAGCTACAGTCTGCATAATCGCGCATAATGTTGTGTTATGCATAATCTCAGTTTCAGCTGGAATCCGTTACCAAATCATTAGCTAGTAAAAGGATGCTAGCGTGCGCAAAAAATTCTTTCTCCTTAAAGGTAAGCAGAACTAAGTTAGCTCGTTCAGTTTAGCTTGGCCTATAGTATTGGCTATGAGAAGGCGCGGCGCCTGTTTAATGATTACCAGCTTGTTTTTTTAAGTGCAAAACTTTCACCAAATATTTCTGAATGCTTTGATGCGATATTGCTGGCAAATGACCATGGTATAAGTGGGATAACCAACTCGCTTCGCGTCGGGTGGTTATTCGCCTCCGCGTCGTGCCTTAAAACCGTGTAATGCACGCCTATGAGTTGATTATCCCTTACATAATCTACTGCATGTACTATTCTAACAATCTATGGCAGGTACAAACCTAATGATCTACTGTTGTTGCAGAACTAGTAATTAACAGTATGTACAAAACTAATGATCTATTGTATGCACCATACTAATTTAATGTATGCATAACACTAATAATCGACTGTACGTATAATGCTAATAGTCTATTGTTTGTTTAACACAAACTATCTACTGCATGTCCCATAGTAATAATCTACAGAGATAGGCAGGTACATGGACCCATCAATTGAAAGCCAGAATGTGGCATGTTAATGGCTCCAATCCCTCATCATTCTGAGCTCCGCCTCCAACACGTGAGGGAGCACACCTGGCAGTGATTACACCCAATCAGGAGAATGAGAAAATGGCTTGCAGCTGGAATGTGTGTTTTTGTAAGCCGACGAGTGCTTCACTCTCAGAGACTGTGAGAATTCTGAACCAGCTACCCTGTGTTACCAGCCCTGAATGCCTGAGTGGGCAATTACCAGTCTTTGACCCAAATCTGTGGGTGTCCAAAATATTCTCTCGTTCACTCTCAGCAAATGCAGATCACACAAATTCTCAATGTTCAGACTTTCCTTCACAACTTGCTTTACGCGACTATTTGTTCCTCTTTCATTTCAAAATAAAAGTCCCAGTTCAATCCAGTGACAGGTACATTGGTGTGTGTGTGGAGTGATGTTATAATTATTGCATAGCTAGCTCTTTCCTGGTGGCTTTTCTGAGTATTGGGTTACACTGGCTGTGTATATATATTTTTTTCTCCTCTCCTGGAAACTAGAGCGATATAACCGCACACCAGTCAATGTATTGAGCCCTTAGATTAATTACATAGGCCTCTGATAAGAGAGGAGGGCACCTGCATTTGTCATGGCAGGGACAGTCTGAGAGGCTGCCAATGCACTTGATTTTCATGTAAGGGATACTGCTGTGGTTGGCTAAAAGAAGAAAGCAATTAGGACTTAGCTATAAGAACAATGTACAGCTTTATCATTAAAAACAATAAGCTAGCTGACGACTTTTGCTTAACTTCTTCAACTCTGCAATTCCATATTTGTGTTTGTCATTCAAAACCTGTGGAACTTAAACCCTGTTCTTCTTTCTAGTGGAGATCCCAAGGTTTCCAGAGATCCCAAGTTTGTCCTGCTGAATTACAGAAAAATTTGCACTAAATGATGTAAAAGATCTAGATATTTTCCATTTGATGTAATGCTGTGGCCATAAAAATATGGCGTGCTGAGTTTGAATATTTCCCTCAATATAAGAATGATGTAGCTTCAGTGTAATGCTGCAACCAGCAGGTACAGAATATGCATGTGACACTGTCCTAAAATATGAAAAAAAGAGGTTTTTCTAATGTTGAACCCACTAAAGGGGAAATTCAAGTGATAATCAGACTTTAATGGGTTAAATCTAATCAAAAGGGTCTGTTAATCAGCAACCACATAATCTTAGTGTCCATGAAAAGCAGCCAAACAAAGGTAGAGCAAGTCATTTTCAGAACAGAGGAAGTCTCACATTGACTAATTGGTTTCCTCTTGCATTAAAAAAAAAAAAAAAAAAAACAGATGGCGCACTGAGACATACAGTTTCCATAAAAAGAGAAATGTAAAGGCCGATCTGGCCGCAGGAGATGAAAGAAAAGGGTATGCAGAGAGAGGTGACCACTCGGAGCGGATGAGCAGCTGAACTGCCCTTTCCTTGATCACCCGGGTGGAATCTTTCACAATCTTTCCTGTTCATCTGCACTCCGCAAAGTAAAAAAAAAAAAAAACATAAGAAATGAAAAAGCAGCACGAGGGATTTGACATTTCCTTGAAAGAGGGTTTGAAAGTGTTGGCTGTGCCAAGAATTAGTTTAAACTAGAGTGCAATCGCCAACCCAAGTTCCCACCCTGGAGCTGCATCCCATCGTGCGTATTCACGTTAACAATCCCAGATGCAGGGCAAATTTCGGTGGAAAATTTCCCGAATGAGAAATACCACTGCGATTGACAGTAAAAGAGAGACCCTCGCTGTAGAATCTCTCCGACCGCAGTTACTGACAATTTCAACCAATCAGCACGGCACTGCCTGGGAAGTTCTTCTGGGAAACGGACCGTCGGCATGACAACCTTTCACCACTCAACTGTGCAAAGCGACTGGAGACGAAGCCGAAATAAACGGTAGCGTGCTGGAGGCAATCAAAGGAGAGGCAAAACTAGCGTCAGGCTCGTAACTTCACAGTCCAGTAAACGTGGAACAGCTGACACTACCATGCAAGGTGAGCCTGTGTAAACACTAAAGATACTTCAGGCAGGTTAGCGGTCGGTTACGTCCTTCAAACTCTTTGAGGATAAACGTCCAACAGCAGGCAGTGGATAAAACCTCAATTCCACCAGCTGGCCACAACAAGATCATATCATCTCGCTAGGAAAGCCTGTAAAACCAATCAGTTTGCAGGAAACGAACAATAAAAGTCACAGATGCTGTAGCGAGGCAGCAACCGAGACCATCTCCAGAATGTAGCATGAGGACGCCTCAATATGAGTGCTGTATCAGCTAAGTCCGAAGTGAAAAAAAAAGCCAATTCAAATTCATCATCAAAGGAGTTTACTTAACATCTGCATTCCATTTCAGGTATTACAGCAGACCTGCCTCCGCCTGAGACTCATTGCCTACTACATGTAATCCATTTTGTACTGCTAGATTAACTGGGGACATGAAGACTAAGCTCCTGCTTCATGACTACAACATTGAGACCTAGCCTTGGAATCATGCCTGCAACCTCTTCATAACAACACCGCCACATACGCTGGTGTGTTAAAATGCATAGAAGCACCTCCCACAATGCACTGCAGGTTATTTGTGTTGCTGCAGGGTCCTCAGTCTCGCAGGCTCTGGTTAGAGCTATGCTACCTTCTATGTTGCCGTGATGGATAACAGAGCTCCCCAAATCATCAAAGGGCAAGAACTTCTGGTTTCACATCCTCTCATCACCCAGCAGTCAGGTGTCCTGTAAAGACAGTCTGGCCAATCAGAGGCAATAATGGTTCACTTATGGACCTGGAAGGACAGAAAACCAGGGCTGGATTTGGATTCAAGAGCCAGATAATGAGGAGTCATGCGCGTCCACACCTCTTCAAAAGAAACACGATGGATCTCGCCTCGACTACTGACCTACAGGCCTCCTGACTACAGGTCTTGGGACAGGGGTGGTGCTCCCCTTCCACCCCATCTCATCCTTAATAAGCCACTGCACCTCCTCCTGTCTCCTATACCACTGCACCTCCTCTCCATCTCCCCTTACACCTCCTCCTCTATCCCCTCAGATCATGGCACCTCCCCCTCTCTCTCTCTGCACCTGCTCTCCTCTCCCACCACACCTCTTCCTCCATCCCCTCTAACAAGGCTCCCTGTCCCCTCATTGCACCTCCACCTCTCCACTTTATAATGGCACCTCCTCCTCCTCCATTGTATCTTCTTGCTCCTCCTCTCTACTCTGTTACTGCACCTCCTCTCCTCTCCCACTACACCTCTTCCTCCATCCCCTCTAACAAGGCTCCTCATCCCCTCTCCTTACACCTCCACCTCTATCCACTTTATAATGGCACCTCCTCCCCTCTATTGTCTTCTTGCACCTCCTCTACTCTCTGACTGCTCCTCTCCTCTACCACCACACCTCCTCTCCCATCTCCTTACAGCTCCTCCTTGATCCCCTCTGTCATGGCACCACCTCCCCTCGATTCTCTCCTTGCATCTCCTCTACTCTGTCCCTGCACCTCCTCTACTCTGACTGCACCTCCTCTCCTCTCCTGTTAAACCTACTCCTCCATGACCTCTGACATGGCACCTCCTCCCTTCTAGTCCATCATTGCACCTCCTCTCCTCTCCCCTTATACCTCCTCCTCACTCCCCTATGAAATGGCACGTCCTCCCTCTCCCCCTGCTGGCTCTTACTCTGAGCCTTAGCCAGGCCCAATGTAAAGAGGCAGAGAGAAAGGCTTCAGGCCACAGGCCGGAAATCCCACTTATCCTAATCCTGCAGATAAACTGCAGTGCTGCCGCCGGGGCTGATTGGCTGGACAATCCCCCCCCCCAAAAAACCGCTTCATAGCACCTATCGCTCCACCAAACGCCGAAACCTCACCCCTTCTCTCCGACTGGCTCTGTGCTCTCACACAGACTCCCGTTAAGAGGGATTAACGTAACATTAGCTGGCGCTAATCGCAAACAAAACAGAGACAAAGGACATGGGAACACACACACAAAAAAAAAGAAAAAATTAACACAGCGACATGAAAAGATGTCAACCACACGCTGTGCGGCCCGCCATAGGGTTTAATCCTGGATGAACGGGTACTGCAAAAACAGATGTCATCTCGATTGCGGGCCCTCTGCGTTTTGTTCAACCGCAATTACTAAATTAAAATATGTCGATAGGCTAAATGCCCCGCACAGGAATTAATTAATTTCAGGCTAAGTGTATGATAAAACAGCTGTCAGAGTGGTAACGGTGTTCTGCAGTTTGCTTTGTGAAGATTAATGCCATCGCTGGTTCATTTCCAATGTACGGAAATAACGTCTCTGACCCCTCAGGTGGTCAAGTGACCTTCAAAGCTAATTAAGCAAAAATAACAAAAAGGCCGATTTATTGGGCTAAATTAAACATGGAAAAAAGACGCACAGCTGCCTATGGGGAGAACATAATGTCTAAAAGTCTAATTGCTGCATAAATTATTCCAACTTAAAGCAATCGCAACCTTATACGTTTTATTTTTTTAATGTAAATGTCAATGACTGCTTGCTGCATTTTTAGTGTTGCGTCTGCTGGATTTCTTCAAGGGAGAGCTAACGTAACGGGATAACGTTTTACGCTTCAGGTAATACGCTTTCTGCTTGAATTTATTTCAATTAGGGGAACAGATTAGCTGAACGCAGAAACAGTACTTTCAACTGCCAAAGTAAAAACATTTCAGCAGAATGGCTTCAAATTATAACAACAATAAAGTAATGCACTCAGTGAGCGGATTGTATTATTTTAACACAAAATAAATGTAGCGAAGCCACATTTTGGCATCACAAAAAGCCTTCATTTTTCTTAGTCTGTGATGCCAATTTGTGTTAAATTCTACAGCTCAGAGAGCCCGCTTTAGTACACACTGCACCACAGAAAACTACCCTGACGCACCACTGCACTGCCATAAATGGGCACTTCCCGATTCAACTTGTAAAACTTGAAAAAGCCAGAGGATTTGGACTGGTGCTGTATGCATGCAAGTTTAAACACTTGGTCTCAGCGCCGCCAAAAAATGACGAGGACAAACTTACCTGACTCAATCACTATTCATCAGAGCAGGGGCAATTTTTCTGTGGCACTGTGCACAGTCACGCCATCTTCAAACTATACTGGGTGCTTGAAGCCCAAGTGTAGTCATAATAAAGATCATAGCAGCTGTTGGGCTCTTAAGCCAGACCCTTAACCCCACGTTGCACTGGAGTGGGGGTGGCGAGACTGGCTGCTGCTTCGTCAAAACAACTATAAGCCACTTTGGATAAAAATGTCAGACTATAATCTAAAAAATGTCAACTATAATAGAATTTCTTACATCAGTTAGACAGTGTGATGTCTGATAGCAAAAGCAAATTAGAGAGACATTTTGAGGTAAAGTACCAAAAACACGCCCGTAAGACACAATTCAATCCTATATAGCGCCATTAAGAACTGCCCCTTCCCGATTTCTTCTACTTTTGCGTATCTGTCAGTCTCAAATGTTTCAGTTTAAACTAATTTTAACATTACACGAGGATAACCTCAGCAAAATGCAGTTTTTAAATGATAATTTCAAGGACAAAAAAAAAAAAAAAAAAACAATCTCACATTCCCTTGCCCTACGTGAAAAAGTAATTGCCCCCTTATTTACCAAATCAAGTAAATAAACCAATTTAATTGATAATTGGGTTTAATTTCAGTAGAGACATCCAGGCATGATTAATGCAAGCCCCGTTTAATCTGAAAAACACTTAAATAGAACCTGTCTGGCAATGTGAATAAGGCAAAAAAGTGCCATGTGCACTGCAGTTCACTTGGTTTATTTCAGGCTACTTACATAAACTCACAAGCGGTATTATTTTTTATGCTTCGGTCCAACAGTGGGACAATGAAGACACCTTTTGTAATGTGTGTAGGAAACAAACAAGCATAACCTCAAGCGGTAATTACGGGTTCCAAGCAGCATGAGGTAATCATCAGTTTTGAAGCAACGAGGACGGAAATTGTATAAGTTTTTCAAACAAAATTTCCAGTTTATGGCACATAACTGTGCGTAGTATACTTTGCCCTGCCAATTTCAGGTTGATTAGTCCTTGCCATGTCTTCGAAATAGCAGCTGTTACCTGACTGACAAATAGCAGCCAGATAATTAAAGATTTATTTTGCTCATTGGAAAGACTATTTGATCCTCATACAGAGATGCAATATGCAAAATTAAAACCACTGAGTCAAATGGTTGAAAACAAATATGCAATTTTACATTGTTTTTCTTACTACAGAGCCAAATTGGCCAATTGGAATCAAATTTGTTGTACCTCTCTATATCATCACCATTTGGCCAATCGAAATAATTTGCATTTAGACTGTCCTTTTACACATCCTTAATAATAGTATAAAGTTTCATGATGGATGATTGTTAAAGTGAGTACAAGGGCTAATGAAATTTAATTGGACGATGTCGGCCATCTTGTCTGAACTGTCATTTTCTTCTTATTGGTTTTCGTGGCAACCTTCACCATTATGAAACAGGAAAAATTTAAAGTTGCTCGCACAATTGGTTTAAGAGTTATGACCATTTGTTTGCTATAGTGCCACCTATGAACGGATTTAACAAAATTCCATGTGCAGGAGTTGCATTGGCTATATATGTGTGATCTTAAGTTTGCTAATGATTGGGCATTGCATTAAGGAGTTACAGCTCTCTATATCAATACAGGCCATGCCCTTATATTATATGTTGTACCTCTCTAGCACAGCCATGTGACCAATCAAAGTAACTTCAATAAAGATGGCTCTTTTCCAACATCTTAACATCTTAACATTTCCCCACCAAATTTCACATTGATCCCTTCAGTGGTTTGGCAAAAGACGGTTAAAGTTAACACAGATGCCGATGCCGACGTCGCGGCCTGATCGCATACTCTCCCTTTGGTCCGTTGGACAAGTTGAGCAAAAAAAAGCAGCACAGCATGCCGCAAACTAATGGCTCAGTCCCACTGGGGATTTATCATTTTGCGATGGTCGCCGATGGGGAAATTTGGAAAAGTTTGGCGATGCCTTGCAATTGTGCGTGACAAAATGGTCAAAAAAGTGGAGCAGTCCCATTATAATTTGCTCTTGGGATTGTTTGCTGAAGGAAGGGATGACAGTCATTGCGCGATAAATTGGCGACAGTCACCGATGATCAGCGTTGCTTCGGGGGACCATCACCAAGAATGTTCGCCGACTGTTGGCGACATATCGGCAAATGTTCTGCGATGTTTGCGAAGGTTCGCCGAATATTCGGCAATAGTTCGGCGAGGGTCGCCGACACTTTTTCAGTTTTGAAAGTGTGGAGGATGGTTCACCGATGCAGCGCATACATTCGCCGACCGTCGGCAAACATTCAGCGAACATTCTGCGACAACTTTTGAGACGAAAACGTCGCAAATGGTTCGCAACAAAATTCAAAGCAGGCTTTGAAATTTCTCGGGCTTTTGCGATCCACGCGTGATCCATTGCGATGGCTAGAATTTGCCTGTGACACTCGGCGAACGTCGCCGCACATTCTGCAAATGTTCGGCAAATGTGTTTGCGATGCATTGCGATTCTCACTTTTTCCATCGGGAATGCCTCGCAAACCATCGCAATCCCCAGTGGGACCTAGGCATAAAGAACTTCAAGAACAGATGAAAAACAAAGTCGCTGACTTCCATCAGTCTGGAAGGGGATAGACAGCCATTGCAAAAGCTCTGGGACTCCAGCAAACCATGGTTAGAGACATTATCTACAAATGGAGAAAACTCAGAAGAGTCAAGAGCCCTCCCAGGAGTGGCCACCCTTCCAAAGCTCCTCCAAGGGCACATCGATAACTCAGCCAGGAGGTCATAAAAAACCAGATGAACACTGAAACAACTGCAGGCCTCACTTGCCTGTTAAGTTAAGATCAGTGTTCATGATTCTATATTAAAAAAGAGACTGAGTAAAAATGGCATCCATGGGAGAGCAGCAAGGCAAAAAACACTGTTGATCAAAAAAGAACAAAAAGGCTCATCTCACATTTGCCAAAAAATACCTGATAACCTTCAAGACATTTGAGGTTATATTCTGTAGATTGATGAGTCAAAAGTAGAAATATTTGGAAGACATGAGTCTTGTTGCATCTGGTATGAAGCTAACACAATATTCAACAATAAGAACATCATACCAACAGTCAAACACAGTGGTGGTAGTGTGATGGTCTGGGGCTGCTTTGCTGCTTCAGGACTGGGGTGACTTGCCATAATTAATAGAACCATTAATTTTGCTCCAATCAGTAAATTCTGAGGGACAATGTCCAGCCATCAGTTCATGACCTAAAGCTCAAGTGCAGCTCAGTTATGCGGGACAATGATCTGAAGCACACAAGTAAGTCAACCTCTGAATAGCTCCAAAGAAACAAAATAAAGGTTTTGGGGCAACCAAGTCGAAGTCCTGACTTGAGTCCAATTCAGATGCAGTGGCATGACCTTCAACAAGTAGATCATGCTCCAATATGGCTGAATTATCACAATTTCTCAAAGAAGATAGAACCAAACTTAATCCACAGTTATGAAAAAAACTCAGTACCAGTTATTGCAAATGTTTTTTTTTAAATTTATTTGTACAGGGACAATGCATATTAATGAACATTTAATGTGAAATATAAATACGCCAGATTGTTGCCAGAGGCTAATTCACATCTTTTGTCCCTGTGGCAGGTTGTTGTTAAAATGTAGACCCTGGGGAAAGGAGGAAAGTAACACACATAACACAAGAATGGGAAGAAAGTTGTGCAGTTGTGGCCACCAACGATGTCACAACCAGCCATCAGGTCATCAGGGGGCGTTTATTTTTTCACATGGGTGATGTAAGTCTTGAGTAACTCTTTACCTTCAACAAATGTAATAGAAAGCTGCAATTTCTGTTCACTCACAACGTCCTATTAAAATTATTTGGATGATCCAAAACACTTAAAAATGACAAATAAGCACAAATTGAAAAAACCGGAGGAGTACGAATACTTTTTCACATCAATCTATCTTCAGATACAATTTGTTTTTCCCTGCATCTCCGATGGATAAATGCTAGAGCGATTCCATTTCTACATTCACAAATGTATAGGACTGCGGCAAAATAAGACCCGCCAGCCCTTTATTAAACAGGTAATCCAATTACGGCATTACCCAATACACTGGCAGTTTGAACTCTATTTGAACCACAGCTAGTGATAAGTAACATAGCACTCAGCAATATGCAATAAGCAGCCTATACTGCTACCAACATGGCACGGCAAACAAAATAATTCTGCTTGTATGGCATTATGCAATGAAATGATTTGGTTTAGACACCATTTCACAATGTAATGATTCTGTTTATACGCTATTATGCGATTAAATTACACTGTTTGCACTGAAGTGCAATGAAGTGTCTCCGTTTGGGTCAATATGTAATTAACTGATCTAAGCAATTTCATCTGAGATAATTTTCTTTTCAGAATATGAAAAAAGCTACTATCTGCATGCTTTAATAGGGGGACGATTTTAGGAATGAAAGGGATGTCTTGGTGAGCTTGGCAATTCATATCATTGTCAAAACCTCACAATGGCTAGGTGGTAGTTTCCAAAAGGCAGATACCCTCAAATTATCCACCTGACAAAGACAAAAATATTTCAGATCAGAATCGACAAGCTCTTCCTCTCACTGTACTTGCTTTCAAACACTCCTTTGGTATTGAATAACACTGGTGTCTTACAACCCTCAGTCTCCGCATTCGAATTGTCAGTTTTGCTTTGGAAAGTCCCTAAAACTCCTTAGAAATGACTCGGAGGTATTTACGCGGCAGCCATGATAAGTGCTCTTTGAATTCTCTAAATGCTAAGGAAAAGTGCTTCAATGCTTCATTACTTTCCTCGTTTAGCATAGGGTGCACCGCATCATTTGCGGCAGCAATATTTATTGCGACGCACCATCCATCTGGCCGTTCACAAAAACAAATAAACATGATGGTCAAGGAACGCATGATGATGTCACCTTGTAGAAGTGCAGTCAGATCTCTGTACGCAGCAGCTGTTTTTTCTTAAGGTCGAAAAGAATTCTTATTTACATCTCTCCTTAACATCATGCTATTCACCATTGAGGTTAAGGAAAAGTGGTACGGAATTAGCGGCCAGGACATAATTTTTTGACTATTCGACTGCAGCCAGTGACTTCCTGTTCGCAGTTACATTCACTTCCTGTCCGCATTCACTCACTTCCTGCCCCCATGATTTATTTCCTGCCGTCACTGATAGTCACTTTCTGCCTCTTTGGGAATCAATACCTGCCTCAGTATGCAGTTCCTTCCATTCTCAGTCACACTCCTTGCCCTCCCAATCACATTCACTTCGTTGTCCTCAGTCACGGTCACATTTTACCATTGAGGCCATTCTGTTCATATGCAGTCGTGAGTTACTGCAGCATGAAATCAGAAGAAGGGTGCCTGACTTGCTTTTCCCATCAATCCAACATCAAGACAGAGCTCCGATCAAAATCAGCCTAAGCAGGTTTTGAGTGCCAACACTGCCACAAAATATTCAGACTCAGGATTTCAGAAACGGCAAAAGCTGCCAGGAAGTGTCTGAGGTTGACATCACAGCGCATTACCAGCTACTGCCACATCCTTTACAGAGAGCATAGAGGACCTTATCCAACACATCAAAATATTTTGAAGGCCAGTGTCTGCAGAAGAACAATAATGAGACCATTACTGGACAGGATACTTTACAAATAGATATAAAAATACAAAATGTTCCCACAACTAGGTTTAAAGCTAGACATGAAACATTCTCATAAAGGAAAACTGGAGCTAAATAAAACTGCCAATGTGATTATGTACTTTTGGATGGGAGGACGGATGATGAGGAAAAAGGAAGATTCGCACTTACTCATAAAAGGTTGTCCATCCATCCTCATTGGTCTTGGTTGCTAGCAGGCCCGAACTTCCGTGGTAGGTCATCATGGCGAGCTCTTGCCCCTGCGCAGCCACGATTTTCAGGGCGTTGTTGGTTCCGATGGTCAGCCAGAACGTTTGCCCGTCTGGAACAAGCAGCATCAGCGGTACACCGGTGGTGTCTCTCCGGATGCTGACCACGTTTCGGTCCTTGTCGGTGATGGAAGCAAGGTCCCCTTCCCCGGAGTAGGTGAGGTTGTACAGGTAGTCGCCCGTAGTCAGGCTCTGGGTGTAAATGTGGCTGCCATTGGAGTCGAATAGGTAGAGCTCATCGTCGATCGGTGAGGAGACCTCATAGAGGTTGAGCGGGCTGAGGTAGGGCCTGTTCCGGCGTACGTAGCGGATACGGATGTTGCCCAGGTCGGCGATGAAGAGCTCGCCATCGGGTGACACGGCCAGCGAGGACGGTGCATAGAGCTTGGCGTCCTTGGCGTAGCCTTCGTCCCCAGAATAGCAGTCGCAGTTGGCATCGGTCTTGCAGTCACAACCGCTGGGGGCGCCCGCCACCAGGGAGATCTCGCCTGAGGTGGACACCTGCCTCACACGGTTAACCTTCTTCTCGTCTGACTCGGCGATGTAAAGAACACCCGTGTGCGAGACTGCCAGCGCCGTAGCCGACTCCAGGGTGGCATGCACGGCCACCTTGCCCAGCAGGAAGTGGTCGATACCTGGCACCTGGCAATGCATAGGCCGCCCCGCCACAATTCGCACCTGGTGGTTCTCGGAGATCTGGAGCACCACGTTGTTGTCCAGCACGTACAGGGAGTTATCCAGGGGGCTTACCGCGAGGTCAGTGGGCCACTCCAGTCGAACCTGAGAAGGGCACAGATGGACCACATTTATATTAGTTCTACCTTCATTTCACCTGGTAGGGCAACAGCGAACCATTATTTGCAGCGACTAACAAAGGCCCTCCGATATAAGTGATGAGTAGATGATTAGAAACAGAAAGCCAGCTTAGTGAGAATTTGAACTGGACGTGAGGTTAATACCCCCCCATTCTTTCAAAATAAAATTGCTACAGGATATTAGTGAACACCGCGATCTAGCATCAAGGTTAAACATCTCATCAAAAGGATGGTACCTCCAATAAGGCAGTAGGGCATCAAAGACTGCCCCAAACTGTCCCACCCTTAATTTTGGTAACAACTTAGTTGTACCAGCAATTGTTCCAACATGCAAGCAAGTGAAGTTTGATATTTGAAGGGTACAGAGAGACATGACTCACGGCGCTGACATAAACTTGCTGTCAAAGTTTGTCTCATTTTATCTCAATTAGGAAAGCTCAATTTGTGCGCTAGTGATTGTCTCTATCAATTTGAAAGGGAGTAGACAAGTATTTGTTTGCCTTTGAAAGAGGTAACGCGGTTGCTAATTTCCACCCTGGCAGCTATGCATGAAATGGAAATATCTGCCAAAGAAAGGACAATTCATGTGAGCCTGGGCAGATTGACTGCAGGAATTCAACTCACCAACAGGGAGCTCTGGAGCACAATGATATGGATGATCATGCCATAGCCAAGTGGTAACCAACCCTGTCTCTGGCAATCTACTGTCCTGTAGTCTTGTCTCCAACCCAGGCAAAGCACAACTGATTCAACAGGTTAAGATGTTGTTAAACCTCTGGAGTGTAGTATGTCTAATAAGAGTTGAAGCGAAAACCTTCAGAATAGTAGATCTCAAGGAACAGCGCTGGTTACCACTGCCACAGCAAATTGTGTTGATTTGGGCCCACAGTTCAGCTATAGAGATAATAATGATAATAATAATAATAATAATACTAATAATAATAATAATAATAAAGTTTTATTTATATAGCGCCTTTCTCAGACCCAAGATCGTTTTACAATGAAAAAAACAGCAAGTTCAACCCCAATTCCGAAATAGTTGGGACAAAGTGTACATTGTGAATAAAATCAAAATGCAAAGACTTTCAAATCACACCAGCCGGTATTTTATTCACAATAGAACAGAGATAACATAGCAAATGTTGAAACGAGAAATTTTACAATTTTATCCACAAAATGAGCTCATTTCAAATTTGATGGCTGCTACAGGTCACAAAAAAGTTGAGACAGGGGCCTGTTTACCATGTTGTAGCATCCCCTCTTCTTTTTAACACAGAGTGGAGGCGTCTGGGCATTGAGGAGATAAATTTCTTGAGTTTAGCCATTGGAATTTGATCCCACTCTCGTTTAATACAGGCTTCCAGCTGCTGGAGAGTTTTGGGTCTCCTTTGACAGACTTTTCGTTTAATTATGCGCCAAATGTTCTCAATCGGTGAAAGATCAGGACTGCAGGCAGGCCAGTTCAGCACACGGACTCTTCTACTACGAAGCCATGCTGTTGTAATAGCTGCAGTACGTGGTTTTGCATTGTCCTGCTGAAATACACAAGGCCTTCCCTGGAATAGATGTCGTCTGGAGGGGAGCATATGTTGCTCTAAAACCTTTATATACCTTTCAGCATTCATGGTGCTTTTTAAAACATGCAAGTGTCCCACACCGTATGCACTAATGCATCCCCATACCATCAGAGATGCTGGCTTTTGAACTGAATACTGATAACAGGAGGGGTGGTCTTTCTCCTCTTTAGCCCGGAGGACACGATGCCCATGATTTCCAACAAGAATGTCAAATTTGGACTTGTCTGACCACAGGACACTTTGCCACTTTGCTACAGTCCATTTTAAATGAGCCTTGGCCCACAGAACACGGCGGCGCTTCTGGATCATGCTCAACAATGGCTTCCATTTTGCATGATAGAGTTTTAGGTGGCATCTGTGGATGGCATGGCAGACTGTGTTTACAGACAGTGGTTTCTTGAAGTATTTCTGGGCCCATTTAGTAATGTCAATGACAGAATCATGTTGGAGTGATTCAGTGGCGTCTGAGGGCCCGAAGATCACGGGCATCCAGTAAAGGTCTTCGGCCTTGTCCCTTAGGCACAGAGATTTTTCCAGTTTCTCTGAATCTTTTGATGATGTTATGCACTGTTGATGATGAGACTTTCGAAGCCTTTGCAATTTGACGTTGAGGAACATTGTTTTTAAAGTATTCCACAATTTTTTTTTTTACGCAAGCCTTCACAGGTTGGAGAGCCTTTGGCCATCTTTACTTCTGAGAGACTCAGCCTCTCTAAGACATCCCTTTTATAGCCAATCATGTTACACACCTGATGCCAGTAAACTTAATTACTAGCTAAATATTCTTTCAGCTGATTCTCTTAAAAATTAATTGCTTTTTCAGCCCTTTTTGCCTGTGTCCCAAATTTTTTTGGGACCTATTGCAGCCAGAAAATTTGAAATAAGCTCATTTTGTGGATAAAAATGTGAACTGTCTCAGTTTCAACATTTGAAATGTTATCTATGTTCCATTGTAAATAACATATTGGCTCGTGATCTGAAAGCCATTGCATTTTGATTTTATTCACAATTTACACTTTGTCCCAACTATTTCGGAATTGGGGTTGTAAAATACGTTGTACATAGAACAAATAAAAAGTATACAATACATGTGAACATTTAAGTAAAAACACGATGAGTATATTAGACAGGTGTAAAATCAATGGCTTGGCAGCATCCTGTAGTACTACCCCAATCTGAAGGTGATAAGATTATTTTTGGAGTGAGTGATAGTGTTGGGTGAAAAGATAAGTCTTGAGTTGAGTCTTCAACAATGTTAGACTGGTTGATTCACGGAGGTGCTAGGGTAAGGTGTTCCATAGTTTAGGACCAATAACACAAAAGGATCTACCTCCAAAAGTGGACCGCTGTGTACGAGGAATGAAGAGCAGACTAGTATCAGAGGACCGAAGTGAACGAACAGGTGTGTAAGGATGGAGAAGATCAGCGAGATAGGACCGGACAAGCCCATTTGGAGCTTTGTATGTAATGATGAGGAGTTTAAACTGAATCTGGGCAGGTATGGGGAGCCAGCATAGGTAAAGAACAAGAGTGATGTGAGAAGATTTTCTAGTATGAGTGAGTAACCTGGCTGCTGAGTTCCGGACGTATTGAAGTTTATTGAGGGATTTCATAGGGAGACCAGCAAGTAATGAATTACAATAATCCAGGCCAGAAGTAACAATGCGTGAATAAGTGTTTTGGCATCATCAAAAGTGAGGGAAGAGCGAAGGCGGGGAATATTGCGGAAGTAGGAAAAAAGCTTTTTTAATATCGGAGTTGATATGTGGCTGAAAGGAGAGTGTGGGGGAGAGAATTACTCAAAGGTTGCGAACTGCATTGGACAAGATGACAGTGATGCAATCTACAGCTAGAAGGAGATCCCAAGCCTTTGAAAGAGCAGTCTTGGACTCTACCAACAGGATCTCAGTCTTGTCACAGTGCAATTTAAGAAAATTTGAAGCCATTCTGTGCTTAATTTCCTGCAAGCTATCAATACGGGAGGAAAGTGGGAGAGGAACAGTGGGTTTAGTACAAAGATTAATTTGAGTGTTCGTCAACTTGGTATATCAGCATTTTTGTGAATATTTGAGATATTCTGTCATAATGAATTTTAACTTAAGGTCTATTTTAGGTTATGACCCTGCTTAGATATGCACTCAGTTTATGTCAAAGGTCAATATTAGAAGGGTCTATTTTCAAATTTGCCGCTTCACCAAGTTTGAAGTAGGTCTATCTGCAATTAACCAACAATATTAGAGGGATTGCATCACATGACCTCAGGCCTCAGAGACTGCCAAGAAGAAATTTACTGAAGCAGAGTTGAGAGAAATTGCTGCACTTCCTCATTTAGGTGAGTGCTTCGAGAAGTCAGATTGAACAGTGTGTTATTTGCTGAAACTTAAATGATTTGCTGAAAAATTATGTTTTGTCAAGTTAATCATGTAAATTGAGTTCAAGGTTACGTTTTCTATGCAGATCAAAGTCAAGAATAATGATCCAAAGGCTTCGATCAATCAGAGAAATTGGCAGAGTCAAAAAATTACATTGTTTATATACTTTAAGTTGTTCACAGTTATAATGTTCATATTTCCTTGATGTGAGATCATTCATACGTGAATGTTTCTCTCTCATTACTAGGTCATGTTGAAAAAAGCCTAAAAAGTCTTAATCTTGTATTCCTTTTTTACTGTGTCAGTGTTTAAAAGTTGTTTCATAAGTATTACTAGTTAATAAACATTGGAGTTTCTTCAAAATGCTGTTTTAAGAGACTGTTAATTCATTTACATATTTTTTAAAACCAGTAATCTGCAGATAGACCAAAGTAACACTGGAATTTTATGAATTCTTAAGTTACAATGGTCTATCTGCAAAATTGGGTATCCAGTATTCAATGTTGCCCCATGAATAGGGGTATGTAAATTAGCCTTAAATTAGTTACTCTCGTTGTATTCTAATTGTTTAGGGCAAAAAATCTTTTAATTCGGAAAAATCCGATGGGGATATTTTTAATACCAAATCTTTAATCGCAATTTCCTCAAAAACACAAAAATGGCAGATAGACCTAGTTAATCCTGGCCTGACCTGTTGTCAGCATAGAGGTGAAATTGTAGACCAAATTGATGGATAATAGAGCCAAGAGGGAGCATGTAGATTATGAAAAAAGGGGACCTAGGACAGAGCCCTGTGGGACACCTTGGGAAACTGCAGCAGTGAGTGATTTGTACTTGCCAAAAGAGATGAAATTCTGTCTGGCACTGAGGTAAGATCTGAACCAGGTTAAAAAGCAAGGTCACAGATACCCAAATGTGACTGGAGGTGAAAAAGCAGGATATTATGATTCACCACATCAAAAGCAGCACTGAAATCAAAAAGAAGCAGTATAAAAATGAATCTGGAATCAGCTGAAAGGAGGTCACTGACAACTCCAAGGAGGGCAGTTTCTGTGCTGTGATTGGACTGAAAACCAGACTGGAAAGTCTCAAACAGGTCATTTGTAAGCCTGTGAACATGCAAGTGGGTGGCCACTACCTTCTCTAAAACTTTGGACAGAAAGGGAAGGTGTGAGACAGGCCTGTATTTACTGAGGTCTGTGGGATCAAGAGAGGCTTTTATAAGAAATGGGGTGACCATGGCATTCTTTAGTGACAGAAGAACTTGTCCAGAAGTTAGAGAGCTGTTTACAGTGTCGGAAATAGAAGCACAAAATGCAGGGACACATGCTTTCAGAAGTGATGTTGAAGCGAGATTCAGTTGACAAGAGGAGGAATTTAACTTCATGATGAAATCATTGGATAAACAGAGAGCCAGGAGTGGGATGGGACTGGAGCTGTTTATGGATACTTTCAAATTTGTTTTGAAATTACTGAAGAAAATCATTTCACTGAGTGGTGGAGCCAGTCACTGTAGAAGATAGAGGCTTAAAGAGCTTATTCATGGTCTTGAAAAGAGTACTGGGTTTTTTTTTACCACCTTCATTGATGATATTTGATAGATAAGTTGACCTGGCAGCATAAAGAACATCTCTGTATACTTTCATATGATAAGTGTAGGACTGGAGATGTACAGTGAGCCCAGTCTTCTTGAACCATTGCTCTAGGCGCCGTCCTGCAGTTTTATGGACCTAAGGTTTGGAGTGTACCATGGAGAAGTGTGGGTGGATGTAACAAGCATGCTTTTTTGGGGGCCATTTTATCGAGGGTCTTGGAAATGATAAGATTATAGTTGTGAATTTACTCTTCACAAGAAAGTGAAGAGTCTGAGAGAGGTGCCGTGGCTAGGGCATTGAAGAAAGAGAGATTTATTGATTTATTGAATTTTTCGGTAGGTTACAGTGGATTTACTGGAACATCTATGCAGGGGAATATCGAGACTGAATTTTATGAGCTTGTGATCTGATATTCCTAGAATGGATCCAGATGTGCAAGTGATGTTTCAGCTGGTAGAGCAAACAATATCTAGTGTCTGTCCACATGTGAGAGTGGGAAAGTCTACATGTTGCGAGAAATCAAAACAGTCTGAGATAAACAAAAATTCAGATGTCACAGAGCAACTTGGAGTGTCAACATGGATGTTTAAATCTCCCGGAGGGGGAATTCTTGAGCAGATGGAGCATGCCAAGGTGAGAAATTCATTAAATTCAGACACAAAATTTTTGTGCAAAGACTAACGCGGTCGGTAAATCAAATTGGGCCTGTAAATGAGATCCCATCTCTGGCTCTTGAATCCAAATACAGCCCTGGTCCTCATCCCCCCCGCCTCCTGTGCAATTAAGTGGACAATTATTGCAACTGATTGGCCAGACTGTCATCACACTTCACTCCAGGGTAAAGCAAGGGTGGAAAACCAGCAATTCTTGGCCATCAAGGATCCTGATTAGGGGAACAGGAGTCTATGAACTCAACCAATCTCTAAAACAAGGCCTTAACAGGACAGACCACTCTACAGTCTGAGGCCAGCAGGTTTATTACTTCACCGACATGTTTTCGCAGTACAAGAGAGTACAGCCAGAGGACGAGAACCCAAGAGGGACTTCATTACCGCTGAAAAGCGCTGCAATGTTCATTAAAGGCCTGTCTAAAGAAAAGCCTGAGTAAGCAATTCCTGATCCTGGAGCGAAACGGTCACTTATCGACGAACTGACCATCTGATTTAAACAAAAAAAAGGGAAAAAAGAAACAAAGGCTGTCCCTGCTTAGCCTGTTCATTGTTAAAAAGAGACGTGCAGTGAGAGAGGCGCGGCGATAATGATAGCGAGGTGGGATGGTGAGGCGAAGGAGCAAACACGTCAAATAATCAGCATTATCCCGCCTGAGCACAACGCCATTGATCACGGCCACAGTGCTCAGCTAAACGCTTGTGCATCCGTCAGCAGATGTGGACAATGCGGACATCTTTTCTATACAGCGGGTTACCCTTTTCTTAATGGGGAAAAAAGAGACCGCGGGAGACAGAGTCCTTGAATAGAAAATGGAGCGCATTTTATCAGAGCAAATTGCTACTTTACCTCCAGCCGCCAAAAATTATGACTTATTGTTGAGCAAATAACGCAACCGTCGTTTAACAAGCAGCGACTATCGGCCAAGAAGAAAAAAAAAAACAGATCACGTCGCAGAACTCCTCGCGCCTAGCGTTTCTGAGGAGCTGATTTCGATAGCGCTCGCAGAGTGGAGACAAGAGACTGTGATTAAAATCTCAAGCTCATTTACTGGAATAAAACATCGCCAAAAAAAAAAAAAAAAAAAAAGCCAGACTGATGACTCAAGATGGCGCATGAAAGTACGATCCACATTGATTTGGATATTTTTATGCCACAAATATAAATTTCTCCTTACATTTGGGACAAGTGCAAGAGGGATAATGTTACTCTGCAATTATTCCAGTTTATCAAGTCTACCTGATGCCTTGCTGATGTTCAGTCACCCTTAGCAACCCTACTAAAATTGGAAATAATAGTATTACGTTACAAATGTAAATGCCTAAAATTGATTTTAAAAAATAATTACCGTGTAGAATTTTCTAATTATAGGATTCGAATAAGACTGCGCTAAAACAAAGATCCATATTCAATTTCCTTTCCCAGCTAAAGGAGATCAACTCTCATGCAGGCGACAGGTAGAGATATTGCGAGGAGATCTCTCATGCACAAAACATAGCCAAACATTCACAGAAAAAAATATCTAGATCTGCTCAGGATGCTGGCTGCCTGGAATCATGCAGGGAATCCTGAGACGACTGCGTGACCTTTACAGAGAATACTGGCTCAAATACCCACCAGAGTTCCCAACAGCCAGCGATAGTGACGGTTAAACAGTGCATCAGCAATAAACACATTTTAAAGTCCTTCAGATAGCGGACTTCAAAATCCCCCTCAGGAAAATGTTACTGACTAATACCTTAAAGAAAAAAAATAGGGTTATAAACAGTGCCAATTTACAAACAGAAGTAGCCTAGCCCTTTACTCGAGACAAATTACCCCTAAATAGTCTCTTAAAAGCTGCCAGAACACAGACCAATATAAACACAAGGAGCTCGGAATTAAAGTGCAGATTATAGACAACAATGGATAGATTTAATATGTTGGGAAACAGCTGATTCACCGACGAAAAAGGCTTATAATACCACATTGATTTCGAGAAACTGATGTTGTGACCTCTCTTCTCTGGTCCTTCATTAAATTGAGAGATAATTACCGAATATCATTTTTTCTCGTGTAATCACACTTGAACTTGCGCCCTGCTTTGCCCTTGCCTCGCACCAATTAATGTGTCATCAATCATTCTGGAAAAGGGAGCCGCAGAAAGAAAAAAAAATATAAATCAATAAAAGCATCTGTCACGGAGACTAATCAAATGTCTCTTTGCGAGACGCAGGCTACGCTCATTTTTCATGCGGCTTATAGCGAGCGAGGAACATGTATCGAGGCTATGATGATCAAAGCGACAGTGAGATGTGTTGACATTCAGATCTTTATTTATGGTATTTACTTTAATCTTCGCCTTGAGCTTCTCCCCAGCCACAATGGCTGCTACATCTTATCTCTCTTCGCATTCGAGGATTTACCGCATGTCTCGAGATTGTCCCGCCGTATTACTCCCCGCCTATGTAACCGAAGGCAACCTCGGGCCGTTGCTGTGGTGATGCCATGCGCGTTGCAACCTTGCCAGGTAGGCCGTTGATAGACAGTGCGCGAGTCTGGCCTTTTCGACAAGGCGACGGTGGGAAAGAAAAAAAAACAAAGGAGAATGCATTCACTTTGGGAATGAGGGGGGAATTTTCAATTTCTTAAAACCCATTCCTTGTCAGCGTAGACGGTTAAATATTTTATGACCCGCAGTATACTGCGACTCAGGGGAGCTGGTTGAGAAAGGGGGTGTTGCGCTGCCTCGAAAAAGGGGATATTTCCCTAGATGCCATCCACCCCACGCTCCTGCCCTTGCTACCCCATCTGCTATTCTGCGAACCCTCCTCCCCCACCCCAACGCAGGCAAGAGAGCCACGAGGGGGAAAAAAGAATTTCCATTCCCAAATAAAAGACAGGGCATAAAAAATGTGCGTTTTTTATTGTTTTGGCACGTTTGACTTTATTAGTTTGACACTTACCCTGGGAAATTATCTCGCGTTTCGTTTAAAGCCCCGCCGTAATTTGCAACAGTTGTCACCGACGATGCACCGCAGTATTGATGGTACTTGCGAGGGCCTTGTGAATTTGACGGGCTTAAAAATTCTTCGACGGCACCTCGTTTCAAGGACTGCTCTTTCCCAGTTGACTCAGCATCTTGCGAGGAAATGAAGGAAAGCCCATCACTACTTAAAAAGGCTTGGATGGAGGTTTGGGCAGAGGTTCGCCCATTCATTCCCTCCCAAATTTTCAAGGGTTAGACTGCATCAGGGACACCTATAAAGATCAATGCATAGAGGGGCCCAGCTATTAATAATTTAAAGTGATAACATACATTATTTGGGGAGGGCTAAAGTGCATTTAAGGAGGGTTTAACCCATCCTTAGAATTGTCTTAGCGACACTCCTGGACTGCATGTACAACCTTTCTCTGTCGGCACAACACATAAACCAAAAACTCAGTGTTCAAAAACAGCGGAGATGCAGGCTGTATGATGGCACTTCAAAACAAGCTAACAGGCTAACAGAAGCAAACTCCCCCCCCGAATCACAGCTCATGCACCGCTGATGAACATTAAAAAACAAGCATTTTCAAAAAGCCCAGCGCAGCGATGTAACGAAGAAAGGGAGGGCTAATAAGATGAGCGCGGGCAAGAAGGGCTGATGAGCAGATAAAAGGAAAGAGGAGTGCTCTCTAATATGTTTATTAAAAAAGAGGAGTGCAGGAATATGTAAAGGCAGGGTTGAGTTTGAAGAGGGAGCGGCTGTGTACAGAGGCTGAGTGAGTAATGGAAGCCTGCTTTTTCCCCCTGATGCTTCCACCGCCGCTCAGGCTGTTAGCGAGATTTGTAAGTACCGGAGGGCTGTTGGGTTTCGACTGAGATCCCAGGACCGGTTCCAAAAACTCCAGGCCCCAGGAGTAGGAGAGGGAGGGAGGGGGGGTGGTTGTGCAGGTGCCTCCTGAGGGAGACAGACAGCCTGGGGAGAGAAGATGCGGTTTGGGGTGGAAGGGGGGTGTTGGGTGGGCTGGCCAGCTGCAGGTTGCACACCGAACCCACCCAACCTCTCCCAACCCTCTTCCGTTCAGCCGTATCTTTCCTCCAAAAATAAAAACTATATTGGCAGCTGGGGCCTCCGCTGGACCCATTTGCCACGAGCCACAAATAACCTTGTCCAGCTCTGAGCCTGAACACGGATGAGAGGAGGGAGGGAGGGAGGGAGGCAGAGAGAGAGAGAGGGAGAGATGGAGGGAGGAATTAGAAAGCAGCCTCTAGAGGAGACAACGTGCACAGACTGCACAGGCCCTAACGCAACGATCCACCTACAGCACCAGCAACACGCCGACTCGCCCCTCCTCGCCCGGGGCACCCATTAAAAACCACTGCTTCAGGGACAACTGACTGCACTGATCTACATTTCTATTGCTGATATGCGTCTGTATGGACAACTCACTCTGTCAGGGGGTCAGTCATTGCAAGGCCATAAAATGAAGATGAAAACAGAAAATATTTCAATCGCAAATAAATCTTGAAGGCTTCAATTCTCAAAATTGTATTTATAGCAATGCACCAATAACACACCTGTGTCAATGGATACAATTTTTTAGGAACCAAAATTTGTCCTTTTTTTAAACTGAAGCAACTTTCTCGCTCAGGAAGATAAAATACCTCAACACTTTATTTTCTAATGCATTAGAATATTATTCAAATAGTTAAATTGCTATGCACAACCAGCGATGCCAACAGAAAACAAAGCATAATCGCCTTACCCCAGAAAGGAAATCCACCGTGGAATATCCATAATAATAGCACTAAATATGACCTCATAACATTAAACACGGCTGGTGGAAATGGGGCTTAATTGCAGACGAATTAGTTAATGAGCAGAGTGGGATTAAACTGTCCAGACCAGAATTCCGCCTCACTGTTGCCACGACTACAGAGCATTTGCTGACAAACAAACAAAGAAAAAACATTCACAAATAATAAAGCAACCGTTTTCTCTATTTTGCATGTTGTATGATTCTAGTTTTTGTCCTAATCCACCCGTGTATCAAACACACTGATAAATTAATTGCGCTCGTCACCTAGATAGTCTGGTTACACTTAGAGTAAGTGCAATACCGTCAATATTTTGAGTTGGTGACTCATTGTGGCAACCGGGCACAGCTGTTACCTACAGAATAGTGACCAGGAATGAGTGATAAGAAAAGAAGTTAATCCAAAAGAACAAAGTTTGACCAGAGTGTGTTTTCACTCTTAAAAACAAATGCCCTGCCCCCCCCCCCCCCAAACCCCAATACCAAAAGCACCAGCTTAATAGCCAATCAGTGCACATAAAAGATTTGGTGAAGAAATTTTGAGTGGTTTCTGAGTTATGGTCCAGAAACACTTTGGGAACGCCGACTCCGATGGGAACTAAGCCAAAGAAAAACAATATGCCTGGGAAAACACATAATAATTATGATGATAGCAGTACTCATGGGATGAACGTGGGTGTTAGGATATACAGTCCAATAAACATGTCTGACCAACATCAAAGTCCCTACAAAGCAGGAAATCTAAAAAAAAAGAAAGAGAAAATATTTGTGTCAGTTTTGGGGTCAAATTGACTTCAGAGAACCCAGAGTATGAGTCCTGTATTTCTCACAACTGTTCTTGGAACTAAACCTCCCTTTCCACCACAAAAACCACATTTGAGACCTTTTTTCCTCACCCTTACAATGTCCGCTGGTTGTTAGCACTAGCGACTGCAAATGTGTTGCTGTCCGTCTCTCTGACCGGAGCGCTGTTATCGGTCTGAGGGAAATGGTGTTCCACTTCAGTGGAGAGCGCCCACACACTGCGAGGAGAGCACGGCGGGCCAGGGAAAACCGGACACCGCGAGCGCTAGCGTCGCCAGTTCTACAGCAGCGGTCCGCTGTAGGTCTCGGCGGCCGAGGCTCTACGCTACGTCTCCATCCGCACCGATTCCCACCGAGGAACAGACACAGCCCAACAGCCATAAAAAGCAAGCCATTTCTCCCAAAGAATGTGCCGGCAAAAAAACGAGGCACACAGGCAGCCATGGTAACCCAATACTTGTCAGAGAAAATCTGCCATATGGCAAACTGCATACTGAACGTTCCACATTATTGCAGGGTACAGCTACATGCTGTGCTTTCAGAATAAAAAAAATAATGATCACCACTTGGTGAGTTTATATACCACTCCACAGGGTGGTGATCCTCAAATCTGGACCTTGAATCCAATCCAGCCCTGGTTTACTTTAACTTTTTGTTCTTTCTTACAAGCAGCATTTTCCTTTACAGATGTTAGCGTCAGACAGTTCTAATAACATCCCGCTTTCTGCGGGTGACAGATAGCCTCCGGCCTCTGGGGGGCAACAGTGAGCCATACATACACCCTCAGCATGCTGTTATTGGAGGCCAGTTGCAGGACAAGGGCTTTGTAAAGTGCTCGTGTGAGATGTACGAGAAATGCAAAGTGAAAGTGCAGATCTCAAGCCTGCACTTATACAGGGGTGAATCACAATTTTCAGAGCAGAACTGGAGGAAACCTCTACACGTCATCCCATGACTCTAGCTTACAAAGCCTCACTCATACTCGTGTCACTCCAACATTATTGCTGGAATCGCATAAAATTTATGATAAAACTGAATTTTTGGGTGATAGTCTTCAGCGAAGTGCGGTTTGATACGGATTTACACGCACGTGCATCAGGGTGCACTAGGGGCGCTTGTGAGCACCACTGGAGAGCAACATTCGAGAAATGGGACACTCTGCAGTCTTGCGCACCTATGCGGGCATGCGCACATTAGGTGCACATAGACCCAAGTACAAATACTTGGACAAGGCAAAGGACCAAGCGGGATGACCCAGATTAGCATTTGGACCTCATACTGATAGCCATTTTTCCTGATTACTGATTCCAGACACATATAAACACAAACACAAACATCCTAACACAGACACGAAGAGGCAAACACTTCAAAAATTCTGACACTTGAAAGGAATAACACTTGCTGATAAATTCAAGAACTGGGGCCAGAATAGAAGAATCCTGATTGAAAATTTTATAATCGAAGATGTACGTCTACAGAACAGGAAATATTGATATTGCAGGAGCAGGGAGGGGAGGAGACGGGCATTACCTGGGAGATGTCCATCACAGAGTCACAGCTGAGAGGGCGGGCCGAAGTCAGGTCATTGGACCCCAGGAGCGTGGAGATGATCCCGTTTTGGTCAATGCGACGGATCATTGGCCCGTCCACGAAATAGATCAGCCCGAACTTGTCCACGGTGATGCCTGGGGTACAGAAATGAGCAGTCAGTTATAACACCCCCTGCTCAGCTTCTGCCACCCCAAAGGCTCACGGGAAAGACGAACAGTTTTGACACAAGCCTGATGTATGAACAAATATTAATCAAATGAAGGCACACTGAGTACACAACACGAATCCCAAAGCGCCATTAATCAAAGCGAACCCTCCGTTGCAAAGCTACCGGTAACCGCTCCAGATTTAGCACGCTATTGATTCAGTGCATATTTTCAATTAGCGCAAACGCCAAGACAAGAACGCTCGGTACAGAGGGTACTGCCATAGCGCAGCGGAAGGGTTTTCGAAAAAATACATTTACATCCCAGAATGCACCTGGAGCTGATTAAGCCCTCTGTAAAAGCACCAGCGGGTGCCGCAGGGCCTCAGTATTATCCGTTCTCCTTTTCTCTCGCCCTGAAAAACATGAATCACTTCGCCTCTCTGGGGACGCCTGGGATACGATGACCGTGATGAAAGCGTTATATTCCAGCGGCATCAAAATGCCAACCCCCCCTCGAACAAACGCTTGTGGAAAAGACATTCCATTTCACTAATCAGGAGAGTTTTGGCAGGCAGGGAGAAGCTTCGCTCGTCTTGGGAGTTTGGGCACCTGGCAAGCACGACAATTGGCCCTCTCGCTCGCCAGAGAGAAGAAAATATCATTAAGAGTCAGAAAATTGAAGAGCATTGATCTGACCTCTGAGGCGCGTCTTTTCACTGAGCTCTCAGCAGGACGTATGTCAAAAATCATTCTTCAAATCCCAACAAAGAAGCAAGCAGACAGAGCAGTTAGCCATCGTTGGAGATTTCACTCTTTTCTTAACCCGAGCAGGTACGATATTGCTTCTGGGTTGAGCCTGCCAGTCAACACGTGCTGCTTTCATTGAACGGATGGAGCGAAAACAGGATTCATTCTTTATGGGTCTTGGAAGACGGCGCCATTGATGACAAAAAAACCTTTTTTCCTGTTTGCCAGACCCTCATTTTAGTCAGACGCTGATTATTTTCAGAGCACCACACACTGCACTCCAAACAGTGGAAATCTCACCCAGGCACTCAAACTGTGAATCACAAGGGCAAAAGACTCAGATTTACTGACTTTATCTAGCACATCATTCAGAAAAAATCTGAATTTATTCTTGCCCAGGAAAAATTGGGGACTGCACATCACCGTTTTCGAATTATATTTTTGTCGAAAAGGTGTTTGGTGATTTTACAGCATTTGGTATGCACCTTGTGGTCATCTTTTTCAAGTCAATGTCAGGTATCCGCATTGAGGGCATTATTTTACATCACTGTATTTGGTACACTGCTCAAGGTTATGATTTTCTTACCATTGTGTTTGGTACGGGGCAGGAGGGCATGTTAATTGTGTATGGTATCTACACGCGCAAGTGTTATTTTCACATCGCTGTGTTTGGCACACACCTCTGGGGGTTATTTCACATTGCCGTGTTTGGTACGCACCTCAGGTGTTATTACACATCGATGTGTTTGGTACTCACTTCACAGATGTTATTCACATCAGCGTGTTACGTACGCACCTCAGGTGTTATTTTACATCAGCGTGTTACGTACGCACCTCAGGTGTTATTTTACATCAGCGTGTTTGGTACGCACCTCACAACCATTATTTTCACGACGCCGTGTTTGGCACACACCTGTCGAGGTTATTTCACAATTGCCACGTTTGGCAAGCGCCTCAGGTGTTATTTCACATTGGCGTGTTTGATACGCACTTTACAGATGTTATTCACATTAGCATGTTAGGTACGCACCTCAGGTGTTATTTCACGTTGGCGTGTTTGGTACACACCTCTAAGGCATTATTTTCATATCAGCGCGTTTGGTACTCACCTGTAAGGCATTATTTTCATACCTGCGTGTTTGGTACTCACGACTAAGGCATTATTTTCATACCTGCGTGTTTGGTACTCACGACTAAGGCATTATTTTCATACCTGCGTGTTTGGTACTCACCTCTAAGGCATTATTTTCATATCGGCGCGTTTGGTACGCACCTCTAAGGCATTATTTTCATATCGGTGTGTTTGGTACTCACCTCTAAGGTATTATTGACATATTGGCGTGTTTGCTACTCAAGTCTAAGGCATTATTTTCATATCGGTGTGTTTGGTACGCACCTCTAAGGCATTATAATCATATCAGCGTGTTTGGTACACACCTCTAAGGCATTATAATCATATCGGCGTGTTTGGTACACACCTCTAAGGCATTATAATCATATTGGCGTGTTTGGTACACACCTCTAAGGCATTATAATCACATCGGCGTGTTTGGTACACACCTCGCGGGTTGGTGAGTGCGGCCTCCACAGCCTTGCCTCCATCTCCGCAGCGGGTGTCGTCGAAGGGCAGGCACTGGTCTCCGGTCCCCGCCACCAGGTCCATGTTCTTGGCCACGTCTTTCACCATGCTCAGGGACTTGATCCGGAACACCTTCCTGCTGTTGGTGTCTGACAGGTACACCGCCCCGGTCACCGGACACGCGGTCAGGTAGTACTTATGCGCCGGGCTGTTGCTGAAAGATAGAAGGATCAACAAGATCAAGTCAGTCAAGTCAGGGCAACCGGAAAGCCCTCTATCTGAAACCGCTCATACTGTTTATTTTCAGTTTAACATTGTGTAACATGGCACTGGATCAGGGATGGAATTGTAAATCACAGGGCCACAATTTTGATTATTCCCACAGCGAATATTTTCACAGAACCCACTGAGCCTTAGACAAGAATTTTTGCAGAATACAGGAAGTTACAGCAGTGCAAATGAATTCGGCTTGGCACTGCCAGAAGTGGAAGACAAACCAGATTAAGGTGTCATGGAAAAAGACAATAGTCACGTATTAGTGTACGACAGCAAGTATACAAATTCAGTGAACTTCAAACCCCTTTTTAGCAGTTTCCAGGATTACCTGCCACTATCGATTAACACATGTGTAGGCTCTAACATCACTGTGTTTTTCAAAGCAGGCTAGGGTCTTGTTCTACTGTAGTTTTAAGGCACATTTTCAATTAAGCTTCTAAAATTGAAGCTTAGATCATCTACGGACAGGTAAATATGTTTAATGTTAATGGGATGGAAAAGGGAGGACTAGCCATGACGAGGAAAGAAAAATACCATCTAAGGCACGATCGTTTGTGAATCCGACAGCAAACACAATGCTTGAGAGGCTGGCAGCAAACACTGGCAGCATACTCATAAAGGCCTGTGCGAATACCTTAGCACCACGTCAAACTCTGCCCACCCCCAGGGGGTGTACATATACATTTTTATACAGGTATCGCCACAGCCTCGGCTCTATCTAAACACATTAGGCAGAGCAGGCTGGCGAACGACCCCATTAAACCGTGGCCCAGTTCTGACACGGCCATCCGTCATTTGTGTACAGGGGGTGAGGAAAACACACAGGGCTGCCAGACGAGCTCGGCCTGTCTCCACGAAGGACGGCGGCTACCGCCAGCGTTCCGTGGCAAAACTGCGTCCAGGAAGGGGAGCTCGAGACGCGCCTTTGCTACAAAAGCTGGTGTACGCCACAAATAAAGACATCTCCTCACCACGTAGAAATAAATCAAGAATGCGCCAACGGGCACTGCAAGTGTTCTAGTGCTTTGAGTCTACATTCACATTGTGCCTTTCAATGTCATTTTCAAGTAGAAGTTTGTAATGCCAGCGGCTTTTTCTGGTAGCAGGCATTTGCTTCCCCAAAACACTGCCTTCAAACTCCTTCAGCCAAAAGTAATTGAGATATTGAGTCAGATTCAGACTGCTAAAATATGGCAAACCTTTGGGAAGACAAATTTTATTGTTTTTCAACAGCTCTTTTCCACATATTTTAACTCCTTAAACTCTAACTTTTCACATAAGTTTTCCCTTAAGTTGGTTCAAAGTCAAAATTTTCATATTTTGAAGAGCAATATCACATACATATTTTGTGTCTGCTGATTGCAGTGCTTCACTAAAGCAACATCACACTTGTATTGACAGAAATATTCAAACCCAGGATTTTATGTTTTTATGGCCACAGGATTACAGAAAGTGGAAAATATCTAGATCTTGCACATTGTTTTACGCACATTTTCCTGTAATTCTGCAGGACGTATTTTGGATCACTGGAAACCATGAAATCTTCACTATAACTTACAATAGGGCTGAAGTCCTACAGGTTTGAAAATAGCAGCTGTATTTTATGGACCCACATATAGGTCTGAGGGTTTTATGGGGTAAAGCAACCCCATACACATCAAGGTTTAGCCTTAAAATGGCTGGGAACTGTCACCTGCGATAGAGACTTCGGTTTTGAGAGCTCCAGACACTACATCGGCGGGGTGCTGACAAATGCGATTACTATTGTCTAACATCCAGGCAGTTCTGCACTGCAATGCCAGCAGTAGATCTCTATTCATCTGTCAGGTCATTTCTGACAGGGTAAGCACTTGGGTATCAAAGCCTCATATACAGACAAAACAGAAACAGAAACAGCCAGATTTTTTTTTCATTGCCATTTTGAATGACAACTGCCCTTTTGACCTCATCGAGCTATATTAACCCCTAAAACTCTGATTTTCACTTAAGCAGGTTAAAAGTTAGAAAACTCTTTTTTTCCATATTGTGGAACAATGTCACATACTTATTCTGTATTTGGCAGGTCGCAACTCCTCACGGAGGCTACATCACTTATACTGAGAGAAATATTCAAACCCAGGACGCCAAGTTTTTCATGGCCGCATCATAACATCTAAAAGAAATTATCTAGATCTTGTACATTATTTTATACACATTTCCCTCTAATTCAGCAGGACATATTTGGGATCTTCTGAAACCCTGGGATTTCCACTTGAATTTAAAATAGGCCTGAAGTTCCACAGGCCTAAATAATGCAGCTTCATTTGATGAAGCCACACATGTGCCCAAAGGCCTTATGGGTTTACAAATGAAAGAAAAAAAACTTGCATGACAAACACATCCAATCAAATCTCAAGATGAAACCACCTAGGTTTACAGTTGGACGGAGAAAAAAATCGTTCTTCCTCAATTTCTGCATGTCAAACAAAGGCACGAGTACGACACCAACACAGAGAAGCCATTCCTGGACGGAACATTCCAGAATATATTCCAACTTCCCTTTCTCTCCATTACACTCCTCGCACACATTGTCAGATGGAGTGTTATCTCACCCTCACGCTGTCTAGGGAGCCCCGCATGTCCTCTAAACCCCCACAACCCCCCCAAGAGCCCCCACCTCGCTGGTGTCCTCTCCTCCATACCCAGGCAAGGGAACAAGCTGACCTTCAGCCTCACAACACCATCTGTATTCCCTGCACTGACAACATCTGGCCTACGGAGGATAATTGAATTTTCGCTGCATTGCGAGAGCAGAGACAAACTCCAACTTTTCTAAGACCAGGATGCAGGAGTTCAGTGGGGCAACGTGGAGACGCAGGAGATACGAGGGTCTTAATTGGTTAGTAAATTCCTCCTGTCATCGGTCAGGTGAGCTTGAACCAACGATGACAATTTTCATGGCACAGATAGCCGACAGTGAATATGCAGTCCGCGCGCCACTGGAGAAAACCCAAGCCCTCCAGAAGATCGCTCTCTTTCAGACAGAGACAGAGAGCGGTATCTTAATCCAATTCGCATTCATCTAAATTGAAATCCTTTCTTTTTAAAATTCTCCCTTGACGTCCCCCCGGCTATGGCAAGAAAACGCACTGGGGATCGGCACAGCTATATAAAGCGGTGCGGACTTTCGAACCCCAGTCCCCCGTACGATAACAGAGACACAATGTCTGTCAGAGACTCTGGAGGGGGGGGGGGGCGTTCGGTGTCTGGATGATTTCACCCGTGGTTCTCCGAATCCTTCGAGCGCATCATCTTGCCATTGAGAGCAATGCCCTCTCTTCCTTGTTCACAGGAAAAAAAAAAATCAATCACAAAACTCTGGAGCGATCAATGACACAGCGGGTTAGCTACACTCCGCACACTCTCCGGTGGGTCTCCTACTTTTCCCAGTGATGTGGCAGTTCAGAGAGGTGTCTCGACTCTCGACGGTATCACCGTCAGGCCGATCGCACTTCTTTCATCTCCATATCCGCATTCGCTCTGCGCCAAAGACGAAACAAAGCGGCACTCCGAGTTCATCTGAAGCGGACTCCTGCCACTTTGCATTTCCGCAGTCATGTATTTTCCAATCAGTCCATTTTGACCCGGTGATATTCAAGGCCGATTTTTATTTTTATTTTATTCTTTTACAAGCCTGCCCCAGACAGCATTTGGACATCTGTTCTTTCATTATGGAGAAGATTAGGTTCACTTTCTGCAGGGCAGAGCGAGCTGCAAACAGTTTTAGATTGAAGGTGAAAGTGATTATGTACTTTAAAGACCACAATTCACAGATGGTGTTCTGGTTGGACTGGATACTTGGCACCGTCTTCCAAAACTTCAATGACCTTTTCTCCTCTTTAGGCATTTAAAAATATGCACTTTCCCTCCCCATACATACATCCGCACACATATGGAAGTATATGTAACATTCATGACAATGCAAATACATACACACATGAATGCACATACACAGGCATGCACACACACACATGCACGCAAACACACACATATACACACTCTCACCAACGAAAAGACAGACACTTACATGCACACTCTCACCCACAAACTCTCACCAGCACACAACCACATATATCCATACAAAGACAAAACAACACCCACACCCAGAAACACGCACACGCGCACACACACACACACACACACACACACAAACACTAACTATGACATGCACACAAACACCCACTCCCACACCCACACGCATACAAACTCCCACATGCACACAAACACATGCACGCGCACACACACACACACACACACACACATCAACTCCCCCCCCCCCCCCACAAACACCCACACGTACGCACACACAAACACACACACACACACACACACACACACACGTACACATACAACTCAAATCTCTCCCATACTTTTCCTTCAGGTTGTGTACCACACGTCTCCAGGCCATACACGCATTACTCAAACTCTCTGGTACAGCGATCGAAAGGCCCAGTCCTATGCCCACCCACAGGGCTGCAGGCACGAGACTGGAGATTTACTGGAGTTTCATCCATTAACAGCAGGGGGAAGGGTAGCTACCTTCATACGAGAGGACCTTCACTGAACACCGTGAGAGAGATGTAGTCGCCGCTGTGATCTTACCTATGCCTGAATTCTTTATTTCTGACACAGTGAGCCAAAGAAAGCAGTAGGAGAGGAGAGAAAGACAAAGATGTTAGTACTCAGGAAAAATGAGTAAAGCAGAAGAAAGACAGAAATGTTATCAGTCTAACAGGAGAAGTGAGCAGGCCTGACCTTTCAGTGTAAATTCAGGCTATTTACAATCATGTGCTCTCAGCAGAATTTTTTATGTTGCTATTATCATTCCCTCAATTATTATTATCGTCCAAGAGTATTTTCAGCTCCTGTCTCTGATGCGTTAGGGATGAAACTGATCAGTGGAGATACTGGATTACAAAAAACTATGATCACTCGATAATAAGACAAAAAAATTATTATCCATCTCAAGGAGTTTTCAAGCAATATGGTTGTGTGCAATTTTTTTGAACAATCAGTGGAATGAATATAATTAAAACCCACCCAATATACTCACCCCCCTTTCAACAGTCATGGGGCAGTATATGTGCTAGAGGCTAACCGACTCGGACTCAGAAAGGTGTTGGTTTAAACCCCCTCATCTAATAATATCGGTGTGGCCTGAATGAGCCTTGGGCAATATTGCTTTACTAGGGCTGAACCCAGCTAAGTCTTGCTTTAGACAAAAGTGTCAGCAAAATAACTGAAGTGTTACAGCGGCAGCAGGCTCTTCCGCTGGAGGAGGTTACCTGAGCTCCAGGACGCTGGTAACGTTGCCCGTGGTGAAGATGCGGCGCACATAGTTGTAGTCGCCCACGTAGAGGCTGCCGTCGGAGCCGCAGGCCAGAGCCACTGGCGCCAAGAGCTTGTTGCCGTCAGCGAGCCCATTGCAGCTGGGGCAGGAGATGCTGCGGCGTCGACCATTGCCCATGATGCTGCCGATGATCGGCGGCTGCTGGGAGATGAAGATGTTCTCCCCGTTTCCCTTGTGCAGGATCCCTGCAGAGGAGCGGAGTTCACCAAGGGTCAGCCTGGGGACCACTGCCAAAGCCAGACAATCAGCTCACACATTAAAATCAACCTCTCTGTTTCTGAACTCCCTGGGACATAAGTTCACCCCATTATAGTTCAGAATGTCACTCCTCTCAGTTTTACTCCAAGTCATGTCCAATTACAGAATTGTAAGAGGGCCAATCGAATTGAAACATCTCCAGTTTCCACAGCCGAGTGGTACCATAGTGTTGATTGTCAAGAACACCTGAGCCGAGTATTAGGATGACAAGGCTACTGAATCAGTACCACTGCTGCGCTGGCTCCGCGTGTCTCATTAAGTCGACTAAGACCGCAGGTCGACATCACCATCTCACAAAGGCGAAACGGAAGGAAACTGATGACATGCGCAGGAGCTCAATCAAAGCATAACTTCGTTAGCGCCGGCTCAGACTCAGGCTGCTGCCAGCATGCTGCTTTTCAAGTTGGCTGCTAGCCGGCAGGAGCCGTGGCCCCTAAAACATCTGAACCAACAACAAAGATATCTGCACCACAGCGCATCTCTTTCCCCTTCCCATTACTCCTCTTCGACTTCATTATATCTCTCTGGCTGCCGGAGGGAAATAAAATGGTTCCGTTTTTTTTCCTGTTCAGAAGTGCGAACTGGACACTGTAGCAGTTTGAAAGAGCAGAGTTCAGAAAAGAAAATGTGGCTTACAGTTTGGCTATAGCACGCCCAAGGCTAAGGGCAGCCGGCATCAACAAGACTATGCCAACCTGAAGGACAGCCCTCATAGATAGAGCCACGCCCTAAGAGACCGGGTCATGCACCCCCTAAGGACAACCCACAAAAATCAGGCCACACCCACCCTAAGGACAGCTCTTATACAGGGACAGTCCACATACAGGGCCATGTCCACCTTCAGAGCAGCTCTAATAAACAGAGCCACAGGCACCCTGTATCCCGCCCACATGGACAGGGCCATTCCCACCTAAGGATTGCCAACATAGACAGAGCCACGCCCACCCTGAGTACAGTCCACCCAAAGCAAAGCCCTCATAGACAGGGCCATGCCCACCGTAATGGCAGCCTATGGATAGCCCTTATACAGACACTCATGATGCCGTTCTTACAGAACCCAGGCCTCAATTCCCCTGACAAGTCCCTCCTCCTCCCAAGAAACGGCGGCTAAGCCCTTTCAGTCTGCTACGACCCACGGGCTCCACCCCCCCACCGGTCCCTCAGCCGCTGAGAGCCAATTCGACAGAAATAAGAAAATGGGGCTGATTCAGACCATCAAAGGCAATGGCAGGAAGCTCGGATTCTGTGGAATAAATAACAGCCTTTGCCGGTCGCGAAACGACAGCAGGCCATTACAGGGAGAGCAGTTTGAGAGGCCGTGCAGATTTCAACCACCCCCGCTGACCCCGCACCAAACACCTCCAGCAAGTTCTGTTTTTTCACTTTAGCAAGAGGAACTACAGCAACAACAGGTTTCTGGCAGCAAATAAGAGGAAAAATATAAAAGCAGGGAACTGTAACTGCAGAAAACTGAAAAGTACCCTCCAGAAGGATGCATAGATTTCATACCACACATCCAGGGCTGAATGCTCAAATAAATGGCGCCACCAGCAACAGGACTTCAATCTCCATAACACTTTCGTTCAAGGCAATCAGAAATGCAATGTAAAATAGGAACCAAGTGTTATTGTGCGGTCAATTCCGATTCAATTCAGCTTAGGTCTAATAAATTAAAAAAATTCCATTAAAAATTATGGACATTTTTCCACTTTACAAAATCATTTGTGTTTTGAATAGTTTATAAGTTCCATTTGAAGTAAATCTGATCCCCACTTTCAGTCTCCGTAACGTTCTCTAATATGAGGCAAGTCGAGACCTTCACAGGAGTGTGCTAACATGATAACTGACCGCTCTGAATATTGAGGGCGTGGTGTTTGTCCAGGGACCAGCCGCCCAGATTGGAGGCCCCGCTCTCGTAACCTTGCAAGATGGCCGTCCGTTTCTCCCATAGGATGAGGTCTGGACAAGATTCATACTCATACCCCACGGACACTGCAGAGGGTGAAAACACAGCTTTATTAGTGAGTTACAGATAAAACAGTGAGTGTACCATGTCAGGACAAGAAACTACAAGCTTTTTGGCTCTTTTCATCTTAAATTTGATCCATTTTTCTCTCAATTGGGTCAGTAAGATTGTTTTTGTGCTCAAATTTGAGAGCACCTCACTGTTTGTGTGAAAAGATACAGATAGGAATAGTCCCTGTAAACATGTAATTCTAACAGATGACATGACAGTGAGAGCAAGCAGGCTGAGTATACTTAACTGACCAGCAGGGGTCAGTAGTACATTATGAGAAATGGACACCCACTGCTCGAAAGACCTCCAATCTCCAGGTGAAGCTACTGTCAATTACTCCCTGCCCAGAAAGTTCACAGGATAAAAGCAGAACAGAGCGCTCATCAACACAGTGGAAAATATTAGCGCCCTGCAGTGCCCTGGCATTTTTGGGCTCAGTGGCTCATCGTGTAAGGGCGCTATGTATTGGCCCTGTGGTCTGGTAACTATAAAGACACTGCTAGTGTATGGATCGGCCCATGGTCTGGTAACTGTAGAAGCACTGCTTGAATATATGGATTGGACCTGTGGTCTGGTAACTGGAAAGGCACTATTATGGGGTGTGGCCCCGTTGTTTGGAAACTGTTAAAACCAGTTCAAATGAACTATGTCTTTGGGTCGATGGCGTGTAATTACTGAGTACTTGTACAGGGTCAACATACATGCCTCCTCTGCCCTTGTTGCAAATCTGGCTCAGTTAATGCCTGCACTCTGACATGTAGAATACGCTTGTCAAGTTTCATGAAAATATGTTCAGTAATAACAGAGGAGTAACCCTTCAAAGTTAGTGTCCACACCAAGAAGAAGAAGATGAACAACAACAACAACAAGAAACTGAGTGAGTTGTTAGTCCCTCGTCTCAAGGACAAAAACCGTTCTCGTGACTGGATTATCCTTGTGGTCCAGTTACCGCAAAGACTATGCTCAAGTGCAAAGACGAGCCATTTAAAATTGAAAAAAAAAATGGGAAAAATAACAAAACCAAAAAAGTCAGGACTAATTTGTAAACCACAAATTTCTCACCAAAAGCCTCGCTAAGCCCGTACACCTTCTGGCTGTACACGTCCGTCTTGTCCCACACGAAGTAGTGCGAGAGGTTGGGGCCGGCGGAAAACCACTTCCTGAAGAGGCGCCCCTCCACTGCCACCATCAGGTGCACCTTCATCAGGTTGAAGGGGATGGTTGCGTGGGTGAGGGTGATCTGGAGGACCGACTTGTAGCCTGGGGTTCGGCTGCTCAGGTAGCTTAGCCTGACGTCCGTCCCAGGAATGTGGATCTCCTCCAGGAGGGTCTGAAGAGAGGGGGGCGAAGGAGGGCAGAGACCCGTTAACCCCTTAAAATCTAATTTTTCACTTAAGTTTTTTGAACCTTACGCAGGTTCTAAGTCATAAAATAATTTTTTTTTTACATTGTAGGAAAATGTCAATTACATATTCTGTATCTGCTTGTTGCAGTGCTTCACTGAAGATTCATCGCACTTATATTTAAAGAAATATTCAAATCCAGGACACCATGTTTTCATGGCTACAGCATCACATCAAACAGAAAATATCTAGATCTTGTACATCATTTTTTACACATTTCCGTCTAATTTAGCACGAAATTCGGGACCCTCAGAAACCATGGCATCGCCACTAAAATTTAAAAGTTCCACAGGCCTGAATACGGCAGCTGCATTTTACGGACCCACATATGGGTCCAGAGGGTTTATGTGGTCAATAAAAACCATCATGCAGGACTTCCCTCAAAGACTGTCCACTGGTATGCATCATAGGAATTGTAGTCTTCCAAAAAAAAAAAAAAAAACGCAACTAGTGCAAAAACTGCTCCATTAACACTTGCCAAAATAATTCCAAACTCAGCCCAATTGCTTGGCAATTTTTTCGTAATACCCTGTAATCACTTTCCTGCAACTCATTTTCTACGCAATTGATGAATTCATGTAAAATACCTCGTTTATGGCCAGCAGGGATTCACTTATTGCCTCCATCACCGGAGTAATTAATTTATTAGCAGGGAACGCACTGCAGGTTCTCACACACCCTATTGTGTTTCCCGGTGCTGACTTCAGCACTCTTCCATCATTGTGTCAGCTGGGGCTAAACCGGTCGGTTTTTCTGAACACTGGCACCACTGATCCCAGTGGCAAATGGCAAAGTGCTGCACTTTGACTTATCAGTAGTTCATTTCACTGCCAGGCACAGACCCCCTGGGGTTACAGCAGGCTTAAGGTCCAGTGTGCCTTAGTTACTGAAAAAAAAAAACAACTGCGTGTATGTCTCGGTGTTTTTGTGTGTGTGTGTGTGTATGGGTGGGGGGGGGCAGGTACACATTCGTTCGCGTGCGAGGTTTGAGGTATAAGCATATCGCTACAGTTCTCTTTTCACAGATGATGAGGGAATATGAAGAGATATTTCAGAGCTGCGTATATCCCTGAAACATGTTCCACTACTGAAGGGGAAGAGAGGGTTAAATCCATTAAGCACAACATGCCTCGGAGCCGCCCTCAGCCCCGGCGACCCACAATCCTTTGCGACTCCTTATTCAAATCGGCAGCATTCCCTCGTGCCCTGGGGCCGAAACGCGCACATTCACTACAGATCGAGGTCACAGTTGCTCAGTTAATAACGATGCTGGCCGCTACAGTCCTGGTTACCCCATGAGTTATCTATCCACACGCTCTGATTTAAATGCTCTGGTGGCAGACCTACACGGTAGCTCGATTGATCAGAGCGGACCCTAACAGAGTCTGTGGGAGGCGATCGATATCCCCAAGTGGGCTTGTGCGGACTGAGGACTGATGAGTGATGGCAAGGATATTAACTGACTGGCCCTGCATTTTGAAGACACCTTTATGCCTTTACTGCAGTAAAATGGGCTGGAAAACATCATAATTAGCTGGACAGTCACAGAGAAAGAAAGGCTATTAACACTTGAAGCACAGAGCCAAGACCCTTGAACTATGACACCTGGTTCTCATTAATAGAGAAATGAAATGACTCACTTCTGTCACTTTGAAGAGATGACACCTTTAGCAATGACCCACTGAACTGATATGTCGGACGTCGCATACGTTTGATCGGCGGGAATCAGAAAACTAAATACTGACATGCCAGCTTTAACGATGAAGGTCGTTACTTTGAAAGGCTTCATGAAAAAACTAAACCACGCCAGAATACCTCACCTCACCTCACCTCACCTCTTCGTGCTCTGTTGCGCATAAGGCCGCCACACTATTTCGCCATTTTGCCCTGTCCTTGGCAGGGACTCTAACCCTCTCCCACGACCTCCACCATGCCAGAATATCGTCATGCAAAAACATGGATTTGAGCAGAGCTAACAAATTATTTGAGAATTAAGAATAATAATGCTAAGAAAATGCACTGAAGGTACTGTTTCACACGTATTCATGACTGATACACGTGGACGGGAGAGTATTTCAATAATAATAAGATCTGGGACAGAATGTGTTAATAGAGTAATTCTACGGTCATCTAGGTAAAATCACAAAAAATCACTAATGTTCAGTCTGCAAAATGGTTCATTGAATATTCCTGGGGACACGCATCGTATTTTGAACATTTCCTAAAATCCTACCCTGACTTAACTCTCAACTTTAAATCTTTTAATACTAAAGTGTTATAAAATGTGATTTCAAAAAATATCCCAAAAATATGTATCATTTAATTGGCCCAGCAGGGGAACTGAAGGGAAGCAGCTAACAAGGACATCCAATATAGATCTGGACCAGGCAACAGCTAAAAACATGGGCAAAAATCCAAGTATTGGAAACCAACCCAAATCCTGCAGGACAAACAACAAGTTTTCATTTCGGGTGAATTCGCCACACCTGACTCTACTCACAAGCAGCTCATCAAGCTCTCAAACAGTGAAGAGGAGCTTTGTTGAGGTTTGCGTAAACAAACAGGACAGTCGATCTCCAGGAACATGGACCATTGCCGCCGAAGTAGACGCCGCTAACAGCGAGTCTCGCACTGCAGGTGTGTGTTAAAACGACGGGCGCGCCGTAATGGCGGGCGTTACCTGGATCTCCGGCACCACTGCCCCTCGCTCGGAGCAGGACCCGGCAAACGCGGTGAGGGGGGCCGGGGTGACGACCGGGCTGGGCCGGGCGAAGCTGCTGAGGTCACAGCTGGGGATGTCGTTCTCCTCGTGCCGCATGACGATGGTATCCATGACGAAGAAGCGTCCCCATGGCAGCCACAGCGTGTGCTCCTGGGTGATGAACGGAGCGCGCTCGAACCTAAGGGCAATGGCCACGCCCCCGTTGCTGACCAAATCGAAACTGGAACGAACAAACATAAGAAACGGATTTGGCTCGGTGAGGTGCCACCCTACTTCACACACAACCAACTCCAGCTGGGGCCTAATAAGGATGCCACACCTCACCCTCAACTACACACTGAAAATTCCCCTCCTCAGAGAGGATCTTTCCCTACGAACTCTCCAATTCAAGTCAAGTTTATTCATAAAGTACATTTAGAAACAAAATGTGTCCTCAGCCAAAGATCATCAGTTAAAGAAATACAATGGAGAAGATATCAGGGTTAGGTTCAATTACTTTTTTCAATTACAATTAAAGTAATTGTAATGAATTACTTTCGGAATTGTAATTTAAATTTAATTGAATTTTTTTATCGAATAGTAATTGTAATTCTCATTGAACATTCTGTCCACAAAGTAATCGTAATTGCAGTCGTAATTACAATTACAATCAATTGTACAACTGCAATTGAAAAAAGTAATTGAATCCAACCCTGGAAGATATGCTCACCAATAAAATCTAAATAAAACCCCAATTCCGAAATAGTTGGGACGAAGTGTAAATTGTGAATAAAATCAAAATGCAATGACTTACAGTTCACATGAGCCAATGTTATTTACAACAGAACATAGATACCATTTCAAATGTTGAAACTGAGACATTTTACATTTTTATCCACAAAATGAGCTTATTTCAAATTTTCTGGCTGCAACAGGTCTCAAAAAAGTTGGGACATAGGCATAAAAGGGCTGAAAAAGCAGTTTATATATAAGAGAATCAGCTGAAAGAACATTTAGCAAGTAATTAAGTCAACTGGCATCAGGTGTGTAACATTATTGGCTGTGAAAGGTATATCTTAGAGAGGCTGAGTCTCTCAGAAGTAAAGATGGCCAGAGGCTCTCCAACCTGTGAAGGCTTGCGTAAAAAATTGTGGAATACTATAAAAACAATGTTCCTCAACGTCAAATTGCAAAGGCTTTGAAGGTCAAATCATCGAAAGTGCATAACATCATCAAAAGATTCAGAGAAACTGGAAAAATCTCTGTGCGTAAGGGGCAAGGCCGAAAACCTTTACTGGATGCCCATGATCTTCGGGCCCTCAGACGCCACTGCATCACTCACCGGCGTGATTCTGTCATTGACATTACTAAATGGGTCCAGCAACACTTCAAGAAACCACTGTCAGTAAACACAGTCAGCCGTGCCATCCACAGATGCCGCCTAAAACTCTATCATGCAAAAAGGAAGCCATTGTTGAGCATGATCCAGAAGCGCTGCCGTGTTCTGTGGGCCAAGGCTCATTTAAAATGGACTGTAGCAAAGTGACAAAGTGTCCTGTGGTCAGATGAGTCCAAATTTGACATTCTTGTTGGAAATCATGGGCGTTGTGTCCTCCGGGCTATAGAGGAGAAAGACCATCCCTCCTGTTATCAGCGTTCAGTTCAAAAGCCAGCATCTCTGATGGTATGGGGATGCATTAGTGCATACGGTGTGGGACACTTGCATGTTTTAAAAAGCACCATGAATACCGAAAGGTATATAAAGGTTTTAGAGCAACATATGCTCCCCTCCAGACGACATCTATTCCAGGGAAGGCCTTGTGTATTTCAGCAGGACAATGCAGAACCACATACTGCAGCTATAACAACAGCATGGCTTCGTAGTAGAAGAGTCCGTGTGCTGAACTGGCCTGCATGCAGTCCTGATTTTTCACCAATTGAGAAAATTTGCCGCATAATTAAACGAAAAGTCCGTCAAAGGAGACCCAAAACTCTCCAGCAGCTGGAAGCCTGTATTAAACAAGAGTGGGATCAAATTCCAACGGCTAAACTCCAGAAACTTGTCTCCTCAATGCCCAGATGCCTCCATTCTGTGTTAAAAAGAAGAGGGGATGCTACACCATGGTAAACAGGCCCCTGTCCCAACTTTTTGAACCCTGTAGCAGCCATCAAATTTGAAATGAGCTCATCTTGTGGATAAAATTGTAAAATTTCTCAGTTTCAATATTTGCAAGGTTATCTCTGTTCTACTGTGAATAAAATACTGGCTGGTGTGATTTGAAAGTCATTGCGTTTTGATTTTATTCACAATTTACACTTTGTCCCAACTATTTTGGAATTGGGGTTGTATAAAAAAACAAAAATAAGTAACTATAGAATAAAAAAGCAAGCACGCAAGTAAAAGCAACACAAAGATCTGTGGTACAGTGGGGGGCATTTCATCTACACTTGCTTCTAAGGAAATAATATGGAGACCAAGGTTTCTGCATTGAGGCCTTATGATGTCGCCTGAGTTTATCAGCCATTTTTAAATGAGTTTGAGCCCCAGCCCCACGGCTAACGCTGGAAGCTAATTTGGACTAAAGGTTTCAAAGGCCCGGTTTCCGACGAAATGTCACCGCCGACATCAAAAGCGCGCTGACCACCGTTTGCACCCGCCGGCCAGTCGCTTCCGATAAAGTCATCCGCTAAATAACCAAAGCGCACATTTTCATTGGCAGGTCTCCCCCAAAACCCTCGAAAAATCAGTCAAAGCCAATTAAGTGCAGCCATCCATCATTCCCGGGCGCTGGACGAGCGGTATGAAATCGAGGAGGGGGGGTAGGTTTGTGAAGTACAGCAGGCTGCCCTTTAAATCGTAGCGGGTGAGAAATGAGAGTGGGCCCTTTCGCTAACGAAACGCCACGGAGTCTGCGGCGTCCATTGGTGTGAGAGGCCCATAATTACACTCTTCCCTTCGCCAGTGCAAGGGCCGGCCAATCACGCAGCACGCCTGCTCACCGCAGCGAACCTCCCGTGTGTCAGTGGCACGGCCCTGTCGCTGCCCCCCTGCTGCTCGCTCAGTAATAACTCCAGGCGCAGGGACACTTTCTAACAGCCGATCAGAGCCCGGATACCACCAGCACCCCGAGTGCAGAGACGCAGCCTCCATTTTGGGCCCTTGTTCCTCCCCAAATAAAGAATAGACAAACGGGAGAGTGATGTTAATACTGGAATGGTAATTTTACCGGGGTTCCCTTGGAGTGGCTCAGAGCAAATCATTACGGAGAAAAAATCCAGTGGAGCAAGCTCCAGTTAGCCGAGGTGGGTAACAAAGGGCCAATCACAGACCGGACAATGTGAGTCAGGAGAACGCAGCCGGTCATGTCCTTACATCCCTGAGCATAGAGCAGTGATATTATCTAGAAGATTCCGTCGCGCGTGACCATAGAAGTATATCCCGCAGAGGAGAATATTTTCATTACACAGGTCTCAATGACTTCAATAATAAAGGTTTTATAACTTGACCATTTTTTTTTTTCATCAAATCAATAAAGGTAACTCATTAATTATTGATAATTACAAGTTATGATCATTAAAGTAAAACGATTTTGAATATGAATCCTGATGAAAAAAGGTTTCATAGCTATTTTTTTCTGATGAATTACTAATATAAACCATGCAAAAATTATTAAAAACTAGCCCAAGTCAAAAAAAGTCAATTAATCCAATAAATAGGTCCTACTTATGTCAAAAAGATTTCACAACTTAACTATTTTTTTTAATGAATCAACAAACTTAGCTAAAATATAATAGGATCCAAGTCATTACCAGCAGGTATTAACTCCAAAATACCCGGGTTTGTTAGTCCACTGATGGGGAATGTCCACATCAAGCTTGAAAACAATCAATGACCACATGCTATCGCTAATGATATAAAAACTGCAGCCTTTTATATGTAAATAAATCTTTAACTAAAAATAGCAATAATTATCACATTTCTCCCAAAACCGCTAGGTTTTGTCTTCCCATCATTTCAAAAGGTACACACCAAATATGAAAACAATTAGAAAAAAATTTTGACCCCCAGAGCAATAAAAAGGAAATCTCTGGGTAGCTGCAGAACGACCTATGATCAATATTATCCCGTTACTATCATACAACGGATAGAATTCCTCACCTGTACCATATATTACCGCACAAAGTGCCATGTATTCCGTTACTTTTGTGTACAGTGCAGTGTTATTACCTGTCTGTATCTTACATCCTTGCGCATAGTGCAGTGTTATTAACCGTCTGTGCCTTATACCCCTGTGCATAAACCAGTGCTATTACCCATCTGTACCTTATATCCCTGTGCATAGTACAGTGTTATTTCCTGTCTGTACCTTATATCCCTAAGCATAAAGAAATATAATTACCTGTCTGTATCTTACATCCCTGTGCATTGTACAGTGTTATTACCCATCTGTACCTTATATCCCTGAGCAAAGTTCATTGTTAATACCTGTCTGTACCATATATCCCTGTGCATAGTGCAGTGTTAGTGCATGTCTGTACCTTATATCCCTGTTCATAGTTCAGCGTTAATACCTGTCTGTAAATTATATCTCTGCGTATACTGCAGTACTATTCCCTCCTTATTGGTATAAACAAACACACAGTCGCAGGGGCACACACACACAGGTACACAGTCCACATACATGCAAAAACACAGGCACCCAGTATGTACACACACACAAACACACATACATACAACAGTATTTGATACACTCCCACAAAGCACAAAAAAAACTAACACACACATACAGAAACGGAACCCCACACACACACACGCGCACTCACGACAAAAATACACAGTAAGGCATACAAAGGCACACAGACTTAAACGCAGATACACAGACACATAAGCAAACATATAACCATACACACACGGGTTCACACAGAGAGGCAGATACATACAGTCATAGACACAGACAAAGACATGCAGACGCACGCACACACACACACACACACACACACACAAAAATGCACACAGACAAATAGGCAGCTGCAAATACACACAGGCAGTCACACAGACACAGATACACACAGGCACACACAAATACACCGCCCGGCAGGTTGGGTCCCCATTAAAACAGAGACTCCACTGGAGGCAGCTGCCGCACCCAATCAATAACAGAGCCGAGGAGAGCCATCAGTCATTACTGCAGCGTTCTTCCTGAGAGGTGAAACTTTATTACCGTTACCTCCGGAGTTTAGCGTCCTTATGTTAGAAGGAAATGCACAGCCTCCACTGCAAAGCCATTTTGTCATAAAAGTAATATTTCATACGCAGCGCTTACATTATCAAACCCCATCTCAAGTCAATAAGACCGACCGTGCCCAGAACATCCGCTGTAACCAAATCGATCCATTGCGAAATTTACATCTTAGCAGTTTTTGGGAAGCACTGTTCCAACTGAGAAGGCCCGCGTGTCCTCGTCACTCTGCCAGCAGTACATGACTGCCCTTGACCTCCAACTCTTGGGCTCAAGTTAAAAAAAATTTTTTCTCAAAAGTAATTTTGACAGTTACCCTCTTGAATACTAAAAACCCCATCAGACATCATAGAAGAAGACACTGAGAGAACTTCACGAGTTTCTAAGTGGATGAACTGGTGTGATTGAGATTTCGCGCAGCGGTGAGCTGGGTTATGCCGTTGCTGCGAGGTGGGGAGGGGGTGGCCATATTTACTGGAGGGGCTGAGAAACATAGCTGTGCTAACAGATACACTGAAGGCCAAAGCAAACAAAGAGTGAGTCACAGACACACAGGGCAAAGAGAGAAAAGGAGGAATGAGAGAGAGGGAGAGAGAAAGAGAGGGAACCTGGGCAGAAAAGACAGAAAGAGAGAGGGACAGAGAGGAGAGAGGGCAAGAGAGAACAGTGATGGATTGAAGAGGAACATGAGAACAAACTGAGCTGGGCGAAAAGATGAGACGCTCTCAGTGAAGGGATGAGAAAACAAACTTGAAAGAGAGAGGAGATGGAGAGAGAGAGAGAGAGGGCAGAAACTCAGAATAGAAGGCAGGGAGGAGGACGAGAGAGAGATTACGATGGAGAGTGGAGCCTCTTGCGCTCTCTCGCACTCTCTCGCATCTTTGAAGATTGCGCTGCCCGATATTGATGGTTGGGAGTCGCTGAGCCTCGAGAACAGAGCTCTGAATGCCACAGCACATCGTGACAAAGCAACGTCCTTCCGCCGTAAAGAAGCTCCCAGAAGGCATTAAAAAAAGGCACCAGCTGGTTAAAATTACAGTTAAATATGGCATGATTTATGTCGCAGGGGCCGAATTAAAAAAAAAAAAAAAATTTGTTTCCTTTATTCAGAAAACATAACAAAAAGAGTCTGTAGTCTTGTCTTGTCACAAAAAGAGAAGCAAGCGGTAGCCCGCTGAGAGAGAATTTTTTTTTTTTTGGAAATGGTATTTTCGCTCTACTGGCAAGGGTCCAGTCAACAAGACCGCACTGGAAATATGGATCTTCGCCGAAATTTATCTTGACGGTTCCTCTTTTGAAAATAATAGTCATCCATCCGCGGTAATAACAAAAAAAGAGCTGGGCCACTTTCCCGAGCAACTGCACAGCCAGATTTAACATACTGCACAGTGGGACAAATTAAGAGGCTATTCCTTTATCAATGTTATTGAACGCTCTGTAGCACTGCTTGCGGCGTGCGGAGAGCTGGTTTAGCTCCAAGTGCGGCTTGCTACACATCGCTTTGATTTATTGGTTTGCGAGTGGCTCTGGCTCATCGAAAACACCTGTGAAAATGCTACATTCAGCTCAAGTGAATGAAGACGAAAGCCTCTCCACTCCAGGCTCGCCTTAAACGTACATACTTGTTCGGAGTAAGATTTCCATACAACTTCATTGCATGCGAATTCACCAAGCGTAACACAAATTTCAATAATAGTTATAAAGTTAACCTAGGGGTGGCATGGATGTGTAGCGCACAGCACTGTTGCCGTGCAGTAAATTTACGCTGGCATGGCACATCAGCTGATGCCCACGCCTCCCATTCATTTTCGATGGAGTGTGGCGAGAGCGTCTGAAGCGGTGGCGCAACGCATGATGGTAGCGGCGTGTCAAATTTTGTGCTCGTGTCGCGTTGAAGTAGTTGGTGGAGCTCAGCTTTATGGCAATATATCCGGTAAACGCGAGGCGAATATCCAATCAAGGGATTGCAGACGGTGTGTACTTGGTCTTCCGGGCCATAAACCCTACGAAATGGGTTCCGCTTCTCACAAGTTCCCCGTGAAGATATGGAAGAGAAGCTGATTGTTGTCGTTTTGTCCTTTCTGATTTTATTAGAGGGTTCCCTGCCAAATTACAGAGACAATGACAGAAGGAACAGTGCAAGGAGGCAGCTTGCAGAGATTGCTGGTGTCCCTGGTTGTTGGTGTACCGTTTTAGCTAAAAATGAAATAAATCCTGAAATATCCTACTCAATGCTGCCTGGGGAGGGCCGCATTATTGCGTTTTTATATGGCGAGATATGCGCTGCGTAGGAAGACTACATATACGTTCGGAAGTATTAAAAGTCAACATTCTAACTGCGTAAGCTTTTACTCACAACTACAGTCCCTCCCCAAGTCAAAATCCAGGCTGGAAAAAAAATAACAGTTGAATAAACTGATGTCGCTATTGATATAAGCTTACTTTGGCCAACATTACATTGGCCAATACCTAATTGTATTTCACTCACAGTAATGTAAACTGGGAATGCTGAACCGCCCCTAAACAGCCAAACGCCTGCAGGCATTGATGCGCCGCGCCAGTGTAAATGCACTGTAAGAAGGCCGTACATAGAATCCAGTGGTGGCTGGTGAACTGGCAATAGGGGAGGCTCAAAACAATACCTTAAAATTAATGATTCGTCATGACCCGTTTTCAATCATTCATTTATATTGTCATTACAGAATCTCCGAAAACTCTCAACATTATCAGGTGTGGCCAGTTTTCATTTATAACGCATACCTGTCAACTCTCACGCATTCAGTGTGAGTTTAAGTGGCATATTTACGTTCCTCTGCTGTAGTCAACAATTATTCAATCAACGCGTAGCCTATGTAAGGGATTCTTGAAGTTGAAGTCCTTGTGCACTGGACGGATTGGAAGGAATAGAATTGCATAAAGACGTTTCAAATGATCTTATTTCATTTCAATGATCATGAAACACATGCATTGCTTCCAATCCCTGAATAAAGAAAAGCGTGAGAAGTCCGGAGTCGTAATCGGTATGCGTTATAAATGAAAACTAGCCACATCTGATAATGTTGAGAGTTATTGGAGTTTCTGTAATGGTAATTTAAATGAAAGATTGAAAACAGGTCGTGACCAATCATTAATTTTTAGGGATTGTTTTGAGCCTCCGCTATCGCCAGTTCACCAGCCGCCGCTGGTAGAATCCAGCCTGGGGCCTTTTTGTGTAGAGTTTGCATGTTCTCTCCATGTTCACTTGGTTTCCGTCCACAGTCCAAAGACTTGTATGTCAGGCTATTGGATACTCCAAACTGCCCATAGATGCGACTGTGTGAGTGAATGGTGTGTGCGCCCTGTGGTGTATTGGCGAACTGTCGAGGATGTGTCCCTGCCTTTCGCCCATAGTCAGCTGGGCTAGACTCCAGCTTCAGCTCCCAAGGTGAGGAAGAAGTGGTATGGATAATGGATGGATGGATACCACTTAAGACCATCACAACACGTTTGTAACAATACTGCTACCCCTAGTGGTGCAAACAGGTATTGCACCATGCATGCGTGTTTTGTAAGTCTGTTACGGACGGACAAACATGCCTATGACATGACCCCTTCGGATAATTGTTTTTCCGAGGGGGGAAATAATGATATTCATGAGGGTTCTGCCGAACAAATAATTTTGACAGAGGTTATCTCAAAAAAGCACCTTTTCTCTGAGGATTAGCTGAAATCACATAGACCATTGTAAGACCAGTGAAAGATCACTGGTACGACGTGATTAAATAACCTTCACATCCATGTCATTCCTGCCCACAACTAGGACTCCACCTCCAGCTGTAACTTAACAAATTGGGAAACAGGAAAACTGACCATGGAAAGACAAATCGTGCTGTACAAGTAATTATGCAAATATATTTCCAGTTTCCCCAGCTTTTTTTTTTTTTTTTAAACTAACGTAAGGCCCATATGCCTGGATTCCCGGAGAATAACCTGCAAACTGCACACAGTGTGCTTTTGCAGGTTTTAGCGATCAGAATTGAACCCGCAAGCTCTCCTGTCCCATTTATTATGCAGGCAGTCCAGTAAAAGGCCCCACATCACCAAAGCCTCTCCTCAGCAGCACCAAATGCAGCAGTTGAAAGTTACACATTTTCTGTACTTAGAGGTATGAGAGCATACTTAATCTTTATGATCGAATTTGTGCACCGACTGTAGCAGGACACAGGCAAGCTTTAAAGTGCAGTTATTTTTTAGTATCAGCAGAGATGGTATGAGCCTTTTACGGCCCGGTGTTAAGAGCTATTCCCATCGCTTTAATGTGACCACAGGAAACAAAAGCATAATAAGACACCGGGTCATCCAACAGACCGTGCGTCATGAGGAAAGATCCGTCACGTCCAAATGAGAGAATGTGCAATGTGTTACTGTACAGACATCATCAAAGCCTCTCCGAATAATTATCCCTTTCCCTCGGGAGAAAACGCATGACTGCGGATGAAAATTGTAATCTCACCGAGGCTAACTTTAGCAGCGGAGCTCCCAGAAGTGCGAGCAAACAAACACGAGATAAAACCGAGAAAATTTCATCAACAGGTGATTAAAATGCATCGATTCGTCGAGGGTGTGGCGAACTTAGGCATGTGCCTACGTGCGCATACTAAAAATCTGACCTCCATTTTAAGAGCGCTTTACCTATCGCTAAGCTTCTGTCCAGAAGTCATTACTTCGCTTATATCAGGTTAGTTTGTAGGATGTTCTATAGAACCTAGTAAAGGCTCCAGTTCATTGTCTAATGCCCCAGTTCCACTACGTGGTACCAGCCCTTCTCTACTCTACTCGCCTTCTTTGCTTTTCTATTAGGAAAAGGTACCTAGTACCACCTTTTCTGGTACCTGCTCTCCTGGGGTTCCAAAAAAAGCCGACCAAGTACAAAAGGTACTAAAATGTGACGTGACAACACTGCAGCCCACTGATTGGTAAGAGAGAATCATTAACAAGTTAAGAAGACATTATAAGACCACTAATGAAGAGCCTGTCCTCCCCCTAAAAACGACCCAGTAAGTTGTTTGTGCAAGCAAACAACCAGCTACAATGAGGCAGTACTATCCTCTCATGAAAAATGAAGAGAAACCCCCCAGAAAAGTACCAGGTACCAAGGTGGGTGGAGTAGAGTAGAGTAGAGCCGGTACCACATAGCGGAAATGAGGCATAAGGTTAGGGAGCCCTGCACGTTTTAAATTTCCCTTTTCTCTAATACACTTGATTCATATGATTGCCGCTTGTCAAGGGCTTGATAATGAGATAGATGCTTAATAATGAGGCCTATCAAGAGTGTTAAAGCTGACAGACATCTAAAACATGCAGTGCTATGGCTCTCCAGGAGCAGAGCTCGCACCCACTGTTCTAACGACAAAGAATTTTAATGTGATTTTAAGTGAGAAATTGCAAGCCCAAAAAAGCGGGTAAAAATGAGAGTTCAGCAGGCCTACCAAAGAAAATGGCCAAGCTGTAATAAAAGTTTGCCAGATGTCTACCTTTTACAAAGAACCAGCAACACACAATTGAAAACTCATCTGGTTTGTCTCTGGGTTCGTTGCAGGTTGAGCGATTTTTTGAGTTTGGTTCCGGTGAAAATCTATCGACTTCAAAGTGGTGTGGTGCGAAGTTTTGTGGCAATGTGGCATGTTTTCGATATTGTGTTGCTGGTTATTTGAAAAAGGATATCTGACAAACTTCAGTTACAGCTTGGCCGTTTTCTTTGGTAGGCCTGTTCAGGGTGGCAACTGTGGTGTTTAAAGACCCGAAAAAAGTGAAATACTATGCAGAATTTACAAGACGCATATTCCCAGCATGCAGTGGGCCAACTTTGGGGTCTTACCTGCCGTCCTGCCTGGTGATGGTGTAACCATAGGTCGGGTTGTTGATGAAGCTGATGTTCACACCAACCAGGGGCGTTCGATCAGAGGTCACGACCTGGCCCCGAATCACACAGGCGTGGCTGAGGGGAGGGACACAAAAAATCCTTTCAGAAGACTGGTTATGACAACAGCGCCTCTTTCAGTCAGATCAGGGTATCACATCAGCTGAGTGGAGTTCGCCCATTCCAAAAACTTTTGACCAGAATTTTAAAGGGGCACTGTCATGGCTGAGCATGTGTAATGGACGCTCATGGGTCATCAGAGAAATTGTTCAACCGTCTGCATCACTGGTCAGACATCGCAGCACTCAAACTTCTCAATGCCCGCGCAAGCAAAACGGATGTTTCAAGAAACTGCATTAAATATGCGACAAGTCCTGCCTTATGCAAATAATTACTTTTTGGAATAAGCGGCTATGATTAACAGGTATGATTTGCTGAGAGAACGCTAAACTAGAATATTCAACCAGTGACGAACTTGGAAATTTTGAACAACTTCTACAAGTTTACTTTGAATGCTCGGCCATAACAGTGCCCTGTTGATTGAAGGCATTTAAAACAGGGCAACTATAAATGTAGGATCACTTGCGACATCACCATACATTTTACATTTTAAGGAACCTCACCCAGGGAACATATTGTATCCATTATGACCCAAAGAACATAAACTCCTTTGCTCTCCAATGACCAATTCACCTCAGCGTTGGGAACAATTTCCAAAGTAAATTTCACCATCCTGAATGAGAATATAACAGTTTATGGTAAAAGCACTTAAACCAGTGAGAGGCTGGAGACTGGTAAATTATATTAATGGTGCAATTTAGCAATTTGGCCAATTTGCCCTGACTTTTCCATGGGTAAGGGGGTGCTTGACCATGCTCCATAAAGCTTTCCATCAATTTTCTGGGTGACAGCGTCGACAAGTTTCCTTGTGGACCGTGAAAGCCAGCAGGGCGAGTCCCGCACTGACCACCCGTGCAAGACCAGCGGCGCGTCAACCCCAAAAGATTCCGCAAACAGAGAGGAGATTTCATCAGTACACAGGAGTACAGAGCTTGGAGAATCTCTACTGGGGCGGGCGGCATGAATGGTCACCGCAGCTGATTGAAATCAAACGGCGGAAAACTGGCAACACCGGATTCAGGTTTCTGCTAAAAGTGAAGAGCAGCACAATGGTCCCTCTGTGGACTGAAGACTGGATGAAAGACGAGGTGAGTTTGTGCGGTTCAATACAAATTAAAAACAACATTGACGCTCCTTAATCATCACCTAAGCACAACTTAAGATATACGTACGAGAATATGGATTCTGGACGGCGCAAAAAGCGAAGTTCACTTCGGGGCTCAGGACAATACCTTCTTTCAGGAGCAAAGTCGTTCATTACCATGCAAACTTCAGCGCAGGAAATTCTTCTGTCTCTGAGCTGTAAGAAATCACGTAACGCAAAGCGCTTCACCTCTTCAATTAAACCCGAACTGCAGCGACTGCAGGGTCCATTGTGTGCGACATCAATTGGACTTTTTTTTTTTTTAGTGTCGCCCAGAAACAAACTGCGCCATTCGCCCGACTTGCCGCCGGCTCATTCCCTGTCCCCACGCCTGGGAGCCAATTAACACTGGTCTTGTAAGCAGGTGCCCTTTGTGATGTCACAATGCCCTTACTGGAGGCAAGATCATTCACCTGCAATTTTCAAGTCCCCAGGAAACGTGCTTAATGCTAATTTAGTCCTATTTTTTTTCCCTTCAGGAAACCTTGGCTGAGAGCTCTTACTTTGTAAAAATGGCAAGGAGAGAGAGTGCAGACCTGTGACTCTAATACGAAGATCCATCTCTGTTATATTTACTCTGAATTTCCCAAGGAACAAACACACGCTGGCTCGCCTTTTGTTGCATTTAATTATTCATGGTGCCAGTTTAATTTAGAAATTCTCATTTGAAAGGTGAGCTGTTCTGTGCGAGTATGCGTGCGCACGCACGGCTTGTGTGTGATGTCCCTGCATGTGTGAGAAAGCTGTGTGTGCCGTGCATGTACGTGTGCGCGCGCACCGGGTGTGTGCAATGCACACACACTGGGACTCCTTTTCCTGCCTTGGGGACAGAAGTCACTGCTGTCAAGACAAATTATTTAAATACTGACATCAAATACAGCAGGAGAGCAGGCCTGAGACCGGGATAGCTCCGCTCCAGAGACTGTCCCACCGGGCGAGATTACCAAAAAGCCTGCGGTACAGAGACCCAGCTCCAGTCCGTAAACACAAAGAGCCTGAAAATGGGATGTTTACCTTCCTGTCTGCCTGCTGGCTCACACACACAAAGAAAAAAAAACGGGAAGAAGAAAAAAAAAGGATGGCACCGCTGCTTTTACCATTTTATAACACACAGCACCATCGCGATACTCCACAGTGCAATTCACCGGCTGCTCTGTTGAACACACTTGACCAGCCATATCTTAATGAGTGCTGCAACAAGCAGTGTCATCGTCTTGTAAAGTTGACAAAAAAATATATGTGTATGTATGAGCAAAGGCCAGAAAAACACACTTCGGCTCATACAACGAACGCACATGCCCTCCTGCATCTCTCTTTAAGGCCTTTTCTAAGTCATCACGGGCAGCTAAATGGAATCCAATGAAATATCAGAATATCAAACTAACCTCAGCCACTCAAGATCATGGAAATGTTCATTATAAAATTAGCACATACACTCAGCTAGCAGCACACAGGGTACTCCACAGAAGCGCTCCTCGAAGCTGAAGACATTTCACACGCTTGCACGCTCCACTCAATGTTTAAGATATAAGCAAAGCCCTAATTAACTACAATTACTGGCTTGCGGTCGCAGGCCTTCGCCGACCAGCCAAGCTGTAGATTACACCCTCGTCTGTTCACTACAATTGGTAGTGAAGACTTTTTGAAGGACTTCGGGTCGCAGAGTAGCCTTCTGGAGGGTTGCTCGACTGGTAACTGAACAGTTGCTGGTTCGTTGTAGGGATTCTGACTTGTATCTGGAGAGATGACGTTGGAAAGAATTGCCATCAGGCCCCTAAGCATGGCCCTTAACCCAAAAAATGCTCCAGGGGCTTTACACCTGTTTCTCTATGTCCCTTCTCATTTCCAACTGTTTTATCTGGCATGGCACTCATCCCTGAAAATGAGAAACATGTTCTCAATGGAACTTTCCCTGCTTATTATACAAAGGTTAAAAAATGGCGTGAGTTAAATGAATTCAAAAGGAGAGAATTAAACCTATCATCAGTGTTAATTCAACTTTAACAGTGTGAGTGCAATAGAGTTCCATCAGGTCTGACTGGACATCAGGCAGTCATGTGACTGTTTACTTGACTGGGCCTGCGAGCTATGCAGGTTGCTGTAGGCCATGTCATTGGTCTGTTTGTTGCGGTGAGACACATCAATGACAGCAATCCAACAGCAAAAGCGAGAGAGGAAGTGGTTTGCTAATCAATAGGGGCAGATTCGGTGGGTGAGGGGAGTGCGATCCAGGCTTCCTGTTCAAATGAAAACGAAGACTTCAGCCCCAGATCCCCGATCATAACTGTTCATATGCACTCACCGCACCGGCCGCCATGAATAATGAATAATCAGGGATGTTTTTATCAGGTGAGTTGAGGTCTTTACATGCTGCGGCTTTGCTCTTCTGCAATTCTTTCTCATTTATTAATGAAGCATTTTATTATGGAGAGAGCAGGGCACAGTCCTTTCAACTTACACAGACACGCACAGAAGCACGCGTATTCACATATGTGCATGAGAATGAGAGCAAGAGAGCGAGTGTATGAGGGCGACAAGCAAAGTCACGACACGACGCACAAACACCGGACCGAGCACTTTCATCCAAATGAAACGCAGGCCCCGACCGCGCCTGCAAAACATTTGACTAAATTGGGTCAGAGAGGAGAGTTCTCCGGAATATGGCCGCTCCCGACGCAGTGCGTCTCGCAGGACGGATAGGCCATCAGCCGTGCTGGGTAAAAAATAGCGTCAGGCTAACACTGCGATGCTGTGGCGTCATATTTACCAGCCTGAGGGGAAAAGAAGAAGAAGAAAAAAAAAAAAAAACACTTCACAGAGGCCAGGTTTGACACATAAGGGTGTCTCTGCCGTATAATCAAAACTCCACTTTTTGATTCGGGTTCCACTGAATCATTAGCATTTCCCACTCTCAACTTTCCAGAGTGAGAACCGGGAATCTGGGTTCCTTCTGAGTGCACTTGTCTATTTTTACATTCTTTGTACGTAAGCGTGCATGTGCGCGTGTGTGAGTGTACTTCCTGGGTGGGGACACTATTTCAAAGAGGGCATAAGAAGATTTGGCGAAGAAAACACGCCGATGTAAATACGATGGCGGAGAAACGAGAGTCGCGATTAAGAACGGGAATATGAAAGAGCGACAGAGGGGGTCGGAGTTGCACTCAGATCTGATGTGGGCCTTACTGAATATGGTAATACGACAGATCCTCTGATTCCAGTCCTGAGGCACTGCTCTCTCTCTGTGCCTGGCAGGCAGAGCAGAATCCACAAAACTAATACGATTTGGTTTTATTTATTTATTTATTTATATGCATCCGCATATCCAAAAATCTTTTTCTCAAGCCTTCCTCCTTTGTGTTTGCAAATGTACTTTCTGGCTGCCAAACCCCAGCTCCCATCATTTCTGTGACAGCTGACACCATTTCGTGTTTACAGAGAATGGCATCAATCTTCGTGCGCTCCGAGGATTTCGATTGGACACGTTTACTCCTTGTACCGCAGATGAGTGTTGTCAGAACCAGAGACTCGATGGCACGGCACACTGAAAGTACTAAAACTTTCACATGGGATTACGCTCTTTTTTTTTTTTAGTTACCAACTCATTTCAAAAGTCTTCACATAAGACTCAAACTCCGACTCATTTTTAGAGGATAACTGTGAAGTGTACAGCACACAGTACTCACTATGGCCCTTCAGATAAAACGTGCTTCTCCAAAAAGGACAGACAGACTTTAAAATTATCTTTTTTTACTGAATATGCCCCACTGACCTGGATTTAGCACTAACTGACTAAAGCTTGCCATAATGCTGCAAAACTGTATGAATTTCTTACTTTATCCCTGTTTACAATGACCTACACTAAATGACCTTACAATGACCTCCAACGAAAACTAAACTCCATTCGATCACATTTCCTGGAAAAGTTTGGTCACAGGGATGACTGACCTGCTTATGACGAGCCTGGAGTTAACTGACCTCCCCGGAAATGGGTTGGCTCTGGAGAAAAGCGACCTGCCAGGAAAGGGGCTGGCTCCGGGATAACTGACCTGCCATGTAAAAGGGTTGCTCTGGGGATAACTGACCTCCCCTGAAATGGGTTGGCTCTGGAGATAACTGACCCGCCAGGAAAGATACTGGCTCTGGGATAACTGACCTGCCATGTAAAAGGGTGGCTCTGGGGATAACTGACCTGCTCAGGAAGTGGTTGGCTCTCGGTATAACTGATCTCTCCTGAATGGGGTTAGCTCTGGGGATAACTGACCTGCCCTGGAAAGGGTTGGCTCCGGGTATGATGTGGGTGCTGTCCCGGCCCACCAGGAAGCGGACGCGGTCGTAGAAGCTCTGCAGGCTGGTCTGGACGGAGGGCATCTGGGTCTCCTGAATGATGTCCAGAGGGTCCGGAGAGCCCACGCACAGGGAAGTCACATGACAGGAGGCCTGAAGACAGCAGTCCGGATCCATACAGTCCACAAGCCCATCTGTGGACAGTGGAGAAAACAAGAGGATGACACTTACAGATTGTCCCTAAAGAGAAAACTCACCAAATGTTCCTCAAGAGAAGATTACAAACATCTCTTGGACAAAACCCAGCAACTTCCCCTCAAGAAAAATCAGGATCTCAGTTCAAACAAAGTAGTAAATTGTCAATCTGGTATAATCGAACTACCCATCAGGCAAAATCATCAACTGCCCCTTTGAGTTACATCATTAACTGCCACCTGGGCTAAATATACTGTATGTTAATTTTGCCCCTCACGCAAAACTCACAAAACTCACCCTTGGTCATAATCGCAAATTTCCTCTCAACCAAAATCACTGGCTCTGTGGAAGAACAGCTCAGACTTCAGTCAATATTTACGAAAGCACAAAAACACCAAATGCTTCAGAGAATTTTGCATCGAATGGTTTCGCAATGTTACTTTGCCCTATCAGCAGCACTTCTGTGAAGGTAAAAAATTATTCACTTTTTTTCTGATTCACATGAGGCTACATGTGAGTGCACCAAGTGGGGAAAAAATGCTATAAACTTTAGCTTTTGAAAATTAGGCCTAGAATTAGTTTACTTCCTCGTTACAAACTCAAGCTTGGAACAGCTTTGTTCCATTGACAAATTCGGCTCAAACTGTTCGCGCTCCGTGTAGGAGCCGTAAAGCAAAGCCTAATGAACTGTGTCACAGAGACACTGCTCTCTGCATCTTGTCAGGTCAGATGGAAGTTAAAAATATCCATCCTGTGATGATTTAGTCAATCCCACAGTAGTTTTAGATCCCAGCAACTTTAAGTACTGTTCTCTCCTCTGGTCTGAGAGAGCCTCAATTAGTGAAGATGAACCTATGCATTAGGCATGGACTTTGTCTCCGGTGAGCAAAAAACATCAGTTGAAACATCTTAAATTGGACCCATTATGGTTTTCTGTATTTTATGTCCAATGTATAGTATTACATCGAAGGATATTCATATTAAATATGACATAAGTTTCAAATAATGCGCTAAACGTGTGTAGAAATAATCCCTGTGGGCAAAAACCTCAGTTTTTTTTCCCACTCCAGCTGCAGTTTGATGTCACAGTGTGACGGATTTCTTTATACGGTCCATATCAGATCAGACAAATACATATAGGGCGTGTTTGTCTCACACGCGGGTTCCACGACCTTGACCGCGATTGCTGACCTGTCCGTTTGCTTTCGTTGGTTCATTGATCGCGATTTGGAACTCGCTGACCCCGCATGCAAGCTGGGTTAGTCCAGGATTCAAAATGGTGGACGATAATGCAATTGAAAGCTGAAAAGGGTAAGACAGCTAAAAGTGTCCGTGCTGGCATGCACATCTGTATGTTATACTGGTTTTTTTTTAACTTTGAAACAGTTGCACACAGTAAAGTGCAATTGACTAATGTGAACGCTTCACAGCGCACTAGTCACCGCGCTGCATACCTGCACTGCAGTATGCACTTGGTTCATTGTAGTAGCTATTTTCATTTTGCTAGCTACACTTTAGCGGCCGCCATGGTGGGTGAACTCAGTTTGGTGCAGTAGCGTTTATTTGCGTGTGTAAACGAAGTCATTGATCACAGTACTGACCCACGGAAACTGTGCGTGAAAGAAACATGCCCTTAGAGACTGATGTTAGGACCCAGGGGATTTTGACATGGCCGCTCTCCACACACAGGGGCCACTGGCTGGGTTCACTCGCCAATCAGAGCAGAGCTCATTTCACAGAGGGACCGGCAACTCAGAAAAGCTGGTCTTGCAGAGGGTTAGGAATGACAGGAATTAAATGGCCTACAGATCATTGATTTCATGTTTTTTTGCAAAAAGGTTTATAAACCTCCCTTTTGGACATCCAAAAATATCATAACTTGAAAATAAAACTGCATAATAGGTCCCCTTTGAGAGCAAACAGTTCTTCCCCGTCGAGCATGAGCTGCCACCAGCTCAGGGGAGGCATCGAAAGCCTTCTGATAGAGACCGATGCTAAGAATGGACATTTGAAAACGAGCCCGGTGAATCTCGCCGCAGTCATGCAAGGATTTCTCCAATAAAGTGACACATTGCAATGTAGAACAGTGATGCAAGATATCAAAAAATGTTCAAAAAGCTTCCATCAATGCATGTAGTTTTATCTCAAGTCCTTCAGTGACACTTCTTAAACCAAAAACAAATGAACTTTGCAATGCCAAGTACTAAAATGAGCACACTTGTTAAAAACAACAAAACTCACATTAAAATTCTGCAAAGACTCACACTACCTCACACATCAAACCACCTCAGCCATTTTGGATGTATCAAGGGCCAAATCAGCCAAAGACATGCCTTGCCTATAAGACAAAAACATACAGAGAAAAAAAAAACCTTAGCTCTCTTACAATCTTTTTCTGAGGCAGGGATGTCGATCTGCAATCCCAGAAGCCTGCTGCGCCTTCAAGCCTTCAGTTTGTCTCTATTCCACTGTTTCAATCCAGCGACTGATTGGCTAAAGTATCCATAACGCCTTGTTCTCAAGGCCTTAATTTCTTTCTGATTGAACAGAAAAACACTAATGACAACAAACTGCTGAGACCCTCTGGGACTAGAGTAGGATAACACTGGTCAACAATAACGTGAGGCACTAGCTGGGCTAACCCATGACTGTTTAGCTCCGGGGTTTGTGGGCTGTGAAAAATAATTTCAACTTGGTCTGGGTACTGTGGCTCATTTGCTTGGAAGGATCGAATACTGAAGTGTATAAATTCCTCAATCCTATTGTTCTACCACCTTGAATCCCTCAGAATGCACCCCAACACCCCCCTCTTATATCTGCTTCTAGGCTCCAGGAGACTGGGGGCTAATATATCTTGGTTGTTCAGGACAGATCTCCTTTAATTACCTGTATGAACGCTAAGCACTCTGTGAAATTCACACAGCTGTCTTTTCATTGTAATCTGATCTTTTGGATTCTAGGATAAAAGGGGCTTTGCTGAGGGGCTTGGGAGGGGACCGTTGCAATGTCTCTGACGCATGCATATGTGACCACATGACAGAGCCAGCCACAGGTACCTATTACTAATAATCATTCGATTTGGCATAATAAAATCTTCAGACTAATAATGAATTGCAATGTAGTGATGTAGTGTAGTGACAATTCCTCGACAGGCCTTACCCAAAAAGAACTGAAACGGGTGCAGGCTTTTATTCTAGCTTATGGCACTCACACACCTGATACTGCTAATGATGGTCTTTAGCACAGACTCTAGGGGTTAATTAGCCAAAAGAGCAAAGTAACTGCCAGGCTGGGTGGCCTGAAAAGCACCTGCTCTCTCTGGATAAGGTTCAGAAATCCTGGTTTATAGGCTGGTACGCGAGAGTTTGACCACTCCTCACCTGCGTCGTTGTCCTTCCCGTCGCTGCAGGCCGTCTCCATGGACGTGTCGCACCCGCTGCCCCTCCAGCCCAGCTGGCAGACACAGTACCAGCCGCTGTTACCCAAGGTGCACCTGCCATTACCGCTGCACAAGCCGGGACAGCCCTCTGCGCCAGCAAAGATGCAACAAAACAGGGTTCAGAAGGTCACACGGGCGACCGATTTCAAAAACAAACAAACAAACGACTGAGCTAGCCCAGAAAAACAGACGACACGATGCCGGTAGGATGTCGGTAACACTGCGAACAAATGGAGGCCATTTTTTATCCATGATGGTGCTGAGTTCGATACTAGAAACGCTATACAATCTAAAGACGCCCAAAATTGAAAGACTTTTTCCCCTCAGCGGTAAGGAAGTAGGAAGCAGAGGAAGTGGTTTAATCTGATACGCGAGTTTGTGAATCTTCTCTGTTGCCGATGCCTACTGAAACCGGATCAATGAGCGAGGATTTATGGCTTTGGTATTTTCTCATTAGTAAAGCACACCGGGCTCTTGGCTCAGGGATAGACAGAAACCCTTTTTTAGTGTAGTAATGCAACACTTTCTCCTGCTCTGAAGAGCCTGAAGAAGATTATACCCCTGCAGAGCTGGGGAGGCTAAGAGCTACATTAGCGCTGACAGTATCCACAGCACATCACAGGCACGTATGGGGCAAGACCGCTTCAAAGTCAAAACAAAAGAAATGAACTGCTGCTTCAGAAGATTACAACTGATACATTTCTCGTTATTATCAGCAGTCGTAGCAGCTGAAGAGGCACTAGTCATAATAGTAGGGGCAGAAAGAGTAGTTTGGAATAGAACCTTCCAGATTCTCAAAGACATTATAAATGCACCACGCATGTCTAACATGCGCAAGATAATATCATAAATCGGCATGAAAGGCACCTGATCAAGGCGATTTTAGCAGTCTGACATGGAGCTGCATGACAATGAGTCACAAGAAATGGATAAGCTGCGTTTCCTCAACTTGAATTTCGAAATGAAACAAAAAAAATAAAGGAACACAAAAAACCCGACAAAATCAACATTTACTGGGTCTGAATCACCATTTATCGGGGAACAGTGATGCTGCGCAAGTCACATGACCCCAGGAGGGAGGGAGGGGGAGAGATAGAGAGAGAGAGGAATAGAAAGCAACAGAGCGTGGCCCTCCAGTCTCCTCTTCCCAAGGACACAGATAACAGCGGCTTGTTTTTCATCCAGCCTCCCTCCTGCGCCGGTTATCCGTTACCTCTAGATGCAATCTTGCCCTCCGCGCAAACACGAGGAAAAAGCCGGAAACACGGACTTCCCCTCCGAGACGCGCTTCTACATTAGAGCCGCGGCCTGGGTCAGGGAGCTCTCTCCTCCGCAGGGTTCCCGTCAGCCGCGGCTGAGGCGGCTCTGGGGGGGGGCTTAAGAGTCCTCGATCCCGCTGGGATTCAGGGGCGGGGGAACGAGGCCAGACATGGGAAACGGAAGCGAGTCCGGCCCCGAACACTGGGGACCCCACCAGGTGCAGCGATTGGAAGAGCCAAACGAGGCATTGCTTCCACACTTCAGTCAGAGCTACAGCAGCCTAGGCTGTGGGCAGTGGCTAGCGTGCTAGTGCGCTACTCTTCAAAACAAAGAGGTCTATCTGGGGGGCGGGGGGGTGTTGCAGGAGACAGTCATTGGTTCCGACAAGCTGTTCAGTATCTCCATCACATGAAATACACGAAGGAGAACAATAAAAAAAAGTATCTCCACACAGACAATATGAGAACAGAGGCAGGGCTTCATGCTCAGGGACCTCAAGCACCACAGTCCTGGAGGACCACATCATGTTTCAGAGGTCTACTTTAAAGGGAGTCACAAAGGCCTGAAGCCACTGTTAGCTCTCCAGGGCTATCCCTGCATTCACAGTATGAGCGACTTGGTCGATGCCGCTGAGGTACGCGATGCTGAAAGAGGGGCATCGTGCAGCTATATAAAAAAGCTGAGCATTTACCATCAATTATTTATGGTTTCACTGCAATTTCATGATACTTGTAATCATTTCTTCGCACTAGAAGTTGTTAGATGGACATTTCTTGGGATATTGATCTGCTTTTCTCGCAAAAGCAGATTCTTAGACTAACATTATCTTAATTGGCTACTCTTAAGCAAGCTAGCTAACATTATTAACTTGCACTGTATAAAAATCGCTTCCACTTTATTATTCTAGGCTTGACTGCAGTCAATGACCAGAAACTACCACCAAATATCATTTTAGGCACTAGTACCTTTTTTTTCCCTTTATATGACAGCAGACTGAATCATACTCAATTTTTGATAAAAATAGAGGAAGCAACATTATTCACAAAATGGTTGCCAGTGAAGGCGGTAAAAATTGGTAAAATTGGAGGCTTGAAGCACCGAGTGGCAGTCGACGGTTATGTCTGAGAAATGTCGAGCTGTGGGTGACTTTAATTTGGCAGCTTTCAGTGCTCAGTCATACTGTCAATGAATCGATGGCTGTCATAATGAATGAGAGCATTTTCGGTAACTGGGCGACCAAATCATAGTGCGTACTGTGTGTGGCTGGTGAACTGATAATAGAGGAGACACAAACCATCCCTGTCATCTAATGATTTGTCTTGACCCGTTAACAATTTTTTCATTTTAAATCAACAGTATACAAATTCAGAAAAGATTCAACCCTGTCAGGTGTGGCCAGTTCTCATAGTTAAGGAAGGCGAGAAATATAAGGCGTCATTTCCACAGGAAATAGCATTTTGATGAATGTTGTACAATTGTAGATAATTCTGATCTGTTTCCTTCTTTGTAATTCAAACAATCATGAAGCGTGGATTAGACAGCCTGCAATGTAATATGTACAAAAAGCAAATGCAGAGGTTAACAGAGTAAAGTGAACAAAACATTTTCTGTACTGAATTTACTAGTCTATTTAATCGCACCAACACTGCAATGTGAAGAAAGTTGTATGTTTACCTGGATTTTCTAATCATAGGAAAATTTTTCAGTCAAAAAAAAAAAAGATTGAAAACAGGTCAACATTACCTATGAGTTAAAAGGGATTTTCAGTGCCTTCTCTAATTTCAGCAGACCATCCGTCACAAGCGTGAGCGAGTGTGCACGCATATTAACGCAAGGAGCAAACTGCAGGGAAAAGTACTGTTAATAAGAAACAAAAGCGAGTGTTTAAAAGTTTTTTGTTCAGACCAGCAAGCTGGGAGGGCAGCCCTCTCTTGCTCAGTCGGAAATTCCCAATACTGCTGATCACGAGGTTTGTTTGCCCCACAAACAAGCCTCTATTGAAACATGCCACAAAGCCTGCTGATTAATCAGTCCAGGCCATGTATTAAAAGAATAAACAAGAAATTAAAAGTCTTTCTCTCTCTCCCTCGAACCCCCAACCTCTCTTCATTAATCACCCGCTGCTTTCTCCACCCCCAATTCATCTAGATTGACAGCTCTCTGAGGGGGCCACGCCCATCTGAACAGAGGACTGCCGAATCAGGATGTCTCCACCTGGCACAGAGGCTACTGGTTCATGGATGCGTTTCCCATAAGCACAGATGCTAACTTACATAGTTGGAACCATTGGCTGTGAATGGATGAACTATACAAGTCGCTAACTTAGGTAGCTACTATGCTTCTGGGAAATGCACCCCAGAGCGATTGAGGCGGGAGGATCGAAGCACACCCCCCTCCTTACAATGCCCCCACCCCACCCCCCCCTCAGTGGCACCAAGTGGCCTGTGAGCCCTTTTAATTAGCGAGGATGCTGTTTCAGCACCAACCGAGCCCAGTTCCCAGCTGTGCGGTCATACATTATGCATGGCACCAGTTAACTGAACCCTATCCCCCCCCAACACAGATCCGCTGGGGGAGCTGCTTTGCCGTCGCACCAAGCTGGGATTCACCACGGGCCGGTATTCTGCCCTCTCCAAGCGGGATGGGAGGGGGGTTATACGCTCCCATGAAAAAAATAACACTTACAAAACATTAAAAAATGAACAACAACAAAAAATATTTGCCAACAAAGCAAAGTTCGGGGTCAATTCCACTCCATTCTTGTCAAGCAAGGAAAATCAGTCCAAATGTATTTGAAGGTCAGAGATTTTTTTTTTTTTTCAAATCACCAAACTCCTTTACAGAACTGACTTGAATTGACACCCCAACACTGGACACGAGGCACAGACCAGAGGCAATGATTTAATTTCTATCCCGTCGGTGCTTGGATTGTGGGAGATGTGAAGAGGAGGATGGGGGGGGGATGAAGAGTGGGAGAGAGTGATGTATGTGTGAATGGTGAGGATGTGGGAGTGTTAGCTGACATGGAGGTGGACGGACTGATGGACAATATGGATGCAAAACGAAGAAGGAAGGACGAGGAAGACCATACCTTTCACTACCTTATCCAGATAGTGAGCTTCGGGGAGGGATGGGGGGAGATAAGAGACAACACACATGAGGGAGGAACTGAGCAGTGCCACTTTCCACTACAGAAGGCGTTAGCTGTTTACACTATAGAAAAAAGGGAGAGATAAGAACCAGGCGCGAAACTCGGCGCATGCAGAGAGCAAAAAACAAGCAAGGGAAGGAGAGAGGGAGGGAGGCAGGGAGGGAGGGAGGGAGAGTGGGAGGGCGAGATGGAGGAAGAAGAAGATCATTTCAATGGTTTTCTGTTTACTGGGCTCCAGCCTTCGAAAGAAACATCCAGATCAGCCTGTGTTTGGTTGCTTTGCTCAAACAATGACAAACTGGATTCCAAAGACGTTCAAATCCCCTCAGACAACACTGGCAGAACACACAGGGTGAGGACTTGCAATGGTAAGGAGATCCTCTCACACAAACACGTTCGCTGTTAATCACAGAGAACATGGACGACGGCGGACACAAATCCCCATGCAATGTGCTCTCCATCATGGTCTAATGAGAGCCCTGGAATTTTTTTTTCATATTTTCTATAATACCTCATACAATTTTTTCACTAAATAGAGAAATTCAGGCAGGATTGCAAACTACTGCTTCATAATGGACCAACAACCAGAGTCAAAGTGACTCTAAGCTGTGGCACCCATGTCCATATGGCGTAGATAGAAGTAATATCAAAAATGCACATTACCACAGCATTGGATCAAATCTGGCCACACCAGTGCTGACTGCGGCCAGCAGTCTCCTGAGAGCAGAGCATAATTGGCTTCGTGCTGCTCAGGGATATGGGGGGATACAGTTGGTTTGGGTTAGCATTGTTCATTCCTCAAGCGCCTCCTACTGCCCACCTGGGCACTCTTCATTTACATTCTAAGCAAACTCACTCAGGGTTTCCCTCGCCCTAGTTCTGTGCTTGTGAGGTAAGAAGCTGCAAATAAATAGAAGTAGTGACTGGTGTGTTTGTTGGAGGAGAGCTGCTATCAGTCTACGCTCTCCCGAGGTGGCAGCAAAAGTCACGTACGAGCATGCTTGCACATAAATCCCTGATTAGACATTTAAGATTAGGGTGAGATTGGAGCTGCAGGAAGTGTATTAAAGTGTAGTAAACATACATAGCGTTCACTGTGGTTTCAGCTAAACAACTCCCTGCCAGCCTTCGAGAGCCAGAACTTTTTGACAGTTTAATTTTGGAATGAGATGAAGATTTGCTACTCTCTTATGAGTGCTTTCCCCACCTTCTCTCTATGGTGTATGGCAACTCATTTCCCAGCAGAGAAATGCTAAGGAACTGTGCCATTATCACAGTGGGTTCCTCATCATTAAGAATAGAGAACCACGGACTGCCATAATGAACTCTGACACATTACAGATGGAAACACAAAAATGATGACGATAAATAACTACTACTACCTGCTGCTTTGGCAAATGTATACAAAAAAATCTGAGAAAGGACAAAGCAGGTGTGCGCAAAGAAATAATGGGAGAGGGGCAGTGAGAAATGAGGCTTTCAAGAAAAGCATTCTGGGAAATGAAGTCCCAAGTGGAGATCAGTTTAAGAGTATGTTACTGATATTTCAGAGACTGTATGTTTCAAAATATTGTTAACATGTGCACTTCGCAGACAATTACCAGATAATTAATACTGAAAAATGAAGACACACCGCAATATGCGAAAGCAGATAAGGCATTCTGGGAAGCAGTCCCAAATAGAGATTTCAATCTCCAGCTGTTAAAAATTATTCCGTTTAAGTGTAAGTTACAAATATTTCAGAGCCTATATGCTTCAAAACATTGCAAATATGTACACTTTGCAGAAAATTATGAGATACTTAATTTATATAAATTAATATACACTGCAATATGGGAAAGCACAAGTAACAAGCATTTTCCCCATATTCCGTGGAGTACCAATTTCCATTTTAAAATAATAGGAATATATTATAGGATATATTACAGCGTATAGCAGAGAGCAGACTTGCAGTCCCTCTATGGAAGATAGTGACTCACACACTGCTATATGCTACACGTATGCTAAAGATACTCAGCATGTTGTCTTCACAGCACAGCATTAGCAGAGCGGTTTTAGCCGAGCGGGCGGTGGCTATGAGGGCAGTGGTAACCTGCGAGCCGCAGGTTTTGTTCCCCGTCTCCCTCCCGCGTTATTGCCTGGAGAGGCGAGGTAAATCGCTCCCTCCCTTCCCTGCGAGTGTTAGTGTGACAGCCAGTTTGTCACACTGATGTTTACACCACGCTGCTGGCCCTCGGACGGGAAAAAAAAAAAATGAATAAACGAAGATCGCCAAGGGCGCAGCGATGCTCCGTAATAAGCCATAAGCACGTCCCGGGGTTTTTGCACAGTTAAGATCCCGCCACTGATGGAACGCACAGGTGACGGTTCCGCACGACAGCGCATAATTTAGGACGGTTTACGGGATTAATAGCCGAGGTTGACAAACCCGAGGCAGTGTCATATGAAACCATGGCAACCTATTACTTTCCAAGAGCTGAATAATAACAGTAAAAATAATCGTAATAAAAATATAATTACCATACTATTAATCATGATCATAATAAAAAATGTAAAAAAGGCACAGAACAGGAAATTCCTCTGTGTGAGAATTTAAACAAAAGAGTTTTTGAACCATAAACAAGTTCTAGCACCGCCCCTCCCTTTCCTGTCCAGTCATGTGACACTGTAAAAGCCGTTTCAGTGACTGCACCGCTGACTGCTAAGAGAACGTTTGCCTTTGAAATCATCCAGGAAAAAAAAAGAAAGAAATGAATGAAAAGGAGAGGATGAGAGAAGGAAGAATGAGAGAAAGGGGGAGGGAGAGAGAGGGAGGGGTGAGAGTAAATGGTAGGGAAGGGACACCTCAGCACATTCCCACAGAGCGACGCAGGACGAGCCCCCGAACCCGGCACATGCTAAGCAGAATTGTGCAGATTTATCGAGCATGCACCCCACTTACTGCACCCCCAACCAAACACTGGCCCCCGTATCCCACATCCTGCTGCCTCCCCACAGCTACATGCAAGGCTCCAACACACACGTTCGCGCGCACACACACATGCATATAAACTGCACATACACATACTCACGAACATGCAAACTTACCCACATGCACACAAAGCGCACAGTAACATGCGCACATCACGTACAGGCATGCGCTCAGTCACTCAGTCATTTGCAAACACGGTCACACACGTGCACGTCTGATCTCTCAGAAACACAAACACTCTTTTCTTCTCTCACAAAAACACTCTTTCGCGCATACACACACACATGCACATACACTCTCACTCATAAACATACACACCCTCTCAAACGAACTTGCTCTCTCTCACACACATACTCATGCACTCTCTCTGACACACACACACACACACACACACACACACACTGAATCTCTGACACACACTCACTCTACCTGTCTCTCACACACACGCACTCTCACAAACATACATACACATTCTCACACGCACACTCTTTCTCACTCTCTCTCTCACACACACACACATGCACATGCACACTCGCTTTCCATCTCTCCCTCACACACACGCACACACGGCCTCTCTCCCTCTCACACACACACGCTCGCTCTCTCTCTCCCTCATACACTCACACACACAAACACACACACACCCCCACAATCGCTTTCTATCTCTCCCACACACGCACACACACACACACACACACACACACACACGCTCTCTCTCTCTCACACACGCACACGCACATACACACACACACACACACACTCGTACCGATGGTGCAGTGCTCTCCGTTCCAGCCCGGGCTGCATTCACACTTGCCGTCCTTGCAGGTGCCGTGCTCGTTACAGCGCGGGTGACACGCCCTCTGCTCGCACCCCGCCCCCATCCAGCCGTCGTCACAGCGACAGGTGCCCGACACACACACTCCATGGCCGCCACAGTCCGCTGCACAAATCTCTGCAGGAGACAGGGGGAGGAGAGACGTCGGGAGAGGAGAAAAAGATCTTTCACACAGTCATTGTGACAGGGAGAAGACTCCACGCTCCGCTACCTTGTGTGATGGCCACTGAAAAGAAAATTCCAGAACCTTCCAGGGGTGATTCCCCCTTTTGACAACACAAATCTAATTCTAATAAGCCCATTACAATGGCAGGACACGGCTCCAAAGGCCTGATCTGACTCAGTCCTCGGCTCGGCCTCCGTGAAAAGACGACACTTTGTGAAACAGAGAGAGGAGAATGGAGAGAAGGAAGGGTAGAAGAAGATCCTGGTTTGGCTTAAAAAGCAGCAGAGACAAGTCAGACTTCATTACATGTTTAATTACAGCGAGCCCCGCTTACAGCGCGGTGAGGACTTTGCGATTAACTTAAGTCGAGCGGGTCAGCTGCAAATTACGAGATTCTGCTTTTCCCGTAATGATAATGAGGATGAAAACCGTACTGCTGCACTGCTGTCGGCCGGTAAAGTCGCTCGTGACCTCCCCCGTAAGGCACAGCGCTGACTCATCATACTGCAAATAAAAGCTGCTGACAAACCCATAAACACAGACAGCGAAACACCAAAACATAAAAATAATTAAATAACAAGAGATCAGTGACCTGACACATTAATAGCAGAAGTGTAAGAACCACAGGGTTTGCCACAAACATTTCCCATGGTGCAATGCAGTTTCCACCAAAGTCCAAGGAGAGGAGCAGCATCTTTGCACACTTCGTTGATTTTGGACGCACGGCTGGTTCGCTCAATTCAAACTCACTAATGAGTCAATTACAGTTTATACAGCAGTCTTTTGTCATTGCTAGATATTAAACTCTGAGAGAAAAATTCTTTTCAGCAAAGACTTTCAGGGATATTCCATACAAGAGACTTATTACTGAACACGCCTTTCTTGTACTGGCCAAATTGAGCCCAGATTGACACGCAACTTTTCAATTAGATTCAATACGACACATCTTAATAGCACTGCATTTGGTAGCAGTTCAAATAGCTGTAGCACATCACAGCCATACACTGCTACCCACAAGGAATGTGCAAGAAAACACACACACACACACACACACACACACAGACAAGCAGACACGCGAGCACCTGCACCCACACCTCCATCAAGAGAACGCACAAGGAGCAGAAGAGGAGAGGAGCTCGAGAAATGTATAAGCGATTTGTGACGATCAATACTCACTTACGGCACATCGATCAATCATTTATTTTAGGATAATGCGAGTCGGAGAAGCGTAGCAAAACAACATTAATCCACAAGCCTGACAATTAATGGGAACATTTACAGAATGAAGCGCACCGACACTTGGCTGTCAGATGGAAAAATGAGCACTTATGCCGAGCATGTGGTACAGGGAGGAGGTAAGGAACTGCCACGGATATTGATCCCAGTGATTCTGCCCCAACGAGGCATGGAGTTTCCCGGTTACTTAAAACAATGTCTCCGAACGCACACCGTTTCCAGGAGAACCACTCACACAAAAAAAAAAAAGCACTTACTCAAAAGATGATGGAATGAGAAGTGCTTGAGAACATGATGGCCATTGACGCAGTCCAATCATAGCGCAAATGGCAATGCAAGGACGCAACTTAAGGCACAAGATTTGATGAGGTCATTGTCGTCATGGATACAGAGAAAGCCTTCAGTGCCTTCAACGCAAAGACAGCCTGACGTCTGCCCTCGAACTCCACGCACCCCACTGAAGGGATCTGATTGTCTTAACTGTTGAATTTTTGGTTAAAATGATATTTTTCCCCTCATTGTATGTTTGTATTGCCACAATTTAAAACTTTATTATATTCTGCAAGTCAAGTAAAGTAACCTTGAAAATAATAGAGGTGCTATATCAATAAAAACTACTATTATTATTATTACAACTACTGCAATTACGACATCAAAGGCTGAAAGGAAATCAATTTCTTTTCAATCAATTCAAGTTCAGCTGGCCAACACACCTGCACTAAGTATGGCGTGTACATCACCTCAGTATGGCGGATGCCCCAGACGTTTCCCTGAAGAACCTGTCACTAAAAGCTTAGGCTATACTTATGCTGCTTTAGCTCAACGTATTGGTTGTAGGAACTGAGGGCTATGCTTTAGCTCAGGGTAATGGGTGTAGATACTGAGAGTTATACTTTAGTTCAGGGTAATGGGTGTACATACTGAGAGTTATACTTTAGCTCAGGGTAATGGGTGAAGATACGGAGAGTTATGCTTTTGCTCAGGATAATGGGTGTAGACACTGAGAGAGTTATGCTTTACCTCAGGGTACTGAGAGAGTTATGCTTTAGCTCAGGGTAATGGGCGTAGATACGGAGAGAGTTTTGCTTTACAGGGTAATGAAGCGTGAGAGATACTTTTATTCAGAGAGATTATGTTTAAGCTCAGGGTAATGGGTGTAGATATTGAGATACTGAGAGAGGGTTATGCTTTACCTCAGGGTAATGGGTGTAAGATACTGAGAGGGTAGTTATGCTTTACCTCAGGTAAAAGATACTGGAGTTTGCTTTACTCAGGGTAATGGGTGTAGATACTGAGAGTTATGCTTTAGCTCAGGGTAATGGGTGTAGATACTGAGAGAGTTATGCTTTAGCTCAGGGTAATGGGTGTAGATACTGAGAGAGTTACGCTTTAGCTCAGGGGACTGAGAGAGTTATGCTTTAGCTCAGGGTAACGGGTGTAGATACTGAGAGAGTTATGCTTTACTCAGGGTAATGGGTGTTGATACTGAGAGAGTTATGCTTTACCTCAGGGTAATGGGTGTATACTTTATGCTTTACCTCAGGGTAATGGGTGTAGATACTGAGAGAGTTATGCTTTATGCTTTAGCTCAGGGTAATGGGTGTAGATACTGAGAGGGTTATGCTTTGGCTCAGGGTAATGGGTGCTTTTTACTCAGGGTAATGTAGATACTGTTATGATACTAATGGGATACTGAGAGAGTTATGCTTTAGCTCAGGGTAATGGGTGTAGATACTGAGAGAGTTATGCTTTAGCTCAGGGTAATTTGTGTAGATACTGAGAGAGTTATGCTTTTACCTCAGGGTAGATGGGTGTGGATACTGAGTTATGCTTTAGAGGTGTAATACTGAGAGGTTATACTGAGAGAGTTATGCTTTACCTCAGGGTAATGGGTGTAGATACTGAGAGAGTTATGCTTTACCTCAGGGTAATGGGTGTAGATACTGAGAGAGTTATGCTTTAGCTCAGGATAATGGGTGTAGATAGAGTTATGTTTTACCTCAGGCTCAGGGGTAGATACTGAGAGAGTTATGCTTTACCTCAGGGTAATGGGTGTAGATACTGAGAGAGTTATGCTTTAGCTCAGGGTAATGGGTGTAGATACTGAGAGAGTTATGCTTTAGCTCAGGGTAATACTGAGAGAGTTATGCTTTACCTCAGGGTAATGGGTGTAGATACTGAGAGAGTTATGCTTTACCTCAGGGTAATGGGTGTAGATACTGAGAGAGTTATGCTTTACCTCAGGGTAATGGGTGTAGATACTGAGAGAGTTATGCTTTAGCTCAGGGTAATGGAGTTATGCTTTAGCTCAGGGTAATGGGTGTAGATACTGAGAGAGTTATGCTTTACCTCAGGGTAATGGGTGTAGATACTGAGAGAGTTATGCTTTACCTCAGGGTAATGGGTGTAGATACTGAGAGAGTTATGCTTTAGCTCAGGGTAATGGGTGTAGATACTGAGGGAGGTGCTTGCTTTACCTCAGGGGTGTAGATAATGAGGTGTTTAGCCAGGGTAAGATACTGAGAGAGTTATGCTTTAGCTCAGGATAATGGGTGTAGGTACAGATAGAGTTATGTTTTACCTCAGGGTAATGGGTGTAGATACTGAGGGAGTTATGCTTTAGCTCAGGGTAATGGGTGTAGATACTGAGAGAGTTATGCTTTAGCTCAGGGTAATGGGTAGATACTGAGAGAGTTATGTTTAGCCTAATGGGTGTAGGTAATGAGAGAGTTAATCAGGGGGTGTAGATACTGAGAGAGTTACGCTTTAGCTCAGGGGACTGAGAGAGTTATGCTTTACCTCAGGGTAATGGGTGTAGATACTGAGAAAGTTATGCTTTACCTCAGGGTACTGAGAGAGTTATGCTTTAGCTCAGGGTAATGGGTGTAGATACTGAGAGAGTTATGCTTTGGCTCAGGGTAATGGGTGTAGATACTGAGAGAGTTATGCTTTACCTCAGGGTAACGGGTGTAGATACTGAGAGAGTTATGCTTTAGCTCAGGGTAATGGGTGTAAGTAAGCATAATGGGTGTAGATACTGAGGGAGTTATGCTTTAGCTCAGGGTATTGGGTGTAGGTACTGAGAGAGTTATGCTTTGGCTCAGGGTAATGGGTGTAGATACTGAGAGAGTATGCTTTAGCTCAGTGTATTTGGTGTAGGTACTGAGAGAGTTATGCTTTGGCTCAGGGTAATGGGTGTAGATACTGAGAAAGTTATGCTTTATCAGGGTTTGTACCTGAGGGTACCTCAGGGTGTAGATACTGAGAGAGTTATGCTTTACCTCAGGGTATTGGGTGTAGATACTGAGAGAGTTATGCTTTACCTCAGGGTAATGGGTGTAGATACTGAGAGAGTTATGCTTTACCTCAGGGTAATGGGTGTAGATACTGATAGAGATGTTTTATCAGTTTTGGCTCAGGGTAATGGGTGTAGATACTGAGAGAGTTATGCTTTTAGCTCAGGGTATTTTAGTGTAGGTACTGAGAGAGTTATGCTTTAGCTCAGGGTAATGGGTGTAGATACTGAGAGAGTTATGCTTTAGCTCAGGGTATTTGGTGTAGATACTGAGAGAGTTATGCTTTGGCTCAGGGTAATGGGTGTAGATACTGAGAGTTATGCTTTACCTCAGGGTAATGGGTGTAGATACTGAGAGAGTTATGCTTTACCTCAGGGTATTGGGTGTAGATACTGAGAGAGTTATGCTTTGTAGATACTGAGAGAGTTATGCTTTAGCTCAGGGTAATGGGTGTAGATACTGAGAGAGTTATGCTTTACCTCAGGGTAATGGGTGTAGATACTGAGAGAGTTATGTTTTGGCTCAGGGTAATGGGTGTGGATACTGACAGAGTTATGCTTTAGCTCAGGGTATTTTGTGTAGGTACTGAGAGAGTTATGCTTTGGCTCAGGGTAATGGGTGTGGATACTGACAGAGTTATGCTTTAGCTCAGGGTATTTGGTGTAGATACTGAGAGAGTTATGCTTTGGCTCAGGGTAATGGGTGTCGATACTGAGAGAGTTATGCTTTACCTCAGGGTAATGGGTGTAGATACTGAGAGAGTTATGCTTTACCTCAGGGTACTGAGAGAGTTATGGGTCAGGGTAATGGGTGTACTGAGAGAGTTATGCTTTACCTCAGGGTATAGATACTGGGTTAGCTTTATCAGGGACTGAGAGAGTTATGGGGTAATGGGTGTAGATACTGAGAGAGTTATGCTTTAGCCTCAGATACTGAGAGAGTTATGCTTTGGCTCTTTGGCTCAAATGGGTGTAGATACTGAGAGAGTTATGCTTTAGCTCAGGATACTGTTATGGGTGTAGATACTGAGAGAGTTATGGGTTTGTAGATACCTCAGGGGTACTGAGAGAGTTATGCTTTGGCTCAGGTAATGGGTGTAGATACTGAGAGAGTTATGTTTTACCTCAGGGTAATGGGTGTAGATACTGAGAGAGTTATGCTTTACCAGGGTCAGGTGTAGATACTGAGAGAGTTATGTTTTTAGAATATGGGTGTAGGGTAATAGATACTGAGAGAGAGTTTATCTCAGGGTATTTGTAGGTACTGAGAGAGTTATGCCTCAGGGTAATGGGTGTAGATACTGAGAGAGTTATGCTTATCAGGGTAATTATGGGGTAGGGTGTACTGAGAGTTTTGCCTCAGGGTAATGGGTGTAGATAGATAGATACTGAGAGAGTTATGCTTTACCTCAGGGTAATGGGTGTAGATAATGGGTGTAGATACTGAGAGAGTTATGCTTTACCTCAGGGTAATGGGTGTAGAGATACTGAGGGTAATGGGTGTAGATACTGAGGGAGTTTTACCTCAGGGTAATGGGTGTAGGGTAATACTGAGAGAGTTATGCTTTAGCTCAGGGTAATGGGTGTAGATACTGAGAGAGTTATGCTTTAGCTCAGGATAATGGGTGTAGATACTGAGAGAGTTATGGGTTTTATCAGGGTAATGGGTGTAGATACTGAGAGAGTTATGCTTTTAGCTCAGGGTAATGGGTGTAGATACTGAGAGAGTTATGCTTTAGCTCAGGTAATGGGTGTAGATACTGAGAGAGTTATGCTTTACCTCAGGGTAATGTTTTAGCTAGATACTGAGAGAGTTATGCTTTTCAGGTAACAGGAGAGAGTGTAGATAGATACTGAGAGAGTTATGCTTTAGCTCAGGGGACTGAGAGAGTTATGCTTTTGGCTCAGGGTAATGGGTGTAGATACTGAGAGAGTTATGCTTTTACCTCAGGGTACTACTGAGAGAGTTATGCTTTTGCTCAGGGTAACAGGGTGTAGATACTGAGAGAGTTATGCTTTGGCTCAGGGTACTTTGGGCTCAGGGTAATGGGTGTAGATACTGAGAGAGTTATGCTTTAGCTCAGGTGGGTGTAGGTACAGGGTAGATACTGAGGAGTGTTTAGAGAGGTATTTTGGTGGGTAGGGTGTAGATACTGAGAGAGTTATGCTTTGGCTCAGGAGAGTAATGGGTGTAGATACTGAGGAGTTATGCTTTAGCTGTTTAGCTCAGGGTACTAGATACTGAGAGAGTTATGCTTTTGGCTCAGGGTAATGGGTGTAGATACTGAGAACTGAGAGAGTTATGCTTTTACTTTAGAGTTATGCTTTAGCTCAGGGTAATGGGAGTTATGCTTTTGGCTCAGGGGTGTAGATACTGAGAGAGTTATGGGTTTACCTCAGGGTATAGATACTGAGAGAGTTATGCTTTGGCTCAGGGTAATGGGTGTAGATACTGAGAGAGTTATGCTTTAGCTCAGGGTAATGGGTGTAGATACTGAGAGAGTTATGCTTTGGCTCAGGGTAATGGGTGTAGATACTGAGAGAGTTATGCTTTAGCTCAGGGTATTTTGTGTAGGTACTGAGAGAGTTATGCTTTGGCTCAGGGTAATGGGTGTGGATACTGAGAGTTATGCTTTAGCTCAGGGTATTTGGTGTAGATACTGAGAGAGTTATGCTTTGGCTCAGGGTAATGGGTGTAGATACTGAGAGAGTTATGCTTTACCTCAGGGTAATGGGTGTAGATACTGAGAGAGTTATGCTTTACCTCAGGGTATTGGGTTAGGTACTGAGAGAGTTATGCTTTACCTCAGGGTAATGGGTGTAGATACTGAGAGAGTTATGCTTTAGCTCAGGGTATTGGGTGTAGGTACTGAGAGAGTTATGCTTTGGCTCAGGGTAATGGGTGTAGATACTGAGAGAGTTATGCTTTACCTCAGGGTAATGGGTGTAGATACTGAGAGAGTTATGCTTTTGGCTCAGGGTAATGGGTGTAGATACTGAGAGAGTTATGCTTTAGCTCAGGGTATTTTGTGTAGGTACTGAGAGAGTTATGCTTTAGCTCAGGGTAATTGGTAGATACTGAGAGAGTTATGCTTTAGCTCAGGGTATTTGGTGTAGATACTGAGAGAGTTATGCTTTGGCTCAGGGTAATGGGTGTAGATACTGAGAGAGTTATGCTTTACCTCAGGGTAATGGGTGTAGATACTGAGAGAGTTATGCTTTAGCTCAGGGTAATGGGTGTAGATACTGAGAGAGTTATGCTTTAGCTCAGGGTATACTGAGAGAGTTATGCTTTGGCTCAGGGTAATGGGTGTAGATACTGAGAGAGTTATGTTTTAGCTCAGGGTAATGGGTGTAGATACTGAGAGAGTTATGCTTTAGCTCAGGGTATTGGGTGTAGATACTGAGAGAGTTATGCTTTGGCTCAGGGTAATGGGTGTAGATACTGAGAGAGTTATGCTTTAGCTCAGGGTTTTTGGTGTAGGTACTGAGAGAGTTATGCTTTAGCTCAGGGTAATAGAGAGTTATGCTTTACCTCAGGGTAATGGGTGTAGATACTGAGAGAGTTATGCTTTTGGGTAGGTCAGGGTAATGGGTGTAGATACTGAGAGAGTTATGCTAGGGTCAGGGTGTAGATACTGGGTGTAGAGAGAGTTATGCTTTGGCTCAGGGTAATGGGTGTAGATACTGAGAGAGTTATGCTTTAGCTCAGGGTATTTGGTGTAGGTACTGAGAGAGTTATGCTTTGGCTCAGGGTAATGGGTGTAGATACTGAGAGAGTTATGCTTTACCTCAGGGTAGTTGCTGTAGGTACTGAGAGAGTTATGCTTTTTAAGAGAGTTGGTGTTTTGGCTCAGGGTAATTATGCTTTGCCTGGTGTAGATACTGAGAGAGTTATGCTGTGGCTCAGGGTAATGGGTGTAGATACTGAGAGAGTTATGTAGATACTGAGAGAGTTATGCTTTATCAGGGTAATGGGTGTAGATACTGAGAGAGTTATGCTTTACCTCAGGGTAAGGTACTGGGAGTTATGTTTAGGGTAATGGGTATAGATAATGAGAGAGTTATGCTTTAGCTCAGGGTAATGGGTGTAGATACTGAGAGAGTTATGCTTTGGCTCAGGGTAATGGGTGTAGATACTGAGAGAGTTATGCTTTAGCTCAGGGTAATGGGTGTAGATACTGAGAGAGTTATGCTTTACCTCAGGGTAATGGGTGTAGATACTGAGAGAGTTATGCTTTAGCTCAGGGTAATGGGTGTAGGTACTGAGAGAGTTATGCTTTTAGCTCAGGGTGTAGATACTGAGAGAGTTATGTTTTGCCTCAGGTATAGATACTGAGAGAGTTATGCTTTTGGCTCAGGGTAATGGGTGTAGATACTGAGAGAGTTATGCTTTAGATACTGGGTGTAGATACTGAGAGAGTTATGCTTTAGCTCAGGGTAATGGGGTGTAGATACTGAGAGAGTTATGCTTTCAGGGTATTCAGGGTAATGGGTGTAGATACTGAGAGAGTTATGCTTTAGCCTCAGGGTATTGGGTGTAGGTACTGAGAGAGTTAGGGTAATGGGTGTAGATACTGAGAGAGTTATTTTTTTAGCTCAGGGTAATGGGTGTAGATACTGAGAGAGTTATGCTTTACCTCAGGGTAATGGGTGTAGATACTGAGAGAGTTATGCTTTGTAGCTCAGGGTAATGGGTGTAGATACTGAGAGAGTTATGCTTTAGCTCAGGGTAATGGGTGTAGATACTGAGAGAGTTATGCTTTTAGCTCAGGGGTATTTGGTGTAGGTACTGAGAGAGTTATGTAATGGGTGAGATACTGAGAGAATTATGCTTTAGCTCAGGGTAATGGGTGTAGATACTGAGAGAGTTATGCTTTATCTCAGGGTAATGGGTGTAGGTACTGATAAAGTTATGCTGTAGCTCAGGGTAATGGGTGTAGGTACTGATAAAGTTATGCTGTAGCTCAGGGTAATGGGTGTAGGTACTGACAGTGGTGCTTTAGCTTAGTGTATTTGGTGCCGGTACTGAATGTAACGCTTCAGTTCAGAGTAATGGGTGTAGCTACAGATAGACTTACGCTATGGCACAGGGTAGTGGGTGCAGGTACAGATGGCCTACTAAAAAAAAAACCCATTAACTGAAAGTTTGTAATCTGAACCCTAAACAGTCGAATAGGCAGATATTCGGATCACTCCAGCATCAGTTGATATTGCAGACAATTCGATCCTTCTATGATAACATAAACTCCACTACTGTGAAAGAGGCCGTGCACAAGGCAGGTGGCTAATACTTTGCTCTCACTGCCCACACTCCTCCACTCCATAGGAGGCGCTGCGGAAGTTCAGATATTAATCTGCCACAACAGGATGTAAGCAGAGCCGACCTCATGCCACAGCAGCTGCTGATAAGAATGCCTCTCTCTGCCCAGCTTGGGAAAAATGGTAAACACAGAGATACTACACTAGTATTCCCCTCGCAGTAAAACACTCCGACTGCGCATATTTCTCAAATCACCCGGATTATCAATAGGTCAGGCAGCCTGAAAGTGACGCTCCGTGCCACGCCGTAAATGCCAAGTGTTCTCTGGGCTTATCAAAATAATTTTCGACATTTCCCTCGCGCTGATCACTCTTTTGTTCCGATAAACGAACCAGCTATTAAAAACCATAACACCACACTCAATCTCTAAAGCCCCCACTGGAGGCTTTTAATTATTCATTTGTGCCCGTATTGATAACCGATAGGTCACTGTTTGGTGGTCAGTTGGAGACACGAGGGGTTAAGTCGATTATTGCTTGAAGCGTGGAGACTTGAAGCCTAAACTTAGCATGCGGTCATGATGCTGTGAAATGAAAAAAAAAAAAAAAAAAACCATAATCCCCTGACTCCTGACTCCCCGCGTGACGGATACTGCTTTCCGGCACTACAGATCACCACGACTGCCGCGGGGATCAGCCAGTGATGCTCATGCAGCCGAGGGAAATATAAGCAAAATAAATGTCAAGAGACCGGTATAATCCCCAATCTAAGGTATGCAGAGGGTCCCATCCTCGCCAAGTCGTTTCGGTCTGGAAGGAGATTAATTCACCACCGTGACGAGCCCGCACGCTAATACCATGACACAACCCTGCCTTTTACAGGACGCTCCGTACACCTGTTTCCTGTCTCGCTACCTGCTCATGAACCTCGAAGAAAAAAAGATTCAGAGATAGAAAATGGCAGCTATGCATGATTCTAGGTTCAAAAGTTTCGCTAAATTGCATCAGCACAAAAATAAAACCTCCACGAGGCCTTTAAGTCCATATTTTTTCCCAATTAGAGCTCTCGTCTCTTCGTAAGTTCTCAGGTTATGCACCCACCATTACAATAAGGCAATCAAATAATGCAGAGAGGCATACAACTAATTAAGAAAAAGGTTTGCATTTTCTTTATGACATGTTGCACTTTGAAGGCATTCATGAATTATAACAATGCATTCTGGGATGCCTGAGCCTCTGGGACAGAGTTAGACTCACTGTTACCAACAACAAATGAAAAGAGTTATGAACAAATATTGAAATGCAAACAAAGCACTGAATGTAATAAAGTACATTTCATTTCATAAAACCCCCAAAGTTACAGCTCTAACAAATTCTGCCCGTTAGAAAAGGTCGTGGAAGGCCAGCCATTTGTCAAGGAGATGCCACCCTCATTTGAGCGCTGAGCACTACCAGAGAGAAAAATGGATGGAGATAGGTACAGCGAGGATGAGTTAGAGAAAGACATAGAGAGCCAGCAGGAGAGAGAGGGAAAGAGATAAATAGACATATATTTGTTTTTGGAAGCAAAGACGCCCTCATTCACATTCACATCTTGCTGTTCCAGTGGCTCAGGAGTCACGCTCTCTTTGCAGTTACACAAACAGACCTACAGGGGGCGGATATCATATCCACATCCGCGAGACTCAAACCTCTGTAGTACTGCTGGTGTTCAATCTTCCACCCCAATCATGGCCTGATTTAAGCCCAGGACACCAGGTGTATTGAGTTTCAGGTCAATCAGTGGCAAAGATTGGTCGATTATGCCCCAATGGAAAATCCAGCTTCCTAAATGGAAGGTCCTCCCTAATATTTTGTTCCAGTTACTTGGATTTGCCAATTAGAGCAAATACATCCTCAGCCAGAAAGTAGAACTAATGAGTGAGTTCATGTTTGGAGAAAACATTACACTCCGCAGAGAATATGAGTCGGATGAGCCAATGCAGAGGTGTGAATCTGGGCCTAACTCTGTATGTCCATAACATTCTGGAGCCCAAGACATTAATGACGCTAAATTAATTTGGCAGACACTTCAATCCAGCGTGACACAGTTTTAACAACTGTAACAACTACACAGCATAAGTCATGGGAGATATGATTTACATATTTATGATTTGCATCCCTGACCACAGTCATGAACACCTACGTGTAGACTGGACGGCAAGCATAAGACATCTCATAAAATGTGACTTGTACCTGTGGAGCAGTCGTGCCCAGTCCAGTTTGGATCGCAACTGCAGGTTCCGCTTTCAGGTAAGTAAGCGCCGTGGCCCGAGCACTGGTCCATGCAGGACGCCCGAGGGCTCTCACAGCCTGGACCTCCCCAGCCTGCCAGGCAGTGGCACTCGCCACGCACGCACACCCCCCGCCCAGAGCAGGTGGGATCCAGACAGTCCACTGAAAGCAGATATGAAAGAGCCCCCCCTGTCATGTACAGCCCAACCTCAAATGGTGAATATTATCAGATGTTATAGACTTTAAGGGCCAAGCAGAGTATCTTAAATATTGAAATGCTGCCTTTCATTCCCAGCAACATGACAGTGAAGTGATATGTTCAATGGATAAATGAAAGTAATAAAACAAGAAAGCAAAAAATGTATCCTTCAGTCCAAATGAAAATTTGAGGTGCCAAACAGCCATGCCTTAATTGGAATTATGTGAAGTCCCTTGATATAAAGCTTCCGGAATCCTGACAACTTGGCCAGAAGGAGCACAGTTGACTTTGTAGCCTAGCTGCGGTAAACATGGACCAGGAGACCATCATCAAGAAAAGCGAGAGGAGACCTAAAACCATGACCTACATACGCGAACAGTTTGACCGCTGAGCGAAATTCAGGAACAGCAAGGAAAACTTCGGCATTCCAGGTTGCACATCTGCTTCTTGAATGGTGAGTCAATGAAATATGCCCACTATTCTTCTGTTTGCAGTGCACAGAAAATAACTAATTCACAACGGTTGACACGCTTGATCGTCCTGGCAAAATTATTATTATTTGAGCGAGACTGAGCTGAAGCTAGAGTAGAGATGGATTTATTATTTGAACGGTAGTGGACGGTGAGTCTGTGCACCAACTCGGGGAAACCTCTCCGTGCTATTATTAGATCGTGGTTTATGGCAATTGGCTGCAAAACAGTTGCCTTTTTACTTTCATTTTTTAATACTTTTAGTAAGTGATAAAGCGTATCTTTTCACTGCCATGTTTCTGGGGATGGAAGTTAGCTTTTTAAATTTTTTTAAATCATACTCTGCGTGCACCATTTTTTATTTAAGGTTAGCATTCACTAGGCATTGATCAGCATTTACCGCGGGTTAACAGGACAAGTATGAAACAATAAATAAGCAGGCTAGACATAAGATAAACAGAAAAAATCACATATGTTCACTAATTTAAGATAATTTTTTGGGGAATTTTTCCTTTATTTGACAGTTATGCAGTGTAGAGAGACAGGAAAGTTGGGGAGAAGAATGGGGGAAGACATGCAGCAAATGACCTGAATCGAACCCAGGTCGCTGCGGGAAGGACACAGCCTTTATGGTACGCGTGCCCAGACCGATGAGTCACCGGGGCGCCCCATGTTCACTAATTTAAGTCTGAATTTCTGGCCTCAACATTCAACCCGGGTTGAATGAGTGGATTGTTCAGATCAGCTTTCATTTCGCATTGATCAGTGCTTAACAACCTGTTATAGTGATGGACAGGTCAAGACAGTGACAGTTTAGACACTGGTTTCTCTCTCTGAAGCATGGTTTTGTGAGGTCTCACTCATTTATCACTAATTTATGTCAGAATCCCAGTTTGTCAGACTTGGCTAATCACCTAACGAGTAAAGGATGAGTACATTATATCCCCAACCCAACCTCTCTGAGCACAGCCTGTTTAAAGAAGGGATAGAGTGAAAGGGGCTCCTGACAGTGTTTGGGGTGCTGGGGTGGGGTGGGGTGTGGGTCCTGACTGCACACAAAAGGCAGAGTGTGAACACTCTGTTCCAGCACCTTTCCTTGCTCCACCTGTCCAGCCTGCACTGATTTCCTGGCAGGAGCGGGTGGGTGAGCCAAGTTGCCACAGGCTAAATTGAGAGCACCTGTAACCACTGTTCTGAGCTGCTCAGATGTGCCAATCCCCAGTCTGTCAGAACTTCGCTGTCATTTATTTTTTTTCTTTTTACCCCCCCTTTTTTTTTTTTTTTTTTTTTGCAGCTTTTTTGGTTGGTAGCAAACAACACCGCATCACCATACTTTGTACACATCTTTGCACACATCGCTTACACTTTTGGTGATTCCAACTTGCACACCCTATTTTCGGGAAGATTTTTCAGTAAAATGATACTGAATAAACAAACTTTGCTGTTTGAATGCGTTGGCGTGTGTCGTGAGCTTTGAGCTGGGTGGTGATGTCCCTGAAGCACTGAATGGGTTGAGGATGTAACACAGCTATAAGGAGGATGGATTCTATTTGCGCTTCCTCAGGTTGGGCCGAATCTCTTCCTACAAGTCCTACAGATCCCTGGTAATGATACTCCTCCCAACAGTGTGTCCTTTGGGTTCATTCACAGTATGGTACAAACTCAACGATAAAAAAAAAAAAACAAACTTAAACTGGAACTGGAATACACTTTACAATGCAGTTATATCAAACTCCAAAATATCCGAAATGTTCAAAAAGATACACCAGTCAAATGTGCACATACATTACGCCGACACACTGGCCCGCAAAATCAAACCAAAAGGCCAACGCTCATCTCCCATTCTTATCATCCGTCTTCCAGATTTATTAGTCAATTATTATTGGACGTTCGCACTCTCCCAACCCCGAGGGCGGTTGCCGTTGGCGACGGCGCCCGTTCTCCATATGGCGGGCGAGAGGGGGGCGATGGAAGCGTCCGGCGGCCATATTGCGACAGCTCTCCTTCACGGTGACATCACGGGCCTAATGGCCACCACGATTAGGCAAGCAGGAGACTCTAGTTCCCACAGCAGATGGCGAAGGCTTACGGCGCTTGGTTCACAACTGACACCGCACCCTCGCCTAGCAATTAATCACCACTGCTGAAGGTCAATGCAAAAGAAAGGTATATACAAAGAAAAAAAGATTTCAAAAAATCTGACTGTGCCCCTCCTGCTGCCCTCTCCTCTGTATATGACTACAGCTCTCACCCAAACGGAGACGAGGGCTACCGGTGTCAGAAATCCCCATTTATCACTGTCCCCCGCCACATTTTTCATCCTGAAACGAGAGCCTTCCACAGCTGACAAAGACAATGGTGACTTCAATCTCATCGTCACGTCTCCTTATCCGTTTAGAGAGGCTCCGGCCGAGGGACTTTGGGAGAGGGATTAAAGTCAAACGCAGCTCTATCCTGATTCGGCCGGTGGGATTTTTGGAAAGGACAAAGGAGGAACAGCCAAAAAAAAAAAAAAAAAGCAAAAACCTTGACAATGAGATGGAATGCACCAACGGAAAGGCATTTATCTGAAATACCAAATACACCTAAGTGCATAATTGAGAAATTTAGGAATTTCACAGTTTGAACATAAAAAAAAAATACCATGTATAGAATATAACTGAAGACCACAAAGGAAAAAACGATCAGAGTCCAAATTTTGCATTGTTGTATATTTTATATATCAGATATTATTATAATATTTATAATAATATATAATAGTAAAATATAATAATATTACACATTATTATAATATTTAACATTTTTTGCAGATTTTTTCAGTTCTTTGTTCCTAAGATCATTTTGACTTTATAATTCATCATTTCTACACAACGTGAAAATGTGACTCTGATCATTTTTCCATTGTGCTCTTCAACTATTGCCGCGGTCAGACTTCTTTTTAGTAATAACAGTGGTGTGAAATGCTCGCATGTAAACATTTTCTGGAAGTGCAAAACATATCAGTAAACTGTGCTAACTTCCATTCAGGATGACAGAAGTGGCCATTTACTGAGAGTTTGAAACCGCCGGGAATGTTTGGACCCAACTGCCTAACACTTGTCCTTGGCAAGTAATTTAAAAAAAGACAAAAATGTCTCCTGTTCCCCACATTCTACCCACCTCCAAGCAATAATAAATTGCCTAAACGTGTGAAATCTGATCTTTCACCGCATTCCTCAGTACATCACCTCATGAATCTATCCGCTCGTCTCAGAAAACATATTTAGGTTGAAATCACTCTCATCCATCATTTTCTGGTCTCGCCCCTGAAAAGGGTGAAGCCCATTCACATGATATCGCTCTATCAAAGGCCGTTCATTGTATGCAAGCCGTGTGCAGGACTCAGGAATTGATCAGAGGATTGAGTGATCAGTAGAAACAGTCAAACTGGTTTGGGAGAATGACTCTGCTGAATAGCCGTGTATGGTGAGCTGCCAGGGACCGGAGCACATGATAAATGACCCAAACACAAAGCGATGTCGCGGCGCTGGTCTGGCGGACGAATGCTCGTCACCTTCCTCGCAGTTCTCGCCCTTGTAGCCGGGGTTGCAGATGCAGGTTCCCATGATGCAACTGCCGTGGCTGCTGCAGGTGGCGTCGATGCACTGGCTGGTGGGGACGTCGCATTCCGGACCCTTCCATCCGCTGTAGCACACGCAGCGTCCCTTTAGGTACTGACCGTTCCCACTGCACAGGACTGGGCAGGAGGCTATGGGAACAGGAGACAAACGCGCGCACACATACACATGCACGCACAAGCACACAAACACACACATACACACGAAGACACAAAGAGACAAACGAGCACGCAAATACACACACACGGAGAGATATGCACACGCAGACAGATGCACACAAAGACATAAACGGACACAAAGAGACACATACACACATGCGTACACACAAAGACACACAAAAACGGGCCAAAACAGAGACTCGTATGCAAACACAGACAGACGCGCACAAACACACACAAGCGTGTAGACAGATGCGGACAAACAGAGACAGATGTACACAAATGCACAGACATGCGCACAAGGACTCGCACACACACGGAAATGCATGTAAATGGGCACACAAATGCACAGACAAGCATAGACACGCACAAACACAAGCACACACGCAAAAACACAGTGTGAATGGCTTCCACTGACTGACAGCTTCAAACACTACTCTACACTGAGAAACTTATTTGCACCACGGTAATACCCAGTTAGAGGACTTCCAGCAGATATTCACTTTCTTCAGTCAGTAACAGCTATAAAAATGATGCAAGGTTTGCAAAACTGACAAGCGTATGATAAGGAAAGTCTTTCTGCATGTTCCTTTTCTTCCTAACAGGAGACAGAGGAAAAATACGTTTTAGCATTCATCTTATTTAATGAAATGCATATCTTTATGAAATCTTTATGAAGATCCTGGGAGGATCTTTGAAATATCTCCTGGTGTCAATTAACTCTGCGCAGAACGTGTGGCAGAATGATGCTTCACGAAAGTAGGAAGGTACAAATTGGCGGGATGATAAATCATCAATGGAAACGTAACCCGTCATTAGAGCGAGGTCTTAGGCGTTCAATAGGAGCCAGCTCCTGAGAATACAACGATACCGTGATAAAGCCTCGCATTCTCCCGACGAGCGAGAAGGCAGCATTTCCCGTCACGAACGCCATGTTAGCTTTACCACTGAAGTCGCTCCCCTCCATTTTCTTTGAAGGGAAAGAAAAAACACGGCGAAGATTCCCCCGCAGAAACCGTTCATAAATATTTAACGCGTGTTTATTTACAGACTATCTTCGGCAAAGAAAGGGGAAATCGTCACCACTGCGGAGGGATGATTAAATCTGTTTTTAGAAGTGTGACATGTCACGCGAGCAAACAGAGATAAAGGTTTCGAAAGGGGGGAAAAAAATGGAAAAAAAAATGAAATAAAAATCGCGAAAAGGTTGCTTTTGGAATTGATGACCGCGTCGACTCCCGGCGAACTGGAAAGGGGCGAATCAATGTGGCGCCGATCAATCCAGTCAACTGCACGACAGATGGCTGGGAGCGCGAGGACAGTAGGCCAAAAAAAAAATCAAACAAACCCGGGTCCCTTGACATGTGCGCACGCACAGCTACTGCCTATAAACATTCGACATTTCAGAGGAGCCTTCTTTAGTGGGTTAGCAAAGCCTCCAAGACAAAGGTTACATGAGAAATGCAAAACATGAAAAGATGGATTCTGTGCACACGTCGGCTCGGGGGCTGCTGAACTGATATGCAGACGTGATGGTGTGTCATTTCGGGGAAGAAACTCTGGCTGGGTGACTTCTAGGCTTTCTGAGGCAGGGTTCAAGGCTCTGTCGAGAAGGCGATGGCTACACATGAGAACAGACTGCGCGCTCATTATTCTGGCCTTGCAAAGGCCACACAGACTTGAAAAGGACTGCGGAACAACAAATGGAATAAAAAAAAAGCACGTTTGCGCATGTGAGTGAGTGGGTGAGTGCACGTGGGTGGGCACTTGTGAGCGCGTGTAGAGAAGTCAGCTACAGATTACAGTTAAGTTGGGTTAATAAGTTAATAAGGTTGGGTTATTTTGGGGAGGGGGGTTTGTAGGGTTACGATTTAATTTGCGGTTAAGGGGAAGGGGGTCAAGATTAGGGCTGACTTCAGGGCTTGAGGTAAAGAAAATAGGATTTCGGTGCTATAATTTTTAGCCCCCTACAAGTATAGTTAAACCTAAAACTGTGGTTGTGTGCGTGTCTTATCGTGTTTGAGGGAATACGCCTCTCAATTCAGACTTAGTTTGAACTATTTAGAAATGAACAGGAATATAAAAACACCTTTTCTATAGTTTTAAAAAAACCAATAAAGATGAAAAAGTGGCAAGACGGGAGACTGTTGATACAACTATGCAGGGTAAACACCAAGCAAACTGCCCTAGACTTGTCCTGGTCAGTCCAGGCAAACAGTGGCTATGACCCAGGTTGGCTTATCTCACATCCCAGAATAAGAATCCTTGTAAAATAGTTCGCCCAGCCTGGAACAGGCCGGTTCACCAACCGAGGTGGGAGAGCATAATAAAAAGAGGCGGCGCGGTTACCTCTGCCGCAGTCCGGACCCCGGAAACCTAGGAAACAGTGGCAGGTTCCGGAAATGCAGTCTCCATTTCCAAAACAGTTACTGGGACAGTCGTCAATCGAGTCTGGAGTGGAGGAGAGAGATAAAAAAAACATAACTGTCAGGGGTTTGTCAGGCGCAAAACACACCAGATGACAAGACATGGAATAAATCATCCATAACATTTTTGAAAATCATAACATTTTCACAGCTCGATCTCTTACGAATGGTGATTAGGCATCTGTCGCAATGGTATGACAAGATGACGTTGCCTACAGAGGAGAAGAACGAGCTTAATTAAATTAGTTTGCCATGTTAAAGCACCAGCTCTGTGTTCAATTCTTTTTCTCGGCTATGTGATGGACTGTGCAGTATAGGCATCATTAATCATCCAGTGTTTTTCACACGAGACATCGCGGGCCTTTGGTGTGTAATACAATCATCTGCTAACGAAGCACATTTCAACTCATGAGGTAAGCACCGATCAAAGATGCTGCCCTTCGGACTCCTGAACGCAGCAGACTTTGTCTCAGTCATTCCCTTCCAATGGCAACAAGCATCAATAGCTGCAGAATTAGCTTTGGACGAGCCAACCTAAACGAGCAAAAGAGATGATGCGTGGCTTCATACGGCAGGAACTGGGGCCACGATCCGAACGCGGGGCCACTCAGCTCGGAGGGAATCGCATCCCGCTGCCGCTGGGTGTCCACTGCTCAGAGGGGTGGTGAGAGGGAAAAAAAGCAGCAATTGTGTTTGACAGAAGCGCTTCAAAAATGCAACAGAGGGTCAGAAGCTTGGTGGTCTGCCATTTCAATACCCTCCCGCCGAGTACAATTACGCAGGAACTATTTTTTTTGGCCTCACCGCTTGGAGCCGGGGGGGGGGGGGGGAGAGTACAGAAATCTGCTTTTATTTCTCTCCTCCCTCACCTCTCCCTCAGTTACATACATTCTTTCAGTGTAGAAAATCCGTGACTCGCTTAAGGCAGCGAGTGAGAACTCCCGCATCCAAACCGGGCGGAGGGTATGAAAGGGAACGCTGGGAGCTCGACAGTGAGCCGCTCTTCAAAGAGCCCTGTGCAATACTCCAGCAACTCTGCCAACGCCGAGGTGAACGCCAACACCTTATACATCCAAACAAGACCTGATAACACTTCCAGCTGCAACATACGCGCCCATGCCCACACACGCACTCATACACACATACTCATGCCCACACACGCACTCATACACACATACTCACACCCACATGCGCACTCATACACACGTACGCCCAAACGCGCGCTTCTATACACGTACACCCACATGCGCACTCATACACACATGCACCCACACACGCACTCATACACACATACTCACACCCACACGCGCACTCATACACACGTACGCCCAAACGCGCACTTCTATACACGTATACCCACGCGCGCACTCATACACACTCACTCACACCCACATGCACACTCATACACACATGCACCCATACACGCACTCATACACACATACTCACACCCACACGCGCACTCATACACACGTACGCCCAAACGCGCACTTCTATACACGTACACCCACATGCGCACTCATACACACGTATGCCCAAACGCGCACTTCTATACACGTATACCCACGCGCGCACTCATACACACTCACTCACACCCACATGCACACTCATACACACATGCACCCATACACGCACTCATACACACATACTCACACCCACACGCCAAGCACTCATACACATCGACGCCCAAACGCGACTTATACACGTACACCCACATGCGCACTCATACACACGTACGCCCAAACGCGCACTTCTATACACGTATACCCACGCGCGCACTCATACACACTTACTCACACCCACATGCACACTCATACACACATGCACCCACACACGCACACATAGACACTTACACCCCCACACGCACTCATAAACACATACAACAATGCACAAACTCATATTCACGCACACCCATACATGCCCACACACTCATAAACTCATACGCCCACATATGCACATGCTCACACATTCATACACACACAAATGCACACACCCACATGCTGACGCGTGCACATGCAAGCACAAACACACACCAACACCCATGCACGCACACGCATACACACACACCTGCACACACAAATGCACTCTCTCACACACGCACACACGCACACACACACACACGCCTGTGCACAACCACACATGCGCAACCACACGTACATACACAGACACACACACATTCAAACCCATGCACACACACTCATACACACATACACAATCACACATGCAAATGCACACACGTTCATACATACAGATACAGACCCAAACTCACACTACCACATACAAACACAAAGATGCACACAAACATACAGAAAAATGTACACACACACACATACACTCACCTGGACACACACACACACACACACACTTCCTGCAGGAAATCCCTGTCTTTAAGGACACAAAGCTGCAAGCTTCATGTTTGTGAATGCTCAGGGGGGGAAGGACGCTTGTTCTTCGAGCCCCACACTGTTTCTGGTTTGTCAGGATATACGCTACGCTGGCACATCGCACAGACACTGAATCCCACTTCCTGTGATTCTGCCCACAGGAGCATTTGGCTGTGATGCGCTGTACGGGTGTCGAGTTTCCTTTTACGGAGAAAAGCAGATGTAGGCTCGCTTGAAGGACTACGACAAACAGAGGCATTTTCCCTGCAGAAAGACCTGTCAACAATTCACACCTGCTTAGCATCAAGACTCCGCATCAGCTACATCGCTAAAGCCTGGCTCCTCTGACCACCTCCAGTACACTGAACGCAACGTAAACATTGCTCACATCACCTCACAGGAGCTGCGTACGAACGCGACAGGACCTACAGCAAAGCAAGGACATGCATCTCAGAAGAGAACATAACATGTGGATGCAAGTTTAATTCCCCCCCAAAAAAGAAATTTACAATTACTGCCGGCATCCCCCACCAAAAACAAAAAACTTGAAAATATATGTCTGGTCTACTGCCTCCAAGCTGAGATCTACACAGCAAAGGGATTCTCGCGCACAGCCAACAACAGAAAAAATTTTACAATGCAGGATAAAACTACTCTTTTTCTCTGACTGGCACCATTTCACTTTCCCCGATACGTCTAACACTTCAGCCTCGAGACGGCCGCCAGGATTTATTTGGTTGTTTTTGGCCAGAAAAGTGTGAGAAAATGTGCTATAAGTAAGTGTTTTTGCCCCTTTCTCCAACTCCTTATATCTGGCACTTATCGAACATCGCTGTATGTTATGAGTGAGTAATGACAGCTTGAAGTGGGGAAAAAAGACAAAATATGCTTGTCAGCCACAAAACTGTAGGAAAACTGAAAATGTCCGCAAAAAGTCCATTTTTGCAGTCCTCTTCTCTTCTGCTCCATTCTCTTCTTGCTCTTTTCCACGTGCACTGCCTGTAAGTGTGACACCGAGAAATACTCTCCCCTGTGTGGGCAGCCATGTCTCGCATTGACTACAGCCTACCGTAATGACCTGAATATAGGTAAAATCCCAGGCACTCTACTTTCAGGAAACCACAGGAATTTTTTGATAAGAAAAATGGTCCAAGAGTTACAGTAATTTGAACAGGGCCAGCAAAAGCCCGTTGTTGACGACATGACTGTTGCAAAAGGGTCAGCTAAAATCACAGGTCTAGCCTCTCATCTGGTCTGTTTATATAAGAGCAAACTACATTTCAGATAAGAGTAGACGCTCTTATCCCGAGCGACCGACAAAGATCACGTTCTTATGCGGCATCAGTGTAACGACACCAGATCGTGTTTGTTAAACTAATTCAGGTTAAGTGCTTTGACTTTGCTCCAGGCTAGAGCGGCAGCCTCGCAGTAGGAACAGAAAATCCACAACTTTCCGGAGTTCCGCATTATGGTGACGCCACCACTCAGGGAGAGAGCGGACGATGGATAAATCCGAGAAAATGTCAGCAGATTCGTCATCTCCGGCGGAGCCTCGGGAGCGATGCGAAAAATCTGCATAAAAATCAGGGTCGGGGTGAGGGAAATTTCCAGTGAAGCCTCTTTTTTTTGGGCGCAGAGCCGAGGGTCGAGAAGGGCGGTTTGCGCACGGAAAGGGTCGCGCAGTTCTCCGGAATCGGCCCCAGACGGCCACAATCGCCGGCGATGAAATGAGGTGCCAGACACAATCAAATAGAAGCACTACTGCCACCCTTTTCATTACGCACCACTACAGCAGGGTGAGTCACCCAAACCGGCACTGCTGCTCTCAAGAAACAGGTCATCTCTGCGAGAGAGAGAGGGAGAGAGGGAGAGAGAGAAAGAAAGCAATGTATGCCTATTTTTAAGAGAGATTATTTTTGGCCGTGGCGGAGTAACGGAGATGCTGAGACAGATTTCTGTTGTTATAAAATGGCTACTTTTTGTATCCACGTCCACGTGCGTAGATAATTTATCGTATAGTAGGTTCACCAATTTTTCTAGGCAAACAAATACCAAAAAAGCATAAAAAAACTGCCCAGAAATCATTATATAGAATATATACGCCCAGAAATCATACAATACCTTGAACAACTTTAGCGAGTTATTAATTATGCCAATTCAGAACACTACTTAGGCCAACAACTTGCGAAAACTACACCACTGTTGCTGGCAACCACTGACCTCAGACTGAGCCAGTGCCGATTTGATATGGTTTAATATAGTAATATGGTTTTAGAGGAGAGGAAACCATGCCCAGACCTGTGCAAACACCCCCCTGCCTGCCCATCCCATCCCACTTGTGACACAGAAATAAGTGAGCAGAGGCAGAATTAGGTAAGAAGAATGACAATCTGGTCAGTAATTCATCCACACATCACTATTGTCAAATCATTGCCACTGCAGTTTAACCCGTCCCAAGAACACAGGTAGCAGATGCCACAGGTGGCTCATAAAACCAGGCTTGTTAAACAAAGAATAAGCCGCCACCGCACCACTGGGCAAGGTGTTTACCCAAAACAGCTTCAGTAAAACAGCCGTTTGTCCAAATGTATTGCACTTGAAAGAAGAAATGTGAAAAAGCGACAAAGTATTCGAGGCAGCAGTTTTTTTCCTGACCTCTCGCTCCATTTACCGAGTCTCTCTTTCAAGCGCACTCAGTTTTGAAGCTTTGTGAAATCTGACTGGGCCTGACGGACGGCGAGAACAGGCCGGGGAGAGGCCTGGATTTTCTATTTGCAGGGTCAGCGAGGTCAGAGTTTGTTTTGCATCAGGAGCCAACTGATCCTGAGCTAATAATGAGCTCAGAGCTCTCACGTCTGTGACATCTGACACCTCCTCTGTCACAGCAAAATCCACAAAATGGTCGCTCACTCTAGTCCCAATAGCACAGGCTAAGGAAGAGAGCGTTAATAGGCCAGACTGGTGAACACAAGCACTGGGCTTTCGACAGGGGGATCGCAAGCCCATGGGAGTCCTTGTTGCAGCTACCGTAGAAGGTCCCAGGGTAAGACTTGATATATGACTATATGTAGAAAAATATTACCTAACATGAAAACTTTCTTTGTCTTCCTCTTTGTGCTCTTCCTAACATACAATGGGGAATACTTGAATGCCCCTGGGTCCGCAGGGGTCACTTGGGGATTAGAAAAGGCTGAAGTCCCTCGCTCTGAAGCACACACAGAGGACTCATGCTACATTAAGCGCTCAACCATTAAGCTGAATCCAAGGTATCGGTAGACAACTGAATTAGACAGAGCCGGTGACTCGATATGACAGACTGCAACGGCGCTCGTTCCATAAGGGGACATACAACATTGCCGAACGCAGCACAGTCGGGCCCCACGGCAGAGTCTGTGCAAGGAGGGACAGGCAGAACCTTCCGGAACATATCAGAGAATCATGATCACCGCTAACTGAGTGCGGCCAAGCGTGAGAAGCTCCATTTTAAATCTGTTATTGATGTTGTAAAAAAAAAAAAAAGAAAGAAAAGAAAGTCAGGATTTCCCTGAAGCAGACAAAATAACTCAAAAAAGAAGGCCAAATCACTACCATCAATAAGCAACCCGTGGAAGCAAAATTGTTATTACAAGTGATTTGTATTCATATGCACACCAGAATAAGATGACACCATTCCAGCTTTAGCACAGATAAATATATCACTGCACCTTAAGCTCCCAAACCATTAACGTGACAGTTAAAAAAATAAATAAATACACTCATTAATTGATGTTGACAATTGGAAAAGCAGTAGTGGGAATTCAAAGGACAATAACCCTCTGTTATGTGGTACAGCTAATTTGCTAATTTGTCCAGACCAATTGACAGTTCATTGAATTTCCGCTTGTCAACTTAACGTAATAGGGCCCTTGGCAGAGCAAAGTCAATTCAAACTTTAAAATGGTATTAGCAGCTTGGTACATCCACATACAGATAGGAGTAAAAAAGTTCAATATACCTGGCCCAAAACAGCAGGAGATTTACACAAATCTTATACCAATGATAATCAGTAAATTATGAGCCAAGTGTCAAACTCTGAGTCTTTTATCACTTGGGGTCAAAATAATTTCTCACCTGTTATAACATAGTTGGACACAACTTTACTTGCTTACGTGGTTCCTAAAACTGAACCAGTTTGCTCTTTTTGGGTTTTAATCACAAACTCTCATGATAATCACAAGGCAAATTAGAAACATTTAGAGAGTGCATTCTGCCCATACATTTGTCACTAAGAAATTAACAAATATGGCCTTGGGAGCCATATTTAAATAATCAGCCATAGACGAATACATAACTTCTGCACAACTCCATAGACTTCAGCAACATTACAAATTAAACATCTATACATCCAAATAATTTTCACACTCCACATAGCAAAGTTCAATTCCAAACAATGCTATTTGCTTAGAGCACACCGAGTGCTTATTTATGCCTGAAGACATCAAGCGGTAGCATAGCTGGAGAAAAATATTGAGAGATAGAAAAGTATCGCCAGACAAAATAAGATTGAGGAACTTGGCTTTTTGTAATTTTTTATGGTTGCCCTTATATCGCCCATGCAATCACTAGTAGCACCTAAAAACTGAGAAAGTGAACCTTTTTCTGAGAAATTCCTATAAAAACTTAGAATACGCCGAGGTTTACTGAAGATTTGAGGCCAACTCGGTTAACCTCGGAAAAATTTTACCGAAACACGCCAAGGATTGTCTGGCCCACTTAAGCTCTTTGTTCTATGCTCACACCAGAACAAAGGGGAGGTGTGAAGACAGTCAAAACACATGCCTCGTTAAAGACCTCGCTCCAGTACTGCAGTCCAAACACCAATTAATTATGCAAATTACCAGTGCTGCCTGTTCAACGAGGTTACAGGGTAATTAAGCCAGGCCCTAGATGCAGTCCAGACAATCCTCGGTGTGTCTCAGGATAATTTAACCGAGGTTTACAGAGGTGTTGTCCAAACCTAAGTAAACCAGACACGTTTACGGAGTTGGCCTCAGTGTATTCTAAGTTTTTGTAGGAATTTCTCTTAAAAAGGTGCACTTTCTCGGTTTTTAGGTGCTACTAGTGAATGTTCAGTGAATGGAACGGATTTCTGGCAAATATCTAGTTCTCTAGCCACGTAGACAAATTCTAATTTGAATATTACACTCATTAGGCAGCAGAGTAAGCCAGTGGTTGGTTGTTTAACATTCAACAATTCAGTCGCTGGCTAAAGCCCCGAAAAGGACTTGGGATTCTGGCTGGCATCTGGAGAGATGTCAGATTGATTTCAGCATTTGGGCCCTCAAGCACGGCCCTTAAAACCTTAATTTGCTCTTGGGGGTGTACTCCAACTACGACAAAAATTTAACAATATTATTTCAACTAATATTCAGAAACTGAATGAAACAGAACTGGTAGAATCCATGGAAATTACAATTAAACACTTTTTGTACCTTTTTTCTTAATTTTACAGTGAATAAATATTCTATTGACTTATTAAATAACCATTTCAGCTATAATCCTCGTTGTGTATGAGGGCACGAGCATTCTACATTGTAGCTAGCTGCTCAATGGCAGCAAGGCACTCACCCATTGCCGTGGTGATGAATGAGATTTGTTCAGTCTCTTTGCCGTCGTTGTAGACGGCCAGGTGCCAGATGCCGGAGTCCATGTACTGGATGAAGCCCGTGTCGTGGTTGGTGACGGGCACCAGGCTTCGCTGCAGGCCCGCTGGCCCCTCCAGACCCCGGGTCTCCGGAGTCAGCAGCCGCCGCCCGTCCAGGAGCTCAACGAAGTCAAACTGAGGAGCCACAGACAAGGTCCGCTCATTTTAGCACATGAACACTTCCTTTTGTCACCATAGCACATACAGATAAAATACTTACAAAAAATGACGACCTATAAGAATCACTCAGGGCTACATTCTGTAGCAATCAGGAGATGCCATATATCCCCCACCAGCCCCTGTAAAATCTGAATTTGAAAAATTCCAAAACATCACAAGGCAGTACCTCTTGATTAGTTAACTGGACAACAGATGGACCCACACAAAATTTGGGAGGGCTGGGTCGAAAAGCCTGTAGATGAGGGATCTCAAATTTGTTGATGTTTGTACACTGCATTCACGTGTTAGAGCTCATTTTAGCAATAGAGGCAACATCCTCAAAATTCATTGCCTTGCTGAGGCAACTTCGCGTATAAATCATTGAAAGAGCTTGGTCTGAAGATCTTGAGTTCCAAATTTCATGTGAGTTAGTCTCACCCTGCAGGGGGAGTTTAACGATTTTACAAAAAAAAAATCAAAATAGCAAAAAATGTACAGACATGCACACGGGTATGACTTATATGGATAGATTTGTGTGGGCCCACGAAATCCAGCCAGAAAAAAATAAAATTGTTTCTGACCCTGACGGCTCAAAAGCTGCGGGCAAAAATAGAACATTTGCTGCTATAGCGCCACCCTTTAGTCAATCAATATAAAAATTCCAAAATAGCAAAAAGCACCACACCAGTACTTCTTTGTTGCCCACACAAAGTTTCGTGAAAAAATACTTATTGGTTCTTGAGTTATGATCTGGAAACTAAAATGATTGACAGATGGACGGATGGACAGACGCACTGATAGCTATATTTCCCCCCCTTACAGACCACGGGGATATAAACCTGAAGTCAAAAGTTAAACAGGTCAAATTACAGAAAGTCAGGATGACAGACTGAAGCTGTTCATATTAAAAGTACAACAAAAGACGAGACTGGCGTGAGTTTGATTTTTAAAGATATAAAGCATTTTTAAAAAAGCAAAATACAATCGATATAAAAAAATTCAGGCAAACAATTTTAACTGGATCTCAGCAATGGGATCGTATTCTTCAATTCTTTCAGTCTGGACTCTTATTTCTCGAAAGAGGGCTTCAAAACGGTCTTGCAAGCAGATGATTTTCTTTATCTAAATTAAACCCACTGAGGCTTATGACAGACTTGGTTCTACTAACACTCAATAGATATGCTACCCTTATCCTGCCAATACAAAAACAAACACTATCATTGCATTCACTCATCCTTTAATTCCAGACTCACTGTCAGTCATGAATGCCATTACATCAGAGGCAACGATATAAGAACTAGGATATTGGTAAAACTACCAATTATCAAATAATATTTTTTTTTTTGAACGGGAGAAAAGAACAAATTGCACTGTCATGGAAAATAAATGTTATACTCTTGTTCAGACAGAACCTATAATTATTTTCTATTCCAGTGACGTGTCATTTTGCTCTCCTGATATTGGCGTTAGCATGACAGAGCACCACTAAAACTAGCGCTGCTCAATTGGCTAGCATCTGCTTAATATGTATACCACAAATAGAATCATACAAAGTGCAAAATTCATTGATTCTCAGAACAGAAATGAATCATGAACTCCTTAGACATACAGAACGAGGCAGGAATGTGTGCATTAAAATGCACAAATATCAATAAATAAGGTACCCAGAGACGGAAAGAAGAGAAAATCTATTTCCAATGCAATTCAGCAAGTAGAGACACTAGCAATACCGCAAATAGAACAATAAATTTGCACCACTCAATGCATGTACAGTCTACAAGTATTTTTTTAAGAATCATAACAGTTGATTGATTAATTAAGCAAATCGACATCTATGAAATTACATCCATTCAATCCCCACGGTATTTTATTTTTTAAAATGCATTCATTTCAGATGAATAATGAAAACAGTGGTTTCCAGGTATTAATGTAATTATTTGTTATTAATTAAATCAGAAGAACAGTCACCAGAATGCCATTCTGAACAATGCGCCTGTAGACAGCAATATGTAATTAGAAAACTGTAATAATTATCAATCTTTAAATACCTTAGACAAAAATCCCTTCCATGTTTTTACAATGTAAAGGTAAATATAACCAGCATCCGCTTGTTTAGACGTTTCAAGGAACTTTCTTTTTCTGGCACATGGCACTGAGAAAATGAGCTTATTCTGCAACATAGTACTATTAGTGTAGTGATGCAATGAAGTGATTAATTTACTTCAATCAGAATTAGATTACTGAAAATACGGAACGGTTATTCAGATATAACATTGCAAGGGAGGAATGTATTCCTATTCTTCTGAGGACCATACCTTGCAGGGATGGGAACAGTTATTTAAAGCACACAGAGCAGTATAATGACATTTCGCTATTTGAAATCGGGGGCCGCGTTTCTTTTTCGAACCAGATCTACAGCCTTTGGCCAATGGCTTTCATCATTAAATCGCTGGTACAGCCACTGCACAGCACAATCCTGCATCTCTCCGCCCCCACCAGAGCAAAAGCCGATCTCATTACCCCCTCAAACCGAACTGAGCTGCGCTTCCATATTTATTATGATGTTGTTACTTTCAATAAAAACTACAAGGGTGTTCAAAGCCGTTTTAACATCAGAAATATAAAAGACAGCAGCAATTCTCTTTTTCTCTCCAGATATGATCTCAGTACGGCTTTCAGTCACTAATAAATACAAACCGAACACTTTAGAGTCCAATCCTCTCCTTCTTGTGGGGTCACAACATGCCAGCCAAAAGAAATCCTTTATTGATCGATTCAAAAAAAGCAACTCGTTTTGAAGCAAAAAAAAAAAACAATCTGAGATGCTAGGATCTCACTTCAATATTATTCCATTTTTGTCTTTCAAAACATTCGTCCATGGCTTTTTTTTGCGAAGCCTTTCAGTTGTTATTTATTTATCTTTTTTTTTATTCTTTGAAGCACTGCTGATCTTTCCAGGCAGCCTCCTTATGAAACAGCACTTTCATTCCACTGCAATAATATTGCCCATCATCATGTTTTATGAACAAACATTTAGCTAAAATGACAGATAAAAAAGAAAATGTAATTATACAGGCAACACCATCTAAGAAAGTCTGAGGGTTTATTTTTCCTTTTTATTATTTAGAGAAAGGCCTGGGCAGAAGTGCACCAATCAGACTTCAGATTTCAGTGAGGCCACGCCCAGGTGAGGCCACACCCAGCCTGCTCACCTGTGTGTGTGACGGAGGAAGGCCCCTCCTCCCGTAAATCCCCACCAGGGCGCCCTTGCCTAGAGACACGTTAAATTTGAGGTACGTAGGATGGTCCACGAAGACCTGGGACCTCCAGAACATTCCGGGGGGCACCTCCTGAGCCACCTTTCGACCCACGTCGATCTCGCCCATGTCTATGAAGCTGTCTTCAGGATAGAGACTCTCCAGCCCGCCTGCAGAACAAACATGGGTCAAAACTCGGGAGGTGCATACATATGACAGCCAGGTACGTAACGGTGTGCATTAGGGCTGGGCAATATGTCGATATTAAATCAAAATCTTAAGATTAGATATCGACTGGGGTCGTGGATATTGTAATATTGTGATACGACACAAGTACCGTCATTTCTGTTTTTAAAGGCTGCATTGCTGTGAAGGGATGCAGTTTTCTACACTTATTAGACTGTTCTAGCTTTTGCCTATACCTGCTTGATCATCATATTAATATTGCTAAGGACCATTTATAAAAAGAGGTACCAACTTACAGTACTGTGCAAAAGTCCTATGCACCCTGCACTTTTTTTAAATTTAAATCTGTGTTATATGTTTACTTTTTGATTCCATAGTAGAGCTCCTGAAGATAAAAAGTAGAGTAAGTTTTAAATTCCAAATGCTAATTTAAGGAAAAGTTTTATGAATAAATGCTAATATTTCATTAAAGGCAGTCAATACAGATCATATCGCCTTCAGAGAGCCCTGATGTCAACATCATTATGGCTGTCTGCAATTACCTGGAGGGACAGACACACGTGAGACTGTCAGTCTGCAGAGAAATGGTGGCAAGATTTGCTTTGAACAAGCAAAACGCAGATCATCTTATGAAATTATAGCACAACAGGACAATGTTCCAAATGTTTTGGCAAAGGGTAGTCACACCAAATATTGATCTGATTCAGTTTTTAACAGTCTACAGCTTTGTTTAGTACATTTCTCAGTTATTAGAAACTTTTAATTTTATCATTTTTGCAAGCGTATTTGCCCTAAGAAATTGCTTTAAGTATGCCTAAGACTTTTGCATGGTACTGTGTATCCAAAAAATAACACCACAATATTATTATCGAGGGGTGTCATCAAAAATATTGCAATATTTGATTTAGTCCATATCGCCCAGCCCTAGTGTACATGTGTAGAATACAGAATTACTTCATCTATGCCCAGGTTATTTATCAGCTGGATAACATCACAAAATGTGCAAGTGTTCTAATGTCCCTTCGGCTCCAAAATATTCCAAATCAGTCAGGACCCCGTGGAAGCCAGTAATGCCTGTTTAAAATGGAAGGCACCCAATCATCCAGCAGAGATTTCCGTTAGAACAGGCATCTAACCAGCAGAGTCCGCTGTATCTGGGAGATGCGCACAGCGACAGATGGCCTACTACCTCCCTGTAATGTGCGAAGCATCGTCTGAGGACAGTTACCGCACAAGCCCACCTCTTTACATGTGTGGGGAAACACATCCATAACAGCATGACATCTAATCACAGCACAGAGCGCTCTCTTCTGTCCTTTACAGCCGGAGACAGTGAAATATAACTCGCCCTCGACTGTACATCAAATGTAAAATGTCTGAACTTGGGTGATAAGGATAACTCAAGTACATCTAGGCAAAATCTAGCACATACATCACACTTGAAGGCGACTTGTGGGGAAAAATGAGTCAGTTGTTGTATTTTTCATAGCTAACTTTGTGAAACTTAAAAGGACACGTCAGCACAGATCAGAGAACATCAATTTCAAAAGTCAGATGGCAAAAAGGAAAAACAAACGAGCTTATGCGGACGCAACGACGGCACAAACACGGATAGATTCGAATCGCCGATGTTGACAATGCTACGCCGTCGGGCGGAATTAGAAAAAAATCCCGGTGACCGATACTCCCTTCGGCAACGATTGTCAGTCAACCCAGCGGCTCGACGAACGCACCGGCTCGGAGCTGAGCCCGGCTAGGAGGGCTCTCCGCGGCCCAATGCCTAAGAATCGAGGCGAGGATTCGGATGGCGGGATCGTTCGCGCCTCTGTGCCGAATGTAGCCGTCCAAGTAGCTAAATTTGGATTCTACTTCTTAGGCGAAAACTTCCCAACTGTCTTTGCCCACAGCAGCAGCAGGGGCCAGCATGCGCCGTCTTCCAGTGCCAGGAGCGGGGTCCAAATCAGGAGATGAAAGAGACCGCCATTCATCTCACAAGGGGCGCGCGACAGAACGGCTAATCTGCCTACAGCCCCGCCGACCGTCGAATCCCTAAAGCCGGTGCGGTTTTTTCTTTTTTTTTGTTTTTTTCCCCACTTCCCGCAAAATAAACATCATCAATCCGCTGGTGGCAAAAGTTCTTGCAGGATTACGTCGCAGATGGCTGTCTGTCTGTTGCCATGGCGAGCCTTCGCATGGAAATGGACAGCAAATCGTTTTGACATTTCAAAAGAGGGGGTAAAAATTCATCCGTGAAGGGGGGGGAAACGAGGGGAGACAAATCCGGCAAATCGCGTAAAGACCAGAAGGGCATGCCCGCATGTGTTCCGCCATTATCGTTACAAACCCATTTCCAGAAACTTCCCCACTGAGACGCCGACACTTCACAAAGACCTGACAGAAAGTTTGAAACCGCAATCTGGGTCGCTCAGTCGCAACATGCATGTGCATCATGTGGTTTCTCATATGAGCCAAACATATCATATACACCCGACGCACAGGGAAAACAAATTGAAGAGCCTTGTGCTAAAAGTTCTTGAGTCACTGATCACACACTGTGAGGTAAGGATGGGAAAATGTCTTTTAAAGTCACCTAAGTCCACTGCCTCGATTTTCTCAAAATAGACATTTTGTAACTAAGAGCTTTAATCACTGGGGTCCTCAATTCAAGTCCTAAAAAAGTGCATTTGGAGCCTATGAACAGACCCTGTAAGGCAGCCATTATAAAACATCATTGATGAACTTACTCGGGTAGATCTAAAGTATCTGGTCATCTGATTTTTTCCCCCCCTCCAGGTCCTTAACTAATTGCTCATGAGGACAATGTAAACGACTACCCAATTACCCATCTCGTTTGCGGATCAATTAGTCGATCATCTTCTCTAGGCGTTAATTGAAGACAACAGAGTCAAAACAAGTTTGTGACAATTCCAAAAAACTAAAAATCAAATACTCGCGTGCAAACACAGCACAATGAAATAAAACCATTACGGCCATCTTTGGTTTGCATCGAAATATACATTCAAACGAGTTTCAATCTTTTAAGAGGAAATTCCCTTCAGTGGAATGTTTCTCGTACAGCGGGATTGACAAAAGGAGCCGCTTACCGTCGTCCTTGCCCCTCCGGTCCGGGACCACCAGCCCGGTGTTCCCCAAGGGGGGCAGGCCGAGGACGGTGGGGGCGACGGACCCTCGATCCCCGTCCTCTATCTGCTGGTACATCTGTCTCTGCAAAGGCTGCAGCACCCAGTTCAGCCCAAACAGGTGCATGACTGCAACGAGATGTCCCACCGCGTTATTAAACTCTGCCCCCCAAAATACATCAACATCCATAAAAAAGATATCTATGGTACAATGTCGATGAAAGAAAATGACCACAAAGAAGAATATCAAGCTACATCCCAGTAATACAGACAGGTGAAAACTTAATGGACAGAGTCTATAAGTGTAAAACTTTACTGGAGGGATGGTGTACCTTTCTTCCCATCTAAGAGATATTCCCTCATTTAGTGTTCTGATGATGGTGATAGACAGAGCTGTCTTACTTGTCGTTCCAAAATCTTCTATAAGAGTTCAGTTGGTTTGAGATCTGGTGACTGTGAAGACGGTGGCGTTAGCTTAGGATCATTTTGTACTCATAAAACCACTCAGTGACCCCTTGTGCCCTGTTGAGTTTGGGCCATTGTCAGCCTCGAGAGCACTCCAATCATGGTAGGAATGTTTCATCATTGGATATAAAGGTGATCACACAGAATTAATTTACAGTGACTCTTTTGCCTTTTGTAAGGAGAAGAGTGGAACCAAATCATGCCAGGAAAATGAACAAAAACATCTGAATATGGTATGTTTGGCCACACATTTATTCTGATTTTTCCTTTAATTTGTCACCCGTCTGTAGGTCCACAGTTAAATCGACTTTCACAGTGTCAAATTAACTCCACACTGACAAAGAAAGCACCCTGGCAACTGAGAGGTCAAATAGGCTCTGTAAGAGTTAATTCAGCACTGTAAGAGTTGATTTAACTCTGAACATTTTACTTTGCATGGGAAAAAAATTTTGGGCATCAAACAACACAGAAGACTGAACACTGACTCCAGATTAACACACCTGTCCCTCCTCCCGCTTTAAAGGAATAGACAATGGAATTTAAGTATATGCATAGGTTGATAGCTTATAATATTGAGAGCCCATGAGAAAAATTTCAGGCATACTTGACCATTTATGAAAAAGTCCGAAGGCCACTACTGATATTTAATTTATGCAAGTTCACGGTAGAAGACCAAATGCGCCAACAGGAGAGTAATGAAGAGTGGAGATTCCTTGAGCACGTGACGTCACGCATCGCCTTTCCGAGAGGCAAAATGGCAGCTCAGTAGTGGCCTTCGGACTGCCACACAAAAACGCTCACAACTTTTTCATAAATGGTCAAGTATGCCCGAAATTTTTCTCATGGGCTCTCAATATTATAAGCTATCAACCTATGGATATACTAAAATTCCGTTGTCTATTCCTTTAACACTTTTACCTCACATTAGCAGCTGACTGGGTGTAAGTCTCCCCGTTTTATTTTCAGGGAATGAAGTTTAGCCGTCTGTGGCTGTTTCTTCCATTTACTGCACTTATTAAGGCAGTTAGGCTCTTGCTTGTAGAACTCAGTTTAACGTTCGATACGGATAACCGCCGAACCGCCAGCCCAGTTTGAACCGGTTTCACATGCATGCTCCACCTTCTGGGAGTATAGCTTTCCCCTCCGGGGAGCCATAACACTCACATCTCTGAACTTTGCAGTCCTGTTTGATAGTGGACTAGGGCAGTTCTGCCATTGGGCAGATTGTCTTATCCACTTCTTGCCCATTACACCGCAGTTACAAAGCTGGCATTTTTATGTTGAATCAGTTTAGTGTATTTACTGGTGTAATTTTGCTTTAGCACAAAGCAGGGGGACACAGCAGTACCTCGCCGAAGAATCCTGACCTACAGTCCCTGAGCTACAAGCAAAAGATGCCTGTACATCATCACTGCCACTACCAATAAAAGAGGTGCAGTCCTCATTACAATAATGATGCTAAGAAAACTTCACATCTCCAAAACAGTACCTTTACAAGAGGAGGTTTGATGGACATATTTCATAGGCAATGGAGTTGACAGATTTTATGATAATTTTGTGCAGTGGTTTTGTTGATACATTCATCATGAAAATGTTGACGCAACGTAAATTCCATTGGAGCTTTTCTTACAAATTTTGCTTCAAGCAAATTCTGGATGTGCTTTGTCAGGCCTTCAGCGCATAGGCTGTGTAATGCCCAATCAGGTGACAGAAACCCACTCTTCTGACATGCGACAATATCAACAGTCACTTGTGCCTGCCACTCAAACTATAACGATGTCGCAAGAAAATCTAGCGCTTCTGAAACAGTAACTTCACAGGAGGAGGACAGTTTTGATGGACAGATTACATAGCCAGATTACACTGAGAAAGGAAATTTCTTGGCAAGCAATTTTGGACCATCGTTTTTGAAGTATTCGTCATGAAAACGTTGACAATGTAAATGCCATCAAGCAGCTACAAAGCTTGAAAAAAAGAAAAAATAAATTGAGGTGTGAAATGAGACTATAAGCAATTCAATCAATGTTTTTCCATGGTGTTCTAAGCAGAGGGTGAACAATTCTTCATAATCACTGAATCCCTAAGAGTGGAACGGCCCTGAGAACCCACCACATCAGCAGGCCTTCAAAGGTAAAATCCTGCATTGCAAAACCCCCAAGAATGTACATATTGTGAATCACACACACACTTACACTGTTCAAGGGAAGGAATGCTTAAGTACTGACTCGGTGAGATAAATCAACGGCGTATGATAACGCCGACAAACGAGTGAGTGTGAATTTGTAAGACTGCAAGTGCGTGCATGTATTTGTATGCACACAACCAATTTTCTACGAGTGTCATACAAACACACACACACACACACACATACACAGCTCAAGGGAAGGAATGCTTAAGTACTGACTCTGTGAGATAAATCAACGGCGTATGATAACGCCAACAAACGAGTGCATGTGAATTTGTAAGACTGCAAGTGCGTGCGTGTATTTGTATGCACACAACCAATTTTCTACGAGTGTCATACAACACACACACACACACACACACACATACACAGCTCAACGGAAGGAATGCTTAAGTACTGACTCTGTGAGATAAATCAACGGCGTATGATAACGCCAACAAACGAGTGAGTGTGAATTTGTAAGACTGCAAGTGCGTGCGTGTATTTGTATGCACACAACCAATTTTCTACGAGTGTCATACATGTCTCAAGACGCACACACAGACACAATCCTATCGTAGAGTGTTTGTGCGTGTATTACCGTGTGAAGGTCGGAGAGTACACGTAAGGTGGACCTCCCGGTAGCGAGAAAGCAGCCCAAGCCCCGCCCTTCTCATCCTCATCACTTCAGCCTTTCCCGCACTCAATGAGCATAAGGGACAATGACAGCGTCTCGTCTGCAGGAGTCTGGGGACAAAGGCAGTAGGAAGGCCACCCCGGCGTTTCACCGGGTCAACAAAAGCAAAGCTTTCTGGGACGGACCGGCTCGGCTGGGGACGTGACGGCCGCGGATCATGATTGATGACGGAAAACGAGGCCGGGCTCAGCCAGCCCAGCAAGATGGCAGTTAGAAGCGGCAAAACAGCGCTCGGAACGCGCCTGTCAGCAGAAAATCATCACGACCCATTTTTACTGCCCCGCTGCTTCGCCGGAACATTCTGCCACACAACACTTCGTGAGAATCGGTCACGGCGGGCAAAATTACCCAGACCAGATCTGCCGAGGCGCTGGGTTTTTTTCCGCCGCATCGGCACGTGTCCCTTTTGGTTTGTCCTCTTCTCACCAAAATGAAACAAACACCAGTTTTCCAGGCCCTTCCGTTTCCCCAACGGTCCTCGTCGACGACTTCAAATGCAATTTTTTTTTTTTTACTGTTCACCCCCCCCCCACATTATGCATCAGATAAAAAAGGGAGGCTTGTTTGTTTTGCATTGTATGACTCACCAGTTAGAAATATACGATCTTGTCACACACGTACACTCCAAACTAGTTAGAGATATACGATCTTGTCACGGATGAACGGTCCGAGAACAAGATTCATTTTCACGGCAGGCTGCTAGATCGACACCCACAGCCTCAATAATTCAACAAGCTTCAATCAATCCAGATTTATTTGTGATTTGCGGCAGAGGGAAGAAGCGATTTGCTACGTTTTAATATTCATTGGACGTACTGCATCAGCTCAAACTAGTTCCAGTTCACAAAAATTGATATCCCAAAATCTGTTTATTGGGTTAAGCGAGAAGCAATATAAAACAGCAAAGAGGAGGGGGGGTTTCCATAAGATCATCTTTTGTCAAATTGTCTTTTTTAAAATACTTCCATTCGACTATTCCACACAATTTTATATGCATTGTTTTTCACACCATTTAATTGATGATCTTCAAGAATCAGCAGGTCTTCACAGCACTATTACTGTTTAAACCAATTTTGAACTCTAAACTCCACCCCAGGAGAGTTGTAGTTTCGGCAAATATATTCAATCAGCCGCTAATTAAGGCCAGAAGAACGCACCATTAGGACCATTTAGCCGGTCAATGACTCAAAATAGTCAACTGTGCAGAAACACACCAAAAAACAGACACTGGGGTCCTCTGGGACAGGAGTTTGAAAATGCACTTATGACAGGTTTGAGATTGAATCTGCAGAGATAAATAGAAACGGTCGCTACTCTCAGGTGGGCATTCTTCCCCCATCTGAAAAAGTAATGGACCACACCACCCATTCCATTATTTTGTTCTGTAATGCGGCTGAATATCTGGTATGAAATTACAGGGACGATTATGAGTCCTTTCATATGGTCGGCTGTAAAGGATGAAGGCCATTTCCTCTGGGTAAACTAAATCAATAGCCATTTCCCCGGATCAGATTCCATGACAAGCTTTTTTTCTTGCGTTCTCTTTGTAAGTAGATGTTCCCCCAAGGACTGTGTTCTGATAATCGAGAGTTGCATATAAAGAGACCAGGCCGCCAATGAGATGACACTCATTTGAATAATAAAGCGAGACCCAGACACCTTTGAGACGGTTTGGGAATTAACAGTGGTGTAGGACGGTGTGCAGGGAGACGGATGGCTGGGCAGGCCCACCGTATCATGGTGATAGTTCCAGCAAAGAGGCCGACCTTGATTTGTAGGTCTACATCACCGGCGGCCATGTTACGAGGCCGGGCGGGGGAAAACACATCGCGCTGTCAAAGCACAAGGCGCTCGAGGTGACTGAAAGGGTTTCACTCCCAGCGCCTGAATAATCCCTCTCCAACTAGCTATTCCTCATCTTTGACCTCATCCAAAACCGCCGATAGATCACAACTTTTGGAGGATATGAATCCAAACTTCCACCAAAAATTCCCCGAGTTCCAGAAATGAGGGGAAAACAACAACAACAACAATAATACTATTTATTTATGTACCACTTTTCAAAAAGAAGTTCACAAAGTGCTCTGCAGACATGAAAACAAGAAATACACAATTTAATCAGAAATGACAATAGGTTTGCAATAGATGTAGAGAAGATAAAGGCACACTGTTCCATTGCTTATGGTCCTGTCCAAAGGTAAGCGAGTTCTGGGGGGAGGTTAGAGAAGAAGTGCACAAAATCTTGAGGATTAATGTGGATCTTGACCCCAAACTTTTTGTACTAGGCTTATATCCGGACGGTCACAAGATAAAGCGTGATGAACAGATTGTTCTAGACATGTGTTTGCTACAAGCAAAAAGAGTCATAGCTCTGTCATGGAAAACAGTGGGGAAACCAAGCACTGGCAAATGGTTTAAGGAACTATTTGCATGTTTGCCGTTAGAAAAAAATCACGTATATCCGAGGAAACAAACAAGAATTGTTTCAAAGAGTGTGGGGACGTTTTATTGAGTATGTGAAGAATAATGAACTAGCTCTTCTTACAATTGAGTCTGATAATGAATAACTGTATCCTTTGCAGATGTATGATCGTGTTACTGTAGATATGGTCATATAAGTATAAGTGCCCTTTGATTTTATGTATGACAAAGATAACCTGAGTAAATAAAAAGTGCAGTTTTTAAACGATGATTTATATAAAATGATGATATATTGTAAATAGGCCTACCTCTATAAACAGAGGTATGAAAATTATTAATTTTTTTATGACAAGATAATGAGTGAATGAGCCTAAAAAAATTGCCTTGAGAGAACACAGGACTTTGGGAACATAGGCTGGACCTCGCTTAAATTCCATACATAAACGACATTTTGTGACAGATGTCTCTTTTTTTTAAATTACCTTTTTGTAATAAACACTAAGCCACCAATAACAATGGAAACAAGACTCAATTTTAATATTTTAAAAACAAATATTGTGCTCTGTTTATGACTGTCAATTCACCACTGCACACACGCCCCCCCCACACACACACACACACACACACACACACACACACACACACACACCCATGCAATAGCAGTAGTTCTCCTGATGTCACGAACATGTTCACGTGGGTTTGTTGACTAGCGTGGTTGGCAAAAGGCATCAACATTACAATTGATTTAATAGGCGAAGTACAGTTGTCTTCCACTTTCTGTAAAAATACCAGTTAGCTGCAGCGTAATTAACTGCACAAACCGATTCGTAAAGGGCTCAGGAATACGTTTTCTTCGTATTCCTGAACAAGAACCTAAAAATCCGCTTAGTTCAATTTAATTCGAAAGAACTGGGTGCCGTCGAACCACTCGCGTGTTTGTACTATTCACTTTCTGCCGGGTAAGTGGCAAGTTATTTTCCATCATTTCTAAAATGACATTTTGCTAAGTTTTTGCATTTTATTATTCGGTCATAGCAAGGGAATGATCTTGCTTTTTGTGTTGGGTAATTTGATCGGTTCCTTATGCTTTCCAGTAGTGAGTAAGTGACAGATCGGATATTAGTATTGGAAATAATTCCATTTTCAACCGTCATCTGTATGAACTGAGATCAGTAGTACTTTCGGCTTATCTTGACTTCTGGGTACCCAGAGAAACATTCGAGTGTGTAAAAACGTCCATCATACATCCAGTCAAGAAAATTTAGAGTTAAATGTCTACTGCAGCTGTAACGGCGGCAGCCTTGTTACTGATGACACACCAGCTGGCTAGGGAATGCGCAGTATATGCATTCGCGATATTAAATATTAATGATAAATTCTAAACCCCCTTATCACGAATAAAACCCCCCAAAATATATTGGCGCCCCCTTTTAAAATCGCTCCAGTAAACGTACTACTGTGAATTAATTTCACTGCTCAACAATGATCAACAAATGTAGAATTTATGTTCGATGAAGGAATATCAAGTGATGATCCAGCCGACCCAGACCCAAAGAAGGGTCGTTCCTCCAACCTTTCAGCTCGTCAGGATCCGAAAGCCTACACAAACCTTCGTTGTACTTAAGCTTAGAGAAATATCTTGTCTTCGCGGTACTGTCAAGGTTTTGTACATATTCAGAGACCGCCGAATCGGTTCCACAACTGCAGGATGCCATATTTCCCTGTTTTGTTGTATTGATTTACGCTCGTTTTTGCCAACCACGCTAATGCGCATGTCTGAATAGGACGTCAATGTTAGTAAACAAGAACTAGTCCTATATTTAAGACTCACCCCCACCCTCCCCATTCATTGAACCACCACGCAAATGTTCGTCAAGTGAGCTAGTTCTCCATACATTTAAATATGTTAACAATCCCCTGCTATTACAGTTAATGATAACTTATATTCTAATTTCACTTACCGGGTAACATTACAGTAACGTTAACATCGGGCTCCTTCTTTGTTTTTTGTAGGACAGTCTCAGCCTGTTTTTCTGCAACATTAGCTTCTCCAACCTCTCTGTCATCTTCTGGAGCTGCAGTGTCACTCCAACCGGTGTTCTGACAATTTGTGGTGCCTTGTCAAAAAGTGCTACCATAATGCTAAGCAATCGTAAAGTCTTTGTTTTCACCTTAATATTGCAATATGAATCAGTTTACAGTAGTAACTTTGTTATTTGCTAGCTAGCTTGTTATAACATAAGCAGATGTTATAATGTGTTGGACAAGTTCGTACACAAGATACATGCCGCACGTCATTATCATCTAAATTTCTGCATTTTCAGGAAAACCCAGTGTGTGCAGGCAAATATATGCTTACAAGTGGAAAGGCGCACTGAAAAAAAAATGTGGTTTCATGATTTTCGAAGAAAATTTGCGAAGAAACAGAGCCCAAGATTTTCGGTCTGTGCAAGAACCGCGAGGTAGCATATTTTGATTGGCAGCAAAAATTGACAGAACATCGGCAGTGGTTTCAGGGGCAAGTTGGGCAACTTTCAGAAAACACTGAAAGAGTGTTGTCTGCCGTTGTTTTTGTTTCATGCTTTATCTCTTCAGGTTATTCATTCGCATTTGAGCAGAGAATGCCCGCCAGCAAAATTTTTTTCTGTACCATTAATGCGTCGCTACTCTGGAATTCTGGTCCCCCCACTTCACTTTCGTCCCATAATCGCGTCAATTTGCGTCTTGATCACGCCGACAAAATAAGGCTAGAGTTTGCGTACTGTCTTACTCGCTAGCAAGCTGGTTGGCTATCTAGCTAGCAAGCTAAAGTGATATCCAACTGTATAATGTTATAGCTAGCGCGGCAATGTATTTGGCTACATAGCCAACTGGCTAGCGAGCTAAAAAGGCTACAGTTCGCTTACAATGGAATACTCGCGAGCGAGCTATCTGTCTGTCTAGTTATCAAGATGAAGTGACATCGAAATCTATAATGTTATAGCTTGCATGCCAATGTATTTAACATCCCAACTTTCCTCATTTCAGGAGGGCATTCACAGTAACTGTCACTGGGAATCATTATTATCTCTTCAATGATGAAAATCTGTAGTGCTCAGCTTTATTCACATTGGATATCAGGAGCAATGTGAACTATAGAAGAGTTTTCTTTTAGGGGGACATTTTTTCCCTCTTGGTCCTAAAAATTGTGATGTGTTAACCATTCAGAAAAAAAATTGCAGCCTGCGAAAAGGACGCCATAAGCACTTGACAAACACAAAAAGGCTGTAACCAGTTATTATAATTTTATACAGTTCGATATCACTTTAGCTAGGTAGCCAACTAGCTTGCTAGCGAGTATGACAGTGCACGCAAACTGTAGCCTTATTTTGTCAGCGTAATTATTTCTGAGAATACTTCGGTCATTGAAAGTGAACTGAAGCCTTTTTTAGCTCGCTAGCCAGTTGGCTATGTAGCTAAATACATTGGCGCACTAGCTATAACATTATACAGTTCGATATCACTTTAGTTTGCGAGCTAGATAGCCAACCAGCTCGCTAGCGAGTAAGACAGTATGCAAACTTTAGCCTTAATTTGTTGGCGTGATCAAGACGCAAATTGACGCGATTAAGGGACGAAAGTGAAGTGGGGGGACCGGAATTCCAGAGTAGCGAAATATTAATGGTACGGAAAAAAATATCATGGGCAAGCAAGTTTGTTGCTGTTGCCTAGCAAAAGATCACAGACTCACAGGCGACGGGAGTCCCCAGAGGTCCAAAAGTTGGTGCTTCAGTCCTAACACAGACGGGGTCCGGGGCGAATTTAATGAATAAAAGTGTTAAAGCTCCGTTACAAAATGATGCTGTTACGTACCCTCGCACATTTTTAAGAGGGTATACGCAAATCATTGACATTTTCTAGTGGATATAAGGCGTATACCTGCGTATCACATAGACTACACCACTGATTAAAAGCCATTTTATATGAGTGGGTTTTTAGAAAAATTTTAAAAGAAGACACTGTAGTAGCTTGTCTAACTCACTGTGGAAGGTTATTCCCTAACCAAGGTGCCTTCACAGCAAAGGCCCTGTTACCCTCTGTCACCAGCCTCGCCCTTGGGACTGAAAGCAATGGCTGATCTGCAGATCTAAGAGTACAAGAGGGGTTGTAAGGGATAAGAATTTCGATAATATATAGGTGCAAGGCCCTTTGGTGATTTCAAAACAACCAATAAGATTTTAAAGTCAATTCTGAACGCTACAGGTAACCAGTGCAGTGAGGCAAGACTTGGGGAAATATGCTCATGTTTTCGAGTTCCAGTAAGAAGTCTGGCTGCTGTATTTTGTACGAGTTGTAAGCAGTTTGTTGGTGGAATTCAGTCATAAATTCCTTATTATTGCTTATTTGGTTATTAATTGTTTATCCTTGCTTGCTCTTGATTTAGTATTGATTTACTTGTTTATTCAGGCATTAAGTGTTCATCCTTGCTTGTTCTCAAGTGGCCTAGGTGACCTAGGCCATGCGTGATTGCAACTTTTATAATCTAGCTTGTTCCTACGTAGAAGCGTCATGAAGTGTGTTTACTGAAACAGTGTGTTCCTTCTGAGCCTGGAGTGTTCTAGATAAGACCCGAGGAAACGTAAATTTCTGCGGGGGGAGAAGCTTTTTAGGACTAATGGAGCCAGACTTATGTGGGATGCGCACGCACGCAGCTGACGCAGAGGGCATACATCATTACATTCTGCTTTTACGTATATCCAAAGCAAAGGAGAGATTCCTTTGTCTTTGTTCTTGCCTGTAACGAAGACCCTATGTGGCACATAGTGAAATGGATCCTATTTACTCACTTTGTCTCAGTCTGATTTGTTTCAGGAATGAAAATTAAAATTCCCATAACAGGTTGATACGTTGTAGATCTCTGGAGAAGACTGGAAAATAATGAGTTGCAGTAATCTAAGTGGCTGGAGACAAAAGCATGAATCATTCAAACAACTCTGGATGAAGCAAAAAGTTGCCAACCTGCAGGGGTGGAAGAATCAAATGGCCTAAGGATCCTAGCCTCTACAGAGAAAACGATCTGGAACTTTCCAACAAAAACCAAGTTCCAAACCTCCGTATGAGTGAGCACAACCGGCCTCACACTCAATAAACACAGAGTTTTGTACTTCTGTGAGCCTTTACAACAGAGGTCGACTAAGGTTAGCTTATCAGTGGCCTTGTTTGTGAAACTCGACTCCTGGCATCCCAAACTAATCCAGCATACGTCAGTAAATGCGTAAGACTTGCGCTCGAGACAGATCTAAAAGCTATACACGAAGGGGAGGAGGTAGAATTTGACCTACAGGAGGACAGGAAGAATTACGCAGTGTCATCTCCAGCTTCATCACACTGCTCTCCTACCTTCTGTCTGCCTGGAAGGGAAGCCGACAGAACCAGGAGCCAAATCAGAAGCGACGTTTCGCCTCCGTTCGCACCAGAGGGGAGAGGCTCCTCAGTCATCCCGCGCTCCATGCCAGCGTCCAATTACCACTTAGCGCCGTTTTAGAAAACCAGGTTTAGCATCATCGCCAGGCCTCCGCATAGCGACACACACTAAGATGCTACCGCTAATGCTACTGCCCACGTTGAACAGAAGTAATGAACACCTTTCCCTGACACCTTTCCAGGAGATCATGCAGTCATAAGGCACAACAGACCAAATTACACACCACACAGGACAGGGGAAGGAAAAAAAAAAACTGGACGTCGTCCAAGCACATGGCTGAGGTTCATCTGTCGACGCGTAGACTGCGAGTACTCGCGAGCATATGGCTAATTAATCCCTTTTAGACGCTCGGTTGGATGATTGGCGGTCCCGGCGTACATCGGTCATCCATTACACACCTGAGTAAGCTCATATCTCTCACACACAGGGAGTCTATCATCTAAACTCGTGCGCGCATCTTGCGCGTGTCGATGCCCTGGCGTTAATCCAGGCTAACCCACTGCCAATCAAAATGGGAATGTTGAAAGCACTCAAGGAAAGACAATGTTGTTGTGTGTGCGCACTTGCCCGTGTGTATGGTTGTGTGGTGGGGCGGTGGACAAAAATGCATTAATTCATTACATTTTTCTGTCAGCAGCAGTCTAATAAGAGGAGGCAGTTTGTCAAGAAGGGTAATATTATTTGAAAGACCAACTAGAAGCAGGGGGAAGATGGCTGAACTGAACTATGACTCAGTTTAAATAAGAAAATGAAAAGGCAGAAATTGAATATAGTAACTGGTCATGTGCCTCAGGCGAGGACCATGAAATATAACTGTAACTGTATAAAATTTCCAGATGACTCCTGTACCATGCAAGCAGAGTGTTGCAATTAACAAGCTCACAAATAAGCCTGGAAATAAAATATACATACATACTGAATTCATATGGAGGATTTAATAAAATGAAACAGCAACTAGCCACAGACTCTGATACTCTTATACAACTTCTTACAGGGTTTTCTGAAACGCTGACTGCAAATTCTGTCGGCTTTATTTTAATGGGGTGTCTTGAGAGAGAGAGAGAGAGAGAGAGAGAGAGAGAGAGAGAGAGAGAGAGAGACAGAGAGAGAGAGAATATGAACTCATCTCACATTATTTATTAGCTTGCACTAATAACACGCCAAGTTTTGCCATATTGCAACAGGAGCCCGGCAGCAAATCCACATTCCTGAAGTGCAAAATAACAACAACGGGAGCATATGCTCTTTGAATTGTGCCAAGCTAGCCTCGTTTTCTGTAGGTGCATTCCCACGCGAGACCACACGGTTCGCCTCAACACCGCCTCGGAAGACCGTCAACTGGGCAGCGGGGGAAATCTATTAAATTTACACCGCAGCACCGAACGCGATGTAAACGCAGAGTGATCCCGAGCGTGGAGAGAGAGCTAGAAGAAAAAAAAATAATGCCACTTCTCAGCCTGACGCCCAACAACCATAACAATAAAAACACAGGTTTCCAAAGACATCTACAGCCGGTGGATTCGCGCTCGGATACAGCCTCGACTGCGCGCGGTGATTAAATTTCCTAGTTAAGTGGCAGGCTGGCTGGCCTTTTGGTTCGCAGCTGGAGATGAGAACACCGCAGTCGGGGAAAAGCAGATGACCTCACGGGACGAGCATAATGAATACATTAATGAGAACGCCACCGCGGAGTTAATGGCAAGTTTCAGCGTCTTCAACTTTTCACCGTACTGAAAAAACCGAACGACTGAGGAGAGAAGCGGGTGCGGGGGCGGGGTGATAGGAGCGCGGAGGCGAGCACAGGCTTCAAGTCAAAACATCCGTCACCGGGTTTAATTGCGCTCATTAGACATCTCAGCCGGAGCCTCCCAATTACGGGCCTCCATAATTAATTGCACTTGAAATTAAACGTATTTTCTCATCGGCGTTTAATTAAAAATGGCCTTTGTTCCCGATTCCGAAATCTAGATCTCGGGGTGAGGTCCTGGTTACCCGCGATGTTTACCTCAGGAGTATCGAGACGAGGGCTGATTCTCTCCCCCCCTTTCCTTTTTTTTAGTAATTACATCCAGTAATTAAGTCTTACCAGCCCAACGGGCTAATCTGGCTCACAGCCAGGGCAGACCTGCTGCAATGTATATTTATAGCATAGCGAGGCTGCGGTTTCTCAAGCGTGCCACAAAACAGTTTTATTCCTCAATTCGAGCAACGATATCAGACTCAGCGACCGCTTCCCATAACGATTCCACGTTAGAGTCGGTTTCATTTAAATTAAGGGCTTGGAGCGGATTCTAATTTTGGTTTTTAATCCATGCAGCGCCAATGAGAAGGAAAAAGAGAGGGAAAAAAGCACGAAACCGGTAGCAGTGTTCCTGTGATGTTATGATCACACATTTAAGAAAGAATACATGTACGGCTGCAGGCATGAGGCAGTTTCAACTGCCAGGCAATCAACATTTTCTCAGGACTGGAGTCGTCTCAGGATGGCTAGTACAGCCTGGAGGAGTAACAAAATAGCAGTTTTATCATGCTCCTGCAGTCATGCATATTTATTAAAATCATACGCCCGTTGTAATGCGCATTTATTCCAATCTGAGAGGATTAATATATATTTATCAGTCTGATGAAGGCAATTACAGTCAACCGCCATTAAGCTGAAGAACTCACTAAAGTCATGTGAGATCGCATTTCCTTTCTGAGTATACACAATCTGACATACTTTCAGCACCCAGGTTAGAAAAATATCTGTACTGCCGTTCCCGCAGGCTCACCATGTACTTAACATTCACGGTACAAGTTCCATATATGAAGTGTACCATTACAGTACATGCGTATAGGCCATAAAAGACAAGAATAACGTTCCCCACCTGTTTTCATAAAACCAAACAATGACATATTACCTATACGTTTTTCGGCCACATGCAGGCACTCAGACATTTATTTCCTTCCTTACCCAGAATCCCTCACGCTGAAACCGTAGAATATAAACCCAGTCACTGTAATGGCTTGAATATTCCACGCATTGCACATAAAGGAAAATCAGGCTACGCCACAGGCTACTCCACAAATCGCAGATGAAATAAAAGACGTGCCACTTGCATTATGCATTACGTCACACAGCTGGGGGCCGCAGGGGAAGCCAAACAGCAGTGTGCGGTGGATTATGGCAGAATGCATTTTCGCAAAAGCACGTTAGTATATGCATTAGTGTGCGTGTCTTACTGCATATGCCTACATGTTTTCCAATGTGTACGCGTACGTACATGTGAATGTGCACGTGTCCGTGTATTCGTGTATACATGACTGTGTGTTTGCATGTGCGTGCTAATGTGCATGCCTGTGTGTGTAGGCATGTGTGTGTGTGCGTGTGCGTGTGTATTTGCATGTGGACGTGTGTGTATGCATGTGTGCCTGTGTGTATCAACATGTTTGTGCAAATGTGCACGTCTGTGTGTGTACACACGCATGTATACGCTTGCGTGTGTGTGTGTCCGTGTGTGTATGCATGTGCACGAGCGTGTCCGTGTATGTACGCATGTATGTCCTTGTGTGTTTACGTGTCCATGCAAATGTGCATGCCTGAGCATGTAAGCATATGTATATGTGCGTGCGTGCGTGTGTGTGTGTGTATGTGCATGTGCACTTGTGAGTCAGTGCATGTGTGCCTGAGTGTGCTAATGTTTGCATGCGTGTATGTAAATGTGCATGTCTGTGCATACGTGTGTGCTTGTGTCTCTGTGAGCATGCGCACTGGCACACTCACCAATGAAGTAGGCCAGCAGGAACAGCAGTGTGACGGACAGCAGGATGGCACTGAGGGCGGCACACTTCCAGTTGCAGTGCTTGTAGGGCTTCTTCAGGCTGAAGGTGGGCCGGGAGAAGGTGGTCCGGGGCAGGGGTCGGGGGGGCGGAGAGTACACTGTACTGGAGGTCAGCGGGTACCCGGGAGACGTCGTGCAGTACAGGGGGGAAGTCCCGCCCGGCTTGAACAAGAAGTGCCTGGAGAAACATAGCGCCTTTACCCAGAGCTCCGGCTAAAATCCAGCCACCCATCCTCTCAACGGCCAACAAGCTCATTCCAATCACCGGACCTGGACGTCGCTTGAGGTCCGCCATCTTGAAGATGGCGTTCCCTTGTATGCTCCTCGAAGGAGCAAGGATTGAGGATTGAAGAGCGAGGAGGCGACCAGAGGTCCAACCTTTGTTGGGAGTCTTTTTATATAAATGTGTGCTGTATACACGATCAACCTCTTCAATTCTTCCACAGAAGCAACTGACAAAACATGAAAGTGACGCACACAGGGCCAATATTAACATGGGTAACATCAAACTGTACCCAGGGTAAAAGTAAATATATGGAAATGTACCTTAGTTCGTAGAATGTCTGTCAAAATGTACCCCAGTTCTGGTACTTTCCGATGAAGTGGGGTACTATTTGACATACATCTCAGAAACCGAGGTGTGTCTCAATATATCTACGGTCCAACCCAGGTAACCAAGTCCTACAGGACCCTATCAGCCAAATTAAAAGTTGGTTGTCCAAATAGCTACTCGTCGCCTTGATTCCTCAGTCCTCGCAATACATCCTTCCTTGCATCCTTCGCTCAAACAGAGGAAAGAGCAAAAGCTGCAGAGGTGGAGGTGCGACGAGTGCAAATTGAGCGCCCAGGACTGCGAGTGGAATAAACTCTCAGGGCCAGAGCCAAGATGGCCATCATTCCTCATCCTGACCTTCACCACCACTAACCTATTCTAAATATCCCCCAGCCTTTTATCAAATACACTCCAGAACCCCTAACTGTGAATCATAGCTCAGCTGCAACAGAGTAGTAGCCAAAGAGCTATTTTAACCCACTCTCGTTCGGCAGGAAAATAGTGGAGTAATCTGTGCATATTTCACACTTGTTGACAAGCAAAATAATTAAAAGTGTGTGTATTCATGCATAATGCAAACAATATAGCAGTTGGGTAGTTTTGTTGTGAAATATTGTCCTTTGTCTATAATTTACACACATACACATCCTCTCTCTCACTCCTAATACACAATTTTTACGAGAAGCATAATTGGATTTTACTAATATTATTCTCAAGGGATTTGTTAGGGATCTGCTTCTCTAAATTGTGTAAGGCAGCCGTGTTGACAAAAAATCCTTCATCAGTCCGAGGGTCTGTACAAAATTACACAAATCCTTCCCGGCGAAGGAAGCAGAGATTTACAGTGAACGTGGCCTGACAGATTCACATACACACTCAAAAGTCTAATGCGACAGCCATCTTTGAGCCAAACACATAAGACATTCTGAGTGAATTGCATTAAGAATTTAACGCTCAACCTTTTTACAAAAATAAAATGCGTTAAACTCTTCTGCAAAACAATGAACGACACAACACACACTTCATGGCAAAGCAGATATAGTCCCAGCATTTGAGGCAGCCAGGCAGTGGGCTGGTCACATACCCGTCACTGAACGAAGTGTCGCGCCGTTCAGACGCCAGAACGTCCATCTCAATGCAGTTGTTCTGCAATGTCTCTAGGAATGTCTGCTTTGCTATGCGTCTACACACAGATGGAGAGATGGGTGGAGCTCGAGTGAGACGTGCACAGAAAGCAATGCACAGACAGCACAGGAAATAAAAAGCTCACAAAACAAAAGCAATGATAAAAAACCAAACCAAAAAAACTGACAGCAGCAGCAACTGTAACCAAACAAGACAATAACCAGAGACTTTGGCCACGCAAAAAAAGCCCTTATGGAACTAAACTACCATCAATATGTTCGTGAGACACTTAACATCGAGTTTTGTATTTTTAGAGACTGAGCTGAGCTCCGAAGGAGGGGGGGGGGGGGGGGTCTGGTTTACCTTGTATTGTACGATCCCTGCCCCTCCCTGTAAGAATCTCGATCTCCTCTGATAAACAAGAGAGTATTCTGGCTCCTTTATGGTCGTGATTAAAAGAAAACAATGCATCACATTCAATACCCCTCCCACCCTAACAGATACTTAAAGATTCTAATATGGGGGGTGGAAACACATTTTGAATTTAAGAAAGATTCAAAATTGAAGCCTGGTCAGAAACAATCAATACAATAAAATTAACATTTTTAACACACAGCAGGCAAATTAAGAAGAAAAAAAAATAGTGGGTTTAATGTGTTTATGCCAGATTAGGGTCAGACAGGTTCCTTTTGTAGTTCTTAAATCAGCCCACAGCGATTCAGCAATGTTCGTCTTCAACATAGAACAAGTAGCACGATTAGGGACGTTTTCTAAAGGTGAAAAAAAGATCCCATCCAATAAGTTTCATTCGTGTTTATGTAACCCGCCGTTCCAGCACTTGCCAAGGTTTCGTTCCATAAAAGAAGGGCTGAAGATAATGGAAATGGCTAACAATGAACCGTCAACATGCAACGTGCAGACTGAACATTTTCCTTTGGACGGGAGAAAAGCCTTGTCGTTCTTTCGCAGCATTACGGGCCGCCAGCGAAGGCCAGCCTATTGTGCAGCAGGGCTACCGTTTCAGGAGGACAGGATAAATCTCATAAGCGAATAGAGGAATTCCAGCAGGGGCTAACGGCAGCGAAGACAAATTAAGAAAACAGAATGTGGTCTCTGGACGAGATCTGTGCAGAGAGGTGGAGTACAGGCCAAACAGCTGGAAATTCATCAGCAGCCCTCTTTACTTTTTGAAAAGAAAAAAAAGGAGAAGAAGAGCCATTATAATACCATTAACAGAGCCAAGGCGACAGAAGACATTGCGGGACCCTTGTGGATATTGCTAATAGCCCAATTTTATCAGCATCATGCTAATAATTTATGGTGCTTTGGGGAAGGCTGCTAATTCATGTCGCTTCAACAGATTCCGCTAGAAACCCATCGCTACCCCCCACCCCTTTTAAGAACGCCCATTTATCGAACCCACGGGGATACCTTTGCGAGATTAACTGCAAATACTGCACAAAACTTAATCATTCATAAATCCAACAACTGTCCTTTTTAGTAGCTAGCAGTGATGTTCATTTTCCTGCTAACTGGACCATTTTACATAGCTGGCTTGGCATGTTGTTGCTGGCATAATCATCCACTAAATTAGTTCACAAATTCTCCTGCCAATGTGATTATGTGAAGAAGCTAAAATTTGCCTGTGAGCATGTGGGAATATGTCACAAGCGCAAAATGTTCCTCTCAAAGGCGGACTTGGATGGGTTCCTTCAACAGTGAAGTTCATACCTCGCTGCCCAACAACCTCAATGTTACCAGGGCAACAGACGAGCCACCCCTCTCAATGTGAAGGGGTGTCAGCACCCAGATGTTTATACAAGAAAGTGGGCAATGTGTTTGGCTTGAGAGTTTTGGGTTCAAAGGCTCACTCAATGTCTGTTTTAGAAGGGCGTTAGCCTACAATCAGAATGGTTGGCCAATATCGCGGGTCACATGCAAGTGCCCATTTCCCAGGGAAGAGCAGGGATGCTCAGAAACATAACAAGTGCACCTATTACTGTTTTTCATTATTTTAACATCGTAGCATGAATCATATCATTTTTATATGCATTTAAAAGCTCTGTGTCGGAAAAACAACTTGAAGTCACCTCCAGAAGAAGCGCTCTCTGCTCCAAATGCACGCCGCAATAGCTTCTGGCCATTTTTTTTCATCAATTGGTGATGTCACCAATTGAATTTTCACGCCAAGCAGATAGTTTGGCACGCCCTTGAATCAAGTGGGTTACGCCCACAAGGCTATACTGGTATTTGTTTTAAAGGCTCATTTATACTCTGGAGCGGAAATCCATTTATGGTAAGGGGCGTGACATTTCCGACGTGAGAATGGTGGGCAAATCACAAGTTATCAAGTTGACCAATCACAGCACACTGGGGTTTTCGGGAGGGCAGGGGCAGGACCTCAACAGAGCATCTCACAGACAGGTACTGCGGAAATGGCCGGCATGATAAAACTAAAGTTTTCTAAAAATGAGGCATTTAAACCTTTTTTTAGTAGACTTCAAGAATACAAGAATGACCAATTAAAAGTCACTTAATAGGTGCGCTTTAACTGCCAGCCTTTAGCAGCCCCTCATGTAATAAGTGAATGTGATGCAATAACTGTGTAGGGTGCAATGAAAAAATGTAATAAAAATAGGACCAAGGGTCCTGTAGCTTACCGGCAAGCAGTCTTACAGCGATGATACAAGTTATGAAAATTTCATGTGAAGTTTGACATTTGAATCAATGAAAATCAATGTCAAGGTCACTAAATAAAAGTTCACATACATTTATAAAACCTTCTGTAATACAATCCTAAGCTCTGAAGTAGTTTTGGTGATACAAGTCATTATAATATGTCAACAATATGTATTCAATATGTCAATTGTGAACTTTAAAGGTCACAGAATGTCAAGTTGTGGTCAGCAAAAGGACTTCATGCATGACTTTCTATATGTCCCTATACAAACCTTGGCTCAATCTGTGACCATTTTGGTGATACAAGTCATTGTAATTTCACTGTCGAGTTTGATCCTCAAAGGTCACTGACAGTCAAGTTGAATGTCACCAAATGAAAGTTCATATGTGACTTCCTGGAAGTCAGTAACACAAACCTAGGCTCCATCTGTGACCATTTTAGTGATACAAGTCATTAAATTTTCACTAGGTCACATTTGACCTTTGAAGGTCAATACGAAGGTCATCAAATGAAAGTTCATATATGACTTCCTATATGTCTCTAATACAAACCTAGACTCCATCTGTGACCGTTTTGGCAATACAAGTCATTGTAATTGTATTATGTCAAGTTTGACCTTCAAATGTCATCAACAGTCAAGCTGAATGTCACCAAATGAAAGTTCATATGTGACTTCTTATGTCAGTAACACAAACCTAGGCTCCATTTGTGACCTTTTCAGTGACAGAAGTCAGTGAATTTTCTCTAGGTTAAGTTTGACCTTCGAAGGTCAATATGAGGGTCACCCAATGAAACTTCGTACATGACTTCCTATATGGCCACAATACAAACCTAAGCTCTATCTGTAATAGTTTTGGTGATAGAAGTCATTGAAATATCACTATGTGAAGTTTGACCTTCGAAGGTCACCGAAGGTCAAGTTCAAGGCCACCAAATGAAAGTTCATGTATGACTTCCTATACATCTCCAATACAAACCGTAACTATCTGTAACCATTTTGCTGATATAAGTCATTAAAATTTCACTGTGAAGTTTGGGCATTCAAGTTCACTGAAGGTCAAGTTAAATATCACCAAATGAAACTTCATACATGACTTCCTATATGCCCGCAATACAAGCCTAAGCTCTATCTGTAATAGTTTTGGTGATAGAAGCCATTGAAATTTCACTATGTGAAGTTTGACCTTCGAAAGTCGCAGAAGGTCAAGTTCAAGGCCACCAAATGAAAATTCAGACTTTCTATAAGTGTTCAATGCACATATGTCCCAATCTCCAACATTTTCAAGCCAGAAACCTTTGAAAATTGTAACATTTTGCTTCACCACAAGTTTGACCTTTCAAGGTCATCTGAGGTCAACTTTAACACAGCCAAAATATAGGTCATATATTACTTCCTATATGTCAGAAATACAAACTTAATCTCTATCTGCAACCATTTAGCTTCCACAGGCGATTTGGCCCATTCTTTATAAGACCCAATGTTAAAGTACAGCGCCCCCACTACACCCACTTCCGTCGATTCAATCAAAATGGCACTTGCACTGTACATAAAGTGTATCAAGGTGAGTTGATTGCTAGATTTAGAAAAAAGTTATCAGACAGTTTTTGAGAAATAATTTTTTGAAATTTCAAGTCATATCTTTTAACATTGCTAATATATTCCCTGACCTCGAGTTTGACCTTTCAAAGTCATCTGTGGTCAAATTTAATATTGCCAAAATATAGGTCATATATGACTTCCTATATGTCGATAATACAAACTTAATCTCTATCTGCAACCGTTTGGCCTCAACAGGCCATCTTGCATAGTCGTAAAGTACAGTGCCCCCAATAGACCCACTTCTGTCAATTTAATCAAAATGGCGCTTGCACTGTACATTGACGGTACTAAGGTAAGTTGATTGCCTGATTTAGAAAAAAATTTATCACGCCGTTTTTGAGAAATGATTTTTTTTTTTATTTCTCAGTCCTATCTTTTTCATTGGAGCCAAAATTTCAAGGGCCCATAAAACGTACAAAAATGATTCAATCAAAAATCCGAGGAAAACGTCTGGAGATATGGTCTAGTAGTAAGTTATTGCAAATTTACACGAAAATTCATCAGGCCAAAAAAAAGATAAAAAATGTTCCGGACGACGGACGCCACACCACAACAATAGCTTATCGGCCCATAGGGCCGGTAAGCTAAATGCATAATGCAATAGTAACTTTTTTTGCATATGATGTTACACATTTTTATATCATACAATTGCCACTAAATCCAAATTTTAATAAGATATGTAGAATTATAAAATTTGTTATTATATTTTATTATGTAAACATTTTCCATTACATTTAATGCACTCATTATTGAATTTGTTAGATTATGAGTAGTTAAAGGGCCGACTCTACGCAGAGCCAAAGCACTTGGGGCCAATAGTTTGTCCGAAAAGTGCCGAGAAGCAAAGGACAGGCAATCCCACAGTGGGTAATGCCAAGGCCGCTAGAGAGTTTCCGGAAAGTTCTATCTCAGCGGCGACCTCACAGTAGCCATGACTGTGACTACACATCTGATGAAAGAATGACCCATCTGCCGAGCGGCCACAGAAAGAAAAAGAAAAACAACACTTTTCCTCCCGTCTTTCAGAGAACGATGTTCAAAAAGCATGTCGGCCAGTGTTGGAGCAGAGCCCAGGGTAATTCAGCAGCCACCCAGCAATGAATTAACCGAGAAAACTAACTGGGCTTCTGGTAGACCAAAGAGCTTAGATTTCATACGTTTTAAACACCCTGACCCTTGACACCTCAATATAAATCCTGAGGGTTATTGAAAATTTAAACAGAACATCAATTTTCATCTGCATTCAAAACAATGACATTTCTTTTGCTAGTGGGAACAAACACAAAATTTTGATCAATTCCTACCAGCGAATTTAGAAAGTCAAAGGCATTTCAAATGCACATCTCACCTCGATTTTATTTTAGCACACTCTCAAGGGTGGGAAAGAAAGTACATTTAAACCATCCCTATCCGATGCACAGGCACTATCAAACTATGCTTAGCACCGATCCGTTCAAGTATAAATCATCAACGCGGTTTCTCGATAATGAAGAGAGAACATTGATTTTCAGAACCTGAACGTATTTGATTTTATCGTTAAACATCTCTCTCTTGCTAATAGCTGTCACTGACTTGAAAAAGTAATTGATGCGCATGTGCTTACAATATAACTACCCTCGGTCACTCCGCTGCTAGCTGAAAAATCAGTATTGACCGATGTATCTGTCAGCAGACCTGAATATGACAAATTAGAGTTATCTGAATAATTTGTAAGTAGCCTTGAATTTGATAAATCAAGACTACCAGATTAATTTGTCTGTAGACTTAAATTTAGAAGTCAGTACAATGTGATTAATATGACAGCACGCTTGAATTTGATAAATCTGTATTACGGTCATCATCTGTCTGCAGGCTTAAACATGCAGTATCAGCACTATGACCTGATTGAGGTCCCATTAGGCCTTTATTTGATAACTCTGCACTTTCAGAATAATCTATCATTAGGCCAAAGGCCCTGTCCACACGTACATGGGTATTTTTGAAAACAGCATTTTCTATGCATTACGGCCTCTTGTCCACATGCAAATTGCATTTTTAGTCACTGAAAATGGAACTTTTGGAAAACACCTTCCAGGCCGAAAACTTCTAGAAACTCTTTTTTCACTGTTGACGCGAACAGGGAGAACCAAGTTTTAGGATTGAGACACCAAAATGTGTGCATCGTAAAGTGAGTTTTTAAGGCTTGCAATTGGCCTACATGTTCTTACATTAAATTATATCACCACCACCTGTTGGTATGGTATGCTCTTGACAGCGTGTTAAATAGTGTTTTGCGACTTCGTGTGGATGAAGATTTCTATGGAAATCTAGGAAGGAAAAAACCCCGTTTTTAAACACACGCGTATACGGGTGGATTAGGACTCAATGTGGTAAATCAGCTCTACCTGATTTGGGTTTACAGGAGTCTTGGAGAAACCTACACAGGCCTGATTAATCGATCAGCACACTTTAATTAGATAACTTTGCCGTTCTTGGTGAATTTATCGGCTGGATGAAGACATCAGCAATCATGAGTCTGATAAATCTGGGCAGCCTGATTAACCTGTCATTGGGGCTGAATTTGAGCAGTACCAGTGTGTGGGAGGTGAAAGGTCACGGGTGGGTGGGTCAGTTTGGGAGGCGTACCTGGTCTCCAGAGGAATGTTGCTGTTGAGCAGCCAGTTATCCTGGGCGCTCCCGGAGTCCTGGGCACTGCCCGGGCCGTCCAGCGCCAGCGAGCCGTCCGTGGGCACGGGGCTGGGGTTGCTGTGCGGGGTGTAGGTGCTCCGGTTGAGGGAGTTGGCAGAGGCCCCGTGGTGCTGGCTGGAGGGGTGGGAGTGAGGCAGCGGGAGGGGGGGCGTCCGAAGCTGGGAGTGATTCTGAAACGTTCCGTCTGCAAGTGGGAAATACAATCACAAAAAAATACATGAGCACTCTCATTAAACTACAGAAGACAACTGTTACACAGAGAGAGAGGGAGGGAGAAAGAACAAGACAGAGAGAGAGAGGGAGAGAGAAGGAGGATAAGAAAGAGATAAAAAGAGAGGAACGGAGAGAGCCAGAGTGTGGGAGAGAAAAAGGGAGGGAATGAGAGGAAGAGTAAATAGGGGAAGGAGATAGAAACAAAAACAAGAAAGGGAGCAAGAGAGAGAGAGTGAGAGAGAGAGAGCGCGATTAACTCCCTCTCAGACGGTACACTCACAAAGACTGCATCACCAAAGTCCACAGATTTGCAAGCGCTTCTCCAAAGATGTTGGCAAAATAATGCGAAACTTCTCAAGACTGCAAGTTTCAGAGAGTTACTGTCCTAAATTTCTCCCCCAGTCGAGCTGGAACAATGACCATTTCTGTCTTCAGAGCACAAGTTTCACCACACAAAGGAAGACCAACACACTGAAAAACTCATTATTCTTTGAACCGTTCAGTCATATCCCGCAAAATTAAAATGTCAAAGAAGACTTCAGAGAGAGCCCCTCATGTACAATACGACCAGCTAACAACAGAAGAATGAAATGTAAAAAGAATAATCTAAGAATATAAGAAAAAGAAAAACATTTGTGACAATCATAACATGAATGAAAAACAGAGGCATACAATGTAGCAGATACAGTATGTTCATTAGAGTAACAAAAAAAAAAACCTAGCAGGCCACAGGCTGTCCACACATCTACATTCTCTAAACGGGCTACATAACCTCTACAAAAAGCCATTTTCCCACAAAAGTGTAAAACAGCCCAAACTGAATGCAACAGTTCCAAGTGAAACAAACAGTAAACATGAAATAGTCAGATCCCCGATCACGGGATGGGTGGTTTCTGGCCTGGAAACAAAACACGGTGCAGGGATGGACAGACGGACAGGAGGCCGAACGAAAGTATGAAAAGCCACATCTACACAATAAGATATATCCATATATTAAATTTTGTTGAGAAATATTTCACATTTTAGGAGTTCTGGCTGGCAAAAGAAGTGTCATGGATGGACAGCAGGATGAACACACAGAAGGACAACACTCGCTCCTATATTCCTATATATATAATCAAACAGCCAAGCAGCCATTACAACCGAATTGTAAGGATTGGTCACAAGCCTGTGAATGATGAATCCATGGCGAATGATGTCACTATAGACACATAATTAACATTCATCGCATGTAGCTGCTCGTGGATGGACGGCCCTGAGCAAATATATTATTTAAAAAATACAGGTTTAAAAAAAGAGGCATCATCTGTTGGGAAACTGATAAATGCTTGCAAATGTTGACATAATAAATACTGTAATTTATGGGGGGGATTTAACGCTTGGTCATTAAGTTGAACCTCACTTAAGCCTGGACAAACGCATGAATAAATCATGACCAAGCTTTCAGATAAAGAAGAATTCCTGTTATTAGCTGTAATAAGATAATGCCGAGTCGATGATGGCAGTTTGCACAGGAAATCAAACAACGGTGATTATCACAGTCCCTGTCCTGAGCTCACCTGCTGAGTTACAGAGATCCTGAAAGATGCGAACACGCATGCACAAACACACGGTCACATCACACATATACTGCCACGCACTCACATCATGCACATACACCTGCATGCACACACACACACACACACACCCCCATCACACATATACACACAAACTCACATCACGCACATGCACACACACATGCACGAACACACGCTCACATCACACATATATACGCACACTCACATCGCGCACATACACGCCCATGCATGAACACACACATCACACATACACACACAGACACTCACATCATGCACATACACATGCATGCACACACACACACACACACTTACATCACACACATACAAACACACACACTCCCATCACGCAAAAACACAAGCATGCACACACACACACGCTCACATCACACACATACACACGCCTGCTTGGACAAGCACAGACCCCAGCAGAATTATCAGTGACTGCGCTTCAGGTCCACACACAGCATGATATTTATTAAGGTCCACAGGAAAAGGTTTTTTTTCATCCCACTTTTTTTATCATTGGGCCTCCCGTGTCACAGTGACACTGGAACACAAGGCCTGTTTCGGGGTCACAGCGCGGGGACAGGAAAAACACGCTCTCTGGGCCTGAGAGCACTGACCAATACTGCTGAGAGCATGAACACACCACTCATCTCACTCACACACACACACGGCAACAGGTGGAGACGAACACATCCTGCTGAGCGGGGTGTGTTTAAGTCTTCCAACTGACCTATATGAGCATAAAATGGCAAAGGGAAACACCGCCGCACAAAAAAATTCATTAAAATATTTTATTTTTCAATATCGTAGGCTGTTCATCGTTTCACAAAATATCACTGCATTCTGCAGAATTTCCTCTTGAAAACTCTCCTATTTTCATCCAGCTGAACTCTTCCTCAGAATCCATTACAGATACTATAATGGTGTCACTTTGTCATTTTGATAGATGTTTTTCGAGTGATGATGAGCGAAAATGAAAGGGGTTGCAATGCATACACAACCTCGACTGTGTTCAAGATATCGTAAACAAAGCCTTTTTCTCAAAAAGATGATGTCATGTGCTTCGAAGAGCCAAATTATTCCAATGATGGTCGAACACGTTCATATTTGGGTGTCGTATAAAAAGGGCAGATGCTTTCTTTTAATGTATAATACAAAGTAAAGCATAATACGGAAGAAATACAATCACGGAAAGTTTGATAACCTTTCTCATCGCTCAGACTTGACTTAAATTTGGCAGTGCCATTGGGAAAGAGTTACATTTCACCCAGGCCTTCATCTTGGCATTTATTCCTCCCTACTGCAAGGCCGTGCACACCACTCCACAAAATAATTTGGACACCAGCAAGCAGTCAGAGATGAAAAAAAATGTAGTTTAAACATGTTACGCATAACAAAAAAAAAGAGCCATCTTAATCTATTGACCAAAATCGGCAGCTTTAGCCATAATGGCTGCAAAGCAGCGTCAAGTATTTTTTCCTGAAAGGTTCCAAAGGTGTACATTTTACCCTACTCTGAGTTCCCAAGGATATACTGCACACGTGGTTTGCATCTTCTTGATTTTTCCGTCCAGTTTGAGCCAAAATAGGGTAATTTTACATCCTTTGTCAGAAAATGGAAATAATGAGTTTGCTTGTTGATTGTGCCAGAAAACAGAAGTTTAGTTAGCTCTGAAATTTAGGACACTATCCAGTGAAATAATTGATTTATTTTAATCTCTCACCATCTTGCATTGTGCCATTTGAGGTCATTTACAAGATTTCGAACACCTTGTATTTCAGTAAACATGGATGAAGTGGTAAAATATTTTTGTCAGGTATTGTAGATTGGTACAGCGAGGAAGAAACAAAGCCTTTTATAAAATTAAATGGCAGGTTTAGCATAAAGCGTTGGGAACACAAACACCTGCATGCAATAAGGCTAATGCTGTGTTTTAATAGGCTGCTCTTGTCCAGCGACACAGGAAATGGACTTTTCGCACATCACCCACTGCTCTCACCATGTATGGTTCTTTCATGAAAAAGAAGACAGCAGAGCCTCCTCCTAAACTTTTCCATTTTCTTCATACTGGAAGGAACAGGGATGAAGAGGCACTTCCTCCATTTCAGGAGTGTTTTGCTCACTTCAGTCAAGAAGTACTCGAGGAGCAGAGAGCACACGCAGACCTCGATGACACGGACACATCTGCTGTTGTTACCGGGCAGAAATCTGCTGAAGAACAGGCTGTCCTGGCTTGCGAGGTCACCGTGGGTTAGTGAGTTTGGAGAATGAAAACACAAAGCTTCCTGGGTCATGAGACCCTAAGAGTGCTCCTCTGTACTTCATAAAGATCGCACATCACTGAACCGAGATCAGACCTAACCAAAGCTGAAACAATGACCAATATTTGCAAGAACTGCACCACTTAGACTACTGCCCATATTCTAAATAAGAATTTATTCTATTTATTCTAATAAGTAAATAAATATAATAATAATAATATTAACCTTAAGCGGTTTATATGGGTTGCTTACAGAATTAAACCATACATATTTGGTAACACTTTACAATAAGGATACATTAATTAACATTAGCTAATGAAGTAATAAGCAGTGCTGCCAACTCTCCCGAATTTTCCGGGAGTTTTAGTGGCATATTCACGTTCCTGTGGCGTACTCAGCAATTATTCAATTAACACGTATTAAAGAGGTCCGCCCACAGAATTGAAGTCCTCGTGCGAGGAGGTTTATCAGATTCACGTGCGTTAAGGTGGATTTCACCACTAGTATTATGGAAACCGATTACTTCTCACTCTTTTCTTTACTCAGGGGATGGAAGCAATTAAAGATGTTTCACACGGTCTTGTATTATTTAAACAATTTAAACAATCATTAAACACATGCTTTGCTTCTAACCCCTGAGAAAAAGAAAACCGCGAGAAGACATGAGTCATAATCAGTTTCTACTTGTGGTGAAATCCACCGTAACACACTAGAGCCGATAAACCTCCATGCACCAGGACTTCAATTCCACGTAAGAATCTTTTAAATACGCATTGGTTGAATAATTGCTTACTACGGCACGGGAACATGAATATGCCACTAAAACCCCCGAAAGATTCGGGAGAGTTGGCAGCACTGAATAAGCATTTACTAACAGCTTATTAACATTTAACTAATGCATCTGGTAATCATTTACAAACAATGTTCACATCAACTAAGGTATTCGTTTATACATCATGGTTTAACAGTTTGAAGTGCATAAGGGATACTTAAGGGATGTTTTCAACTTCACAATTAGGAAAAACACGGAAAATTAATAAATGGTCAATTATGGTTGCACAATGCTCATTCGGCTATTGAATGCATTAGTTACTTGCTAATTAACTGATAGTTAATGAACTAATGTTAATTATTGTACCCTTATTGTAAAGTGTTCCCACATATTCCAGTTAACAAGCCACTGAGCATCACTAAATTAATGAAGCACGTCGTATAGGTTGCAAAGTTACAAGTAGACAATGTGTTAATAATATCCTTTTAAATCGAGCAATTAAAACTGAACCTGAGTAGGTCCCAATCTAAGCACGATATCAGTCGATTTGGGGTACTCAGAAAAAGCATTTTACATGACAATGTCTTATTCTGACTACTGTTAAAATCGGATAAATACTGGAATATTGCAGTCAAAGTATGCTTAGTCAATGAGATTCAGGCAAAAATAAAAGACATCATATGGTGAAGCCAATGCGAACCAAAATCATATCTGTGCGCATGTCTATCATTTGCATGAGAGTGTACCTGCTTGCATTTGAGAATATACGTTTGACTATTTATCTCGGGCATGTGCGTACTGTGCAGCATGTGTAGTTTGCGCGTGGGCGAAAAGAGCGCGTGTGTGGGCGGGTTGTGTCTGTCGCGTGTGCGGGGCAGGTGTCGGCAGCCATCAGTGCTGGCCGGCCCACTCCCATCAGGCGTCTGCCCAGCTCACTCCCATCAGGCGTCTGGCGGGTTCGCTCTCTCTCCAGGCAGGTTAATTACGGCCCCTCAGCCTCTCAGCAATGGCCACATTAGCGACGTGGAGTCGGGCTCCAGGAGCCTTTTATTGGCGCTCTGCAGAAAGCCCCTCCACGCTCATCAAAGGCAGCGTCCCAGTCATTTACAGCACATCAGCTCAACCCCCTGCGCTGTCCTTCCTTCCACAAACATTTGTGTTCGGCTTGCTCTGGCCAGCAATACCTGGAGCCCCGGCTGCACCTGCAGACTCTTCCAGAAAGAGCTCCAAATGACTCGGCTTCACCTGCTGCCAAAGTTCGCTGCAGCACCTGCACTGGGCTAACCTGCCCCTCCAAAACTCTCGGCTACAGACCATAAACTCGACATGTCACTTCTGGTGAAAACAACCTCGAAAGATGCATTCACTGACATGTCTGTGGTAGTGACCTTCTCACTAAACTATTTTCTATACCACAATCAAATACCGTCACCCTGCAACCGTATTTTTAATTCTAAATCACTTTATTTGATTACAGAAAATAAATTGTCCAGTCTTTTTAAACCACGGCTGCGCTGCCGGCAAACACCTTCAAATTGAAAGCGTGTAAACACATTTAATGCAAATGAGCTGCTAATCTGCAATTCAAAGTGTTAATTCATTCCGTTGAATTGCTTGTTTTTATGTACAGCAAAGTCAGAAGATAAGCAGTTAAGTTGCTCTCGAGAGCCCTTGAGCCAAAATGGTGTCACATCTGCGTATGACTGGGCTGCGGAAAGAAAAAAAAAAATCACACGAACGAGCGGGAGCCAATTATAACTTGAAAGCGGCACGCATCAAAGCTAATCAGGGGGCAGCACGCGTGTCAGAATCTTGTGTTCCTGCAGGTCTATCGCATTTACATACAGTCATTCAGCAGACGCGAAGGAACGCAGAACAATTTACACAAGTTCACACGCTGTCGTTAACGCAAAGAACTCAAGATGCTCAAAGCAGCACCAGAATAAAACCAGTCATGCGAGTTCTGACTGTTAATTTAACCCACTACCAGCTATAGGACAATCCGTAGTCACATATATCATCTCGTATGTTGCCCAGCAACACAAAACCCCCCTTCAGTGATGTAGTTCCACTGTCTCTGATATTTATGGTACTTTCAAGTTGCTGTAGTTTCCAAGGCTAGGCAACAAGCTTTCTCACTGGGAGGCCATCTTAGTTATTGACCTTTCGGCAGGGCATTCGAGACTTTGACTGTTCTGAATCCTCAGTCAGTTACCGCTAGGGGCTAACACACCGGGAGCTACGACACAGTCTCATTACCATTACCCTCTTCAGATAAATTATTCAATATCTACGGTCAAGGGTGGTAAACAAATGGGGGATATTTATATAGCATTCAAAAATTTATGCAAGCTACCAAATCTCGCAGGACAGCAGAAAGAATGAAAGAAGTAAAGAGCGCTTTGCAAGTACCAACAGACACCATTCAGCTGCAAATGCACTTTTTTTAATGTCGATGTCAATATTAGCAGTCAACTCAAGCAAAATCGTTTCAGTCAGAGGAATTAGATTTCACGGGAGTGTTTTTTTCTGACATAAATTACTATTAGAAAAAAAGCAAAATGCAGACACGACCTATTCAAGTTCCATCATTCATTTCTGTGACAGGTACTGATGGTGTTTTTCACAGCATTGTGACAGCGAATCAGAGGATGCTAATTACTGGGCAGGAACTGTCACACTCGTGAATTGCATCATCAGCATTTTGCTTGGCATCTGTGACTGACGCGTGAGCCGTTTAAAATTTGTGTCACACAAGCATGTGGATGTTTGGATACACGAGTTCTCAGTGCTTTCATCAAACAAGAGAGACCCTAATACAACATTCATCCATGGTTATACAAAAAAAAAAAAAACTACAACCCAAGTTGTCGATTGCGGTTGACAGGACAGTTTTATACCCTCTCCATCATGGCTGTGGATCTAATGATTTGGACACTTTATTCAGATAGAAGCACTCAGCATTAAGGATATCAGATTGTGCATAAAACCTGTCCGGCACAATTTGATACTGCGCTCCACGCGAGGTGATTCGCAGACTGTCCTTGCGCACTCTGAGCGAGGAACCGCACACCTTATCCATCAACTTCCACAGCTGTCGCACTAATCATCAATCATCGAGATCCCCTATCAGAGCTGAGCACCATCTCTACAACAGGCTCCCATCCATTCCACCAACATAAAGACCGCGAGGTGGGCAAGTATAAGAAAAGAAACTGAGATGCGCGAGCACACACACGCACACACACACACACACACACACACACACACATGCAGACAGACATGAACAGCACCCAGGTGCATTCACCATAGGATGCAGTCAAGCTATTACGAATCCGACATCGTGCTGGATTTCTGTCCGCGGTCTTGCGGGCTGAAGCCATTATTCACAGCACCTCGATCAGTGTGCTTCCCTTGTCTGAAAACAAATAAAAACCCAGGCAGTAGACTCAACCAACAGAACAGATGCTTTCATCTTTTGGTCAAGATGAAAAGCTCCATAAAAATACTGCCATGCCAACCGCCCACAGATCTCAAAAGCCCGCCCAGTCCACTAGACTGATATAAAACACCGTGCCGCCCATCTCAATTCTCTCCATTAAAAACAGGAGCGCTCTTCTATGTAGTGCTCTCACACGCTTGTATAAGAACAACACAAGATGGGATTCTTCTATTTGTATAACCAGGGGGTGCTGGAACAGGATGTACCCGTACAAAAGGGGGGGGGGGCTGGCCATCTTCCGGGGGTCTAGGGGACTTGGCTGAACAGGCAAGTCCAAAACTACTCAGGTGGCTTATTTTTTTCCTGTTTTTTTCCCTTCCTCTTGCGAGCTGTCAAATCCACACAGATAGTCCCCAGGACAAGAGGAGTCCAAAACTAGGATGGCTTGGATCCTGTTCCAGCAGTATTCAGCTAAATTTATGCACTGGTGCCCATCAAACATTGACATTAAGAAAATGCTAAAAAAAAAAAAAAACCGAGTGGTGCGCCGTACGGCCATATCAATGCGAATGACTCACTCAGCACGGCAAACATATTTTTCAACGGGTCATTAAAGGACCACGAAAGTGACAGAATTCCAGCTCTGTGTGATTATATCTTTGGGTTTTGGCGCGGAGTGTATCATTACTCAGGCCCCGTGACAGACTGTTACCCACAAGCCACTTCACTGATATTTCTGCTTCCACGGTGACTCAGAACTGTAATTCTGAGACGTGCAGATGACGGGATAAGGAAACTGCAGGGTCAAATGAAACTGAGGGGGGAGAGGAAAGGGATTTCCGTCTCACTTATTCCGCCGGAGGACAGGACAGGGCGTCAGAGTGCAGGTGGAGCTCTGGGACCCAACGCAGCAGGTACACCACCAGCCACAGCCACACAAAAAATTCGCTCATAAAAACATTTAACAATGTTTATCATCTTCTAAATGCCAATAATGCTTCATGATAATCATACGGCAAATCAAATTAAACTGCAATCTTCCCTTTATTGCTGTTCATGTTCTTCTCTTTCCTTGAATTCAAGATAAATAAATTCAAACTATACAGTAGATAATAAATTTAACTATGGGGAACAAGGGCTCATGGGTACATTTATCAAACCCACTGTCATTATTTTATCCCCCGAAATTATCTTGGAGGGGAATACTACAGTTTTGGAAGAAAACCACCCCCACCGCTGCGTTCGCCGAGAGTTTGGCGTCATCGCCGTAGAGCAAGAAATAATTCCTGGATTTCTCTAATTTTTGGCACATGGCTAGATGTGAATCTAAACCAGAATAAATCTGATAAACTAAGTAATTCGAGCCTCTTGTTGAGCCTGAGGAGGCCTAATAGCCATAAAAATGCTCAAAATGTTAATGTCTCATCATAGTCGGCTCGGTTTTGGTGATTCCTTGTAACACTTGCAGCGAAAAAATGCCACAAACAGCAGCTCATCTCCACAGGTCAAACAGACCCCGAGTTGGGCCCCTTCGGTTGTGTTGGGAGGGGGGGACGGTACTGATGAAGAGAAGAAGGGTGCATGTCAGGGATGCATTTGTACCCGGACGACCCCCCGGCCGAGTGCTCGAGTCTAACCTGCTCATCCCCGTTCAGGGACGTGAGGAGGCTGAAGCCTCTTTCAGCATACAATCGGCAAAAGGTAAAAACACACACCTGTCTGGCAGTCCATCACGAAGGGCGCAATCAGTAAACGTTAAATTATATTTTGAAAATGCAAAACGTGTTTTCTGACATCCAAGATGCTTGAAGACGAAGCTTTCAATCAAACCACTTTTCAGCTGGGCCTCTGGAGGAACTGCCTTGCTGTTTTTCCGAAACTAAAATTATGGGGGAGAAAAAAAAAAGTCGATTGACCGTCTGAGGCTTCTGACAGCAAACGTCAAATGCTATAAATAAAATGCAAGGACTGTGGTTTTACCTGGGCTTCGAGCAACCCAGTTCTGTCCATACGCTGAGCTGTGCTGAATCTCGGACTCTGAAGCAGATTTGCTGGCGTTACAGCACTCAGGCTGCATCACGGCGTAAGTGTATCATTTTCGCCGAAAGGTGAAAAAAAAAAAAAGAAGGCGTGAAGCGGTTTATCGCAGTCTTCGGAGTGCCCATCAATCAAACAACAATAAAAAGTCAGCGAGAATTCAGCGACTCAGCAAAAACTATTCATCACAAAACAGAGCAGCCACTGCCTCTTTCAAACCAAATCAAAACAAAAGAAGAGCTGCTCCCTATTCCTGCGGACAATCGTTCAAAGGATCTCCGCAAACGTCGCCAAATCGTAAAGTGCTGACAGATGTGCTTTCCCTGCACAGAAATTTACATGGTAGAAGGCTCTCCTGTAGGGAGTCAATTACTGGGTCAGGGGCAATGCATTCTGGGTAACTACAGGCTCATTACAAAATCTGGAAATGTCCAATAACCAAAAGCCCCCCTCAGAGGAAAATGGGGCCTGTAAGTGATTCTTACAATGAGCAACCGTCAGTAAATTGCCCTCCCTGTAGAGGTGTGCATGCAATAGTGTCACTGTTTGGCAATTACTATGATATGTGCTAATGACAAGCCGAGAAACTGAGGTTAGCACCAGTCAACATCTCCAATGCCAAAGAAAAGAAAGAGCCTGGCTTAAATACCGCATAAATGCATATCCAAGCCCACAATGGCACAAGCAGCACACTGTAGATGATATACAATAATGAATGGTTGACCAATTCATTAAGAAATCCACTGACAGTCAAGTCACACAAACCGAGATACAACAATCATGCTGAAAACATAAGGCACTGCCTGACACACTAATTTGATTTAAATATTAAAATGACTAATTTGATACTCAATTTCTTCAGTACTAAGTCATCTATTATTACACATATATTAAGTAATCATATGAGAAACATAATTAGCTATCAATTAACTTATACATATGTTGCTTTTTTGAAATTCCTACATTAATCGGCATCAACTACTGTAGCTAGCAACGTGAAAGAACTGATGATGTACCGGCTAACTTGGTAGTAAATAACTACAGGAATCTGTAATGTACAGCAAGAACAACAGTACCTACTGCTTGCACATGCTTAAGTGCCGTGACTCATGACTATTTTGTTATAGACCTACGCAGTACATCAGCCCACCTGCTGAGAATGTTGATTCTTTGGTTCAATGCGTGTAGGTGTTAATAGGCCATTAAAGCTGGCCTTACGCACTCTCAAAGGAAAATCAGATTTCCTTAAAAGTGTCTGTGAAACAACAGGGATTGCTAATGACGACATAGCAGGCACAAACCAGTGCATAATTTATGAGCCTGACTCCCCGTCAGGAACCCATCCCTCTTTCCAAACCCTCGCAGTGAAAACGCTGACCGCCCTGTACTGTGGGAGTGCAGAGAAAACAATATTTCCTCCTGCATCGGTTATGTAACGTCTGGGCTGATTCGATGCTCACTTTTTCCGCTAATCTCTTCTTCCATATAGCTTTGATCATCTTGGGAAGAACAATCTACTTTCATAAAACGCATTATGCAGCAACCCACCAAATGCAGCATTTTGGTTCAGATACAAATCTACCATCAACTCAACAAGTCAAATTTAAGCAAAGGGCTAGTAATCAGTTTTTGAGACTGCAGCTCATTAGCATTGGCAATTTATCAGCATGTAAATGCATATTAAATGCATGCTGTTCTTGATATTTTAACAGCCAGGTCGTTTGCTCATAACCATCAGGTGGGAGCACTTCTAATTCTTCCACATATCAATGAGGACTCCGAATGATGGCATCTGGTAAATGAAGACTATTCTAATATAGCATAAATGTGTATCTCTGCTCTTCAGCTACGGGCCTCTATAGTGGAAGGTTATACATTGACTAACATCAACCGCCGACTGGATGCGTGCTTGTTACACCTGAAGTTAACATTAATGCTTTTTTTCAGCGGTAAGCGGTCACATCTGAAGACACTGCACAGTAATGACCAAAATCACAGGATCAAATATGGGTGATTCAAAGAGGAGGGCTGGAAGCAAGCAGGTGAATCTTTCTGTCCTTCATGCAGGCCACAGTTAAAGCAGAGCAAAGAAAAAGGCAAAAGTATACAACTATCATTTTCCAACCAAGGCCGCAAGATCCTCATTGAGTACAATTCGCTGTTCTCTGAAATTCAGTCATAAATTCAAGCCTGTTCATGCGTGATAAAATATTTCCTGGTCATTGCAGCAAAAGATAAGCTGCAGTCCTCGTACTGGGGACACACAAGAAGTGGAACCATTTATTTCAAAAAAGCTTGATGAGGTTACATTGAAGCTGGACCTCACGGTTTGGTTTCCTTAACCATTATTGGTTGATCCTTCCTTTCTCTTCATCTTTTCCTTTATGTCTTTCTCTTTCACTCTCAATCTGGTTCTTTCTTTCTCTCAATCATTCTTATCCCACAATGATTTGGAGTGGGTGCCGAGAGGGAAGTGTCATCGTTTTCACGCGGTTGACTCGATAAGAGATCGTTATGGCGAATGTTCCTGACATCCAGCGACTCTCTCTGCACACCTGAGAAGTGACCAGACCCCAGATTGCCACCACCTCATCTCTGCCTGCTGCCATTAATTAGCGGAGGCGAAAACTTCGACGAAAGGGCGCTAAAACAAGTCTATCACTTATTTGCCGCAAATACAGTCCCAAAGATGTACTCTTGGGCCGTCATTTTTACAATCACATGACGCAGTGAATGTTTTCAAAATATTACTTTCTTTGTATTTATGTTGCCCTAAAGGGCATGTTTAAGCACAGTATATTAATATATTGGTCCATATGAATACTCAGCTCCTGGTAAGATGAAATAAATTTATTTTGTCATTTTATTTAATTTACCTTTGATACAGCATGTATAATTTTTGCCATATAAAATGATAAATGTCCCTGCCAGCTGAAATTAAAGCTGCATGAGACACAGGCACTTTGACAGTCCCTATGGATGTGATAAACGGCACAGAGAACTACACTTCCCACAATTCACCACTCAGTCGCTGTTATGCTTATCCAAACGCAAACTCATGTGGAGCGGACAGGCATATGCACTGTACCTCTATGGCCCGGAAGGATGGTTTCAAATCAAGTCACTAAACTTTCTTTCATATGCATGTAGGTAAATTACATTCAGCAGCATTTTCTGTTTATCTATAAAGTATATGGACAGATGCAAACTTTAACCCCAAGTGCGCTGAATAAATTTTTGAGGAATTAAAAATGTAATTATCCTGAGCTGTTGAAAATCTATCATGTGGCAACTGGTTTAAAAGAGCTCCCCTGCTGGAGCTCTTTTAAACAAGTTGCTTCATGATAGGTTTTCAACAGCATCTGATTTTGATATCTTACATCTTTGGGCAGCAACTATAGTTGCCTACAGCGCTCTAAGGGTTGAGCAGATTTTATAGTTTTTTTCTTCACAGCTGCATCAGTCGTTTGGCATTCTGCAATGACTGCTTTGCAGATTTCGTCCTTCGTTCTGTGCAGACCTGGATGTATTTCTGTGAATGCATAGCCTCCCTCATACTGTGACCGTAAAACACCTCACTTCCCTTGCAACAAAAACATCTTCCCCTCATTGCACTAGCTGGTACCCTGACATTCTGAAATAATAAATTCACAATGTCTCATGCGGTCTCATGTCACGCAAATTATTTTTGGGTCTTGCTGACGCCAATTCAGAAACTAACTGCAAAAAAAGCAAATATGCACCCATAAAAAAGTTATCTCATGCCACTTAGTGCTTTAATTAGCACAGGCGAAAACTGGGGTGGGTAAAAACAAGTCTATCACGTTTATTTCGGTAGACACGGTCACATCAGAGACACACACCCAGGACGTCAGCGCACTGTCAGAGACGCACTGGAGAAGAAAAACAGATTAAGCATCATGCCGCCAACCCAGCGTTGTCTGGATTCCCACTTCAACGAAGTCTGGACGTATGGCACAGGAGTAAAGAGTCGACTCCAAAACCACTTTCCAACAGGTCTTTCTTTTCTCTCCAAACTGGTAGAAAAGGGTGGATCTTTTTACACTAAAAGATGCTCAGAGATGGTGCTTAATTTCACTCATCGGTCACACATGACTCCTGCAATCAAGCCAGGCTAATCAAACAAGTACACTGATTTAAAGAAAAGGCTTCCACTAGCACTTGTGTGTAAGGCCAAGTCAAACCCTGAGCGACTTCAGCTCTTTATTCAACCAACTATAATGGAAACTCAAAATTATAACACACAGAAATGGGTTTCTTTGTGATTACAAAGTAAAAAAATTACATCATAAGACCCAAGCCTCCACTTTTTGTTGCTGAATGAAGCAGTATCTGGGATGATTAAACACACGCCAAGCCCTTTAAAAAGGCAGACATCACTCCTTTGAACCCTACAAAATGTTAATTTGTTAGCCTCAGACACGCCAATTCCGTACTTCTTAGTTGAGTTGTAACTTGCTTTTTACAAACCCTCCGCTCCCCCTAATGAGGAGGATGATTCATCAGCTTTATCTCCAGGTCAAAGCCTGGTCAGCTGGGCCAGACCACCGCAGAGTAGTCTGGGAACATCTCTCTACACGCAAGTGCGGAAGAATTCACTGGGAGAAAATTGCAACCGGGCACCACGCCGTCAAGCAATAAAAGACGCAAAATAGAACAGGTGCTGGGTCCACGGCGACCACCAATCCCGCTGTCCCTTCCATTTCCCCGTGAAAAGGGAGGGGAGTCTCTCACAGTGAGAGGTTTGGTCAGCTGGGCCCTGCAGACAAAGCTTTGAGACCGTGCTGTAACACAGGCCTTCACAATGGCAGCAGGCTGCCCAGAGAGCAGCCCAAAAGGATTGTGGGAACTTTAGCAGCCGGGTTTAGGGAACATTAGCGCTGGGGAGGGGGCAGAGGCAGGGGGGGGCCTGGTGGGTTTGCGCGCTTTAAAGGCGATGTTCCCTCAGTAAATAAACTACATGACGCCTGTATTCTCACAGTGACAAGCTGACATGAATAATAACAGTGTATTGAGCAACTGAGCGAGGAATGGGAAAATATCATGTAATGGTGAGGGATTTTAACCCCGCGAATCAAAACACAGCACTGAGAGAATGGTTACCTGCGATCAAAAAAAACAAACAGATGTACAAACAAACTAAAATTTTGCAATGGCACTGAGGTGAAAGTGTCATTGGCACCCTGTCAATTTTGAGTTTGCGACGCGTTTGCGGTCTCTTTTTAACACCTCTGTGGAGAATCACTGTGCTTTCATTTTGTATGCGGTTTCCAAAATTGTAATACAATTTACTGTCCTAAAACTACCTCGGCACCAAAGAGCTCTGGCTATATACTCTTGTGACACATATTATGTTCTTTCTGGGAATACCATTTGCATCTTCTTATGTTATACTTTCTCTCAGATTTATTGCAAATAAAAGCATCTAAAAGCCAATGCTGGAGGAACGGTCGGGATAAAATAATATCTAACAATGGAAGGTGTTTCACAGTTACTTATGAACCACAACTTGACTTTAAGTAACCGCGCAGGATGGAAAATTTGCTGCTATGGCAATTTGACCCAGAAGACCGCTTGAATCAAAATGATCGTCACACACCAACTGGGCAGGGAAACATACACCTGGGGTGTGTTAAGCCTTTAATGGTTGTGATCACAAATACCTTAGTAGAATTGCCCTTAAATGAAGATTCTACTTCTGTACTGCTGATAAATCGATCCGTACTGACAAAGCCGTTCTTGAACAATGATTTACAATTTTGAGGGAAAGAAAAACATTTAAAATCTACTCCTCAGAGCGTAGACCTCTCATTGGTGCGGGGTTGAGAGTAGGAGCCTATGTGAAGAAGGAAGGGCCCAGGAGGCGGGTGTGAGATGTCTGTGTATTTCTCCTCGAGTCTGTGCAGGTGTACTAGCTCTCCATGAGTCAAAATGTGGCAGCAACCGTCGCATCTCCCTCTGGCACATGTATCACACTGCGCCACACGCACACACATGAACTTACACGTCGAGCTTGACACATTCAGATGTACACACCACCGGGAATGGGGACATGTGCCTAATTGACGGGGACATTTTGCAGACATAACATGCAGCCAGGGAGGGTAGAACATTGGAGGGCACCGTGTCACAGCAAAGCCAGAAGGACATCCATCTGCAGGCACAAAGAGCTCTCCAAAGGCACGGCAAATATGACTAACACATCCCAGACACTCAGAAGGTAATTGCAGACTCTATAAGTTAATATTGGTTCACATTTCAGGCGAGAGAGAAAGTGTTTAACCCTGAGAGAAATATGACATTTATTTGTTGTCGCATATTAGAGCCACAGAATGTGGGAGAGACAGAAACGAACCATCGCAAACATTCATTACCCCGGGACTCATCACTGTGTCATTTATTATGAATAAGAGACGCAGAATGTGTCTGGAGACACTATCTAATTAAAAAAAATATATTAATACTAGACCAAATGACTGCAACCAAAGGCTGACACAAAAATAGCCTTTATGTAAATGACCTTTCAGTGACAAATAATCTCTACACAGTGATTTGCTCTGGGACTGAATGGGCTCCATTTCCGTGCTGTTGCAAATGAAAACGCATGTGGCCGTAACGTTATGCACAACTTCGTCCTTCGCAAACTGCATATTTACTGCCTTCGCCCAGTTTAGTAGTTTCCTGCTCTAAAATAGAAGTGTTTACATCTCAAACGGTAGAACAGCACCAAAGAAGGTACTGTCAATGAATGAAGCAGGGGCTGAGACCAAAATCACCTGTGAACTGTTTCACTGTTTTTGTGGACTGGGAGGTACGTGTACTATTTGGGTTGTGAGATTTGTCTAGAGATGGGTTCATGACTGCATTAAAGTCACCCTCGATTATTATAGGGGAGCCAGGGATATTGTTAAGATGAGGAGTCGTCATTATTTAGGCCATAGATGCAATAGTAACTGGGCTGTTGTGTATAGAAATGTTAATGATGATTAATCGTCCATCCGGATCTGATATTACGCTGTTACGAATGAATGTGATTTTTTTGTGAATTAAAATGGCTACTCCTCTTTGTCTTGTGTTAAAATCAGCAGAAAATATTTGATTAAAGTGTGATGTTGGTAATTTGCAATTGTCAGATTTAGATATATCAGTTTCTTGTAAAAGGCATACATCTCGTTGTAATTTATTTATGTGGTTGAAAGTGTTTACATCTCAGAGGGTAGGACAGTACCAAAGAAGGTACTGTCAATGCATAAAGCAGGTGCTGAGTAATTTTCATTTCACAGACCTCGTCTGCGTTTTGAGCCACCCAAACAACCTTTAAACGCAAAAGGTGTTGCTCTGTGGTAGTTTCATGAAACTGAATCACAGCCAGTGAAGCTGTTTGCAATTAAACGCACATTGTTTCCTCTCTATTTTCATTTTCATTATCTGCCTATAAACAATACCTACAAACTGGTGGTGGGGTCTAATGGGAAGAAGAGGGTGAAGGGGTACTTTTATTTATAGAAATATTTTCTTTGTAAGGGATCAATACAAATATTTAACTTCAGTCATGCCCTCGTTTTAATACCACAAGAGTAGTTTGTATATGGTTAAACCCCTTAAAATCAATGTCAAATGCCGCTGGTGTGTTCAATCCTGTTGAACTTCGGGCCCATTCTACGTAAATTTTAGAAGAGATCCAAACATTTCCTACAATCCCAAATAACTCCCACTGAATTACAGGAGAAAGTAAATAAAATGATGTACAAGATCTAGACACTTTATTTAACATAAGTGTGATGTAGCTTCAGTGAAGTGCTTCAATCAGCAAAAACAAAATATGTATGTGACATTGTCCAACAATATGACAAAAATGTGCTTTGCGGGGGTGAAAGCAATACCCCCCAGCCCCAACACACTGAATCAAAGGTGAAGGTGTTTGAGCCAGAATGAAAGGTCATTGTGGAACAAAACCTGGACATGGCCCGCCGACCCACCAAGGTAAGTCCACATACACAAAATCAAGTTCCTAACCCAAGCGGTTACAGAGAAAAGGTCCAGACAAAATTTAACCGCCTGCCGCCTGTCTGCCTGTCCGCCCGCCCGTCTGCGAAGAGGACGACAATGCCCCTCTGCCCCTTAGTCGGGGCTGAGGGGTAAAAAATGCCATTTCAGAAATTGAATCGACTTTAGCAAAAACTTTTTTTTTTTTTGGGATTTTCACCTTTATTTGACAGTGGCAGAGTAGAGAGAGACAGGAAGGTTGGGGAGAAGAATGGGGAAGACATGCAGTCGGAATCGAGCCCGGGTCGCCACGGGAAGGACACAGACTTTATGGAGCGCGCGCTTAGACCGATGAGCCACCGGGCTCCCCACTTCAGCAAAAACTTAAGTGAAAAGTTATGACTTTAAGGGGTTAAACTGCCCACATCTTTTCATACAAACACATTACCTGGTGAATTGACCTAGCTATGCCCCCCAAATGCCTTCATGCATTACTACATTTTGCTACGGCATTAACACACTGATTTTAAAGAGTAAACCAGCAGCTAATCTGATTGGCCTTAACGGAACCAAACCCCAACCACACCTCCAGGAAATTAATTTGACTTGGTCCAACCCTTTTCACAGCAGTGCCACAGTTGCGCTATCACCTCCCATTATAAAATTACCCAAATGGACACCTCCACTTTTGAACTCTAAACGCAGCCTTCAAATCAGGTTATTTGCACTGAAACCTGGAAAAAAAATGTGTGCAGAACAAAAGAATGTAAACAGGACCCCCCAGCACGACACCAAAACCAGCCACTGCTCTCAGACAGAGTTAGAGTTGACTGAAGGCAAAAATGCATGAAAATAGGCTGCTACCCCCTACAGATATGCAACTGAGACCCAGGATTCATCTCTTTATTATTGAAATGGGCCCATGTGTAACTGAGCCTACCCCAGTGCAGTGGAAAAACAAAGCATGAAAACAGAGAAAGAGATACTCATAGTCCGAGAGAAAGAGAGAGAGAGAGAGAGAGATGGATGAAAGCAAAGAGATGTAAACAAATACATCACACAGAGGGATTTAGAGCCTCAAACAAATCAGAATCAGACAGAAAGTATAGAGAATGAAATGGAGAGATGTGGAAAGAGACGAACAGATTCACAGCAATTAATTAGATGGAGAGAGAGATAGAGATTCACAGTAATGAATCAGACAGTATCATAGAGAGAGAGAGAGTGTGCTAGGTTCACAGTAGACGCCATTTTGCCCTACATAATTTAGTTTATTTGCATGCAGAGGTTGAGGGCACGGGTGTTTTTAAAAAATGTTCACTGTAGCACTACAGTGGGGGGAAAAATTAAATGTGAAGGGAGTTTATAACAGGAACAGGGGGCTACTGGACACCCTCGGAGGGACGCGGCAACCGGGCACAGAGAGGACATTAGCATCGTCGCCGGCGGGCCGGTCAGCGGGGTGGTTAATGCATTTAATTGCGTTTTATTTATCAAACGTGTCGCCGTGTCCAGTGCTGCCCTTCTCTTTGTGAGTGTAATAAAGTGCAGAGTTGATAAAAGGGGTGTCGAGGGGGAGGACAGTCGTGTGGGCATCTCCCCTGTACCCCTTACCGAGGGAGCCCTGGGGCAGGCCATATTTCTATGCAAATCAGGGCCTTTGTCACATAATATATCTCCCGAAGAAGAGGACGTCCTCTCCCCCCCGACCACCACCACAATCAGCAGCACCACTGTGTGGTCATAGACATTAAATATAAGGGGCCTTCGCAGGTTCATTTGATTTGCCTTGTTCCAGCACAGATATGGGTATAATAACACTCCAGTTTATTATAGTAGTTCAACGCAAAAATGTACCATTCCATTGGTTTTTATTTACATTGTTACCATGGAATTGACATTAATAGGCAAAATCGTGGTCTGTATTGTGGCAAGCCTTACTCCCTAACCCTCCAACCAAATCACTTAATTCTTTTTTTCCCTGTTAGATATATGTTATATCTATGCAATCACACAAGGATTTCCCTATATACTTTGTACTTATTTTTTTTCAAGTGGTTTTTCTAAAAATAATCCTCAAATGGGTCAGTTGGATGACACATACACTCCCATGAAATTGATACCTTTGCCCCCATCAGGAAAAGCCAACGTGATTGCATGCAGAAATAACCAACAAGTCTACAGTAAAAATTTGAGGCTATGTGGTTGAAAAATAAAAAAAGTTATCAGTGCTGCAAGTGTTGAAAGTCACCAGAGTTTAGCTGACTTATAAAATTATTTGAGGTTCAAAAAAAGAAATTTTTTTTAACAAAATTGATTAAATTAATGACAAAATGTTTTGATTTTCTTAAAGTACACATCTTAGTGAACCTTAAAAGGGAAAAAAAGAGAAATAAAAATTCATTCAGAACCTATGAAGGCCCCTTAATTTCGGGTTGAGATTCCAGCTCTTTTCTGTCATCATCTGCTGCGCTTCTAAAAGCCAAACCCATCACACGGAGGCCTCGTTCACTCCGGCCCACGGTTAATTAAGCTGTCACGGCCAATCAAATATTCACGCAGATTTCTTCCTGTGCGAGGAGGCCGCACCTGCGGACAGTCCGGGAGCCCATTTATTCAACAGGGGGGCTTTTCCGGAACATTCTGCTGCTGCTAAATGACGGGAGTGGACGGCCGGGAAAGCCTCAAATGGACCGCTGCCGTCTCTTAGAAACACTTTGAGATGATCGTCCTCGTCCTCGCTCAAATGGACCAGTGCATTACCGCCCATAATGCACCCCTGATTTCAGTCTGGCAGGGGCGCTAATTATCGCCTCCATCTGACGCGATCTGAGAAACAAGCCCAGCTTTGACGGAACAGCAGAGACTCACAGACTTGGAGACGATGGTTGAATCGTCATCGAAGACACGCACAGCTCACACCTGCGGGGTCCCATCAAACAAACTTGTCGAAATGAACAGATGGGATGTTTTCCATTCTGCCTCTTTGTTATACAAGTGAGTAAACAGCAGAATTTACAAGTTATAAATACATGTAGATGCTGCCAGCAATTTCAAGGCAAAGGACATGACCGCTCTTGAGCTGCATTTCCAAAGTGCTCGTGGACCTTTAGAATGTTCAGAGCTCACCGGTCAATGATGTCAATCACAGAAAATCACACTGCCTCTGTGGGCGATATAAGGGGGTGTCATGACACCTTAAGCGTCAAAAACAAATTCCCTTTGAATGACAATAAATTTCTCCATTCCTTCCTCTCTGGTATTCACACCTCCTCCAGGTGAAGGAAAGTGCAGTTTCTTCAGTTCAACACTCGATCCATCAGGAGCTCCATCAACGCTAAATCAGTGTCAGCCGTAGCACCTGCCAGACTTTACTTTCAGTCACAACGCGCAAGGCTTCAGTGAAACGCTGATATTTCCAAAACCAACAGACAGGACTCCAGACTTCCAGAAGATTGTAGATATAAACGAGAAATGCTATGGTATCAAACAGTGGGATTTGGATGAAACATGTCTGGGGGTGAAAAATCTAGCCCATATAATCTCAGTATTTTTTGCAGAGTACAGAAAGTTAATGTTTACATTTCCAGTAGCACACGGAGTTATTATCACCGAGTAAAACAAATTGAAAAGAAAAAAATGAGCAGGTAAACGAGGACACGCAAAACAGATCACAGCTATTCATGAGAGCCTACATAAAGTTTTACCCCAAGCAGAAAGTTCTAGATGGTTTCAACAAAATGCTTGTTTTTTTTTTTTTTTAAATCTAATCTTTTTTCTTGTGACCCTGACATTTCTCATGCTTGCTAAATCCCTGCCCTTTCTTGACATTCATTTTTCAAGACTGATCCTGCCCACGATGACTTGGACAAAATCATTGCGGTTTTGCAGAGAGTGGGAGTGTGAGTTTGCGAGTCCTTTTATAACGTCAGTATTAAAACCAAATATCAAGGCTATAGGTCAGAGACATTTGGCACAACTGCTAATGCGCATTCCTGCACCCAAAAGAGCCGAGATTTTAAAAGGTAAAACCTCAATCATATTCTTGAGACCGCCAAGCACTTGTCTGGAAAAAAGTCGCATAAACATTTTTGGTAGAAGCGATCGCATCTAACTAAATATACCAAACTCCCCCGCTCTCTCTCTCGCAGTCTCTCTCTCACACGTTGCTCACCCTCTCTCTCGCCGTCGATGCTCTCTCACTATCTCACTCCCCCTCCCTTTTTCTTTCTTTCTTTTTCTTTCTTTCTCTCTCCCTCCCTCTATGATTCTTTCTCAATTTCAATTTTCAACTAGGTTTATTGACATGACATATTTAAAATATATATAGCCAAAATGTCAACACAACCCCTCTCTCTCTCTCTCTCTCTCTCTCTCATCTCTCTTTTAAACCCCAGATGAAAAGGGTAAGGTAGAGAGGAAGCTAAAGACTAAGCAGACGGTAAAGGGTAGGAGGGGTAAAATCTGCCGTGACAGTCGGCCTGGGGACTGACTCCAGGGCCCAGATTTGGATCAGATGGGCTTAAGAAAGGCCGAGAGGAACCCTGGCCGTCAGTCGCTTGTCATTAAAAGCAACAACAGAGATCACTCAATGAATACAAGTGATGGCAGGAATCAGGGCCTAAATTCCCTCATCGCCCACCAGGTCATAGGGTGCAGTGCATTGTCTTTAAAATGAACCTACACTACAGGCCAGAAGTTTGGAAGCGAGGCCAATACAGGTCGAAAATTTGGAGGCACCTTGAAGTTTCTGTTCACAATGCCTTCCTTAAAAACCAGTATGAAATCTATGGATTTTGGGATGTATTTACTGCATGATTAGACTTTTCTTTCATTGATATGCACCATTTTCCTCTATTTATCTTTAGGTACTGTATACATTGATGTTACCAGACCATTGCTGAATAAATGTTAACAAGAGAAAGGTGGGGCTTAGTTTTTGGGTTGAGAAGATTTGCAAGAGTCACAACTTCAGTGAAAAAGTAAAAAACAAAACACAGTTTGCATTATTCACTTTATGTCATGGTTTACAGCCCACCGGATGCCAACGGCAATCCGGCGGGCACTAGGACCATGGACCTAGTAATATGGGCCTGATAATTTGAGTAAAAATGTATTCTGATAAGTGACTCTTTATATAATAATCATGTTTATTTTGTTGCAAAGTATGCCAATGAAAGTATGATCTTTTTTTGTACAAATTTGATCTTGCTTCGAAACTTTTGGCCTGTAGTGTATGCTTGAGCAGACTAGAGTCGCCATCACTGATCCCAATTCCACAGTGCCTCTTATACAAGGGAAGCTCATTTAAACCCATAATTACCTCTGCTAATAAGGCCATGTTTTCCATTTGCTTTGTTTGTTGAATTGTTCGTCTGTCTGTCAACAGGATTATGGGCCCAATATTAATAAAATTTGGTGGAAGGGTGCAGTATGGGCAAAGGAAGAACCCACTAAATTTTGGAGCAAATTCAAATCAGGGGGCAGATACATGAATTATTTTTCACTATTGCTAACGGTACGGGATATGACCTTTGGCTTTATCAGAGGTCTGCGCTCTCCGAGTGCCGAGTTAACATTATTTCCATTTCATGCGACGGATACAGCCTCTTAATTTGGTTATAAGGTCAAAGGTCCATCATTAAGAGAGACGTGCTCTTTTTGATCTGCCACAACAGGTATTGCAGTGTATAAATGAGCCACTGAAGAAGGAAGAGACTTTTTCCACTCTATCACCAGTTAAATAAGTTACCAATACAGGTCTGGTTAATAAAACAGTGTTGGGTTAGCAGAGACAATAGATTCCGCAAAAATAATATCTGGCTCACGCCAACGCAAGATTCATTGAAAGAAATAAAATGGAAAAAAAAAAAAATCTATTGCTTAGTGCCAAATATCCTTCCCTTTCCGGCAAAAATTTGTATGCTTCTTTTATTTGGTTTCTTCTCGGCCTGCAGAGAGCTCCCTAAAGACCGTGATTGGATTACCTGGAGGTGGATATTAGCACTGGCATTTTTACACTGCAGCGTCCCCTCCACCCCGTAAAAGTTCCACTCAAAGAGTTTCACCCTAGCCCTCGGCGAACCCCAGGAGCAATACAACAACCGAACCAACAAAAATAACCCCAAGAAATGGAAAATAAAAAACCTGAAGGGGCGCGAAGGCCTTTGTACAGCAGTAGAGAACGACTCACCGTTGGCTGAGAGTCCGGAAGGAGCGTACAGGTTCCCTGAGCCGGTTTTAACTAAGAACGAGTCGGGGCCAAACTCGTCCTCGGAGTCTGAGTCCTGATCGAGCTGAGGCTCAGTGTTACCTAGCAACCTCCTCTGGCTCTCATTGGCTTCGAGGCAAGGGGGAGGAGACGGGGAATGTTCGACAGGGGTGGAGGAGTTGGACGAGCAATGCAGGGGTGGACCTGTGGAGCGACAAACAGACATAGACACACACAACGGTGGAGGGAAGGAATAAAATAAAACACACATCCCCAACAAAACAAAACAAAATGAAATGAAAATAGCGCCCCCGAGCATGCAGGACAAACCAGGCTACATGCATGTCTCTCTGCAAAAACAATCCCGTCTGGGCGAAACTCCCCTAGGAACCGGACCCGCCACAGCAAGGCCGACAGGGACCCCGTAGTGACCGACTTTCAGCGTTTTTCCGAGAGTGATCTTGTCGGTAGTGTGAGATGTGCGGCTCCTATGGGAATTTCCCTCTGACCTCAACCTCCCCCAAGAAACACAGACCCAATTATGACAAATTCAGGTGACTTTGTGACAGTGGGAAGACAATAAATGATGCACATGCAGGCAAAGACAGCAATCAACCAGTCAAAAAAAGAAACTGAAGATCCGGCTGAACAATTCCGACAGTGATATGTAGACAGTGACATATTTCAGAGTCCTGTGCGTGAGAGACGAAGCACGGGACAGACAGGGTCATAGTCTCTCAAAAGAAGCACTCAGAGGCTCAAAGTCACGACTCGTAATTCACTCAGCGAGTGACCTTACACTGCCTCTTAATGCTCTCTCTCCACACAGCTAACATCCAACTATAACAAAAGAAGCAAAGGCAGTGTGGGGAATATCCATATCAAACTACTGAGAATAACAAAAATGGCACCACTCCTTGATAACACAATGAGTACATAACAGCAAGTACGCTACGCATTGCCAGGAAAATCCGAGATGGATGGCCACATACTGAGAAAATAACACCAGAGAATCATATAATAATACATTATTATTACTGCTATAATAATCCCTGTGATATTCACGAATTATTTGACTGTTATAGAAGTATAGCGCCACACCAAGCTAAGGCCACATGATTTGACCATTGAAAACATTAATACTTAAATACTTTCATGCGTGTGCAATTTATAAAACAGCTTACAGGCCAATATGACTTACAGGGCTTACTTCCGAGTCAGTTTATTTTCTCACAAAGACATTTGAACATCTGCATATCTTAGTGAAATGTAAGGCCATGAATATCAAAAAATACATGGACAACATTCCTACAGGGTAAAAAAAAAAAAAATTCAATTCCTCCTCCTGGTTACTACAGCCACGCAAGTTTGTTGCACGCAAGAACCAACTTACTACCATCTTTTCATGTCTCTCAAAGTCATACGCCTGAAAATTTTATTCCATTTAATATTCATGAAGACAAAACTGACCCATCTTTAGACGCACTGCATCAGTGTTAAGAGCCTTTTCCACAGAAAGCGAACAAATTAAAAGCTCCATCAAACATCAAACCAATATTGTCCAGGAATAAAAAATTTTCATAGTTAATGGACACTTCAAATGACCACAGTCTCTCCAGCTATGGTCATTTATGCCCAAATGCTCAATGCCTTGGCATTCAGTGAATTGGTGAGTACTATTTCCTTGTGTCAGAAGAAAACGGAATTTATGCCATTAAGCACTACAAATAAACTGAAGTTTCAAACATAAAGTATATAGGCCAAGCACAGGTTTTTGAATTGCTTCCAAGCCTTTAAACTAAGTTATACACAGCAGGTCTCCATGTGATTTCAGTCTCATTTTGACTGTCAATAACTTGAGAACTTGACTACATGGATGTGCAAATTTTCACTGATATTATCTCTAGTATCGCCCATGGATATGCAACACACCCTAAAATGTAATGATGAACATAGTGGCATATCATAATCATCACACACACACACACACACACACACACACACACACGTGAATCATTTTTTTCATAAGTGCAGTAATTAGACTCCCATAACAGAATATTTTCCCATATAGATCTTGACAAACAAAGAATGCACATAATTAAAAGAATAATTACAAACAATAGATAACAGTTCGACAGAACAGTTATCAATATGCTAAATGGAAATCTCCCCCAAACAGAACAAAGCCATCAAACCCTAATGGCATTGAATTCTCCCCTAGTTTATCTGGCATTTCCTTAGTGTTGACGCAGAAGACCCAGTCATGGAGGGTGTAATCACATTTGGCATGGACTTTAGAGCATCTTTGCATGAAAGTGTATGTAATTATCATATCATCGGATTAATGCTTGCCGTATCGGCACAGCTCAATGAATTAGAAAACAATTATCCTAAGTAAGAATTAAACAAAATTAGCGGGTGCGCTGCGGCGATGCGCATGCAAGCTCAACCATCCCTTCCCCCGCAGTTCCAGATGCCCGGAGAGCATGCGGCAGACGAGAAACTTGAGACAGCGCGAGCATTAGCGAGGGTCACCAGCGGGAACATTTCATCACCTTCGATCGGTGAAGACGTAACGTCAGGTCGGGCTTGTCTGCTGGGACGCTGACCGTCACTTTGCCGAGAGTTAACGGTGACGCGCCTGAAATCTGCCACGCTCAGGAATACTCACGCGCGACCTCCCGATCCGTTTGTTATTAGCTTTCCAGCCAACGCACGAAGCTGACAGGCGACGAACGTTCAGTCGAAAGTTCGGTAGCCTGGCTGCTCTCTAAGCAGAAATATATTTTGTCACGGGGAACCTCTAAGCCTACTGGAAACGCATGCTGATTTATTCTGAATAACCTACGCAATAATTTCACACAAACGCTTCTCTTTAACAAACGAACCGCTCTGCGCGCTACTCAATTATTGTATTTGATGTGCTAGAACATCAGGGTGTTGCCAAAGGGTGCGCGAAGACAAATGATGAGAATCTTTTAAAGCCAACTGACAAGACTGACAACCTGTGATAACTAATTAAAACGGTATCTCCGGGGGCAGTTTGAGGATATATGAAGAATAAATGTAAAAAATTACTTCCATACATCACTTTCTATAAAGACAAACACATTTCATTCCTGCTTCATAATTACAGTTCTAGTTCTTTTTCCCCCACCCGTGGACTCTAACCTTACACATCATTGAAAAATGATTGCGAATAAATTTCAGATAAATTTTCCTGACACTGGAGGTACAACAAAATGTCCTAATTCGTCATTACACTTGAATTACAGCCTAAATGTTTATTAATTTAGCATTCCTCAGCAGTAATTGTGGTCTTTAATTATGTGTCAGGGGCATGAAACTTAAGAGAGGTTTCCGCACTAATTTTCCTCAGAAATGATTAATTTCTTCCAGCAAACTCTTCAGTGATACAGAAAAACAGATTCAAGTCCTCCAAAAGTGGTCCGAAGTCAGGACTTTGGCTGAGAAGTTATTCGCACGGAACACATTAGTCTTTCAGACGAAAATTTCTTTTGGGTTGCCGTATGCGTGTCCGTGTGTTTACACATGAGCGAATGTTAATTAATACTTGGGTACGCTTCACTAGCCTCCAGTTTTCCTACACCCAGAGGGCAAGGAGGATAGAGGGACATCGGTCAGATTCCCGCTAAGGTTGATTGCTTCTCTCGTCTCTCGCTATAATACCGCAGCTAAAAAAAAAAAAAAAAAAAAACTTTTTACTTAGAAAGCCTCTGACCGTGAGCTCTTGTTTAAATTACAAACAGCTTTTCTCCAGGGGTTCGTCCTGTCAACTGAACTACACCGAGGGTCTAGCCAGCCCTGGGGTTTTTTAGAGCGCCATTTGAAAATCTAGGCTATAGACGGGTTCAGACGGGTATGAGTATTTAAGTTAGGTGTCAAATTTGATTTTTGCCCATCTAAACCCGTAAAAATTTCAAAATGCTTCACTAAAGTATGGTAAACCACTGCCTGACTAAACCCTTGAACTGCACACCCACTCCCCCACCCCATGCTTTTACCATCTCCAATTGAACAAGAGATTTAGCCAAACCACCCGCAGAGCAAAGTCTTTACCTTTCCAAATGCGAGTGCATTAAAAGACTGCATGAAAAAACGGGCGACTGAGATCAACAGGTAGGGGAAAAGCGATGGTCTCCATGGTTACTCAGAGTAAGTCACCCCAATCCCCCCCATATCCCTACTGCCCGCTATCCCCTTCGCCCCCCTCCACAACTGAAAGATCCCACCTCCAAGGAGATTGGACCAATTATAAAGAGCCAACCACAGGACAAATCACCAGTTTTTGAGGTCTCTGTCAAACTTATCAAGTGTGTTGCAGCCACACACTGACGAAGGCCTACTGCCAAAATGTGTAGGCATTATGACTGTCACAATGAAGAGACTTTTAGTTGCCTGGAGTGAATTCTGCCATTTTTCGCTCTTCTTGACCCTCACCAACCAGCAAGAGCATCTCCTCAACTCCATCTCACAGCCTCTTGTACGCCACCGCGCATGCAGCACAGCACTACGCGCTATCCAACAGCCGCTAATGCGATCACAGCAGCCCCTAAATGCACTAAATAAGGCCGTCATCAATAAAGCTTTTAACCAGTAATGTACGCGCCCTGTACTTCCAAGCTTGTGTTTTTTTTTTTTTTTTTTTTTTTTTTTTTTTTGAGGGACCCTGTGAATCATGTCATTACGATTGATCTACGTTGGCACGTGGGCTGCTTCATCTGAGAGGCAAGCCACTCAAAGCGCCCACCGGTAAACAACGAAATGGGCGCCGCAACGTTTGACGAATGAGGCGGCTGATTCGACTGGAAGGGAAGAACAACACAGACGTGCGATAACCGCGCTAAAAGCGCCCATCTCACGAGGAACGGCCCTTAAGAGACAATTGACGACACTCCCATTATGGCTGACCAGACAATGGACTGAATTGATCATGTGACCCAGGACCAGGCCATGCTCACATGTATGATTTCTGCGGATAGCGCCAAGCCAAGCGATAGTGGGATTCCGGGAGCAACGCTCATAACTGAGACACAAATTACCGAGGAAGACAAATGAGAGGAAAAAAAAAACCTATAAGTGTAATCTTATTTCAAATGAATAATGCATTTATATTATGTTTACAATAACATAAAATACTGTTTACTCACAAAATACAAGCACATCTTTAACTCATTTCCTTCCAGTATTTTACACTCAGACTTCTGGTATTCCAGAAACGAATTAAGAAGGCATCTCTTGTAAAATCTTTGCCTATTGTACATAATGAGACACACAGAGTGCAGAGATAAAGACTGACTACAGTGAGTACAGGGAAGTGGAAGTGTTAGTATGTTCAACACATCCAAGAAGAGCCTCAGCCTAATTGCATAACATTATCTTTCTATAACCATTAGAAAACTAATCTCACACTTTTTCCTCCCACGCTGGTTGATATAGACTTCAGAAACAAGCATATATTACCCACATTGCATTCACTGATAGACCTCAGATGCAGGCATATTTACACACATGTAGACTCACTGTCCCAAATTTAACATACAGGTATATAAAGCCTTCAAATACCGACATATACTGCACAGAGACTCGGTTATCACCGATTTAGGGTCACTTTTAAGAAAGTACGAAAGGAAATGAAACTAAATAAATCTCTGCCACCAAAGCTAAGTGCCTGCAATTTTGTGGTTGCCTAAAAAGATAAAAGTGAGATTATCCAGCAGATAAGAATTAGCAGCTTTTATAAATCACACGATGACTCCTCGAATCCGGCTCCATAGAGTTGCGCAGAGAAAGGTCACGATGTGAAGCGTGAGTTCTGCACAGTCTTTTTCAACTCCTCGCCTTCCCAAAGCAGGAATCAAGGTTGGTTTTACTGACAGGACCAAAGCAAGCAAAGGAATTCATGCCCATGGAGAGCATTACATAAAGGAAGAGAGACCCAAGTTCTGCTACGAGGAGGCCGGTTTTTTTTTTTTTCTGCAGTTATTCATTTATTTGTGATTCACGTGTGCACTGCGCTCAACAGGAGAGTACTATAGACAGAAAATTTTGACCCCCCCAAAAAACTACAAACACAGATTTTTTGAGGGCTCGGGCCCTCAAGCGATGGATCACTGTTGCGCATTGCAGATGCCAAGAACATCTGTTCACAGATTTCGCTTCCAGTGATATCAAAAGCGGCGATTCAGCAGGAGAGAACAAACAACTTGGAGTGCAACATCCCGTGTGAACGCCTTTCATCCGCACGTCGACAACAAGCCAAACTCGGCACAGGAACCTGGAGTCTTCACATGAACACAGAACTCCCAGCATGCCTCTGTATCAACACCACAATGAGCAGCATTGACCACAAAACATGCCTACAAGTTGGGAATCAGACAAAAATATAGGGTATAAGGCCTTTGACCTAACAGTAAAAATAAAATAAAAATTTAGAAAAAAAATTGTGCCAATGGAACTCGTATGCCCTACTACTGCTTGGTAAAATTTTCACTCCAGGCGTCCTAAGTTGAATAAAAAGTATGAAGCGCCTCGTTCTGAACTTGCGAAGTCTCGACCAATGAGTGTAAAGAAGCAGTAGTTGATGGGCGCGTGCTTCGGAGGAGAGCCGCGAACCGTCCCTCTCTCCCGAGTTGGCAACATGGGGTCGCATACGAGCAAGCTTGTCCATACATCTTGGATTGGGCATTCCAGATTCGAGTGGGATTGGAGATGCCAAATTTATTAAAAAAAAAAAAAAAGAAAAGTGTGAGGTGCACACCTTTAGGAACCCTATAAGACCTGTGCCAAACACTATCCATTTTCTTCTGTGGTTTTACAGAAGTGGATACACAACATTCCCCATCAGGCGGGATGGTAGTACGTATGGACGGACGGACACGGAGGGCGACCATATATCCCTCAGTCATATATAGACGGGGGCATACAAATTCATAGCAGTTATAAAGAATCAGAAGTCCAAGCTAATCTGAAGGGTATACTGTTGAACACGCTGCCGTAACGTTTTCCTCTCCGCATTCTTGGTGCACACGCCCAAAATGAAGCAAACGAAAGGGTGGGGTGATGGATGCATTTGCTTTGCTTCTTGTGACAACACTGCAGTACAGCAGGAATAATACAGCGGAGATGGAGCTCACAGAACTATTACCCAGATAAAACACGCGTGTAGCGGCCTGACAGCCGGCTCGAGAACATATCTGAGAGAAAAACGGCACAATACCAGAGGTGTGGAAGAACACCTTCCCCGAAGGCGCGTTATATCTCAGACAGATGCGGTGTATGAGGCTCTCCCTCGATTCAACAACAACAGATGTAGGAGAGAAAAGAAGAATAACAATGGTGTTATACGAGCGGCAATTACGCCCACTCCTCGACCAATCCGCTCGATCGCGCCGCTAACAATCGACAGCTCGTTAGCGTAACGCATCATCCTGGCCTGCTAATCCACGCTCGTCATTTATTAACAGTGGGTGTGGCACACCTTCTCGCAGTACTCCAAAACGGGGGTCAAAAAAGTGTCAAAGTAAGTCGAATCGCCATTGTCGAGGCTTGAAGGCTGGGGAGAGGATGTAGTTGGAGGACGTCCGCACACCAGCTTCCCAACATTCTTGGGGTGGGGAGGGTCGGCGGTTTTGCGAGACCCATTTGTCTTCCTTCGCGCAGATTTGACTCCGTTGCGGCAGCGCTATCTAAGCCGGAGAAAACCCAGGCCGATTGGAGCAGCCCAGCTCGCCACCCCTGGACGCCCAGCCCGGCCGTTATCATCAAAGACCAGCCGACGAGGAAGAAACAAAGCGTGGCGATGGCGTTCCGTGCTCGGCGTACCGCCGCGTCGGATTTGCCCGTTCATCAGTCCATTAAAGAACAAACAACGGCCACGCTTCAGAGACGAGGCGCTTACTGCAAATTTTTAACACACACGTCTACATACCGGGGGGGCGGGGTGCAAACTCATTAAAGTTATCGCACCCGTATGCAGGCCCCACATCCACTCCATCAATCTTCACATCGAACGCCTGTCTTTGAAGAAAATCGCCACCGCGCTCACTCGGCCATTGTTACGCCGAGCCCATTTTGGCTCATTTAACGTTTTGTTTGTCAGCGTATGACTTTCATCTCAAAGCTTTTCACGCCAGCAGGCTTCAGTTGACAATTAAGCGTCTTTCGTCCCGAACGTCCACATAATTTCATTACTTCGCTCTGCTGAAAATTAGGTGGGGTTTTTTTTTTTTATCTTGGTTGAGCACGCCTCTCGTAGCCAATTCCAATTTGACTGAGAGCGGGTCAAAACTTATTTTCAGACGAGCTCAACGGCGAGTGCTGATGTGGAAAATTGAGCCCTCTGTCCGCAATAATACGAAGGTGACGCCAACAGTGACGATTTTAAAGGGGACGGCTCCATCTTGGCTCGCAAAAACTCTTTAGCGCTGATCAGGCTCTCTGTCCGTCCAGTCTTCTGAACAGACTTATAGAGAACAGAGCTCACTGGAGCTAGAGTGCATAACCACACAGAAAAAAGATATGACCCCACTGTGCTGGACGAGTTCACTGCTCCCATATCGGCAGCCATCGGCACATACAGTACAGTGAGCGCCATAATTCACTGGACTGTGGCACACTTTTTGTTTTTGTTTGATTATGTTGGCTCGGTCAATCACCGAACCTGAATCCAACTGAACATGCATTTTGCATTCTAAAGACATCACTTAAAGCAAAAAGTCCCCGAAATAAGCAGGAACTGAAAATGGCTGCAGTACAGACCCGGCAGAGCATCACTACAGAAGATACAGAGCGTCAGATGATGTCATTAGAAGCAGTCAATGCTTGCAGAAGATATGCGACCAAATGTCAAAAATGATTACTCTATTCCAAATGACGTTTAACTGTCCAATATTTTTTGATGTGCCCCACAATGGGGGGTGCACTTTGTACAACAGTTGCTGTCATTTCTAGACGGTTCATCCGACATAGATTAAAAACACCCTGAAATTAAAGCTGACAATCTGTGGTCTACTAGCCATCATATACCTTCAAACGCACAGTGCTAGAACAAAGAATCAAGATAAAAATAATATGTCTCTGTCCCACTAATTATGGTTCTCAAGGTGTAAAAACTGAAGACAGCCACCGCTGACCCGGTCCAGGGGTCCCATGGGACCTATTCCATGGTGCGAGAAGGCCGTAATGTTTGACAATGAAACTTTTTGGCACCACAGTACATGAGCTGGTTACCTCAATGGGCAAAGAGGAATAAGAATAAAAGTTGAATCAGAATCTTCAGTTCTGCTGCTCAGGAAAACAATAAACAAATAAATAAATAAATAAATAAATAAAATGGGAAGAAAAGGTCCCTGAAGAGTAATTAGTTCATTCAGTGAAGAAAATTAAAACAAATAAGTATAGTCAAATATAGGATAATTTCACCACAGTAAAGTCATATTTTTTATTGGACAGATTTTACTGGAAATTTAAAAAATCTGCCTTCTGGCACCAAGGGGTTTAGCAAACAGCAATAGCGCAGGGTAACCTCTGGCGTTTGCCAGCTTCGGCGAGAATGACAACCCCTGACCAACACCCAGCCAAAAACATCCACACAATCCCACAATCCCTTTCAGCGCGACAGGAAACCGCAAACGCCGAGGAGTCACAAAGAAGAGGATATCTGAGAAGGAACACTGCATTGGAGAAGCTAATAAATCCTGCCAGACACAAGCCGTAAAAACGGCACGCAATCGATACTGTAATATTTGAGAGGCCATATAATGTATGGGAGAAGTTAAAAACAAACAGTAAATACCCATAAATTCTTTTTTATATATATGGGTGGGCCAGGCCATTTGGGAGAAAATGAGAAAATGATATCCGTTTCTAATAAAATACCATTTAACGACCACAAAGGCTGAGCACTTAAGACCGAACTCCAGACATTTAAACTGACACTGTCCATCTCCCCACACATCAACTTTCTTTTTCATACAAGTAGCAAAAAGCAAAAATGGGCACCAGGACTTACGAAACTGTAGCAGGATTATAGACTCAGGAATATTCTCCGAATTCAGAGAATAATGCTTGCTTTAGAGCTTTAGAGTTAATTTCCTAGCCAAGTATATTTCTGCGCTAATCACTTTCGATTCACGAGAACCTTTAAATTCAAGTAAATGCATTTTAAAGAAAAACTATCTCCCCATCTGCACATATTTGCGCCACGCTTCCTTTTCTTGGTTAGACTTGCCACCTTTTAACAGCGCAGTTCCCAAACACAAAAGCCAGAAACAATGTGCAATTCTAACATTTTGAATGGACCTGAAAGTGCGTTACAGCTATTTAGAAAAAAATCACCCATTTAAACACAGAGCACTTTAAGGGCTAAAGGGGACTGGTCTGTGGAAATATCAACTTTAGAAAATGGAAGCCAAACTAGAAAACAAATACACTGCAAAAAGCATCTGTTTTGACAAGTCATTTAGTCTTAATATAAGATGTAACTCCCTAGTTTTTCATTCTCTCAATTCAAAATTATTAGCTTATTTTAAGTTACCATGTTCTTAGCAAGTGACACTTTCTTATCCCATTGGCTAATCTAGAATTAAGTCAAAATTATCTCACCTTATTATGAGAAAAGGCAATAGAAATAAGTGTTTTAAGTCTTAATAAAATATTATACTGCCTGGGAAGGTGGACTTACTTTTCATTTTTTTGCAGTGTACCATCTTTTCCCCAATCAGTTTAAACTAGCAGATTTCATGCATCCTGTTGTGTTTATCACTCAGACAGAGAAGAGAAGAGAAGAGAGTGATGTGTTCGCTTCTCATGCGCTTCTTTGTTGTTGAAACTCATTCCTTGAAGAGACTGAGGCTTTATGAGGGTGAAGTGGTCCTCAGTGGCCCCTCTCCTCCACAGTGGGGATTCAGGAGGGCCAGAACTGACCCTCTACAGCAGGGCTGTGGGGCCCCTCTACTGACCCCACCATCTACAGTCCATCACTCACCGTCAGCCAATGCCATGTACAGGGAGGTAGAGGGGGAGAGAGGGAGAGATGTTGAGGAGAGGTGGAGAGAGGTAAGGAGAGGAGGACGTGAGAAAGAGAGAAAAAGGAAGGGGAGGAGAAGGAAAGGGAGGATGAGAAAAGGGGGTAGAGGGAGAGAGAGGGGGATGGAGAGACAGAAGGAGAGACAGAGGGAGGGAGAAAGTAAGACAGGGTACGAGAGGAGAGGGAGGGAGAGATGTAGAGAGGAGTACGAGAGGAGAGGGAGGGAGAGATGTAGAGAGGGGTATGAGAGGAGAGGGAGGGAGAGATGTAGAGAGGGGTACGAGAGGAGAGGGAGGGAGAGATGTAGAGAGGGAGTTGGGTTGACTAGATTGCCAGGTCTCCTCTCTCCTTCAGCACCAGAGACACAAACACTCACTCTCTCTCTCTCTCTCTCTCTCTCTCCATCCTCTCTCTTCTCTCCCTCCCTCTCTCTCCCCCTCCCTCCCTCTCTCCCTCCTCAGAGCGCTTTGGCTTTGGCAAAGGCTCCTCCGTTTGCCAGCTCTGCTAAAAAGCCCCATCTGTTCAGCAGTTCTGCGACAGCGCCACAAATAATAAAAAAAAATAGAGAAATAAAAAGGGGAGCAGATTGAAGTCTGAAATCAAAAAAGTCACTTAAATCGGGGTATTTCTGACACAAAGGGCAAAACGCTCGGCAGGGTGGCGGTAAAAAGAGCCCAGCGTTCCCTGCAGTCCCCCAACCGGCCAGTAAATTAACCAGCATTCCTGGAGAGGCCTCGGGGGTCGATTACTGATTGGACAACACAATGTTTAATAAACACAAACATCAGACAACAGACTCGACTGTATCTGAAATTAAACATAAAGCACGTTGTTTCACCCCGGTTGAGTAGAACTCTCAGAGGCTAAACTTCTAGAAAACGACACTCGATTAAATGAAAAATGGCTGCAGATCAAATGACCTACTTACACTAATGAGAGGGATTAATTGTGAGTGGTACAGAGCGCCGTTTGCCGGAGAATTCCAAGCCTCATTTCCCTGTCCTAAAGATGTCTCCATTAGCTAAGGATGTTGGCTGCAATCTCAGAGGGGGCTCAAATTGGAGGTAACCCCACATTCAGATTCCAAACTTGGGTCTGTTCAGAAATGGAACGTGAAATGCCAATGTAGACAAGGGGCATGACATCATTGCATACCTTTAGTGACCCCGCCCCCCACCACCCCCCCAAGCAGGTACTCCCCAAACAAAGCCCCTCAAGGCTCTCTTTGTACCAAGATTTACTGTAAAATACAGAGGGGTCAAGACCACTTCACCTTCCAGCATTAAGAGGGTACTGGAGAGTTCTCTTTCCGTCTTTCCATATGGGGAGGGGGGTGGAGGTTTCTGTAAGTGTTATTGTGCGATTTGCGAGACAGCGCCTTCGCTCGGACACAGCAAAAAACAATCATGTGACCTGAAGTTAGCGTACAATGCTGACAGCTAACCCTTAAAATGCAGGTGTACTCTGAAGAGACAGCGTTATAATGTGCTTCAAATCCATAGATGGCGCGGCCGACACCGTTTCACCTGCTAAGGCAAGATGGGGTAAAAGAGCTGGTGGAAATCCATCCATCCATCCATCCTCAATATCGCTTCTTCCTCACTAGGGTCGTGAGGGAGCTGGAGCCTATCCCAGCTGACTATAGGCAAAAGGCAGGAACACACCCTCTATAGCTCGCCAATCCACCGCAGGGGGCAAAGAGGAAATCTCCCTTTGTTACGCTCATCATACACCCCCGCCTCGGAAACTCCGTTCACAAACCACACAATAATGTGTGTGAAATTGTGCATGGTCATCAATAAATTAGAGCCCTCGGAGGTCTGTGAATTTGGGTCGGAATGACAATGAGTTCGACTCTGCTCTCAGACCTGAGCCCAGCTCATTAAGGGCTAGCCTCCGGCCGAATACGACACGCTAAACCCGACGCACAGGCCCCGTGAGCCGCTGAAGCTCGTCTTCATTAAATCAGTTAGCGCACATTAAATAAGCTGACTCCTCATTTCTTTGGAAGCTGCTTAGAATGTTCTCCGCATTGATGCTTTCTTGTAATAAAAAACGAGTTTCAATTCATCTAACACTACTAGTACTACTACCAGTGTCATTTTGCGTACAGTAATACAACAAAATCATTAATTCAAGTCCACCGCTATGTTTGGGTTAGCCACATCCAACTGCAAACAGCAAATGGAATGTTTACTCTCATTTTGGACAACCTCATTGGGAATGTAATTTGAAACCAATTTTACACACTCTGGACAGCTTCTACTGTTTACTGGGCCACTTTAATTCTTCTGTAATTTAGTGAAGAAAAAAAAAGCCTTCTGCAGGTAATATATGGCTTCTCATGGCACCAGAAAGCTGTTTGAAAGGAAACAGGCACAAAGCTCACCTGTTATCTCCTTCCAGGTGTGACATCTGCTGACATTTCTATTTTTATTAAGCATTACTGAAGCTTGTTTTCCATTGGCTCATGAATCACCTTCACAAAACAGTGTGGGATTTGCTGTACAACAATAGTTGTGACGGTCACACTTTACATGAAGTGTTGCTCATAAAGGCTTTGTACTGCATGTATAATGCCTTCATATATGAAACATAATGTCTTCATAAATCATACATAAGCAAATACCATGCTTTGTAAAGGGTGAAATAACACATCCTTAATCAGCATGTGATGCCAGATGTGACAAAGACAATGTCACCCTTTATAGCATTTAGCCACTAGCTAAGGCACATTGTCAGTTATATCAAATCTGGTATCACATGCTGAATAAGGATGTGTGATTTCACCCTTTCCAAAGCATGACATTTGCTTATGTACATATGATTTATGAAAACATTATGTCTCATTTATGAAGGCATTATACATGCTGTATAAAGCCTTTTTGAGCACAACTTCATGTAAAGTGTCACTGGGATTCCCTTAACAGTGTATTAGAATCTATTCAGGGAAAATGATTTTATCCAAAGCAACATAAAATATGTGCATTCTGGGGTCTACTGGAACAAGTCCAGAACAGGTTGGATAAGGTGCAATTTATAAGATGCGTCAGTTAATTTGAACACATGAATATTAAGCAGAGACTACATAGCAAATACAGGCCAAGTCAAAGAGAGCGAATGATGAGTGAATTTCCTCTCACAGAAGCATGCTCGCCCACCCTTATGCTTTAATGGCAGCACTCCCAAGCCTGTCTCAGAAGCGATGTGTCTGGACAACGCAGCAGGAAGTAGTGGAGAATCTCAGAAACTCCAGCTGTCCCTTCATGTCATCTTTACTACAGGCGAGAAAGGCACTAATAAACAGACTAACAAACACTTAGATCCCGCATTTCACTCTTTCGACACTCTGCCTGGCTCCAACTCCCTTGAAACCAGGACTAGTAACTAGAGGGCACTCGGTAGAGCGCATAACCCCGCCATGCCATATATCGGCTCCGGATCAACTCTTCATTGGACTACTGCCCATCATCCTGTCCAGATTCATGCCAAAGCGTTCATAACCTTTTGGGTTATCCGGTCAGAGATATCAAGCAGACCCACGTTAGACGATGTATTTCAATTCTTCAGCATACAGAATCCAGAATATGTTCCAGATCACTTTCAGAATTGAATCTCGTCTCTGAAACTCATCCTTGTGCTACCACCTATCATCCGACCAAATTTCATGCCAAACCTTCCATAACTTTTTGAGTTATCCTGTTAACAGACGGACAGGCAGACAGAAAAACAAATGAAAGGTCGTTCTTAGAACAATGACTTGCGGAAATCGAAATTTAAAAAGGTGAAAAGATATATCATATTGTCTACAGAGGAGAACCAAAAAAATTCATTTTGGAAAAAAATCTAAAAAATGACATCATGTTGTGACGTCATTTTCACGTACTTATGTCAGAGTGATGTCATCACGACCCCTAATCGCTAGAACCGCATTGCATTGACGATAAGAATGGCGTTAGTTTCGAGTCTCTAGCTTAATTAGAAACAAAGTTTTGGATCAAAATTTGTCTTCAACCTTTGGTGAGACTTTAACCTTGACCTTTGACATTGAAACTTAAAAAAGAATTGGTCTGTGGCAAGTAACCTACGCTAACACGTCTCCAAGTTTTCTTAAGACTGGTGCAGGATAAATTGTAAAAGAGTGCATAACTAACAAATTGACAGACAAACAGGCGTCTAACGCAACTGACAGATATATCGTACAAATTTGGCAAGTAACAAACAAATTAACAGGGGAGAAAACATAACCTCCTCGGCAGAGGAAATAAACAAGCTGGATAATGGACTGATGGATGAAACTGCATCTCCGATTGGCTCTTGGAGCAGGACCAAAGATGTGTGCAAATGCGATATACAGGAGATTACTGCTTCCACACAATTCACAGCGCTAGTATCTGAGATAAAACCATTAAAAATGCTGCAGTTGGCTGCTCTCCTTTCATCCACTGATGCATTTCAGATTCTGACAGTCATTTTCCAAATCCTGCGCCCGACCAATACATTTTCCAGAAATGCAGAGCCGCTCAGCCCTAGTTGCCGCAACAGAAAATTACAGCAGAAAATTAAATGAGGCGAAATAAGACCACAACATAAAAACTTCACAAAAAATGTTTAGCCGCTAAAAGGTTTGTTGACTAATTAGTTAGTAAATACGAAAATGTGCGCAGCATCCATATAGCGAGCAGAAAAGGAGACCAGAAACACGTAACGTCGGGCCAGCTGTCTGTAACGACGGCTGCAGTAAGGAGGCATTAGCAGGGTGCTTTTTAAAAGGGGCAACTGCGACAGCGCTGCAGGCAGGAGCTTCTCAACTCAAGGCTCCACACAGTGACGGTGCTCCAGGGTCAATCGCATCTAAGGCGAGGGCCAGGGGGGATTCGGAGGGACTGCCGGTAGCGGAAACGAAGAAAAAGAGAACAGAAACCACGGCTGCTGGGTCTTCTCAGTCGGTAAAGGCACCGCTTATGGTGCAGGAGTGACCACCACAGCATGGCATCCAATCCAGCCGAGCCAGTGCTAACTGTGGCCAGCATAGTAGCATAAAAGAACAGGTACTCGCCTGCAGGGTTGGCTCACTCGGTAAAGGCGCTGCTCGCAGTGCTAAAGCGACCGACACTACAGTGGATTAAATCCAGCAATGCCAGTGCAAACTGTGGTCAGAAGCCTTGCAGGAGCACAGAATAATTGGCTTTGTGCTGCTTGGGTATATGGGAGGGATAAAGTCGGTTTGGGTTGGCACAGTCCATTATTCAAGTGTTTCCTACCAGGCACCTGGGTGCTTGTGGATTGTTTTCTGAGCAAAGTACATTTGGGTTTCCTCCACCCTCATCCTGTGCAAACGGGGTGTGCGATGATGAGGGAAAAGAAGCATTGGCTGACAGGCGTGTGTTTCCATGGAGAAGGAGAGTTGCATATGAGCTTGTACATAGTTTGCCGATCCACAGTCCAGATTCAAGTGGTATTGGAGATGGCATATTTAAAAAAATAATAATAATAATAAAAAATAAACATTCAGAAACCACTGTTCAGCACAAGGACTGCGTGCGAGGCAGGTGCTCACTTAAAACTGGATAAAACTCAGTTTTAAGCAGAAACAGCAGCACCTGAACACCCTGCTAAGTGACACCACACCACTGTTTACATTCAATTTCTCTCTACCTGTCACGGCAATTACAGCAATTTCATGCGCCATCCAAATGCATTTGGACCAACTTAACTGGTGTTTTCAGAAGCAAGACTGAATAATTGCTCCTTCTATATGTTATAACAGCATGTAGTACATGTTTTTAAGACCACAAATGAAAATGTAGGGTTCTTAAGCTGCTGACCTTGATCACATAGCATTGTTGCCAATCACAGGCATGCATTCTTCAAATGTGTGTAAAAGAAATTGCATACACACAACATTCTGGCAAGCAACACTCAATGCGAATATTTTGCATATTACACATGGCTAGAAATGAACCAGGCAGTCACAAAAATTGAGTGTTTTAGATCACAGGGACCGGCCAGCACAACACAAATTCTCTTTAGAAAACAATTTTCTCCTGACCGGTATGGTGAGTCTTCAATTACTGTGGGGAGAATTTAAAATCATAAACCATTTTATAAAGTGGAAATTTCCATTAGAAGCGAGGCACGGAATTCTTAAGCAGAACACAACATTCTGTTCCGTTCCTGTTGATTCCAATACATGTGCTTTTGCACGGCGTGTAAACCATGGCAACAGTGGCAGGCGAACAACAGAACTGGTTAAATAGCAATGAGACATGCCATTTTAACCCAGCAAATGTAAAAGAGGGGCTTTCATATCATGTCTGTAACTGTAAAATCCCCTTCATATTATTGTGAATACCAAAGACTTAGAGCTAGGAAAAAATAAATTAAAAAACTGTTTTCCAGTGCATTGCAAAACCATTAGCCATCACGATTACGATGCTCCTCAAAGTCATGTGACAGAGCTGGGGACTAAACAAACTATAAAAAAATTAACTCAACTGCCATCATTTAAAAAGAACAAAAAAAAAAGAACCAAAAATACAATACAAAAGCATAGTAAATGCACTGAATGAGTCAATAGGCCTACAGTGTAATTACAATTGATTTAAATGCAAAGACTGGATTAGCAAATTAGCACATTTATTAAAGCTCTTTCTGTGTATTCAATTACATCCAGTAATGAGAACGGGGGCCTTATCTGTGACCAAAGACATGTCGAAGGCTTTAGACTAAGCCGGCGAAATGACATGCAAACGAACTACGAATGTAAAATATGATGTAATGTCACAATAAATCCCCCACTACATTAATATTGGATTCCTCACAATGTTTTACGTTCTCTATGGCTTTGTTTTGGTTGACGGAGCTCATTCCATCGAAATACAGACACTGAAGGGACAACTTAAAGAAAAGAGAAAAATTGAATTTTACACGATGGCATTATTGCACAAAATCTGACTCAACTTCACCAGTTAATTGCCGTTTTCTAAAGAGAGGGAGGAAGGGACAGAGAAAACAAAGGAAGAATTCAGTGAAGCAGAAGAAAGACAGGAGAAGAGAAACTTCCTTCCTTGTAAGAATAGTGTTGATTTTTGGTGAGAAGAGTGCAAAACAAACCAATAAAACAGATGCTTCAAGTCAAACCCCATTTCAAATGATTAACCTTTAAACACCATCAAAGGGATTCAGTGGTAGGTTTGATTAGATGTTACTGTACGAACTTAAGAGAAAAAAAAAAAAAACAAAACATGTTGTTAATATATTTGATGCAATAAATAATAACAGATGGTGCTCTCTTCAGGCAACAGAATCAGTTTGTTGCTGAAAGCCACTTAGTTTGGCCTAGTCAATGAGGACATGATGGATGTTTATTAATTTACAATTTTCCTTTTTTCAGCTTTTTAAAAAAATATCTGCGTTCGCACCTGTACATTTTAATCAGCAGTACACAGACTTTACAAATCAACACTTCCATCAAAAGCCCTCAAGGGCCATCCACACCGAGAACTATAACGATAAATAATAACGACATGAGTATTCGCACCAATGAACGAGAATGTTATTATTAGCACCTTTCCAAATTCAACGGATTAACTTAATTGTCAATGGGTGTCATAAAAAATTGTTTTTCATGCACAGAAAAAAAACAACATCTTTAAAAGTGATGAAAAATTATATTGTTCCAGAAAGTTACGGTCTTGGTCTGGACTTTGCCACTTACATGAACTTTAATTCTTTTTACAAATAGTTATCATAGTAGCTATCATTCCAGGTGGAAAAGGCGTTTTAGTCCAGAGCTAATGGCACAATATCTCCCCCCACTATGAGGATAAAACGTCAAAAATGCATTTTTTTTCCTTCTGTTTTCAATTCTCCACCTCACCCTGTAAGTGTACTGTGCGTGCTCCGGTCAGCCGAACAGATACAGAGCCGTGAAAAAGTATTTGCCCCCTTCCTAATTTCTTATATTTTTGCATATTTGTCACTCTTAAATATTTCAAATCATCAAACAAATTAAAATATTAGACAAAGATAACCCGAGTAAATACAAAATGCAGTTTTTAAATGATGATTTCATTTATTAAGGGGAAAAAGCTACCCAAACCTACCTGGACCCGTGTGAAAAAGTAATCACCCTCCTTGTTAAATCATGAATTAACTGTAATTAACCACATTTTTTTTAGTTCAATTTCACTAGCCACACCCAGGCCTGATTTCTGGCAGACCTGTTGAATCAAGAAATCACTTAAATAGAACCTGTCTGACAAAGTGAAGAGGAGTAAAAGATCTCAAAAAGCAACACATCATGCCACGACCTAAAGAAATTCAAGGGCAGATGAGAAACAAATTTATTTACATCTATCAGTCTGGCAAGGGTTACAAAGTCATTTCTAAGGTTTTGGGACTCCAGCGAATCACGGTGAGAGCCATTATCCACAAATGAAGAAAACTTGGAACAGTGGTGAACCTTCCCAGGAGTGGCCAGCCTACCAAAAATGACTCCATAAGCGCACTGACTATTCATCCAGCAGGTCACAAAAAAACCGAGAACAACATCTAAAGAACAGCAGGTGTCACTTGTTTCAGTTAAAGTCAGTGTTCATGATTCAACATAAGAAAGAAACTGGGCAAAAATGGCATCTGTGGGATAGTTCCACAGCGAAAACCACTGCTGACCAAGAAGAACACAAAGGCTCATCTCACATTTGCCAAAACACATCTTGATGATCCCCAAGACTTTTGGAAAATATTCTGTGGACTGACGAGACAAAAGTTGAACTTTTTGGAAAGTGTGCATCTCGTTACATCAGGCGTAAACTAACAAAGCATTTCATTAAAATAACATCGTACCAAAAGTCAAACATGGTGGTGGTAGTGTGATGTTTGGGGCTGCTTTGCTGCTTCAGGACCTGGACGACTTGCCGTAATTGATGGAACCATGAATTCTGCTCTCTGCTGGAAAATCCTGAAGGAGAATGTCCAACCATCAGTTCATGACCTCAAGCTCAAGCGCACTTGGGTTATTCAGCAGGACACACACTAGCAAGTCCACCTCTGAATGGCTTAAAAAAAAAAAAAACTAAATGAAGATTTTGGAGTGGCCTAGTCAAAGTCTGGACTTAAATCCGATTGTGATGATGTGGCATGACCTTAAACGGGCCGGTCTTGCTCGAAAACCCTCCAATGTGGCTGAATTAAAACAATTCTGCAAAAGAGAGTGGGACAAAATTCTTCCACAGCGATGTGAAAACTCATTGCCAGCTATCGCAAATTTTTGACTGCAATTGTTGTCGCCGAAGGTGGCACAGCCAGTCATTAGGTTTAGGGGGCAATTAATTTTTCACATAGGGCCAGGTAGGTTTGGATAGCTTTTTCTCCTCAATAAATGAAATCATCATTTAAGAACTGCATTTTGTATTTACTCAGGTTATCTTGGTCTATTATTAAAATTTGTTTGATGATCTGAAACATTAAGTGTGACAAATATGCAAAAAAATAAGAAATAAGGAAGGGGGCAAATACTTTTTTACGGCACTGTATGTCGATAAGAAGAGCATCCATTGAGCTCCAGAGAGAGAGAGAAATCACACATTCAGTGTAGCACATCATGCGCCACCTCAGTTTCTTAGCCTTTAATGATGGAATATCAACCAGACAAAAGGCTGGACAAATTACGCTGCTGTCCTTCATCCATATCTGTAAATAGGCTTTTTTAAAAAATCTCATCAAGATGCTCGCGAGCATAAAGAAAACACACAAATATTAGTGCCGTGAAGCCTATTTGTGAGTCAGACGGCAGACAGCACGCTAACAGGGGACTGGACTGCTGCCCAAGGTAATGTTTCATGATGCTAATCTAAAACCATACCACTCGCACACCCCTTTATGAGAGGAACATGCTATTAAGGTTTCAACTCAAATTGCAATTATCATTTCTTTCTGTAATTGTTGGAATGAGTGGGGTGCTGTGACAGCTTGAGAATACCACTGCTTTATCCCACCGTGGGAACTAAACCCACAACCCCTGAGCTCAGCATGAAACAGAGCTAAAATGCAACATCACAAGATGATTGAAAATTGTAGACAATTATAGCAATGCTCTACCAAACCCAATGAAAATTTAGAAAGTTGATTGGACAGGAACTACAGACATGTTCCTTCAGCATTTTACCACAAATAAAAATGTTCTAAATGAGCAGACACAAGGAACAGAAATAATTCCGGAGTTTAAAGCCTGATATTCTTCTCGCACTGAATAAAAAATACGTAACGCACACATAAACAGACACACAAACACACAGATGCGCAAATTCTGACCGAATTCTACACAGGTTGTCTTCATGTTCATTTTTGGTCAATGATTAAATAAAGTCTCGCTCTCTTTAACCTCAACGCACTATATGCCCAAAATAATTTTTGCATTGATGTCAATGCTCAGCACCCAGAGCTCATCACAAATCATGCAGTAATTGAGTAATTACTGCACAGCGTAATCAGGCAGGTGAATGCAGGAGAAGTTTAATGCTAATGCTCGTAAGGTGTAAAACTGAGAAACGAACGTATTTGAAATGCACTGCTAAAACCAGTCACCTAAAATAATCTCAGAGACAGTAAATAACTGGTGTCGTTTGCTTATGTTTTGTGAGTTTTACTTAGATCCACATTTAGACATTTGGCAAGTGTTATTACCAGGAGTAACCTGCATAAGCAGCCATATCTAGGTTTAGGCGAGAACCGGTGCTTACAACAAGTTAATAGGATCACCGCAGACAGAACAACTGATTCACCGTTACGCAACATTACAAGTTAAACAGTTTGTTTGAAGGCCAATACAGAAATATATGGGGTCAGTAAATGGCATAATGGGCGAGGTGTCCGCCGAGCCATTTACTGATCCCCATACATTTCCGTATTGGCCCTCTAACAAACTGTGTAACGGATTGATCCCACCGAAGACCTTTTTTCACATGCATGCCATTTCGGCTGCTCCAGAGACGCTTAGGGAGATAATCTACTCGTGTATGGGCTCGGAGACGTAATATGGGAATATATGGGGTTTCCACGTGACTGCTTTCGACCAATGCCATCCAAGTATTCTGTCTGAGGTGGGATAAATAGACATACAGGGGGAGGTCAAATTATCAGAAACATATAAATATTAGCCTAATGTAGCCCATAATGTACTGTTTTTTTCAGACACTGGTTCAGATATGGATCATTTCAATTCTCTGGTGGTTTTTTTGAGGCGTAGTTCCATGATCAATATCCACCTGAGAGGAGGTCTCAAGTATCAGACAAGTCTTAGATTAAGAATAGGGAGGGCTGAGTAGAACTGGGGAAATGCGTAAAAAAATTCTCAATGAACATAAAAAAGGTGTAAGAGGTACATTTTTAATCTGTAGCAGAACACAAACACTTGCTCGACTGTGGCGACATTATAGATTCTCCTGAAATGCAGGCTGACTTTGGGCAAGCGCTTTACCTTAAAGGAGACTTGAGAGACCACGAGACAGTTTGTCAAATGAGCCAATATGAAGCCACAGAGTCATTCACTGAGTGATATTAGTCAGAGTAACAAGTGATTAAAAGGCTTGATGCAGTCAGTGGTCACAAAGAGAGAGGACTTTCTTTAGCACCGACTGTAGGTTTGATTCCAACTTAAGACAATGATCACCCAAGAATCACCCAAGAAAGGTACCTAACCAGCACTGTTCCAGTATAGATAACGGTATATAAATAAATTATGAGGAATTTGCTCACGATAAGAACATCACCGTGAATAGCTGTATTATTCAATGACAACTTATCTGCAGCAGGAAAACTTTCCCTCGATAAAGAAATAAGTTCACTTGCTGACCATTTTGAAATGGAAAAACTATGTTTTACTTGTTGTCCGATCACCAGTATTCTCCCAGTGTAGCCTGTTTTTCCATCATGTTCTTGAATAACCCACATTGCTATTAAGCTTGGAGTTCACATTGACTGCAGCCTGTCATTTTAAATCACCTCATGATTATGAGTCAACTTAATTAATTAAAATGTGCATTAATTATCAGCAGCCAACAGCATTGTTTGTTCACACCAGGAAAAAAAAAAAAAATGACTAAAATAAAAATCTATCAGGATAACACATTTGCTCATGTTTCACAAGGCGTCATTTTTCCTCCAGCTTTGACCTCAAATCAACATAATCATGTACACCACGAGACACAACACTTTTTCATCCAATTTTTGTATCCACTTCACAAAGATAAGGTGACGCGGCTAATTTAGCATACGCGCAGTCAGAGCTAACACAACACCACAAAAACACTATGCACCACAACATTCATAAAGGCGATATACAAATATACATAAAGACAATAAAAAAATGTAATTTATTGTTAAAAGAAATTGAATTAGAGACGCAGCAGTTAGTCTACTCTTGTCTGTAGCATTATTGGTTATTAGCCTCAACAAAGAAATCCTGAATGCACTGTCGCACTACCTCCAAACCAAAACTCAATGTACTGTATGAGTGGTAGACGGCTACCTAGGCAATTTAGAAGGGGAGGTGTACATGACAAATGTAGCTACTGCTAAATTAGCAGGTCAGTGGATCACATTGTGAGCTAGCAACACAGCAACATATACTGAAGGTAGGAGGAAAGTAATTTATTAAAAAAAAGAAAAAAAATGCAGATTATTCACCAAAACTCTGGCTAGTGCTGATCTGGGGTGCGCAGTTCTCCCATTGCAGGAAATTAATTTAAATTCAATTTGGCAATTAAAAAATCCCCATGAAACAGAACCAGACACTGAGTACGCAGACCCTCCATTTTGAAATATGGCTTCAATACTTATATCTCATGACAGTTTGAGTGTGCATGACTCTATGGAGAAAAAACAATGAAATGCAATATGAACAAAACCCTTTATGAACATTTTGTTATTTCAAATTACAAGAAGCACACACAACAGTAAAATATAACATTTCCTGATGTGGGTAGAAGCTTCTATATATTATCAATCCATTAATTATTGCTAATTCCAATTACATCACAGGGTGCACACATTCATATACCATTCACTCACACCGTCCATCCAATTGATAATTTAGAGTCTCCCGTCTGCCTAACATGCTTGTCTTCAGACTTACAGAGAAGACCTACGTGAACATAGGGAGAACATGCTAACTCCACACAGAAAGGCCCCAGGACAGATTCAAACCTACGACCTTCTTGCTGCGAGGCAGCAGTGCGACCCACTGCACCACCGTGCCATCCTTTCATAAATCTCCATTAACAAATGCAAACCTGAAAGCAATTTCAGCCTAACACAGATACAGGAGGTTAAGTGAGTGACACGTAAACATGAATTCAGAAGACTGGAGTGAAGTCGTACATAATGCAGCCGAGCAAAACCTCATCTTACGCAGTAGAATGGCCTTCACCGAGTGACTCTGTTCCTCGCTGTTATTAAAGCTTTGAAAACTCCCAGTTAACAAAGCTTACAAATTAGCGCAAGCTCTAATGGTCTCGCGTCAGTCCCAATCCCCATGGCAACGCTGAAGATGACTTTTATGAAGCAGCGGTAAAGTATGTTTATACCTTATTATGCCATCATTTAAAAACTCCCTCGAGTACGCCTCTCAATTCCCGACATAAATGCGGATCACGTGACATGCGTGCGGGGATCGGGTTACCTAAAACCGCAAACAGAATGCACAGAGGAATGTCATCACTACCACCGTTTTTTCCTTTTTTTATGATAGTATTATTGTTATTTTTTGTTAGATAAACACATAAGTGTACAAAGGGACTTTGGATTTATTGGTGAATTACACGGCAAGGGCTGTATGAGTGATTGAGGGTGAGAGAGAGAGTGGGTGGGACAGAATAACAGGTTGGCTGTACGTTTGTGATGGTGATCAGCATAGCAGGGTCACATGATCAATTGATGCCTCCGCACCTCGCAGTATATGGAGCCTGAGGTGAGAATGCCCACGCCAGCTGAACACTACACATGGTTAAGAGCTTGTGCACACAGTATGTGGATGAACAGGGGAGTATGTGTGTGTGTGAGACACACTGTCGCTCCGACGCGTCTGACGCACTGTCAGCATCAGTGCCACCCTCTGACTGCACAAGGTCAGCGGCAGTCCTGGCCAATCTCGCATGCCCGTCACAGACACAAGGACACGCCCACCACAGTAGCCTGTTTTATGAGCTGAAGTGCCATGGCTGCAATTGTGTGTATGTGTGCGCGTGTGCGTGTGTGTGTGTGTGTGTGGCCCATGTGTGGTAAGTAAGGGTGTGTCTGTCTGGCGGGATTGGGGGCTGAAGGATGTTTAGTCTGAAAATCGATTCCCCAGAGGAGATCACTGTTGCGGATTAACTTCACACCATCCTTGAAGAAAAAGCCTGCACCGCAATAGAAACCGACAGATAGGATTGAGATATTTGGCTCGAATCGTGAAACTACAGATTTCCCGATAACAATAAAAGCGAAGCTGTTCTCAGTTTGATAATGCTGACATTGCCCACTTCAACTGCAGTGTTACAAATGCACGCTTAAGTATGAAGCTGCATCAACAGAAATTCAGGAAAAAATATGCATTAGACAGGTTGTTACCAGATGAAAAATAAAAAATAGAAGTGTAAGTGTATTTTAGATACATGTGAAATGATGTTTAAAAATATCAGCCCCAGCCATTGGGTTGGCAGTCCTTGTAATGGTGCCTCCCGTGGTCCAAGACATAACACTACAGTCTCAGACAGAATCATGTTTGACATAACTGACTTCATGCCGCTCAGGGACATGGGAGATACACGTGCGCCTTGGGTTAGCAGGGTTCATCTCTCAGGCACCACCGACTGGTCATTCAGACGCCTGTCAGTTGCTCTCTGAGCCAGCACATGTTCGGGCTTCCTCCGCCCTTGTTCTCTACATGCTAGACCTACAACCACACGCGCAAAGAAGCGACGACTGACAGACGTGTGATTCTGAGGAGAGCCGCAAACTATCTGCGCTCCCCAGTGTTAGCAGAACACTTGTTCAAGGTTCGCTGATAGGGCATTCACGACTCTGGTGGGACTGAAGATGCTGAACTTATAAAAACAATTAAATAAATTAAATAAAAATTTAAAACGTAAATACAGACATTCATACTCCTCTAAAAATATAGCTGCTTTTGCTTCACTACTTCTAAAGACAAAGCCAAAGTAAGGCTTGGCCAGTGATGATGATTGTACTGCTCGTCAGAGAAAAAATATCTGGTGTCAGGATAATAATAGAGATGAAAGCAGCAGTAAACCAAGCAGCTCCATGCCTTGTAATTAACCAGCATTGTATAAAGTGTAAGAAATTATGGAGGGTAAATTTGCATTAATGACAGCACAAATTCTTAAGAGGAAAATGACTGGTTTGAGAGACAAAGACAGCTGGCAGCATATAATGCCTTATCTCGTGTAAGCAACAGTTACATCTCAGTCAGAGTACCTGGACACTTATTCTTTCAGCATATCCTCCACCAGTGGTAAATGTCGTATGACCTTTAACCTACGCAGAACCAATGGGGAGCAAGCAAAATGCCGAACACATTCGTTCTTTAAATAAATGAAAAATAAATATCTAAATATAAACAAGGACATGGTATGGCTGATAGCTAGACTGGAAACAAAATGCAGAGGAGAGACAGACAGATGGACAGCAGGACAGATGGCAGTATGAAAAGTTACATCTACACCATAGGATGTACCCAATTTTGTTGAGAAATATCCAAAGGTTTAGGAGGTCTGGCCCGGAAACCATCTGTCCTTTTATATCGTCTGTCTGTGGGCTACTCGATACATGAAATCTCCCTACAGGGATGAATAAAGTATCTATCTATCTATATTGATCTATCTGGACAGACGGACACGGCTTTAGGCAACACTCATTCCTATATTTCCATTTACTTTGTGCCGTGGGATAATTGCTAAATGAACATTGCTACTTGCTCGGAGTAATAGATGCCATAAGCATCTAAAAAAGGGTTTAATTTTGTGAACCATAAATTTCCAAATTACTGCTTTCCCTATAAAAAAAAAAAAAAAACACAGAAGAACAAAACCTGTATTATGTGTGCTCCAAATCCCATCCACTGAAGTCAAAACACATTTATATTCAACATTAAAAAAAATAATCCTGGAGATTGTGTTTCTCCAGCGATGGTTTTTCTTTTTTTGAATACTTCACCCTCACAAGTGCAGTCATGTCAGCTTGTGACATGTTTTATAGTGACAGATCAGAGGGACAGAATGACCTCCCTCAATTCCACAAAGCCTTATTGGGCCCTGGAGGTCAATTTTAACTCCCGCCTACAGGAAGACTGAACCAGTAAAACAAATTCTTTCATCATTTTTCCTCCAGACTGTCTTGTTTTCAGTGCCCTCAGTGTCACTGGTGAGATATACTGGACCACAGCCTTCTACACCAGGGCCTGCTACAGCTCTAAGGCTGTGTTTACGCAAGCACTGATCCAACTATGGATTGTTTTCATGCGAGGTCACGCCCTTTTGACGCCATTTTGAGCACCAGCCGAGAGACAAATCGGAGAACTGAAAATACGCTATCACCGCCATAACTTTGTGAATGATTTCAACAACAATCAGAATTCAAACTACGAAAAGGAATCTTTAATGGTCTGTAGATTTAAACCAGCATTCACAAGGATAGACGCATGACATCACACATACCAAAGAAGAAAAAAAACCCAAGATGACGCAGGAGCGCTGCTGTCATGTTGCGTTAGCCACTAGCATGTAGATGCCGGGAGTCAGTCAGTTGACCTCTGGCATCGCTGCAAGCGATCTCGAGACAAGCATACCCCTGAGAATTCAACTGAAACGTGAGGAGACACTTTGATAGCCACCTCACTGTCACCGCCTGGCCCAGGTGAGCATGAAGCAACCAGTATTAACAAAGCATGATATTTTTTAACAGTGCGTGTAATTAATGACACAAAACAAGATTTCAAAAAGAGAGGCCACCTGCTCATATTTACCACCATAAAGTGCGAAATCCTTCAAAACAAACGCTAACTTCAGCCCCCTTCCCAACCGGCAACTAGCTCTAAGTATATCTATCCAGTAATCTATGATGACATCTATTCTGTCGGACAATGGAAATGCACCAACAAATGCACTTTTCTTCAAGATATGAACCAACAAGTGTTTACTTTTTGTTATGTCTGTATTGCGAGAGGACGATAATAAACTAGAGCAGACACCAAACTAATCTACATTCTTGAAAAATAAACAATATAATCATGTACAGCAACCTGACAAACTCCAGCATCTCTGGAACAAAATCAACGTTTTCCCTCATTCATAAACGCGAGTCGTATTTTCTCCGGACGTTAAGTTTTGAGAGATTTATTGTCATTGAAATGACATAGCTTTGTACGAGATGTACTTCCCCAGCAAACATAAAAACTGAATATTCATGATGGAGCTTTCTACATGCATGTCATGCATACATTGCATATTTTTTATGTTCTGTTCATGCGTCAGAAAAATATGCTAAAATAACTTAGATACTTGTGATAATACAAAAATGTACAACCCCAATTCCGAAATAGTTGGGACGAAGTGTGAATTGTGAATAAAATCAAAATGCAATGACTTTCAGATCACATGAGCCAATATGTTATTTAGAGTAGAACATAGATAACATTTCAAATGTTGAACCTGAAACATTTTGCATTTTTATCCTCAGAATGAGCTTATTTAAAATCTTCTGGCTGCAACAGGTCTAAAAAAAGGTGGGACACAGGCAGAGAGGCTGAGTCTCTGAGAAGTAAAGATGGCCAGAGGCTCTCCAACCTGTGAAGGCTTGCGTAAAAAATTGTGGAATACTTTAAAAACAATGTTCCTCAAAGTCAAATTGCAAAGGCTTTGAAGGTCTCATCATCGACAGTGCATAACATCATCAAAAGATTCAGAGACACTGGAAAAATCTGTGTGTGTAAGGGACAAGGCCGAAGACCTTTACTGGATGCCCGTGATCTTTGGACCCTCAGATGCCACTGCATCAATCACCGGCATGATTCTGTCATTGACATTACTAAATGGGCCCAGGAACACTTCAAGAAACCACTGTCTGTAAACACAGTCCGCCGTGCCATCCACAGATGCCGCCTAAAACTCTATCATGCAAAAAGGAAGCCATTGTTGAGCATGATCCAGAAGCGCCGCCATGTTCTGTTTGCCAAGGCTCATTTAAAATGGACTGTAGCAAAGTGGCAAAGTGTCCTGTGGTCAGACGAGTCCAAATTTGACATTCTTGTTCAAAAGCCAGCATCTCTGATGGTATGGGGACGCATTAGTGCATATGGTGTGGGACACTTGCATGTTTTAAAAAGCATCATGAATACCGAAAGGTATATAAAGGTTTTAGAGCAACATATGCTCCCCTCCAGACGACATCTATTCCAGGGAAGGCCTTGTGTATTTCAGCAGGACAATGCAAAACCACATACTGCAGCTATTACAACAGCATGGCTTCATCGCAGAAGAGTCCGTGTGCTAAACTGGCCTGCCTGCAGTCCTGATCTTTCACCGATTGAGAACATTTGGCGCATAATTAAAGGAAAAGTCTGTCAAAGGAGACCCAAAACTCTCCAGCAGCTGGAAGCCTGTATTAAACAAGAGTGGGATCAAATTTCAATGGCTAAACTCAAGAAACTTGTCTCCTCAATGCCCAGACTCCTCCACTCTGTGTTAAAAAGAAGAGGGGATGCAACACCATGGTAAACAGGCCCCTGTCCCAACTTTTTTGAGACCTGTAGCAGCCATCAAATTTGAAATCAGCTCATTCTGTGAATAAAATTGTAAAATTTCTCAGTTTCAACATTTGCTATGTTATCTCTGTTCTATTGTGAATAAAATACTGGCTGGTGTAATTTGAAAGTCATTGCGTTTTGATTTTATTCACAATTTACACTTTGTCCCAACTATTTCGGAACTGGGGTTGTACTTGTTTCAAAAAAAAGTTGATATTAAGAACCGAGCAACATTGATTTTGAACGCGTCACACCTCTTCCGCCAAGTTCAAATGGAAGAGAGCTTAAGAGCCAATTTTTGAGAGATTCAGGCAAAATCAGGCACCTTGAATTGTTGACCCCCCTAGATTTGGCTGATTTTTTATTCTTGAGATGGGCACAGTACCCAAAACTCAAAACCCAAATCGTTTCTCTGTCCACCCCTTCTGTCCCGAACTACAGCAACCCCTTTTTTTGGCCCTTTTTGGCTAATTTAACAAAATTGCAAGTTCCCACCTTTCTAATTCTGAACTTCAATGGTGTGCCAGCTCAAAGTTTATTGAAAGTGGGTCTATAGGGAGGGCAGATTATCAGAATGTAGGGCACCCTTGAAGTTTGTCAATAGGGGGTGCTCAAAATGCTCAAAACCATTTTTTTTCTTAAGTTTGTCATGGATTTTCTCCAAACTTCAAAGGTATCCCAGTTGCCTTTTTGCGGGAATCTTTTAGTTGGAAGGACCTTCATTCAAATCTACTATTACTTCAATGGGACAACCTTGGAGTTTGGAGAAAAGAGGGCCAAAAAAGGGTCTCGGACCTAAAAGGGGGTCATTTTGGGTCCCTATTTCTCAAAGCTTCAGAGGTAGCCAAATGCAGCTTATTATCTCCGCGCTTCTGAAAAGCGAGGAGATCTTGTAATTATTATTATCTCCGCGCTTCCGAAAAGCGAGGAGTTCTTGTAATACAGGTCGGCGTCTGTCCGTCTGTCCGTCGGAAAGAGTAACTCCTCCTAGGCCGTTAGACCAATCAACCTGAAACTTTGGTGTGTGTAAGGTAGTGACCCAGAGGGGTGCACAACGCATTTAGAATTTAAATTAATTTCCTCTTCTGGCCACCAGGGGCTTTTTTGTGAAAATTGTAAAATGGCCATAAGTTCCTTATGCATTGAGCTAGGATGCTCAAATTTTTATGGGAGGTGCATGCGATGACCCTTCATCACATATCAGACTGGTTTTTGATTTGACCTAATTTTGACCGTTTTCTCGGTCAAATTGCGTCAGGTGTGCCAATCGTTGAAAAGGATGGCACGTTTTGTTATTACTCAACGTAGAAGGCTGCAAATTGGTATGGATATGTATCTTGGTGATAGCAACCTGCATGCCAAAAATTTCTGTCCTGTCTCTTTTTAAAATGTATTAAAATGTTATGAAATAGTCTACTAAAAATGTTATTTAAAACTGTTATACTTTAAAAGTGTTACTTTGTCTAAATTTCTAAAACATCTAACAATGGCTATAATATTGGAAGGAATTCTATAGCCTAGGCTTATAACCTCATCTAATATATATGCCCAGGTTGGGGTGGAAGAGGTTACAGTTCAGAAGGGCTTCAATCTCAACCATATTCTGCAGATGTCTATCAATTAAATAACAGATATGAGCTTAGAGCATTTAGGAGTATCTCTACACCACTGAATGGCTCTGTATTGTTTTTTGGTATTGTGTCTGTGATTTTATTTGCTGTATTGTATACTACTTTATCTATATTCATTCATTTACCATTGTTTTTTAAAAAATGGGTGTTATGTTCCCTTAAGTACATGGACTCTATACCTGGGTAATTGGAGACACGTGCCAGGAGAGTGCCCTACCACACCCCTGATCTTTTAAAGGGACGTACCCACTACTGAACTTGAAACCTGATGAAGATCATTGTGATCGAAACGTTGTTTGTTTGTTAAATAAAGAAGTCTCAAGATGAGACGGTGTGCGGGTTTTATCTACTGTGCAAAGTGCATGGGATGACCCATCATCACATATCAGACAGGTTTTTGATTTGACCTAATTTTTACCGTTTTCTAGGTCGAATGGCGTCAGGTGTGCCAATCGTTGAAAAGGACGGCACGTTTTTTTATTACTCAATGTAGAAGGCTGCAAATTGGTATGGACATGTATCTTGGTGATAGCAACCTGCATGCCAAAAATTGCCGTCCTGTGATTCATATTTTGGCCACTAGGGAACTTTTGGTGAAAAAAGAAAAATGGCCATATCTCCCTTATGCATTGAGCTAGGATTTGTGCAGCAGAATGCCAGTTCAGTGAACTGCCCTCGACACATTGCTACTACTCCCATAACATTCGTTGCGGAGCACGGAGATTTGCGATGGCGTACCATCGACATACGTCTTATTACACATGAAAGCCATAGACCTATATATTACAATAAAAGAAGAAATCAGCTGGGATCTTGTCTCATTTGCCACTGCCTCTGTTGTTGGGACTGCTCCAGATTTGAAGCTCTCAAAACAAAACCAAAGGGAAGCACAAGGAGGTGTATGAAGTTAGCCAGGAGGAGCATTCATTCCTGCTCGCTCTCGTGGAGTGATGGACAAGAGGACTTCTGAAATGTGGCAGAACATTTTCTTTTCACTCATTTGTCACTGTCATGATATAAGCTTATTGTTATAAGCAGTACTCTCATCTCTCATTTCTGTGCTTCATGAGCCTGGCAGTGAAAAGGCAGCAAGTACAATTGTATCATGAACATATTTCTGGCTGCATGTATGCATACATGCATCTTGTCACAATGAAGTACAATGTTCATGTTCTATAAGGATTAGTGCTGCCACCTTGATGTTTTTTTTTAGAATTTTGGTTTTGTTCATTATAAGCAAATGAGATAAGATCCCAGCTGTTTTGTTGTTTATTTGTAATAAATAGGTCTTTGACTTTCATGTATAATTATCAGCAATTGGCTACCTCTTTGATGTTTTGAGGAAAAAGGGTCCTAAAATGACCCCTTCTTTGGTCCGAGACCCTTTTTTCGCCTTTTTTTCTCCAAACTTCAAGGTTGACCCACAAAAGCAACAGTAGATTTGAATTAAGCACCTTTCAACTGAAAGATTCCAGCAAAATGGCAACTGGGATACCTTTAAATTTCAGAGAAAATCCATGACAAACTTAAGAAAAAAATGGTTTTGAGCATTTTGAGCTCCCCCTATTGACAAACTACAAGGGTGCCCCAGAAGGATAACTACATTCTGGTAATCTGCCCCCCCTATAGACCCACTTTCAATGGACTTTTAGCTGGGACACCATTGAAGTTCAGAATTAGAGAGGTGGGAACTTGCAATTTCTTTAAGTTGGCCAATAAGGGCCCAAAAAAGGGGTCGCTGTAGCTCGGGCCAGAAGGGGTCAATAGAGGAACGGTTCTAGATTTGAAGTTTGAGTACCATACCTATCTCAGAAATAAAATATTAGCCAAACCCAGGGGGGTCAACAATTCTGACTGTCTGAGCTTCTCAGAAATTGGCTCTTAAATTCATGCAACAAATTAGTGTTTTTATAAAACAGGAGAAACCAACCATATTCATGCCAGTATCCTGACATTAATTAATTAATGGGCAAGCCTTGCACGTCATTGCAGATTGTTCCATATAACAAACGAGCCAATAAGTTTCTCCTCTTTTTATAAAACAGGATAACCTCCAGCACCATTCATACCAGTATCGTAGCATAGCACATGTAAAGAAAAAGCAGGCCTTGTGCGTCATTGTTAATGCAGCCGTGTAAACTGCATGCTCATGCGGCGGACGCACGCAGGAAGAGGAAATGGCCGGGCGGCGGTGGCCTCACCGTGCTCCGTGTTCTCGTGCTCCGTGTCGGTGAGCGTCAGGTTGGAGTTGGCTCGGCTGGAGAGGCAGGAGCTGCGGCCCGACTTGATGTTTCGGCCCCAGAGGCGAACGGCGTGTTCGGGAGACATGATGCCTTCCGTCTCTGTATCAGCATCCGAGCCGGCGCTCGCCGAGTAGCCGCGGAACGCCATGGGGTGAGAGGTCATGGGCTCTCCGAAGCCCAGCTCTCTCAAGGAGAAATCAGCCCCTGGGAAAAAACAAACACAAACAGGCACCATTTTACAGGTGTATGGTATGCCATTTTATTTCACATTTAAACCAATGCAGGGGCCACAAGATAGAGGCAGATGAGGTCACAGACATCTCCAAAAGCACAAGATGGAGTCACTGTTCATACTATATCAAAATCTAAATGTTCAACAGCACAGAGTGCAAAGTCATAAAAAGACAAACCACTAGTTCCTTCCAACCCAACAAGCTTTTCACACAGATAAAAACAGCAACCATTGTTAACAGGGATTATCAAATCACGGTCCCCGAGGTCTGAGAACTGCGATTTTCCACCCTCCCTTTACCTGGAGGTCAGGTGTGGAGACAGTCTGGCCAATTAAAAGCTCTAATTACTCAGTTAATGAGTTAATAACTACGGAGAAAACTAAACCAGGACTGGCTTTAGATTTGAGATCCAGATTTGGTGATCTCCAATCAATAAGAATATCTGTCCAATTATCCACAATGAAATCTATTCTGATGGTCAATAGAGATGTTCTCTTTTTCTGTTTGAGACGCACCAACATTAACTGTTGTTACACTGCATTCCTTTAAAAAAAAACAACAACAACAACAACTTTTCTGTGAATAACATATTGAACTAAAAGGAAATGTGTACCTTAAACTGGCTGAGAGAAGTCTGCCTCCAGACCAACAAACACAAACAACAGGTGAGCATGATTTCTCTCCACATTTAAAGCACTGGGCTGACCAACAGATGGCCTAGAGTCAGCTAAGCTTGTTGTTGTTTGCTGAGCATAAGGTGCAGCTCCAACAGTTAGCATAGCGGCTACATAGTTCTTCATTCAGTCACAGCAGGGAAAAATACAGTATCTTACATGACTTTGCATCATTCCACTGCTCCAGAAGAACGCCAGCTCAGTGTGACAAATTTTACTTCTGTCTTCAGTCTGCGAAATCGGCTCCGAGCAAGACCAAATGGCAGTTTCTCTCGCATTCTTTAAAAAGCGTTTTGAGGAGTATCAGTTTGATTTTCACCACACACGCGAGCAGAAGAAAACCTCATCACTTCAGAGCCGACATGACGATGCACCGGGTTCTCTTGTTCATGTCACAATGACTAAACTTAACACCCAATCAGCATAAATCATTTTAAACGCAAACACATGATATAAAAATAATTTTCATGCATAATTTTAATAAGGGGGCTTAAGCATTAATTGAAATCATTTAAATCATTTTATGATTTTCCAATTATCTCACATTTCTGTTAATGTTTATGGAGAAAATAAACATTCCCAGTTAAGTCACACGTCTGATCATGAGTCATTTGCCACATTGAAAGTATCTCACAGAAAAACAATATTCAAGGCTGTAGGGTTACATCCCGCTGGTTAAAAATTTTGCAGGAAATGTTATAGCCATGACAGTAACTCATAAAAATTGAATGCTGATATCCCACTATGGGCTGTTTCACAATCGGGGACCAAAGTTTGTCTCACGGACCCCCAAAAATCAAATGTGGAATATAGAATCAAATTGATGTCTATTTGTTTACATATGTTGTTGAGGACACATGCTGAAAATTTTGGAGCGTTGGGTTCACAGGTTCTCCTAAAATTCATACAAATGACAATTTGCCCATTTCCACCTTTTTAACCCGTTCCGGAGAAGACAAGTTTTTGACAGACAAAGAACATATACTCTTAACATGGTGCACAGTGTAACGACCAGTGCATATACTGACACAGTATTCCTCATGCGCAATCATATGAATCTGTGGAGTCAAAATCATACAATACATCCAAAATTACCCCCCTCCTCTGTTGAAATATTAATAATGTAAAAAAGACATTTTTTGACGGACAGAATGTCTTGGTAGAAAAAGTCAAGTTTTGATGAATCGCTGCGTTTCTGACCCCCCAAATATTATTTGTAGCTTAAAAAACCTTCTCATTTTTTAAATAATGATTGCACAAGCTACTGGGTGAAGTGGTATTTTATTTATGAGGAATACAAATGTATCAAAAAGAAAATGAGACACCAAAATGTCAAAAAAATAGATATCGTACCGTCAAATTTACAACATTTGACATTTTTTCATCAAATAAAAAGCTTCTGTAGATTAGTCAAAGATAGCAGAACTTAAAATGAATGATACATGTCACCTTGCTGCTAATAATTTTCGAAAAAAAGCTAAATTTATTCAATATTTTAGAATTTACCCCTGACTGTGAAACAGCCCCTACAGTAGTGGTTGGTTGCTAGACTGGTAACTGAAGAGTTGCTGGTTCAACCTCCCAATGTGTTACGGAATTCTGCCGTGTATCCAAGGAGATGAAGTTGGGTAGAACTCTGCTGTTGGGCCCTTGAGCAAGGCCCTTAACCCCAAAATCGCTCCAGTGGCTTCACTCCTGTTTCACTCTGTCCCTCCTCACTTGTAACTGTTCTATCTGGCATTGCTCCCAGGAAGTCAATGAAAAAAGAGAAGAACGTTTTCAATGGAATGTCTAGGGTAAAACAAAGGTGAAAAATGATCTACAAATCATGATTAGTTTCTTTACACAGAGCTTATAAAAGCAAGTTTCATTTGTTAGCAAGTTTAATTTGTTAGGATAGCTATTGAAGCTAGTGTGCTCGAGCCTGAGACTAAGGAGCTGGATTTCCATCAGGTGCTTATTCACTAATTTCAGTTCAAGTGCTCTGCATGAAGTCAGGATAAAGGACAAAAATAGCCAGCGATTGTGTTGGAGAAATCATATAAAGTCATGCTCCTTGAATCATGGGGTGCATCTCAATCCTTTTGCATAAATTGCATCCACGTTTACTTCACTTGTGTCTTTTCCTTGCATTATTTACTCCCACTGGGGATACATGTAGAGACTGAAGGAAACAATGTTTTTAGAGAAACAAGACGTCCTTTCCTCTGAAGCATCACGAGGAGTGACGTCCATTTCTGGTAACGGTGCTCAGCTGGATCCACTGCCAGCGTCTGTTGTTAATGACTGAAGTCATGGGTCTCAGTTGCAAGTCTTCCAGGAAGGCTGCTCTCGTGAATCCTCACTCATGGCTCCTCAGAGCTCCCTCCTCATGGCGGAAATTCAAATAACAGCTCTGAGACGACCAGCAAGATAGTAAATCCATTTTTTAAAAAAAATACTTCCGGTTAAAGTGAGGATCAAGAAGCAAGTGAATATCAAATAAGAGCATTGAGATGTACCCAAGGTCAGCTGTGCAGTCAGGCAGCTCAGGGCTTGAAAACCATCTCAATTCTATTTCCAGGTGCTTTGGTCACAAGTGCGCCTCATTCTTTAGTGTTATAGGCCGATTTATGAGGACATTCTACCTTGGACATTCAAATTGCACTTTGTATTCATAGTGAGCATTACCGTTTCTATTACCTGCTCATCCGGAGGTCATTGACAATTCTCAATGGCGGCTCACTACAGGCATCTTCAGCCTTGTACAACAAAGAAGAAATGCTGACGTTTGTCATCCTTGGTACGATAGAATTATGCGAGTATGAGCAAGCAATGAAAACACAATATAAAATTCATAGCAGTATCTTGGATGAAAAGACCTGTATTGAGGCAACTAATGAGTCCTTAAAGGTATATTGAGTGGAATTTGTCTGTTGCTGTTAACACAACATTCAAAGTTGACCCCTCCTCCCCAGAAGTGCACGCCCCCTGAGCATTATCTCTGAGCAGTGCGCTTAGTTAGATACACAATATAATTCTGTGTAACCATTAAATAGATAGCGCTAACATAATTTTGGATAGTTAGCTCAAAATTACTATGTATCGTGGCTTTTGACCAATGCTGGACATGACAATGTTGTAACGCTTAATAATTGGTATGACAAGAAATACACTGCCGTCAGCAATATCAGCCATCGTCAGCTAGCCTATATACCAGCTCACTACAGGTAATAACCTTAAAGCTCTGATGATGAACTTATAAGCTACGTTGGATAGGGATTGCAAAGACTGGAGTGGCTTGTGTGTTAGGCAAGAAATGTCCCTAGGATCAAACTCAGCGCTACAGAACTCAAGGGTATTTTGTCAAAAGTTGGTTATTTGCATTGGTTGGGACTTGGTCTGCATTTGCACTGTGTGTATACAAAGTCACACTGCTAACGACCAAACACACACATGCGTGTGCGCACGCACACACATGCACACGCACATAAACACTCACATGCAAGACTAAATGCATGATCCTCTCCAGGCTTATGCCTGGTAAAGATAGTTAAAAGGATCACGCACAATGAAAAGGATCACACTCAATGAAAAGGATCACACTTCTTCACTATCCCAGTTTGTTGATTTAGGTAAAGTGAAAGCTGACCTTGCCAGTCCATTTTGGAAGAGGAAAAGCATTTTTTCTGCTTAAAAACTATTTAGGCTAAAAGCTTAGTTTAAATGGTGACTGAACACTAGAGGAGAAGAGAAGTTGCAACTATTTCCACATCAGTAACAGCCTGATGGAAATCATCCACTTTGGCAGAAGCGACTGTGTGGCGAAGCTGATAAAACTCACACTCCAAACCTATTATACGCTTTAACACAGCATTCACACACACTCGGTCATCAGCAGCGGCCTGCAATAATAACCGCATAGGAGCATAAAATTATACACCTGTTTCTGCTGGACAGTCCAAGAAAGGTAGCTTGATGTCCTTGAAACGCATGAAGTTAAAATTTTCTGCTAAGAAACCTCCATGTGAATTATCTTCAGACATGGCAACACAATGGGACCTCTGTTTTCCTTTTTTGGGAAGCGTGTGTCAGTAATTTTCCATCAAGAAAATAAAGTAGATTGACTAGACTGCTCCCAAAAGGAGCGCTTTTAGAGTGCGTGCATGCGTGTCTGCATACGAGGGGGTGTGTGCGTGCGTGAATATTCCTGTTCTGTTGAGCAGAGATCTGAATTCACGTCAAATACCCCTTCTGATCAGTCACAAAATCAATGTTTTTGCAACAGAGATGAAGGCTACCAAGGAAAATCACCAAAGACTGACGACTCATGCAACGCAGCAACCATATACCTCCCATAGCATCCTTAACCACACACTGCAGCCTTACACGCCATAGCTCTATAGCAGTATTTCTGCTGCAATGGCGCACATACCAACTCTACTGATTCTGTCAATAGCGAATGAAACACTTGCTTTGACAAAACATTGCAACTGTTGGCCAAAAAGTTCTTTCAAAGTTTTAATATAGAGTGCATATTCAGTCTAAATGGGATCATTTTGTTAGCAGGACTTGCTCATTCAAGTTATTTTAAACTAATTTGAGTATTTACATTTCGCGAAAAGAATTTTTTTAAAATAGGGCGCATTCGCTCTCGACCTAGTAAGCACACCGGAACACCACGGCCTTGCTAATAATTGGGAAGCACTGTATGTAGCTCGCTACTATACTACGATATCCATGAGAGATATAGTGCACTGATATAGTGGAGGACGCAGGAAGATAAGGCCCAGCGGTGGCTGTCCTAATTTTGAGGATGAACTTCCCCTGATCTCACAGCTCATTGAGAAGAGACTAATAATGACAACTACCATTTCTCTACAGCCGGTCAATATATACAGCCGCCCTGTCAAGACCCTAATTGAGCCAAAATGGCTTGCATTAGTGTTTGTTTATTGCCAATTACATTACAGATTAACCTGCCCCGTGCTGACTCAGAGCCCAGCGTCTGCCAGGGAAAAGCCTTTTGAGCATCTTTGCCAGAACGATCCACGTTCCCCACCCACCGCGAGACACAACCTCCAGCAATGAACGGTAGCTCCAAGGTTCCGCAGTGACTTCCCAACCGCAGAAGCCATTACATTCTGAGCTAATCTGTAACTACGGTGACCCGCACAACCCACACAGGCATGACCTCCTTCCTCTCATTAACCCAACCCACCACCCGCAGTTTTTAAGGACCGTCATAAAAATGACCATCTTCACAAGATCAAAGAAGCTTGCTTTCTCCAGAAGAAGCGAGGTGCGCAGCCAGACTTTAAAGAAGTGCCGTGTGTGAGCAAAATCAAAGAAAAAGTGCTAGTTTTGCACTGCAGTGAAAAAAGTGGTTTCCAGAAAGTGTCAGAAACTCGATGTGTCACAAACAATTAACTAGTTTTTATGGAACAGTCTGTACACTGCAACAATATAATCAACTTACTGGAGCTTTACCAAGTGCTTGGAAATCAAAAATTATAAAAGGAACAGGAGGACATTTAGTCTGTAGGCCTCATATGAAATTGATAAATTGGTCAAAGAGAATAAAGATCAACAAACATATATACATATTTTATTGAAGAATGAAGAATTTAGTCGCTATACCATACAGGATTCTAGACAGTTGGGAAAATAGGTTAGATACACCAGTCCCTTGCAACGAAGTTTTTAAAATCCTTTACAATACATCACTTGATCCAAAGATAAGATATTTTCAATATAAGTTAATATATACGTTTTTAGCAACTAAAAAGATGCTAAATATTTGGAGAATAGAGTCATCACTCCTTTGTCGATTCTGCCAGGAAGAAGTGGAGTCAGTAGACCATTTATTTTGGTACTGTCCTATAATAGCCTTATTTTGGATAAAGGTGCAAGACTGGATATCTCAGTATAATAGAATACAATTAGATTTATTTAAAGTATTATTGGGTGATGTAACAAAAGGAAGACACCTAATCTGTAATATAATTATATATTTGGCAAAAATATTTATTTTCGGATTGACATCTGTTAAGGCATTAAGAAATTCAGGCATTGAGAAATTCAAAAATTTTGTCAAGTATTACAGTAGAATTGAGTGTGTGATGGCCCATGAAACAGGACTTGTAAATTATGCCAAAAGATGGGATATAGTAAGGGAGGCTTAAGGTTGGGAATAATGAGAGATGGAATAGATGAGCTAATAACTACTAATGCAAAGGTAGAAAAGCATTGTGAATGTAATCGTTATTTTGTTGTATTACTTTTTTTTTTTTTTTTATTGCGTGTTTTGTTTTGTCGAGTGATGGTAGGAGGACTCGCACAGAATTATATAACTGACTGAATTAACAAAGTTGTCCTCCAGAGTGGCGGGGGGGTGGGGTGGCAGGTTTAAAGAAAAAAAAAAAAAAAAAAAACTCTAAAACGCATGACTGTAGCAACTGAAAAAAAGTCTAAATCCACATTGCAGTTCCACATTAGAGGCTGTATTTCTAACAGTTAATCCTGTGATCGCTATGACAATTAGCTATGCTTCAACTACACCTTTCTACCACCTCTATTCACTCGGATTCACTTGAAAACCTGTATTGGAGCCCTGGGCTGGAGAGCAGCAGTAGCAGGACACAAGATAGCTGACCGAAGCTCCTCACCTGGCCTACAGAACTCATCCGACTCCTGGTGCACCATGTCTTTGACACGGCTCCCGTAGGCCAGCCTGGCGTCCTGGTCGAAGGCCTTCAGCGTCTCGCTGGAGCTGTAGGACTTGGGGTTGAGCTTGCAGTCATCGCTGTCGGCCGAGGAGCTGGTGTAGTGGCGCTCTGCGTCCCGCCTGCCCGTCAGCGAGCGGTAGGGTTTGCGTTCCTTCACGTCCATGGCTGCTGCCTCTTCCGCTGGGGTCGACGAGGGGAGGAAATCAGATCCAGTGATTCTACAAAAGGAGGATGACAGAAAAAAAACCTTAGTTTATCATACTGCATACAGTATCACATCGAAGCTTATCATTTTACAAGGGGAATTTGAAAGTCCATGCAGTTTTAATGAAGGCGCTATGCAGTGTTTACAAAGGCCCTATGAAGTTCATGAAGGTGCTGTGAAGTGTTCATGCAGGCAATATGTAGTGTTCATGAAGGTGCTTTGTAGTGTTCATGATGAAGCAACTGTATGTAGAGTTCATGAAGGTTCCATGTACGGCTCATAAAGATTCTATGAAGTGTTCATGAAGGTGCTATGTAGTGTTCATGAAGGTGCAAGGTAGTTTTCATGAAACCGCCATGTAGCATTCATGAAGGTGCAATGTAGCACAAATAAAGGAGGTCTTTAGTCCTTAACAAAGTACATTCATAGACCATTTGAGAGCATGTCACTGAAATAAAAATTCTAAAATCTACAGAATTGTCAAGACAGTGCCATGGCATGTGGCTATACTGAATGTACCATTAATATCTAAAGTTGAGCACTCAGCTATATTTGGTTTAAATATAGAAAATTAAATGAGGGGATTATACTTTTTTAGGTCAAACATTTATAGGCACTGAAGTCAAAGCAGTCTTACAAAGTGCAAATGACCAAAACAAAACAACACTTCTAGGGACACAATTTATATGCAGGTTAAATATTTGAGATGCCACATAATACCAAAGTCATACCACGAATGGAAAGAGCTTCCACAACATGGCTGATATATTTGTATCTATCAGCATCCTGGCATTCAACAGTTCTAACCAAATACATACTTAATTCAAGCGATCTTTTGCTGTAAAATCTATGTATGGGTGATACAAAACAAACAAATACAAGCAAATCCCATTTTTTTGCTTGACAAGTGTGAGCAGTTGCCATTCAAGGGCATATTCCAATCCCATGACTCTGAATAGTTAGTACAAATAAAAATCAGGAGAAAGCAATCTCAGACTGCAGTTTAAACTCAATTACAACAGATAAAGTATCAAAAATATTAAAAAACAAACATAGCACTGCAGTGATGTTTGGGATTGAGGGGCTCGTTATGTGTTATAACCATTGGAACGAAAAGCCACCAGTTTTATTGATCGTCCAATAACACAATGTAGCATATGACTGTAAATATAAAACAGACATTGCAGCAATGAGCAGACAAAAATACATTAATGATAATCATTCGTCTAATAGCTTCCAACAGTAAATACAGAGGTGAGAAGCCATTAACAAAGTGCGAATCTCCTCACAAACATGACATTTTCTGTGTTATGCAACAGTAGTTTGAGATGTTTAAGACAGAATGAGTAGTTTCAATATACATATTATACTGCAACTTGCCAAATTTTAAGAGTGAAGGCTTGTCTGGAGTTCAACTCGTTAATTTTTAATGTGTTAATTAGTGTCTGGAAGGACCAAGCGGAAATTGGCTATTTTATGCATTTGACATTAAGCAGGGTGGTGCAGGATCAGTGAGACAGGACTTACAAAAGGCTCAGGATAAAAATAAATAAAACTACATTCCCCAGCTCCAAATGATGAATCCATCATGTGTCACATGATCAGGGATTTGACATGACTTGGCTTCACATGGCTTCACATGATACAACTGAGTTCTTCTGTGCTAAACACATCTCTAATTAGTATGGCAGAAATTATTAACTGCCAAGGAGGGATATTTTTCTGAAGATTTTCTTAATCAGTCAATACTTTCTATTAACACTCAAGCAATTAGACAGCAATAGGTAATGGGCCGAGCAAAAATAATATGGCAATGTACATTTTATCTCTTGTGAAGCCACAGAAACACTGCTAGTGTTGAATTGCCATGGAGCGTGCAAAGTATATGGAAATGTTTCATAATTTCAAGTAAAGCCCATCTTGCAACCATGTTTTTTTTTCTTTTTTATTTTGTCCTGGTTTAGAAGACTGCAAAACCATCTGCCAGGAAGACAGCTGGGATTAAAGTTCGACAGAAAACTACAGGGGAAATCTTCAACCCATAAAACGTTTACGATCCGAGCTCTCCACAAATATATTTTTTTATGTGCCATACAGAAATGTTGCTTTTGCAGCACCTTTACAAGTGGCAGGTGCCTTTCCATAGTTTGTCTTGTATTAAAGATATTAATCATCACGGCTGCCTTCTCCTTGTAAAAGATACTGGAAAGAGGGTACTGATGCACATCACTTCTGAAACCAACAGATCACACCTGTTCAGCTGCGGAATACATCTCCATATGGGGTACTATAATGAAGGCGAAGGTAAATTATGAGCCATAAAAACAAACAAGACGCGGAAATGTACGTTGGTCACATGACAGAAGAGATGCTGTGGAGATTTAAAGCATGTTGGTGTGGATTTATGGAACTGATTAAGAAGGTCGGCCATTTTGTCTTCTTACAATCAAATGAAGTTAAAGAAAACACTGTCATGAATACCAGCGTTGTGATGCTCATGACCCCCTGTTCTTGCTGAGCCTGGCTTACATATGGATCAATGACTTTTTTTAGAGCTGTAGTTCCCTGGTCATTAGCTATTCCACAGGCCAACTTAAATTATTTTGCCGTTTTACCAGCTAAAGCACCTGCGATTCTAGCACCAACTACTCGGCCCATTTTGAGCTTTGTAAGCATGGTTATCTGGCCTCGAAGACGTCGGCCGAATCCACATGTACATATGTATTTTTAAAAACAGGGTATTTACTCCTTTGTTTTCCATGCACACACGCACATACACACACGTATATATACACACACACACACACACACACACACACACACACACACACACACACACACACACACACACACACCTGGTTTCCCAGCCAGGAGAGTGGTTTTCATCAATTGCCTCCGATCGAGGGTACCAGGGACATTTACTGTAATCATTGTGAAAGTCAATTTGCAACTTTGCCACAAGAGGTTCAAATTGTGCGTGCTGTATCCTCAAGATTTAAACAATACACTGTTGACAAGATCAGATTCTGTTCTCAAACAGAATCTTGTACACGGTATCATTTTTCCGCTTTTCAGTCATATCATTCTGCAACTGAGGGAAAGTTTGTTTATCGAGGAACACTGCGGTCAAAGCCATGAACACTAACCATTTATTTTCTGATAAAAATGTATCTCTGGATATCATAAAATGAGGACTAACCTCCAAAAGACAATTCAAGAAAACAAAACAAAAAAAAAAACTTGTTTTTCCAGAGTTTTTGAAGGAGAATGTGTTTTCAGCTCCTGTGTGTATAATGAATGGCTTTTATAACACTGCAGTATTAACATCTTTGGAGAGACCAGCAGTCCATGGACGACTACATGTGGCCCTTCACAGAGGATGAAAACGTCATTATCACAAGCTGTTATGCTGGGTTTCGGGGTCACCTTTTGTAAGCCCTGACAGCTCAAAAGATGCTGGTGATTAATGACTCGCAACTCTTTACAGAAAAACCTCCCCTGTCGACAACCCCCCGCCACACCAAAAAAAGAAAATATCTTTTCTCCTCGAGACAAAACAAGCACTTCGTCGGCATCTAGTAAAATCCGGAAGCTTCGCAGTCATAATTTCTCATTTCTACACTTTTTTTTTTTGTTTTTACTCAGGATCCTTCATCCTGTGTGGGAGTGAGAACAGGCCTGGCTTCTGAAATTGAAAATAGTGTATTTTAGATGCATTGTATTCATCTCAAAAGAGAGGGTTCCATTATATTGACACCCCTCTCCTCTTGCAGGTCCTCGCCGCTGCTCTAATTGGCTGGCAGCACCCCCGGGGCCATGGGAATGGGTTTCAGAGAAGCAACGAGCAGCAGGCACGCTGAAGACAGCTGATACGCCAGACAAAATAAAACTCATACAGGTCCAAACCCACCCGTGGCTAACATAGGCCTGAAAACACCACCCACCACTCCACCACTTAACTAGTTAAAGTTGTCCTCAATGTGCTTTTGAATCTAAGCAGTGAATTCATCTAACTAAACTGAAAGGAGTCTCGGTCCGTATGTATGTATGACTGTCCTTTGATTTTCTCGACGACCGTTCATCCGATCCACTTCACACTTGGCAGGTGTAATCGCTCTGGACCGAAAGAAATGCGGAGTTGAGGGTGAGGTTGTTAAGCTGAGCAATTTTCAAAAAACTGCAAGCAGCCATACCGCAGACCAAGCAATCCGCCTGTTTTCAACAAGCACGCTTTTAACGGGCACTGCACTGGTACTTTTAAATCATTTTAGCGTCCAAATTTAGTGTGGACAAAACACTGATCGAATGACCCACACTGGCAGCCAGAGAATAAATTAAATACGGGCCTTGAACCTTATTTCAAATAACAATAGAGCATTTCACGTCAAATTGACACATGAAAATTAGAAGCGAAACTGTGTGACGAATTGTCCTCAGTCTGATTTGATTGCTTGGCTATTTTTCAAATACCTACTAGAATGGAGGGGAAGAACAATTATTATTTTTATTATTTTTTTGCTAAAACGCCAAAATATATGCATACCCAGAGCCAAATCCTGAAAAACTTGGCTTATTAACTCCCATGTTGTCAAAAACAGTATATCAAAAAAGAGCAATATTATATTCCCTTTCCGATGCCGCATGAGTAGTATCTGTGATCCCAGCATTTATTTCAAGAAGTCTAAAGCCCGAGAAAGTCAGATACATCATTAAAAAATGAGGTAGATATAATATTCTCCACAATAAACCTCTGCGGCCTCTGAAATCTCACAGAGCAGTGCACTAAATTTCCAAACCCTGCTCAGCTGCAGGCAGGTGCTGTAGATAAAGGACTACTCTCACATTCACAAATCCCACACATACATCAATATTTATTTTGTAGACCATTTGCAAAATTCATTTTTCACTTACAGGGGGGAAAAAAAATCTGTCCTCAAAAGCCAGAAAGTACAGTAGCATCAAAACCTCCGCGTAGCACAAACAGCTCGCTTGTGCCAAGTTTCAGCCAAGATCACTTAAGTATTGTCAGATTCTTGATGCCCAAAACAAAGGCCTCTGGCTTCTCCAAGGGGAACATGAAGACAAAATTAGACACTAAAAAGATTAATAAAGAAACAGCCCCAGATCCTCAAACAATACGCTTTTAAGAGATCAAAACAAAGAAGAAAGCGATCGACATTTCTAATATCCAGGGTATAATTACCCCTGAAGCGACTCAGACAGAGTCTATGTGCTGCCATTTTACTCCGTATGGTAAAATGTGTATTCATTTGCTTGGTTATGAACACATAGGCCTACAGAGATGATGCTATGTCTTCTAGCAAACTTGCACACAAGACAAGAGGGTGTAGGAATGCGCTAATCATTGTGTGAAAAGAATGACATGACACATTGGTACAAGGCAGCATGTGGAATTAAAAAATTATGATTGTTTTCATTTCACAATCTTGCACTTAATAGAAAGTCTTAAGCAGTTGGTGCAGTGCATGACATCTTACATTAGAAAGTTGCCATTTCCCTGAGAAATTAAACAGGCCTAATTAACATGACTACAAAATATATCAATCTGCTAAACCAAACTAATTCCAGGCCTATTGTTTGACAGCATTTAGTCACTTAAAGAAACACTGGAAAGAGATTAATCTTACTGTTTTCATGAAACAAACTCATTTTCTTTAAAGCTTCATGGCGAGCAAATTCTTGTTTTCCAGTCCAAATAGCCCATTATTGTACTTGCCAAATAAAATTATGCTTTCTTTGGTCACCGTAAAAGTGCAACTGTAAAGAAATGGCATTTTTTGCATTGCAACATGGGATAATTGAACATTCAAATGCTTGTGCCGGGGAAAAAAAAAAAAACAAAACACTTTCTGCAGTCAACAATGGTTCTTTCAGTCTGTGCAGAAGTATTAAGGAGCAAATAAATAATAAACAAAATATGTATTCAACTTATCTTTATATACTGCAGAAGAGTAAACAACCAAACATTCTCTTAAGGACATCTATCATGGTCCTCGCAGTTGAAGGAATTGTTCCTCCAGAGGTTGTTTACATTTTATTTATTTATTTATTTTTCTTTTTTTACCTCACCTTCATAAACAAAGCCCTTTGGCAGACTTGTGAATGGCTAGGGCAAGGCATAGTAACAGCTGGTAGCTCCAGAGAACCACAGTATACCTCGGCCTATAATAAAAACTGTTGGTATGAGTTCTATTAAAGGGCGCTTTAATTTATTTAACGCAACTCAGATTGAGTAAGGCACAAGAAGTGCTTCCCTTACCCACAGCTCCCGGCCTGAAGGAAGCAGGCTGGAGGTAAAGCCTCAGCATGGCAGAGGGACTGTAAAATGCAGAATCTTCACAAAGGGAGCGCAAGGGCCCCATATAAATGCAAATCGCTTCCCTTCAATTCATCAAATAATTAGACGTTTGTGCTGAACGTCGCCGTTCAGCGCTGGCATCGCGTAAAAGGAAGCCACGAACCCGTTGCCTGGGTAATCGCTGGCCCCTGCGGGCGCAACCCGCATCGCTTCCTCTCAAGATGCGGTTCTAGCTTTTCGATTAAAAAACATGCGCGTGCGCACGCCCTCGCACCCACACACACACACACACGCGCGCGCGCGTGCGCACACATACACAAACACACTCACACGCACATCCTTAGACTTCTTTCCTTGTGAGGACATTACACTGACTTCCATTCACTATTAGTGTGTCTCTACAGCCTTTCCCAAATCTTAACAATAAGCAAAATATGCCTTACCCAAACCTTTACCCTAACCTTAACCTATCCCTAATTCTAACCTTACCTCTAACCTTAACTAATAAGTCACAATTTGCCTTTGTAGTTGCGAGGACAGGCAAAAATGTCCTCACTTCCTCATAATGCCCCCACTCTGTCAGACAAAGCTTTTTCTGGTTCTCACTTTGTTGCAAGTACAAGAACACACACATGCACGCGCGCGCACACACACGCACACGCACGCACACACACACACACATAAAAAAAAAACCCTGACAACTTCACATTCCTTTTAAGAATTATTATTCTAAAAGCCATTTGAGAGTGGGAGGACATTTCTCGTTGGAGGTTACATAATCCCAGTTGACCAATGCATTGTTGGAAGTTCCAACAATTTGTTCCCTGAAAAGTTCCCATATAAGTTTGGAAACTTGCAAAATATACATTTACCTCAGATATATGTAACTGGATATAAAGTGAGCAGATTGCTGACTGGAAATGTGAATGAATCTCTGGCTTACATCTCAAACGCAGTGCGTGAGTTAGACAGGTGCTGTAAGTCAGTGAAAGGTCATGAACACCCGCAGCCTGCTACCTATAACAGCAAATTGGACACGACTCGTACTCTGCTTTAACTGCGAGCTGTGCACAGCCTAGAATACATTTCCTGAATTACACAAGCTGCAGTCACAGAATCACATCAGACATCATCGGCCTGGAATGTTTTTATACACGCATGAACTCAGACTTGATTGAGCAGTTAAACTCCCAGCATGTATAAAATCACACTCGACCGATTGCCTCATTCCGACCTTTATTCGTGAACACAGTGCACGCATAACAAAAGAAAGTGAAGTCTTCGGAATTAAAACTGGGAAAGACAAGCATATCAACCTGCAAGAAAAAAGAATAATATCCTTTTGATGGCTCTTAAAAAAAAAAAAAAACCAGACGTCAGATTTTAAAGCCCATCCCGATGCGCAAGTTCTCGCCTTTTATAAGGCATATTTACAGCCCATGCTTCAGTATGCAAATCTGGCCAATCATCACAAATCCTTAGTTGGCGTTTTCTAGGCCTGCCAAAGACAAATCCCTTTGTCGAATATGTTGGAATATAACACCCAAACAATGCTTAATGATTTCCTGATAAAGAACACAGGTGTGACTCTGCATACATTCACATGCAATAAGATGCATTACCAACACATTTCATTGCAAACACCATTGGCTACAAACATCAACATTGACCCAGATCCCAGAATTTGCATGTGTGCATCACTACCCTTTCAAAAGCATAATTTAATATCAATTCACAGTATAAACTGTGCAGATGGATGATTATATTGTATATAATGACAACCAAAACTGCAGTAATTGCGTTTTTTGAATCCAATTGTCTCAAATTTTATCGTGAATTTTTGGCAGTTAGCGCAATGAACCGAACAGTCATTAAATGCTCGTGAACTTTTAAGGGCCTGAAAACAGAGCAGAATTTTGCCTGACAACTTTTCCCAATAGCGCAACTCGTCGAAGGAGCTTAGCATTTCCGTGAATAATTTAGCAACACTTGCTTACAAAGCTTCGCCAAAATTAGTACCAAGCAATACGCCACCATGACAGAGCTTTCCGGAAATTAAGCTGCAGAAATATTTCAAATGTGTTTGCCCATGTGACACACTGACCTCACGCATGGCGGTGATGTCACAATAGGGCACAGTGTGATCCCCTCGTTGACAAGGCCCGAAACAAAGATGCAATTATTGAGCTTCCAGGCTTATTTCCTGGTCTTGTTGAAAGCTGCCCTCTCTGCTGTGGTTGGCTTCAATACAGGCCATAGACACCCCAATTTCCACCAAAATCAACAGCAATATTAGTGTAAAAATATGATGTAAAATTTTGTTTCGCCAAAGCATGCCATTTGGGCAATTTGAAGAAATATTTTGCAGTGGAATCAAGAGGTTATGGCACCGGATTTTCACTAGCTTAGCAAACGACTCTGACCCATGGCTCCCTCTTATACAATGCAGTGGTATCACGAAAACTATGCTTCTCTGTGGCAAAATTTTCCCTCCAAGCCAGGAGAAGTCAATGGCTGATGTCACAGTGACTGGATCCATACTGTTTCCACAGTCTAGGGGCCAAGACCATCCTGCCTTATGGGCTGCAGGGGTCAATCTATGGGAAATCCTCTTATGGTGAAATCAAATAAACATATATTTAATACAAACCTGGCTTCCATAAGCAGCTTATGAATATTTAAGGAAGGAGATAAACCATATGCCCCTAAAGTCATCATTTTTCCTTATTGTGAACTAAGTCAATATTTTATTTATTGCAAAATACATTTTTTTATTTGTCCCCATTATCGTAATCTGCAGCGGCCAATCATCGCTTAATAAAGCACAAACAGTGTCCACCTGAAAGCCTTTATCAGAACCAGAAAATCTAAACTACTGTAACACTTCAGAAAAAAACAAATAGGTCAGCTTGTATATAAATGATGGGTGCGAACAGCAACATAAATATGCATTGCTATTCTAGTTTTTCATGCTAAAAACAGAAATAGATGTTACTGCTTCCCCACGGACGGCATTACAAAACCAATCAGCGCAATTTAAACGAATTGCTCTTTTATTAGCCCATTTGATTAAAGAGGTGAAAACCAGGGAGAAAAATCTAAAAATTTCCCAGCAAAATAAAAAGCAATTAAACTGCTGTACCTGGCAGAGAGTCCACATCAGCCAAGCTTTCGGCCCATAATGAGGCGACGTGTAAGTCCTCATTACGGCCCCCATCAGCACTAATGCCGTGACCAAGATCTTCCGCCAGGAAAGATGAAATATGTTTTCAGATTTTTATATTCCGCTCCTCCAGTAAAATCTCTAAAACCCAAAATTTTATTACAACCCTCCAGTTTCATTGTTAATCATGTACAGCCGACATGTAAATTACTTGACAATCGCATATGAACTGTTCAGCACCTCGATAATCACCCCTCATCATTTCAGTGACAAACCAGCCCCAGGAAAACAGCTATTACCATGGTTTACCTTGCCAAGTTTTCAGTTTTAATTGAACAAGCATACGTACATTTTAAATAGTTAAATCCTGCCATAAAATTGCTGGTTTTGAACGGAGTGCCGGTATGCAGCATCCTGTAGCTAGAGTGCTCATTAACTCAAAGGTACCACAAGGCCCCATTTCGGATCTAACAATATCTACTCCCCCATCTGCCATTCAACACCCATCTCCCTCCTACCTCCATCCACAATGCTGCCCACCCCCAACTAGAGGAGAGGAAGAAGAAATCAGTTCCAGGCACGGTTTACGGACAAACACACCCACACACCCCTGTGCGCACACACGCACACACACACTCACACACACAAAAGGAATGGGGTGAGAATGGGGGCGTCTGAGCATGACCGGAATTGTGTCCGAGGAGCCCTTTCAGACGGGCTCAAAACCCTGGGCAGGCCCCCTGACCCCCCTCCTTTGGACCCTTTCGGAACATTCATTGGCCTCCGCCTCAGAAGAAAAGCCCGGCAGGGTCCGAATGAAAGGTGCATTTTCAGGAGAGGTGAAAGCAGGATGGAGCCTCTCTTCAGATCGGAGGATGGGGAGGAGGCTCTGAGAAACGGTCTGCTGACTGCCAACCCATTCTTAATACAGCATCCGCACGAGAAGTGTGTGCGTGTGCGAGAGTGCGCGCATACAGGTGTATGAGGGTGAATGTGCTCGGGTGTGTGTGTATCCAGGAGCGTGAGAGAGAGAGTGTGCGTGTCCCCCTGTGTGTGTGTGTGTGTGTGTGTGTGTGCGTGTGCGTACAGGAGTGTGAGAGTGACAGAGTGTGTGTGTGTGTGTATGTTTGTGAGTTCGCGTGTATGCTCGTGTGTGAGGGTGACAGAGTATGTGCCTGTGCGTGTGTGTGAGTGCGTGCAAATTTGTGTTAGTGTGCATGCGTGTGCGTGCATTCAGGTGAGTGTGTCTGCATGTGTCTGCATGCAGGGGCATGAGGGTGAGTGTGTGTAAACGTGTGTGTTCTTGTACTTGCTACGTACTGAGGACAGGAATGAGTTTTTCACCAATAAAGTGAAGTCTGTTTTGGGAAGTGAGGACATTTTGGCCGGTCCTCACGACTACAAAGGCAAATTGTGACTTATTAGTTAAGGTTAGGGGTAAGGATAGAATTAGGGATAGGTTAAGGTTAGGGTAAGGGCTTGGGTCAGGCATACATTGCTTATTGTTAAGAGTCGGGAAAGGCTGTAGAGACACAGGAAGAATGAATGGAAGTCAATGTCCTCACAAAGATATAAGTACAAGGATGCGTGTGTGTGTGTGTGTGTGTGTGTGTGTGTGTAGGTGCTAACGTACAGAAAGCTGGCAGTCGCCTCCTCGCAGGATCAAAGCAGCAGAGGCGTCGGGGTGTAAAACCGGCACGCCCAAGAGGTTTTGAAAGCTTTAACCCCCACAAAGGCCTCTGACAGCAGCACTGAGAGCAGATCTGCTGCTAACCACAGCCAGCTACTCAAGCAATACAGCCCATTCAGAGAGCACTGTGGGCCGAACGCAATAAGCCCCAACATTCCCCTTCCCCACCCCACTGCTCATACCAGCTCACGACCGATACAGCACAAGCATTACAGGGTCCTAAGATATCCTCCTCGATTCATACTCAACTTAGGAAGGGAAAGAGATGGCAAATATTGACTTCATAACTGGTTTAGTCTGTAGTCAGAAACTACAGGAGATTGACAGCCATTTTGAAACTGAGGTTCATGTCTGCTCTGCAGGGAGGGTCTGAAACTTAATCTTCACTTGGTTTAGCCTACGCTTAATCCTGCTGCAAGGATCATCTTCGACCTGGGTAACATCGATGTGTACTCAGGTGACAGTTCCCCGTATGAAAATGTATCTTGGTTCCTCACATTTCAGTTGAAATGTACCCCAGTTCCAGTACCTTTCGATGGAGCCGTACCAGGGTACGTTTTGACACACTTTCCAGGAAAAAAGGTACATTACGATAATTATGATACATTACTTGGGTACACTTCGATCATACCCATGTCAAAAAATGACTATCTGCTTTAATCCGAGAAAAAAATAAATATGAAAAACAATGTAAGTATAAAGCAGGAGAGAACCCCATGCGTTTGGGTCTTGGTGTACGGGCTAGTGAAAGACCGACATCAAGGCCGCTGGTGTAGGTCAGAGCTGGAGTCAGACTCTCGCATTACGAGGCGATTACTGCCCATCTCCTGTGCTTCTGGATCCCATCTACCCCACAATCCGGAGAGCGCCACAGTCCCACCTCCAGGATAATCCCCAACTCCGACCTCTGACCCACGCCTCCGACCCTTGACCTCCAACATGTGGAGTTAATACTGCATAAGCTGGGAGGACAGAGGAGGTCACTACATTCTGTGTGATTATACTCTCCCTCTATAAAAGCTCCAGCCATAAACGAACTGCAATCACGATGCCACAGGCATGGTTCCCATTCAACGTCGATCAAATTTCCTCTCCTCGCGCCTTTTCCGCCGTACTGCCGAGGCTAACCAATCAGAGGGGCCTGAGGGGGATCCAAATTCAATCCAAACAAAACTGTAGATAATCCTCCGACTCAAACAGCCAGAAATGCGAGGTTTATTTTTGCTTTTGATTGACTGGCCTCAAGTACCTGTCAGCCTGAACACATTACTTTTGAGTTTATGTGGACATAATGTTGCCCGGCAGAAGGGAAATACAGCGATTCATTCAAAATATTTATCATATCTATCGATAGTCATCATCTGAAAACGTATTAAGTGGTCACGATTGAGGTATTTCTTTGAAGTGAACAGTTTAAGGTAGAACTTCAAGGCCATTTTTTCCCCCAATCTCTTACATTTTGCTGTTTTTCGGATACACTTTTTGTCACGATGAGAGATATTTTTGATAATAAGAGAGGATACAGATGTCCTCCTAGCATTGCAACAACAGGTAAAGAGCATTCTGGGATTCAGGGTTGAATCATCTCAGTGAATGATTGCCCCCAATGGTTGCACATGACAACCTGGTTGAATATTCTGAAATAATGCATAATGCTATTTTTAGTCATCTCAGCTTTTACAAAAATCCTTAAAAACATGCTCAGATGGTATCATAGGCACATTACAGAGAAAGAGCCTTGAAATGCTCTTTGTTTATCTAATTTCTTTGCAAGCTCTTTCCCTCCCTAGTAGCGTAGGCTGAGGCTGTGACCATTTCCCCTGAGAAATGGGGGTAAATTTGGTTAATGCACCAGCCGGAACCTTTTTTCCAAAATGAACCTACATTTAGAAATCACACCCCAAAACTCAACATGATTGGAAGAGCTGACAAACTGCAGGTTGCACTAAAACCGCCCACCCCCCCCCCCCCTCCCCCTCCCCCTCCAGTTTTTTCTCACCATGGCTTTGCACCATGTGCTCACGCCTCAACACATCCCTGTGAAGAGGAGACATTCGCTTGATGCAGAAGGTGTAACAATTGTCACCGAGTTTCATCACGAAAGCGCGTCAATTTGCACCTGTATCTTGGGAAAGAGCAAAGCAACGGCCCCTGCAGCTATGAAAACAGACCCTGCCACACAGAGAAAAACGCACTGAGCAACAGCGTTGTCTTTTTTTTTGTTGCTCCATTGCTTTTGTTTGGCAATCTCACACACAGACAGACACACGCAAGCACACATACATACACACACCTCCACAAATTTGGGCATGAATCATTATTGTAACAGCGCGAACAGGATCACGGAATTCTAATTACGCGGATCTTAAGACTCCGGGGATCTAAGTGGCGTACAAAACGAAACAGGGGGATTACACACGTCCAGGATGATGTTCTTTTCACCAAGTCCTCCGCACTGAGCGGGAAAAAAGGAATATTATTTCCCTCTTCTTTTTTGCTGTAAGTACACACTACAACATAATGGCGTTTATACCACACATAAAAGAACAGAGATGTACAGTATACACCTTGATATTTAATGAGTATGCTGACGCCATGCTCAAAAACCATGAATTAAGTCACATAAATAACCTATTTTTCTCAAAACAAGCCTTCAGATAGTAAGTGCATTAATTTTCAAAAAGTAGCTGTAAACAGAATTCATGATACAAGCAGACTGTTTTCTCCTCTGATCTAAGGCATGTGAGTTTACTCTTTATCAAGAGCTAAAGTCCTGTCTGATTTCTTGAAAATCTTCCCTGCGCTCAAAATCAAGCTTTGCTGATGCAGTTTCCACGACTCAGCGATGATACTGATCTCAGTCTCTCCTGCCCATTCCTGACTGTGTGATGTCATCAACCTCAATGTGAACTAGTGACAGTAGACCTGATGCGCCTTTCAGCCTAATGCAGTTCTGTGCATCGTCGTTCATCGGTCCCCGATGTTTTAAAACGAAGCAATCACAAGGCCGTGATCCGGCACATGGTGCAACAGGGTACAGGTCTACCCACAGAGCAACAGAGTGCACAGAGAACAGCATGAAAGAGATGAGGTCCATTGGACACCAAGGCTCGTCAGGCTTATAGCATTAGCGGCGACGCTAGTTTGATGGAGCTCAGGCCGAGACGCTTTACTGCACATACTGTCGGGGGGGCTGGTGGCAACATCATGACTCAACGCTTGAGTACCGTAGTGACTCAACACCCGTCGCCTAGAGCACAACCACACGGCTAACGAGGACAGAGGAAGCTCAATCACCTGTGGATGCTAGCATCACATCAGCCCAAACTATGTAAACGTAAAGCAGAAACTAACGGGCTTCCACAGATTATCAAGCAAGCGGTATTCTTTCGGAGGTGTCGAAATCTTAGCTAAAAGCTAGGCAATACAAACTGTACCATGCGGTCAGAGTGACCGTCAGAAGAAACGGAGAAAATTTTAAGGCTGCATGTGAGGAACTGATCCTTTTACACAAGTGCCCTTCGTCATAAGGTGATGGCAAATCATTCAGAGGCTGTCGCGACATGGGGCCACAATACATGACTTCCTGCGCAACTAAATTCATATCACCTCCAAGGGAAATGGACCTACAGTGCACGCCAAAGCACAGGTGCTTATCGAATCTCAGAACGCCATCCAAGCAAACTCCTCCCAGTCAAAGCAATCAGCATGCCAACCGACCCCATCATTCCGTCATCTCCGTTGCCCGAGACATAAACACGACATACCGTAAATCACAAGCACCAGCAGATCACTCGCAAAAAAAAAAAAAGACTTGAAGATTGAAGATTTATTGAGCAGATAAAAAAAAAAACATAGCTGCCACATTCTTAGCAAGAGCAGGTGGAGCCACTGGATTCATGAATATTTGTACAGGATAACAGACAGGGGCTCTAAAGCGGGAATAATGGCCTTTTTAGAGACAATCAGTCCACAGGCAGCTCAGTTTTAATGGTAAGAATCAGCACACGCAGCACAGCAGCAGCCCAGTGCCGGGGCTGAATAGTGATGAGCTCATTTCAGCCTCCTGTCCAAGTCTTTCCTGCCTCCCGGCGTTCCCTTCCCACAATTCCCTGGGTGAGAGAGGAGCACGGAGCACCGCCGTCAAGAGCTCTCGCTCGGGAGATGCATAGCCCGCGCAACAGCTGTGAGAGGAGAGAGAGAGAGAGAGAGAGAGAGATGGAGGGAGAAAGAGCAGGAGATGGAGAGAGAGGGAGAGAGAGCAGGAGATAGAGAGAGAGGGAGGGAGGGAAGAGGGAATGTAAGACAGAGTGAGAGGGAGGGGAGGGTGAAAAACAGAGGGTGAGAGGTAGAGGGCATCGAGAGAATGAGAGAGAGAGATAGAATGGAGAGAGAGCAGGAGATAGAGAAAGAGAGCTAGAGCGGAGAGAAAGCGAGTGAGATGGTGAAAAACAGAGAGGCTGACTGGAAGAGAGCAGGATGGAGAGAGGGAGGGACAGCGAGAATGAGAGAGAGGGATTGGGAGGTAGAGAGAGGAGATAGATAGCATGAGAGGCAGAGGAAGAGAGATGGCGCACAGCTTCAGTACCTCATCAAGCCTGCATCCCTAAATGGGATTCTTCCCAAGATCTGCCAGAGCAGTTGCTTCACAAATCTTTTAAGCCCAGCGCGTGCCCCATTCTTCCCCGCAAAAAGGAACAGATGAAATTACACAGCCGCTCCAGTCCAGGGGGAATACTCAACACCACACATTCTGCTGATTTGTAGAGGGGGTTTGGCAATCACATGGCTGATTGAAGCGATGCTTGGCAGAGGTGTTGAGTCCACTCCAAACTGAATGCACCTCTATAGGGTTTGATATCCACCACATTGAGGCACTACACTACAACAGGCTCGCTATTAACGCGCTGCCTTATCAGTCACAGAATTCTCTTTTGTGACCTTAGTAGATGGCGGTTAAGTTCTACGGGCCTTGAACAACAACCTGAATAGATGGTCTGGTGCTTTTGTCCTTTTAAACTTATTTACGTATAAACTTATTTCGTTGTGCGAGAGGACAGTAGTCCCGGTTGTCAGGTCAGCATCTTTTGCAAACTGCGCCTCTCATAACGTTAATCTAATTTCGCGGCTAAATTAGGATTGATCACGGTAAGCGGCAGGCCGGTAGCGCGTCGCAAGATCTAATCAGGCCCCGAGTGACGGGCCAGGGAGGCGAGAGCGACATAAATAAGCGCTGGACGAGGGCGGGAGAGGGCTCGCACCCGAGAAGACGACAGTAATTTCATTACCCTCCACATCCTCCACAGGTGTTTATTCCCAGCCTCTGTGCACTGCTGTTTTCGTCTTACATCATGCTTGCATCATCGGACGCATTCGCGCAGGAACTGTAGTGGAGGGGAAGCAAAGAGGAAGAAAACACGGAAAGAATCTTGGGATATAGGAGGTCAAGTTCCAGAAACTCTCCCACAGCCCCCCATCAACCAACTAAGTCTCTGAACTAAAGTAATTGGTGACAGTTTACAAAAAGGGTACATTAGTTAATGCAGTGATAAGCATTAACTACCAATGAATTAACAGTTCACTAATGCATCAGAGAGCTAAATAAGAATTAGGTGACCTTAACTTACCATTTATTAATGCTTTTTGACATCCTCATTATGAAGTTGAAAACATCCCTTAAGTATCCCTTAAGCAACATCTCAAACTATCAAACTATTCAATAATGTATAAACTAATACCTTAGTTAACATGAACACCATTGGTGAATGATTAGTAGACCCATGACTTTACTGTTAATTAACTGATAGTTAATGCTTCTTAGTGCATTAGCTAATGTTAATTAAATGTACCCTTATTGTAAAGTGTTACCGAGTAATGAATTACAAAGAATCCAAACACAACCTTCCCCGAATCCAACATCTTCAAGCCCGCGACACACGTGCTCCAACCATCAGCCAAGCGCACATGCAGGCAAACTAGCCTCGGAGACACAATGCAGAGCGGAGGCCCAGAAACTGAGCCCAAAGCCCACGATCTGAGTCCAGAAGCACCATCCAGGTGGCGAAGCGGCCCTCTCTCACAGCATTTCTCGCCCGAGCGGCAGCGCTGCCAACGCAGTCTGGAAATCAAGCGACTGTAGCGACGGCAGGTCTAGGAGGCAGCGCTAAAAATAACCCCGGCTACTGAGCATTCCTTCATCTGTGCTTCTCGCCTATTAATTAAAGTCAGACTTTAATTAAGCCGCTACCCACGACGGCGAGGCGCCTTCCACTCTCAGATATAACGGCGGAAGTCAACATCGAGACATTAAAAACAGACGCCGCTGCGACACGTCGCTGAACTCTTAAGAAGGCTGGGATCCTTCTCCAGGTGTCTGGTCTGGGCTGGAACGCACTGGATCCCATTTTGCTAAAGGTCTGGAAAAATCAGGACTGTGATTTTCAGTGGTTTCCTCTTGCCAGGGAACTGATGGAACATCCAGAAGCCATTTGACCTTAAAAGTAAGAGCTGAACAGGACATCCAAAAGCCAGCCTCGTGTCACATTTGCATCTCCACTGTGTGTCTCAGGAGTGGCCTGACAGGCAGAATGGCTTCATAAGCACCTCAGTAGAGGACCCAGGGAAACAAGAGCAGTGTATGAGATTCTGAACTTCAACATACAGCAGTCTAGCAGTGCTTTCTTCAGAGTAGTTATTAATAGTCATAGCAAGCAGGAGCTGCCACGTTTCTCCACTGCCGAAATATTTACAGCATTTGAACCCAAACGGAATCCAATAATATCATTATTGAACACCGGGTTCACGCAACCCAACGATCTTTGGAGTTTGCTCTAACACTTGAACCATCCTCCTCACAGTGCACATATTCAAAATGGACACGTCGTCTTCCGAGCATACTTTTACATTGCCATATCTTGCCTTACACATCTTAATTATTGGCAAAATCAATAGGCATTTCAAACTTTTTTGCTATTTTTTAAATGCTATTTCCACGTTTGAGATGGTCAACAGCTTTGTCGCACATCATTGCTTTACTTTATTGCAGGAATGACCAAATCATGGTCCTCAAGGCAAAAAGAAATGCTGGTTTTCCGCTCTTCCTTTGCCCGGGAGTCTTTTTTGTATAACTAATCGAAAACTCAACAAGATCTTCAGTGGGCAAATGAGCTGTGCTAAGGTTAGATCACGGGTCTCAAACCCTGTTCCTGGAGGGCTACCATCCTGTTGGTTTTTGCTGTAACCCAGACTCAACACGCTTACTTTGTGATCTCCTACTGGGAAATGAGATGTGCATTGCACTGGTTGGAGTGAAAACTTTGAGGATGGTAGCCCCTTAGGAACAGGGTCAGAGACCCCTGCATAAGACGGAAAAGCTGCATCATGCAGATCTATAGGAATAGCATCTCAGGCTTACATACTTCTCTGAAATTTGCTAAGATCAAAGAATCTGAAAAAAAGAAACACATGAAAATGAAAATTCATGAAAATGAAAATTTGTGTTTAATATGCATTTAACACATGTTCCAAACTGGAATTTGCTACTCACAGCTCCAGGCTATTACAAAAATGGGACAGGCCGTGAAGTTGTTCAGTTATACATACCAAATGCGCCTCAAGATACTGTGTCTGCAAGCTAGGCTTATAAATGTACGGCAAGGGCGAACAAGTAGGTGCAGAATGTAGTCCACTTCCTTCATTACTTTGCAGACAAGCGCTTGTGCGAATGACCGAGATGAATGGAGATGACTCTTTACATCTCATAACCGATTGAACATGAGATGAGAATACTGGAGGAGCAGAGTCACATTCAACTTTATGCCTTCTTACCCCCAGCTCCTCAGAACTCAGTATCTTGGAAGACATTGAACATTATTTGCCCCAGAGAATTCTGGGAATTCAACTTAATGACAGCCTGTATCGCGGCGTTAGTGCGCTCCATCCGGCAACACACGTATCTTCGACTGTCATCTCAGCTGTTAACGTCTCCTTAAGACAGCCGTCTCTTGGTCACTCCTCCGAAAACGAGTGTAGACAACTAAACTCACCGATTCGTTCCCAGTTCGCGCCACGATTCAAACCACTTCCTATATCCTTCGCGCAGGTGTCAGTAGAGAGAGAGAGCCTTCAAACAGAGCAGCACGCTGATTGCGCAAAAAAAAAAAAAAAAAGAAAAATATTTAAGGTCGGTTATCCCTGTTTTTTTTTACTCTCGAATCCGCTTTAAGCAGCAGCTTCTGGTCAGTGCAAATAATAATATTTAAAACAAATAAATAAATCCCGTGAAAACTCCTGGATCTTCCATCATCACCGCTCCACTCAACTGATTCACCGACGCCAGCCATTCACTCCACTGCAAACGCGAAACAAATAAATAAATAACAAAACCCGATTTGGGCGAATTACTCAGACTGACGGACTGGACTGTTTACTGATTTACGAGACATTGCTGGGGGGTGAGTATAAAAACTTTTTTTTCTTTCCTGTGTTGGTTTGAATCTGGAACTGGAACTGAACTGTGTAGTATTATTGTGCCGTGGAACCAATATAAACGGAGGTGAACTGAACTTTTTTTTTATTTTCTGAACTGTTGGTTGGAACTGAATCCTAGAGCGGAATTTTGAGTTTGGGGACATACTGCATTGTTGGTCTGATTTAAGTTCTTTGTGGGGGTATTTTTGTAAATATTCATTGTACAGATTAATTGCTGGTTTATGGGGATCTGTTGAATACACTGTTGTTGGTCTGCACAAAAAATATTTGAAGTGCGTGTGTTCTTCTGCATTTGCTTTGCATTGTGTCGGGGTGTAATATTGAAAATAATCTTACATCCTTTGTGCGGTTTGCGGGGCCTCTAATTAATAAAACTGACCGACATCTTAAATGCCAGGAGAGAAACCTGGCTGGCACCCCAGCAAATAATAATAAATAAAATAAAACTACGAGTGCTCTAAAGTCAAACTGTCACATAAAAAATGGCACCCCAGATGGGACCTTACTGAAAGTTCATTGAATGACAAAAGGAAGAACGCACTGAAAGAGGGAAAACAGACTTTAATTCTGGAAAAAGGGAAAATGGACCAAATAACAAAAACAATGGAAACTCAAATGGAACAAGTAGGCAGAACCTTGGTAGACCTGATTCATGCACAACGCACAGAAATCATTAAACATATGGACACTCAGCTTGAATATCTGCGAACACAGGTGAATGCAACCCTGAGTTGGAGGTTGAAACACCATCATACTGACCTGCTAAAAGAAGTTCACTTCATGTTCACCCCAATGGCTGATGCTGTAACCGGCCTGGAGGGGGAGCTATCACGCTGTAAAAATTCAATACAGGCACTCTCTGAAGGAATTGCTGCCAAGTCTGCTTCCACCACTTTTGGTCATACAAGTGTGCAAACTCAGTATGAAGCTCTACCAGAGCTACACCCCATGCCACTTCCAAACCGCCCCAGGTTGCAGTCCACGGTGCAGCCTGGTATGGCTGAGATAATTTTGGGTCACCAATGGGATCCACTATTCATGGTGAAACAAAAAGCAGATTCATGATAAGGAACCCTGTGAAGCTGCAGTTTCCAACATTTGGCAGAGTGGATGATGCACCTGACCCACTTCAATATTTAGAGAGATGTGAGGATTACCTGGCGCTGAACCCGTTGTCTGATGAGGAACTCGTCGCCACCCTACGCAATGTGCTACATGGTACTGCAAGAGATTGGTGGGATGTGGCTCGGCATAAAATCAGTACTTGGAAGGAATTCAGTGATCAGTTCAGCTTGCCTTCCTATCTGAGGACTACGAGGATGAACTTGCTGAACGAAAAGCAGAGTCCAAGGAGAGGGAGAAAGCATTAGAGATTTTGCTTACATGTACCAATCTTTGTGTAAGCGTTGGAAACCAGATATTAAAGAGGAGGAAATCATAAAGCTGATTTTGAAAAATATTAACCCCCAATTGGCCAGTCAACTCAGAAGCGGAGGAGTTACCTCTGTTGATGGACTTGTCTTTTTGGTCAACAATTGGAGAGAGATCGTGAAAATCAGATGCATTATGAACAGAGGAAAAAACTTGCTAAAAAAAAACCCACAAGTCTGGCTTATCTGAGTCAGCTACTCCGCCCACTAGCCGAGAGTCTTCTGGTCGTCCAAGCCAGCATGGAGATAATCGACCACCTCAACCATTTTGTTGGCGTTGTAAAGGCAGTCACTCACCCGCTACTTGTCCTCAAGGAAACCCTAACAGGGGCAACAGTGCTCCTCCTCGACCTCCTCAGCCACCGTCTGCTAAACCACCTCATGTTCAGGAGGCTCATGCTACACTGAGTGCGCTGACTCATTCAGATGACCCAATAGCCATCTCCTCTTTCACCTCACCTGACTTTTCTCCTGAAAATCCATCTCCCTGCCAGCTACTTGTGCCCCTGAACATAGGGACCTGGAAGGAACTGCCGTCTTGGATACTGGGTCTTCGTATACGCTGGTTAACAAAGCGTGTGGACAGGAGTGAAAAAGACAGCAGGATATCTTGAAACGAGGGGTCCGCTGTACTTAGCAGATGGAGAAGGAAGACAACCACTGGGATGGAGCGAACTCACCCTTACCCTACAAACTCAGACAGTAGTCTTGCCTTGTGTTATCATGCCTGTCGGCAACTTGGCTTTTTCCTGCTGTGGTGGGGTTGAACTACATCAGCTTATCAGGCATGCAGTTTGATGTGTCTGATAACTGTTACTGGTTCAAGAACAATAAAAAGCGTCAGTATCAGTTTCTGCCAGAAGCTGCAGCGGAGCCAAAAAGTTTCATTGTACCCCATCTGGCCTTGTTCTCTGCCGTAGCACCAGTGGATCTGGTGACCTTGCCACCATGCCCGACCTTCTTCAGGCTGCCACCAATAATGCCCACCTGGATGAGTTTGGGAAGAGTCAGTTGTTCTGTCAACTTCAGGAGAACTGTGATGTTTGCACTGAAAAACTGGGATGCACTGGAGTGCTAACATATAAAATTCTCCTCAAATAAGTCCCCATCAAGCAGAAACCTTACCGTTGTCACTGACCAAACTTCAGGTAATTAAGGAACACATTCAGGAAATGTTGGAAAAAAAAACATCATCGAGCCCTCCACCTCTCCATATGCTTCAAAGTTGTCTTGGTGCCTAAGAAAAACAACCCAAAAACCAAGGTTCTGTGTAGATTACCGGAAAATAAATGCAATAACACATACTGATGCTTACCCCTTACCTAACATCCAGGAAATACTGGAATCCTTGGCTGGAGCTGCTGTGTTTACTACCCTGGACCTTAATAGTGGCTACTGGCAGGTCAGAATGGATGAGAACAGCCGTGAAAGAACTGCATTCACCTGCCCTCTTGGCTTATACCAGTTCAAGGTCATGCCATTTGGACTTAAAAATGCTCCAGCGACCTTTCAACGGCTGATGGAGGTTGTCCTTGGAAACCTACTATGCTTTGTATACTTGGATGACATTATCATCTATTCCAACACCTTGGACCAGCACAGTTTGGACATTCAAGCAGTCCTTGACAAGCTACGGGAAGCACATCTTACTGTCAACATGAACAAAAGTCAGTTCTTCAGAACTTCCCTAAAATTTTTGGGACATGTTGTTTCCTATGCTGGAGTGGAGGTGGATGTCGAGAAAACCAAGGCCGTACAGGATTTTCCTGTCCCTAAAAACATCAAAGAGCTCCAACGATTCCTTGGGATGGCCGGCTGGTATCATCCTGTTTGTACCCAGATTCTCTCAGCTGGCGGAACCCCTCAACGCACTAAAACGTAAAGGAGCAAAGTTCAATTGGACTCCTTCCTGTCAGGCTGCTTTTGAGGGCTAAAGCAACATCTAATTTCTCCACCGGGGACATCCCAATTTTAACCTACCATTTATTGTTTATACCGATGCTAGCGATGTTGGGGTGGGGGCTGTCCTGGTTCAGCAGACTGGGCTCGGCACAGAACAGGTTCTTGCCTTTGCCAGTCGCACTTTAAACTCAGCAGAGCGAAACTACTCCACCACAGAGCAGGAATGTCTGAGAAAAGTGGAGATATTACCTGGAAGGCAGACACTTTACAGTGATAACTGATCATTCCTCTCTTGTTTGGGTCTTCAGAACTCAAAAAGCCCAGCACTCGGCTTATTCGATGGGCACTTCGTCTGCAGGAGTTCTCTTTTACAGTGGAGTATCGTAAAGGAAAGTATAATACAGTACCTGATGCCTTATCAAGAGCTCCAGTGACTGATTTCCAACCACAACCTGCCACTTGTGCGGCTGTCTTAAGGTCCAAAAGGGAAACCTCCAAAAACCTGCAAATCTCTGACGAGGACATTTGGAGCGCCCAACAGAGCGATCCTGATATCCAGTCTCTGTACCAGAAAATAATGGAGACGGGGGAAGTAGTGGAAAACCCTACCACTAAATATACCATTCTGGAGGACAAAGTATACAGAGTCCTTACATTACCTCACAAAACCCTGTACCAAATCTATGTTCCGTCTGTTCTTCGTAACCAGCTTCTCCATCACTACCATGACAATCCACTAGCTGGCCACCTTGGGCGGTACAAAACATACAAACGATTACAAGCCCTTGTGTACTGGCCTAAGATGAGTCTGGATGTAAAGAATTATGTACAGTGTTGCCAAATATGCCAGCTATATAAACCAGAGACCCGGAAGCCTCCTGGTAAACTCCAGCAGACAGTAATACACACGCCCCTGGGAAATGCTTGGGGTAGATCTCATGGGTCCCTTGCCTCAAGCTCCAATGGCAATGTGTATCTTATCGTCTTTGTGGATTATTATACCAGATGGGTAGAAATGTTCCCTCTCCGCAAAAGCCACAGCTGAGACGGTATCACAGATCTTAGTCAAGGAAATCCTGACTCGGGCTGGGGTGTACCGAACTTCATCTTGTCTGACCAAGGGCCACAGTTTGTTTCTTTTTGTCTTTGAGGAAACCTGCAGGCGTGGAACCTCCAAAGGAAAAAAGAACCTCACCATACCATCCACAGACCAATTTGACAGAGAGAATTAACCGAACTTAAAAAACAATGATTGCTTCTTATGTGGAAGAAAAACAAAAAGTTGGGATAGATACCTACCTGAATTTCGTTTTGCACTGAACTCGGCAGTACAGGAGTCCACAGGAGTCACACCCGCCGAGCTCAATCTTGGTCGCCTGCTCAAAGGCCCATTGAATGTTGAGCTAAGCCCCCAGCTATGTGACCCTGATGCCCCTGCTTACACTACAGCCAACCAGCTTGCTGAGCTCCAAAACTTGTAACGGGCAACTTGGAAAAAGCAAGACAGAAACAAAAACAAAACTATGACAAAGGGAGAAGAGATGGAAATTTCTTAGTTCATGATCGTGTCTGGGCACGCACTCACCATTACTCCAAAGCTGATCAATCCTTTTCAGCCAAGCTGGCACCACGGTGGAAAGGCCCATACCGGTGACCAAGAGAGTTGGACCCCTGAACTTTGAGGTTGTTCTAGAGGCAACAGGTGAAGACCTCCGAACAGTTCATATGGCTCAGTTAAAGCCTTGCTATCCCACAGCAAAGGAACTGGACAGGGAACAGCATAGAAGGGTCCTTGAAATCTTCCAGGAGGAAAGCGATGAGGATGATTTCCTGGGGTTCTCTACTCCCTAATCAGGAATGAAGAAACTGACTTGAAAAGAGAACCGGTCAACGGAAGTCCCTCTTATTGAAAAAAAAAAAAAAAAAAACCTCTATGTCAGGTTTCTTACAAGGGGGGAGGAGTGTGACAGCCTGTATCGCGGCGTTAGTGCTCCATCTCTAGACACACGATCTTCGACTGTCATCTCAGCTGTTAACGTCTCCTTAGCAACGACAGCCGTCTCTTGGTCACTCCTCCGGAAACGAGTGTAGACAACTAAACTCACCGATTCGTTCCCAGTTCGCGCCACGATTCAAACCACTTCCTATATCCTTCGCGCAGGTGTCAGTAGAGAGAGAGAGAGCCTTCAAACAGAGCAGCACGCTGATTGCGCAAAAAAAAAAAAAAAATATTTAAACCCTGTTTTTCTTTTACTCTCCGAATCCGCTTTAAGCAGCAGCTTCTGGTCAGTGCAAATAATAATATTTAAAACAAATAAATAAATCCGTGAAAACTCCTGGATCTTCCATCATCACGCTCCACTCAACTGATTCACCGACGCCAGCCATTCACTCCACTGCAAACGGGAAACAAATAAATAAATAACAAAAACCCGATTTGGGCGAATTACTCAGACTGACGGACTGGACTGTTTACTGATTTACGTTGCTGGGGGAGTGAGTATAAAAACTTTTTTTTTTCTTTCCTGTGTTGGTTTGAATCTGGAACTGGAACTGAACTGTAGTATTGAAAAACCAATATAAACGGAGGTGAACTGAACTTTTTTTTATTTTTCTGAACTGTTGGTTGAACTGAATCCTAGAGCGGAATTTTGAGTTTGGGGACATACTGCATTGTTGGTCTGATTTAAGTTCTTTGTGGGGGTATTTTTGTAAATATTCATTGTACAGATTGGGTTATGCTGGTTTATGGGGATCTGTTGAATACACTGTTGTTGGTCTGCACAAAAAATATTTGAAGTGCGTGTGTTCTTCTGCATTTGCTTTGCATTGTGTCGGGTGTAATATTGAAAATAATCTTACATCCTTTGAAGGTTTTCAGGGCCTCTAATTAATAAAACTGACCGACATCTTAAATGCCAGGAGAGAAACCTGGCTGGCACCCCAGCAAATAATAATAAATAAAATAAAACTACGAGTGCTCTAAAGTCAAACTGTCACAAACTGTCAGGCGCTTTCATTCCATGCAACTTGTGAAGATGGACTCCAGTCCGGAGGGATCAACAGGAGAAATTGGTTCCATATTAACTGTGCCCAGCAGCAGACAGATGCCCTACAGACCGGAGTCAGAAGTTGAGCGCTACTGAAAAACCAGCTGCGAGAGAATCGTACGGCGCAAGAAAGACAAAAAAGAAGCCCTTTCCAATGCTCTCTTTTCATTGGTTACTACAGAAAGACACGCAGGCCCCTGCGGCCGTAGGCGAAGATGAGTGAAAAGTTAGCTCCACAGTGACAGATGCTAGTGCCCATTAAGACCAGACTCGGGAGCGAGTGGGAGCTCTCAAACTGAATCAAAGACAGCACGGCTTACGGATGTAGACAGAACATTCTCCACCATCTTCTGGAGTTGTTCATGTTCTTGCAAGGGGGAAAAAAAAAAAACAACCTTGAAATCGACTCTGTGTGACAGGCTCAGACTTGCACTCACGCACTGAGAAGAGAGAGGTGTAGAGAGTAAACCCTTTCTTTAAAAAATAAAATGAAATAAAAATTTCCTGAGGTGAAGACCAGCTGAAACTGAAAATAACAAAAAGCTGAACAAACACAGCGTAATTGAGGCACGATAGTGATTGGGTCCTGATGGCCTGTCAGGCCGCAGTGTGTCTCCAGATGGCGGGTTGTTACTTCGCAGTGGGCCCCCCAAATGCCGCGGGTAACGGGAGCAAGGCCCCGCAGCTTGTTTACCCAAGCGATGCTTTCAGGGCTGGACTCGTCAGCCTGCGGGGTGAGGGCAGAGTCTAACCAGCTGTTTTGTAGGTTCCACACCTATCATTATATATATATTTTTTTTAGCTTTTTCGCACTCACTTTGCTGGCAAAGAGCTGTTCACCATCTAGTCTGATTATCGGTTGTCTAATTATTGGTTTTCAAATGATTGGTGCGTGAAATGGAGAAAAATTGCTGCAAGGCGTTCACTTATGCAAAATTAAGTGTGTTTGATTTGCCAAAACCCCCGACAACATGAAATATGCAATCAAAAATAAATATTGATTTGTCAGAGAATTAAATTTTATTTATTCATGTGGTTTTCCACCTATTTTCATGCTGACAGTTTAAAAATCCTTACTAATGAAAATAACAACATTTCAAATATCGAAAATCCATCAGAGAGTTTTTGACAACACAAACTAAAAAAAAAAAAGCTCTGTCATACATTTTTAACTAAGAGTTTAGCAGCTTCATTAGAATCGCAGGCAGTTATGTGGAGGGTCATTGTATGGAAGTTAGGATCGTTGAATCAACATTAATTTGCTCAAGTGCGTGCCCATGTGCACGTGTGTACGGGAGAGGCCAAGTGCACGTGGATATTAAGCTAAAATGCGGCATCCGTTTGGTTGATATGCACAGGGCAGCACCAAACTGCCGAGAACCTGACTGCAGAGGACTCTGGGTATACCCCAAACCGATCCATGAGAGGGAATATAATGCAAAAATCACACACTATCACCAGGGGCCACGACTTCAGCAGCAAACCCGGGAGACCCAGGAGCGAGAAAGGTTCCTCTCGCTCGTCCAGCAGCGTACTGCTGTCACTTTCCAAACGATCGGAAATGAAAGAGAAGGGGCGGGGTTGAAATCGAAAAGACTGAAAAGATAAATAATTCATGGCTCGTGCCGCAGCTGTAAATTAATGAATCGGTCTGTGCACTCGCATGCATTCCGTGCTAATCTATATTTCCAAACAAATTGGATGGCATGCATAATTTAAAACGGCAAACTTTCTTACCCATCGTCTTGCTGAATGCTGCATGCGATTAAGTGGCAGGGGAGGATTAATGGTTTGCGTGCGATGCCCGGCAGCTCTTCCTACGATTCGCTTTGACTGATGGTTTCGCTCGATTTATAAGCAGAAAGCATCTTACGCTGCACTTATCATCAAAACCTTAAAATGGACGCCCAGGCCTATTATCACACAGCAAGGATGCGGGGGGGCAAATTTCTCAAATAGCGCGTTACATACCATTAATAACAATCTACACAAGTACTAACTCTTCTTACACAGACCCGGATGATTTGTGTCACGTATGATGCAGAGACCAGGGAAAAATTCTTACTCGTTCCTAAATTGCATCATTGGAAAATAAAGATCTAATTAACACTCACAAATTACAGCAATGTCATTGGAAGAGGTAATTCCTTTGTCTCAATAATTTCAATGCACACCTCATGTCATTAATGAAACAATGTATGAATATGCCCCTCCTAATTCATCAATTTTCTTAAATTAAGCCCTCCTCTCTCAGCTATTCCTCTTGTCATTCATTATTATATGTACATTCTGGTGTCAAAATTTGTGCGATGAGTTTAAAGTTATTAACGCAATGTTGCACATTTTAATTTGCAGCTCAATCTGTCACATAAGTGACCATTTCCAAAGACAAAAGGTACATAGGAACATTTGGCAAAACATCCAAGCATTTAAGGGTTAAGAATGGCCTCAGATTGACAGTCCACTGTATGCGCACAGCAATCAAAATATGCATTCTGTAGAAAGACGCACCTTTACCACCCTGAAATTAGATGCACGTAAAATGACCTACTATGAGCAGGAACACACTCGCTCCGTCTGGCGTGTCTCTCCCAATTAACACATCTTCTTCAAACCTTTACTTGGCGACGTTCAGTAAAACAGAGCGAGGAGATTATTGTGCGTTTTGAACAATTATCCCACCGCTTAGAAATGTCAGATAACTGAACATGTCCAAGGGCATGCTGATCGGCACAGTACTTTAAAAGGAGGCTCTCTCCAGCTTAAGTAAAGCTTTTCTCTTTATACACCGGCAGCGGCGAGCTACGCGGGTACATTTCCTTCCCGGTCTCCACTGGGAACTGAAACGCTTTCAACCGCAGCTTCGACGTTCAGTTCAAAACACACAGTCTTACTGTATGCGGGGCATTCGCACCTGTGTTAATGAGAAAGATCAATGATATACACAAGCAGTTAAACAACACAGATGGCCACCACACAATGAGAAGTCCACTTACACGACAACTGCGGAGGAATAGTGATTAGGTTTGGAGAAATGAAGTTGTTTGTGTGCGATTCCATATTCCAATGAGAGTTAAATGATTGAAAATTTGCATTTTGAGTGCAGGGTAATGAAGGCAGCGAAATGAAATCCTGCCATTGTCACGTGGACAGCCCCTTTACTGCGGCCGCAGAAGTAAGACCAGGGAAGTAACCACAGGGGAAAGTGTTAATACCCACGGGTCTACATTCAAATTGACTTCATAAAACAAAAAAAAAGCAAGGCAAGTCATGAAAGAAACCCAACGTCAGAGGCTTGAGTCAATGTCAGGGCCCACCAGAGCTTTGTCAAGATGGCAAGAGGGAGAGGGTCGCTCGGAAGCTATGCTAATGCAGATTGGCACATACAGTACAGGGGAGGTAATACCACCAGTTCAAATCCTACATACCGACACAGAATGTGTAATTATTGCCACGAGAAAAAAGGCCACAGAAGGTTAATTAAAGGAAAGGGTAAATCATAACAGATGGAAAAAAAAAACATAGAAAAAAAGGACGACACTCCACGTTCAGCTCAACAGTCGGACAAGCAGGCCAGAGATGAGTCGCGCGCGGTGGGGGCCTACAGCTAAAATGAGTCAACGTTCTTCTAGCGAGCCGAGTCCCTCCCACACCTGAACCACTTGCGTACCAACTGTGCATCACCCAGGAGGGTTTCGGGGCCCAGTTGGCATCAGCGGGGTCCGGATTGCGAAGCAGACGGCTAGGCCCACACGCGCGTTTGAAAGCTTGATCTTCTCCTGGCAGAGTACCGCAGCGCACTTGCCGGAGAAGAATCCAGAAGGCCCGTTCCACAGGAGAATCCTCCTTCATAATACCTGCTGTTTCCTCAAATGCCTGCGGTCTACTTCACGCGTCTCACGGAGTGCAGTGATACAGCGCTTCGCAAATTAAGTGAATCCAAGCAGAAAATCTCAATATGAGTCCGCGCACCAGGACAATGAAGATGCACCGATAGCCGTGGAGGACGCTTGAGCAAACACTGAAGCGCACTCTGTTAGCTTAATAGCGGCGGCTTAATGACCACAGCGAGATCATCCCTTCTCGGAGGTAGCCTGTTCTTTGACCTTTTGCTGAACGCTTAAACAAAAGATGACAGACGCTTTCACGAATGCGCTTCCAGAGAACTGAGCGTTAGCCTATGGGCACCATAGAGGGACGGCGTCTAGACTTAGACGAGCCGGGGGACGACGGAATCTGAGTAGAGCCAGTCGTCAAAGCTGCCGCACGCGCACGCCGCAGTGGCGGAGATCGATAACCGGAGCTGCCGTGTCCGCATTCGCCGCTGGTGTCGTGCGTGAGCCACGGGGAGGGGGCTGGGGCTCGCTTTTCCACTCACTGAGGCAGCCAGAGCCACAGAGGCTTTTAGCGTACGGCCCGCTGATCGCGAAGGGCGATCGGCTAAGTGCTTCTCTGCGGTTTCGCCGACCAGGCCTCAGATCCACCACCGGAGGAGGGCTGAGCCGTACAGCGAGGAAACCAGGCTTTAAACCAGAAAGCTGTCCTCGTATGAGGTAGAGGACAATGGCGAACTCTCCCCTGTCGATAATATCCCACAGTTTTTGCTTGCGGGCAAGCCGAACTCTGGGATGCCTCTACTACCGTAAAAATAAAGAAGACCTGTCACTCTGCCGAACCTCACATTACTGTTCCCCTGCTGCAGCCATTTTCTCTTTGCAACAACAACAACAAAAAAGTGATTTCTCTGCATTATTCTCAGCGCCAAGCAGGCATTCGGGAATTTTTGGTCTTTAATTTTCATTATCCTGTTTGCATGAACATGCATTAGGTGCCCGTAATTTCCATATTGCGGAGTTCCAATAGGCCCTTTGAGTTTTTGTGACAGCCTCTAAAAGTTCCAGGCAGGTCTTCATCATTATAATGTGACCCTATCATGTGGCGGACTTAAAAATGATAGTACATAAGTGAAATATGAGATAGTAGCTTATGCTGCAAGAAATGTACATTCACTATGTAAATATGTTCAGATTCACAGATTTCGGTTTATGCGGGGATACAGTATTTACACCTTTGAAAAAAAAAATCAAAAATATGCATGATTTGACATATTTTATGTTCAATTGAAAGAGTTTTTGCCCAAGATTTATAGATTACCACAAGCCAAAGTAAAAGTACATATTACTTCAAAATAACTGCCTGTGCTTCGCTATTCGATTTTGAAATTTAACTTCCTCAGCAGAGGTTTGATCGTAAAATTAACTTTATATAGCCAAGTATTTTTTATTGAAGGCATAGAGCTGAGGCACCTTGATCGAGGACACAAATACCCCACTGGGGAATCGAACAACGGCCTCGGAAACCATTATGTGCACACAGAACTGAAGTCTATAGGCAAACTCCAGCAGCATTTGCTATGTTAAACATTCGCCAAGGCCGACATCATAAAAATACTCAATTTACTTGCAGGGCTCCCCAGAGTCATTTTGAGGTTTCACAGAAGCCAGGAGCAGATTTTATGAAATTATGGAGAAAAGAAGTAAAATCATGCAGGGTCCATGCGCTTAAGTACCTGGAACTAAATCCTAAATTATAGAATGTTATGCACATTTCACCTTTACCTGCTATTACCTTCTATTCCACTACCCCCATTCCTGTGTGTGTGTATGTGGGCACGCGTGCGCATGTGTGCGTGTGCGTGTGTGTGTGTGGGGGGGGTGTAACACCAAATTGTGTCATTTACACCCAAGTTAGACAGTTTATCATGACTTTTTCCATTGTGCAACCCATAGATATGAGTGATCTTAACTTCAAACAGTAACACATAAATAAGGGGCAGCTCTATTTTAATGGAGGGAGGAATAAAACTGTTTCAATCAGCGGTTCTTAAAAGTGCTGTAACTCTGGGGGCAGACACTACCAGCACAAAAAATCACTCCTCACAAACCCAAGATCTCATTTCTACAGTGAACTCAATCTCTGACTCAAAGCTCTCACTTTCACATTCAACGCCATCTCTGGCTCAAACTTAGCTGTCACTTGGCTGGCCATTTTATCGATTCCTCAAACTCAACCCTGACTTACAGTTTAGAGCATCTTCATCCACTTAGATGGGCGCTGCTAACTACACCTCAGCCATTATCCTGCCGAAGCAACATTTTCTTCACACAAATGATGCAATTCACTCTGCATAATGCATTCCATTACAATGCACAACATTAGCCTACATTTCACTCTCAAATTCCCTTTCTACGAATTAAAACCTAAAAATAGGTGCACGTATAATGTCATGTGCGGGATATTGCTACGATGTCGAAAATTCAAATCTTTTTTGCAGAGCGCATTAGATCCACCTGAGCTCTCGCTTGGGCACGGCTGCGCGGATCACCGACTACAGAGCCAAAACGGCCCGATACAAGGCCGACACCCGCTGAGGTAGAAATCAAACATCGAGATCCTGACAGATACCTGGGGCTTCTCCCACGTATGCACTTTATCCTCCCATTGAACAGTGTGGTCATCCAGCTCTACAGCAATCTAGCCAACACAAAATGTCGTCGCCATGTCATGGCAATGTGACCACACTAGCAAAAAATAAAATGTAAGAACAGGATGTGATAGTTAAACAAACGTTGAGGGAGTCCCACGCCGCTGAAGAACCTTACAAATTCAGAAAATGTGTGTTGTAAGGGTTCGGCAATATATTAATATTATATAAATATCGTGATATAAGATATTGTGCTGTACAGCACTAATTAAGACCCATTCTCTGCAACAACAAAACAAATGGATCAGTTTTATCTGAAGATGACGGAGGGATTTTCCACAGCAGGACAGTGAACGCAGAGCAAAGGACATGACCTTTCGGTTTCATCCCTTCCTTTAACACAACAAGTTTAATCAGAATAAGTTATTGGCAGAAACACGTGCGGCAAAGAGAAAGGGTGCCACAGCTGCACAGAGCATTGTGTTTGAAATGTCCAACAAACAAGAGCTAAACATTCCCTTGACAATTTCAAGGGCTGTTTACAAAACCCTTTTAAGACTTCCACTCGATACAATGCACTGAACTGACAATACAATGATGAGAGTGTAGCGGCAGTGGCCTCCGCGAAATGAGCAAAATTTGAGGCCTTTAATCTGACTCTTTGTTACACCAAGTGTCACTTTCAGAATAGTACAATTCAGCCGCCCTGAGGGCAATTGAAAATGCTCAAGTTTCCAAGTTCTTGAAACATAAATAAATAAGAAACACTGATGCAAATTATGACTATCGGTGTACGTAAATTTTTGCTTGTGATTTTACATCCCCGTTGACTACTGTAAAGAAGTAAGCAGCCGCAGAATTTGCGACCAGTCTTTCATGAAATGACGTATGATAAATCACAACGTTCATTTTGCCTTATGACTTGGTCCACAGATAGCACGCCTGGGAAATGTGCAGTCTCAGATGAGCGTCAGTTTAAGCTTCAGATTGATGTGATGAACTCAAGGTGTGACAGAATTTTTCTGGATAATTTAATGGGGAAAAAAACATCTCTAAATCCAGTGAGTCACTCAAGGAATGCTCCTTTAACAGCCATAAAAACGAAAAAAAAAAAAATATCCAGGAAAAAAAAATAAACAGCTGGGAAAAGCAAGATGGAGCTGTTAATTCTGCAATCAAAGTGCAGAAGTCCGTTCTCTGCGGATTACGCACGCAAGGCACGCATTTTGCCGAAATGCCTCCCTGGGGTCAGCAAATCACTGAAGCGAAACACAATGAGGGGCAATAAGGTGCAGTTTCGAACTCACACTGACAGGTTGTTTTTATTTAAACACAAATGACCTGGTACGACAGTAGAAATCTAAGCAGGCTCCAGGCAAGCACTGACCCTCCACCCTACAGCGTTTGTTGCTTTTCTTCAAGAGCAGGTCAGCTTTGTCTGCCCTACAAAAGGTCAGTAATGTATAAAGCCGCCCCAAATGATTACATAATGCACATATGGTGAGCACAGTCTTTTTAGATTTATATGTAGCATTATTAAACAACATTATCTGCTGAGCGAATTCAGGTTTGATTTTAGTTTTTTTTTTTTTTTACAGATAATTCTGCAAAACGAAGCTCTTTCAGGCAAGGTTTATTCAACTGAAGAAATTCAATTCAGCTAGAAGCCTTCTCATGACAACCGAAGGGCAAAATGAAAAAAGAAAAAAGGAATTTTATAACCCATTTTGCTCGACTTTAATCTGTTGGTCGACATTGTTGAGAAATTATAGCCAGCATTGCCGTTAATATATGAAGGCATCACCCACACAAGCAGATGCCACAGACCTTGGGTCTTTCTCACGGTCCAATTCAATGGTTAGTTTCGATCACAGCCCAGACCTGGTATCTCATATATTCAACTAAAGAAGAACAGATCGTTTCATTCTGTTTTATTTAGTTTCTTAAGCAAGAGAGATAGTCATGGCTTTCACTTGGCATTTAAATGGGGGATGAATATGCCTGATTGGTGGGAGGCAGGAAGCAAGACACAAAGGATTGTGGGGGACGGATATCGTCAAAGGCTTTAGAACTTCAAGAGACAAAAAAACTCACAATACCAGCACTATGCTACCAATGGCCAACACCGTATTCCTCTGTTACAAAGTCCAATAAGCCGTCGTATGGCCATAAATTCACTCATTCATTTCCATGGTACATGGTGAAGCGGGCGTCTTCAAACGGTCACCATGACACAATGGCCGAAAGGAAGAGAAAGAGTCCGGGGTCCAGGCCGGGCTGACCTCCATAAAGATGCCATCTGAAAATGCATAGCACGGTGCATTTCTTATTTTTCTGCCTGCATTTGCAATTCACCGCATCCGATCCCCCACCAGGGACAGTCCCGAGTCCTGTTCCTTCCTTTAACGACGCTCAAGTTACTTGTCAGAAGGAACCATCAAAAAATTGTCAGGAGACAACCGCCCCTTAAAAAAAGTGCTTGTGGCCTTGAATGTTTTCACAGAAAATAAGCAGCTCGGTTTTCTTGAATATTCTTCTGTTTTTCCTTCTCATTAATGAGGAGGATACTCGGCATAATTTTACACGGTAGGCCCATTAAGTGCGGTTTGAAAATTAACCATGCAGCAATTTTAAGTTTTCAACAAGGGATGCCCGACCCAGCTCCCGGACATCTCAGCCCAACCACATTAATTTGTACGGTTCCATTTCAGCCCCCTAATTTAGTACTTTTTCTGATTCTGCTGATTACAAACATAGCCAGATCTCTTGCTGTAGAATGAGGTGTGCTTTATTAGGGCTGAAGTGATCAGCTGTAGGACAGTAGACCTCCACATATAAGGTTGGGCAGCTCAGTTTTATTCAAACTGCATGACAAACCTGAAAGACTGAAACTAAGAAAGGCTGTTTTCTCAGAGTACATTACACAGAGTACATTACACATTTCATAGAATAGACGTGTTCAAATCAAATTGATCACTGTAGAAATACTATAAAACTATATGTATGAATGCATGTACGTATTTATTGTTAACTTATTTTAAAAAAACTTAATAAAAATACCGCTCTTTCACTGGGAATCACCATATATTTTCTACAATGCTTGGAAAAAATTGAAGGGTCAACAAAATATTCTCAGGCAAGATTAATTTGTAGATTACGTCGATATTCCAGAATTTTTCCCCTCCCATGTTTGCTTTCTCGGCTACATCTGATGGCAAAGAGAGATTTTCACCCCGCACCGCAGCGCCCTTATTAATGTAGCTAATGTAGCTCCAAGATCAAAAGAGAGAAAAAACATAAAAGGGAGCTATATCTGAGAAATAATGATGAATTGGAGGCGCAGCTTTAGAAGGATGAAAATGTCACTGGGAACGGGGGCTGTACAATACCGCCGCAGATTAATTTTCTAACGCACAGCTTTGTGAGTCAGGTTCCCCGGGAAAATAAATAAATAAATAAATAAATCTTTCCCTCATAACTGCTCCCACTCAAAGCTTTAGCCAATAGGCCAACACGATATAAAGCCAAAACTCCACATGCCATTAACAAAATTGATAATGCAACTGCAATATGCTTTGCGATACTTCCAACATTAATGTGTGTAGTCAACTGCAACTATTTTTGAGTTTAAAACAGAAAATAAGGGTGTATCCAAGTTGCCTGAGGTCCACTGTTTGCTCTGGCTTGGTACACGTAAAATAAAGTAAAACATCACTGTCTCCACTCAAAGCGGAGAGTGAAATTATTATATATGGGTCAAAATACAGTACTGGTACTACATTTTCTATCCCAATTAAAAGTCGAATAAATGATTTATTAAATAAAGAAAATAACAGTTTTGTCTTTAGTATGAATTTACACCTCCTGGAGAGATAACCTCCAGAGAAAAATACCCCCTTGCCGAAAACACTTTGAATTAGGAGCCATGTTCAACCCAAATTTGTAAAGATTTTTATGACAAAAATCTAACATGGAGAATACATGGAGAATATGTGCCAGCCCTGATCGTTTATTTCGCTGTGTAGAACATTTATTTTAGTATGAGTATGTCTCAGAACACTTCCATTTTACTGTCCCTAAGCATAAGTTTCGTGCCAGTAGCTGTAAGCAGACAGCTGCACTAAGTCCGAAATCATGGACGTACGTAATCATTCATGTCCAACTTCGTCAAGTACATCTTTACCAAACGTAGAAAAAATTGGAGGAGTGAGGGAAGCGCCGGTATGCCGTGATACAATGTCCAAATGTGGCAACTTAATCAGAGTAATTTGCGATTTAAAATTGTTCAAATGAAAAAAAATAAATCAAGCAAAGGTAAGGTTACTTCGTTCTGTGTCCAATTTCTAGGTTACGTACAGCTTTGTTATTTTTCGATTAAAAAAATTCATTGCACCTACTTTAGGACATCCGGGTCCGAGGATGTAGAGACGACTGGATTAAGGCGGCATGGCAATCGCATTATGGCAGAACCAGAGAATTCGGGCATGTATCGAAGGTTTGTGTCCATTATTTTGCAAATATTACGTACTTCCATGGCAATATCGTCTTGTTACTAACATCCCCCGATGGCTTAAAGATGCTGTCCTTTTAATCTAGTGGTTGTTTAGGAATTACACCTTTGTAAAATATGGAAATTAACGGGCATAACTCTGCCCGGAGTGCTTGGATTGTGCACCTGCCGTAAAACGCTGGGTGTATGTATTTGGACACGCAAGAATTTTTTTCCTGTCTCAAACTTTCTTACGATACGGGCCTATATATCGAAAATTATTTGATCAGTATGTTTATTAATGAGCTGCACTTCTTCAGTTAAGTTATCCAACACTTGTGAGGTAGTCCCAACAAGGTATTATCAACGCATTTTGACATTTTTGCCACTGGCACACTGGTGCTGGAAGTACGAACGTAGACAAAACTAAAATTCAATGCAGAATCGCCGAACAAAATCTGTCTGCGTTACTAACAGCAATGAAATGATATTTCAGGCCCTCCGTGTCGATTAACCGATATTCACAGTTGCTTGTATTTTTTAAATTGTATCAGGGATGATTCTTTGATGGTGAGGCTGCCTTTATAAATGGCCAGTACCCAAATAAATTATTGAAGTGACTATTCACACTTATTTAAGTGCGTCCAAGCGCAAAAACTGATAGAAATTCGCGTTAGACTCACTTATAAGTGTGGCCAAGATGCCCATTGCTCCATTGCCCACACTTATTGTAAGTGTGTCCAAAGCTAAAATTTTTTTCTTGGCCAAACTTATTTTAAGTTGTACTTTCTAAGCGGCACTGGAATGGTCATCAACTGGCGCACTTATATGTGTGGCCAAGAAAAAAATCCAGCATTGGCCACAAGTATAAGTGCGAATAACATCGGCCAATAATTATTGCATTTGTTAGAATAAACATTCATGTTTGTATAGAAGGTCATAGCTTTGTCCCTTTCTTCCGTTATTCCCATTATAATGGACTCCTTCAAAGTTGGCTGGCTGTCCATGTTACGTACATCCAGCTTAGGAGAAAATGTCATCTGGTGTGGTTTTTTTTTCCTGCAGTTTTTAATCTAGATTTTTATTTGTTCTATTTTGCAGCCCATTTATTGGATTAATTTTGGTCTGTACCAAAATGTAGCTTATTTAGAAAAATTACTCCTGGAATGTCCATGTTACATATGGCTTTATGGAACACTGAAGCTAAAATGTCTCTTTCAGCAGAAATTCACTTATCCAGAAAATTTGCCTTGGTATATTTCTCTCCAAGTGCAGTAAATATTATTTGATAATGACATATATCTGGCATTGACTAGGCCTCAAATTAAAATTGCTGTACATTTGTGTCCTCGTTACATACTGCCCTTGAAGGCCATGCTAAATTCTGTTCTGCTGCTTCAGTGAACTTCAGACTTTCAGGTTTTGGAACAGTTCTCCCACACTTTATTAAAACACTAAACCAGTGGATCCTAATATTAAATGTAGCTTGTGATTGCCCTCTTGATTAGTACTTTCATTATGTCCTTGTTACGTACTGCCTTTTGCAGAAAATGCCCAGGCAACACATTCTCATCCCAGACTCGTCATATATTGACGTTAATTGACCAAACATCGATATGCGAGGCAGAAGGAAGCTTTTGGCGTCATTATTTGAGGGTTAGGGTTAGGGTTCGGGTTAAGGGTTAGGGGTTAGGGGTTAGGGGGTAGGGTTCGTTTTACACTGGCGTCAATAAACGACGCTAAAAGCGACCTTTTGCCTCGTATATCGACACTTGGTCAGGTAGCGTCAATATATGACGCGTCGGGATGAGAATGGGCTCGACCGGGCATATCCATACCTCGGGGAATACTATCCTGCCCTAAACAGCAGTTGTGGGAAAGGTCCTCCTGCTACAGAAAATGCTTGCTTTTAACAGAAAAAATGGATTTTAATTTTTAGGTCTGGTGTTAGATATTTTGCACCAGTACCGTGTTTTGACCCAAATGCTCATACATAGACAAGCTTTTTTGAGATGTGCTTTACACGGATATAAATTCGCCTTCAGATGTCAGCTGTTCGCACAACCAACAGCGAGATAGAATCGCACACTTAACGTTTCTCCGCTCAGAGTTTCCATTCTTAAAAAAATGAATATAATTCAGACTATTCTAACACTGCAAACCTGGTGATAACGCTAACATGCCATATTGATGAAAATTCAATAGTCGTGGAGCCCAACTAGACACTCGAAGAAATCGTTGGTCCTACGAGGCGTTCCCCACACCCCTGCTGTGTAATGGCCGCCATCCCAAAGTGCAGCTGTCGAAAGAAAATCTGAAATGCATTCAAGGTGCCATTAAAGAAAAAGTGAGTAAACAACTAGGCCAGCCATTACACATGCCAACCTCTCCGCTTAAGAAAAACAAAAGGGGGATTTTTTTCCCCCCGCACAGTTCTATCAAAGCTCTCACGGGCGGTTTGTTAACTGAATTATAAACAGAGGTCTTTTTTTTTTCCCTACAGGAGGGAGTTTGCATCCGTGTGAATCTTTACTGCTAGAGGCTATGTAGGACAGGTGCAGCCCACTGCAGCCCCCTACAGAGCAGCAAAAAACAATTTTTATTCTTCATTTTAATCGTGAAACCTCTCCATCATGCTGTCAATCATACACTCGTAGTGCAATTCACATCCTCTCTGATAGCATTCAGCTCTCTAGCAACATGCAGATCCCTACTAGGCTAGTATATATAATGTGGCTCTCGATTGGGAACAAAAAAGGTTATAAAAGTATCCCCCCCACACACACACACACACACACACACATACATACACACAATTCCATCATAATTATTTAGCCTAACAGACAAATAAAAAAATCCTTACACTACTGCACAAACACTACTGAAATAGATTAGCTAATATCACATTCATAAGACATATGGTACGTCAGAAAAAAAAAAATCAATGATCCAATATCAAACTAATGGCAGTTTCCAAATACCTGGATTCCCTGGTAAGTCATCCACAGCCAAGTCAATTGAGTCCACACTGAATGTCTACCTTCTCTCAGTAGACTTCACTTTTCCCCATTAGGGAATTGCCACACACACAGGGCTTTGCATTTGGATAAGCGCAACTGCTACATGCCAGAGAAACAGACTGACTGAAATGGCCGACACTTTCACATGATCAATGCCAGTCATTCCCCGCGTAAAAAAAGACAGACTGTATCTTGCAGAAATAGGAGCCATTTCTAACAGAGCTTAAAAGTTCACTCGCAGTAGCATCACCAACTGAGTTCGAGATTTCAAAGAGCTTTACTTCTCAATGTTCCATTAGTGTGGGCCACAACATATGCTGCTCATCTATTTAGCGCCTCTTATTCTGCAACAAATCGCATCTAACTGCTCTGACTCATGCCTGACCATCACTTAACAAATGAGCATATTCCAGTGAGACAGTGGGAGAACAACAAGTGACCAGAGGGTCAACTTCATACAAATGAACAGAGAGCCCCATAGAAAAGTGACCCCACTGAAAATAGAGCACTATTGTTTTATGCAATTTATTTTAAGCCCTGCAACCCCAAATCAGAAAAGATTAGTAAGATGTTAAATTAGATTTAAAACTGAAAGCAGTCATTTGTTAATTACCTTTGACCTGTAAATTGAAAAAAATACAACCAAACATTTTCTTCTGTCTCACCACAAGAATTTTATTGATTTTTCAAAATAAATTCCGCTAGATTCCTGGAATCTTTTAATTAGATTATGCACCGTAGAGGGCGAAAAACCTAAATCCCTTCCTTTCTTTGTTTGAGGAACATCATTTTTAAGCCTTTCAATGATTTTCTCATGCATTCCTGAATAACTTGGTGATCCTCGCCCCATCTTTGCCTCTGAAGGACTAGACCTTTCCTCGAGGCTGCCATCATACCCAATCAGGATTACAATCACCTGCTTACATCAGCCATTTCAAGTCATATGACCATTATTTATTCATTTATTTATTTATTTTGACCTCATTTCCAGTCCTAAATTGCCCCTGTCCCAACTTTTTTTTTTTTTTTTTTGGAATTCATTGCAGGCCTGAATGGCAGGAATGAATGTATATGTTTTCAAATAAAATAAAATTTACCAAGTAAAAAATTTAATATCTTGTCTTCATATTGTCAGCAATGAACAAGTGCAAGTTAATTCACAAATCACTGCTTTCTGTTTATATGTGCGTTTTCCATACTGACCCAACTTTTTTAGAGTAGGGGATTGAACAATTATTATTGTATGCAGTATTTTCCCAAAAACTTACAGACGGACGTCATTCTACCATGATATAAAAATGCACCCCGACCCCAAAATCCTACATTTATACAATAGGGTCATATCATTCACAGGGGGAATAACTTTTCCTGAACAGAAGAGTGACTCCTGAATTGGTTTTGCATGCAGTTAAGTAACTGTTCTGTTCAAGTCATATGGACATCAGACACGAGAATTGCACAGCATTGTCTATACAGCCAATTAACCCTTAGAGCACTGAATAAATTTTCAAGGAATGAAAAATGTAATTATCCTGAGCTGTTGAAAACCTATCACGCGGCAACTTGTTTGAAAAGAGCTCCCCTGCAGGAGCTCTTTTAAGCAAGTTGCCACATGATAGGTATCAAAATAAGATTCTGTTGAAAACCTAAAACCATTGGGCAACTATAATGGCCTATGGCGCTCTAAGGGTTAATCAACAGACTTATGGCAACCTTTATATGATGAATTTTGCAATTAAAACAAAACAGGTGAACAACACTGAATAAAAACAGCAAGGATGATTCTGTTGAGACATTAGGGATGTTCCCACTCAAGATCATTTCTCCCAGAGATTTGACTTTGTTGTTGGCAATATACACATATACTAAAGCAGCAATCAGTACAGTAAAAGAGAGGCAACATTTCCAAAATAAACTCAAGTTTAGTCAACAAATATTGCAACCACTTTCCGCAGACCTTAAAAAGTGCACACTATACTTATTTACACTTTCAGCTGACCATGATAAATTGCACTCACGATCCCCACAATCATCTGCATACTCGCCTACCAATTTTTCCACCTCAGAGATGCCAAAAATACACACATTATGGCTTAACCACACACTCAAGCCTCCATCCCATTATTCAGACATGTAAAATGCAAACACCTGGATTCATTATACACAGAGAAGCTCATTTATTTCAAACAATGAGGATTTTGCATGTAAAACGGGCATCTGAAATTGGTAGTAGAGTAGGGTATAATGATTATGAAACTCAGAAGTAGCAGGTTTGATTAACAAACGAGCTGGAGGCCATTGCACCCCCGAGTGTTGTATACCGCCTCAACAGCTTATTCATTAAACATGCAGCAGTATAAATGCTATTTATTTTGTAGTAGTCATAATAATAATAAAACTATAGGTACATATCTGTCCCAGGACAATCGCATCAGCAAAACTCGTGAGCATCCCTTTGTGCTTCTAGACAGGAACTTCTCCGTCTTAAACTTCTGTAAAGAGGACACGCCGAAATTCTACTTTTACCGCCACATGGCTGCTTTCCATTAACACGCCTCAATATAGTCCAGCATCAAAAATGAAAAATAGCTTGTTCAGTCTCCTAAACTTGCCACCTCTCAAAACAATCTGAAATAAACTCATTAACAATTAAAGATTAAGGGCTTTCGTCCACAGCTTGTGAACTACATATTGTAGCCCAAGGCAGTGGAAAGGCAGTCAGCTCAAAAAAAAAAAAAAACAAAATCCAGAAAAGGGCAATGCTCCATTTTCAACATGTTAGAGGCGTATCCAAGTTACTTGATGTAAAGCATGAAATTTAAGAGCAGAATGATGCCACTCATTCAATCCTGGTGTAAACGCATCAGTCGCCGATGTCATGTATTTGTGAGTCGTAACTCCGTAGAAACATTAATTAGGTCATTCACTCTACCATCCAACAATCCTACAATATCATTGCCATCGTGAATAATTGGTATTGCGTTGAATTCCTTCTAAGAGACTCATTTCTAAGGAAGGTCACAGTAGGTTAGAGTTGTTGAAGCGAAAATAGAAAAATGAGGTTAATTTGAATTTCCTAAAAAAAAAAAAAAAAAAACTAGATAGAACTGTGAGTTGGGAGTAGTGGCCTAACAGAAAAAAAAGACTAGCAGCATCGACTTGGCTCTCCAGCAGACCCAGACCAATCATTACACAGCAGCAGCTGGCATCGGAAACCTAAAATTCCCCGTGTAGCCGTGGCAGTATAACTGCTAGGGAGCCAGGATCGCTCCTTGAAGGCTGTCAGTTTCACTCCAGAGTGGGGCACTATCCTTGAGCAAGTAACTGACCCAGAAGAGCTTCAGTTCAATACACAACTGCATGAAAATGCAGACTGTGCAAGAGGCTGTGGATAAGAGAACTGGCCAAGTGCAGAAAATGTAAGAAGATACATTACAGTAATTTAGACAACACAGTTATCCAAATTGACTTGCACTTAATTATACTATGCAGGAGCCAATTTCCCCTGGAGGAATTTGGGGTTACGGGCCTAGCCAGGCAGCTGCACTGTGTTTAAAAGCAGTTGTACAAGGGCTTGAACTAACAATATCCCAGCCAGGCACCTTAGCCACGAGACAACAACTAGCCTTAGCTCAGCCGCAACAAAGTTATAAACCCCCCATGAGAGTTATAATGATGTGTCAGTAACCCACTCGGAGAGACCTTTAGCAAGGCCCCATAAATTAGCACCTGAAAAGAATTAGCATCCAAGTGCTACAGTGATCAGACGATTAAACACAATGCTAACGTCTCAGACGAACACAATCAAAATTTAGCACGCATGTAACGGCGTGAAAACAACCTTAAACGTCCAAAACTGGCAGCTGCATTCAGGGCAGCCTTCAGCCGAACACAATGGGCTTTTTAAGGTCAGTCAATACTTTCTGCTTATTTTTTTAGTAAACTTGTAATTGTTTTAATGAGCTGCTATCGGGGAGACGAACATCAGTGAGGCCCCACTGTGCGCCGGAGGGAGCCGGGAAATGTCTGAGTCTCGGAGCTTTGAGTTGTTCAGGCCCAAACAATCGAGAAGAGAGCCATTTGCAAACTGCTTTCAGATAATTTTATGATCCACGCAAATCCTTCAACCCTTTTATTTTTCCTTCCCTCCCCACCCCCCTGTGCTGTCCAATGTATTGTGATTTTTACGTCTCACAAGACAACTATGAGATAGCCGGGGTGGAGCTGTGGAGGGGGATAAACCACATTCTTCGACAGCAGGAGAAAGAAGCTGGGCTGAAGAACAGGACCACACACCGAAACTGGAATTTGCATAGAGCTTTATACACACACACACACACACACACACACACACACGGGGAAATGAAAAGAGACCTTGTAAGCTCGAAGCGGTGATTATTTCACCAAATGCTAACTCTTCTCCTCTCTTCTTCTCAGGGCAGTGACAAAATGGCCGCCGTTTTATCCAGAGAACTAATTATTATCCCCTTACTCCTTTCAAGTCCAAACCAGCAGGCCTGATTTAAAGCAAGCTAAGACAAAAAGGAGACAATACGTGATGCAAGCTTGCTCGCGTGTGCAGAGATGCACATACACGCAACTGAACACACACACACACACACAGATCGACACCATACATGAATCTAGCCACTAAATGATGCACTCATTTAGGATTCCAAAGGCTGGAGTTTGTTGAAACACCCAGAGCAAATAAGCAAACATTCTCACTTTAACAATTAAAGGTTGTCAATTCATTGGAAGCATGGCCCCCATCCGTTACAAGCCCAATGTAAAATCAACAAACAAGCCAAGATTTCATTTATGGCCTCAGGTAAAACATAAGCCATTACAGATGGCATGTGTCAACACTGAGTCTCAGCTAACATTCTGGAATCTTCTGAAGAAGTCCAGGAAGATTTTTACAGAATCCAGCAGTGGGCCAGAATGAAATTCAATATAGCTGAACACACACGGCCCACATGTTGGAAATAAAAAAAGAAAAACATAAGGCAGACTACACCACAGGAGGAACAGAACTGAACTGAGCTTAAAATGAAAAAGTCTTGAAACTAACAGCGGCTCAAGGCCTCTCAGGTTCCAGCCGCTATACTGGGGCAGTAAAAGAAGGCCAACAGGGTGCTGGGATATATAGCCAGTAGTATTACGAAATATAAATCCGAGGAAGATACACAGATATTATATAATGCCTCTGTCCGCTCAGAGTCTGTGCCGTTCTGGGACACGAACAGCAAGAAAGATGCAGACATTCTGGAAAAGGTTAAAGAAGGGTACCCAAAATGGTAGCTGCCATAAAAGATGAAAGTTATGGGGTCTAAGGAGGCTTAATCTCTTCAGGTACAGCAAGGGGAGACTTAGGGGTGACTTAGTTGTGGCTCGTAAATAAAAACTGGGATTATGGGGGTGGCCTACAGCTGGTGAGGGAGCTCGACTGGGAAACAGCAAGTTTATCGCTCAAGTCCCAGTGTATCTAGACAGTGGAGGATCGGTGCAGCTGCTGTGACCTTGAGGAGGGCCCTTAACATGTGTCTTTGTAGATGGGGACTAGCTTCTGCTCCATCTAATTGACTGTAAGTCACTTTGGATATATGTATGTGTCAGCCAAATGTAAGAAAACAAAAAACCAGCAGGCACTCAGAGAGCGCATACCTCAGCCAGCAGGTTTTGATCCACTTGCATCATCATCTGGATTGGTCAGGAAATTTAATCACATCTTCCCATTCATACAGTCCAACTTCTCTTAAAATTAAGTGGTAATCCGTTGAATAGTTTTTGAGTAATCCTGCTGACAAACATGCACGCCCACACACACACACACACACACACACACACAATCAAAAATAAACGAGTGATCAAAATACCTCCTGGCAGAGGTAATAATCAGGAGCAAAAGGCAAATATTCCTCAGACATCGGTTAGCATTTTTTTGGGAGAGAATGATAAGAGTGTGGAATATTCATACAATTGAGGTATGAATTCTGCGTGGCTGCGACAAGATATCTATCCTCGTACAATGAGCAGAAGGTACCCATTAGTGATGGGAACATGATTGGAATGATGGGCTAAATATCTTGTTCTTGTCATTATTTCATGTTATGAGTCTCAAAATGACTTTCAATAACAGCTGTGCTTCCCACAACATACCCGAGGTGACAAAAAGAACAAAGCATATTAGCAGATCAATAAACTTGTAATTCCCAAGTTTACAGGAGTGACCAGCATTGCAACACCTTTCAAACAATATGGCTGATAGAGGGTAATTCACAAAAACAGCAACTGTTGTCAGACAAATTATAAAATTTGGAAGTTTATTTTAAGAAGTGCGAAATAGAATAAAAGATACAGATTTACATAAAGAAAATAAACAATTGACCTTTTTGCTCCAGCACTGAAACATACTTCATGATTATTGAGCAGTACACGCTAAGCCTCTGCAGACCACTCATGCTGTGTTTTAAAGGTCACAGCATCGCGCACTAATGTCTTTCACAGTAAATAAAGTCAGCAAGAGCATGAAGTCTTTTGACGGCGGACAATGCACAATGCGCTGTTTTTATACCGCAATTTTTTCTCTGTTTCGTCCTCAGACATGGGTTAAGCTGCCCAGTTTATTCAAAATTATCCACACATATTTACAGATGCTAGAATAATTGATAAAAAGACCTTAAAGTGGTCACACATGCTTTTTAATGCTAGATAAAGGAGAGAGCTAGGCCATTCCAATCACTGCTAGCCCAAGGGTCTGTGGTAATGCTAACAGGAAAATTAATAAATAAATAAACATTCTCCCAAAAAAAAATTTCAGTAACTAAATGCACATGCATGTGCGTGACTACGCTCCTACATAACATGATACTACAGGCTAGAACTCCTTGCGCACTGCAAAAGAGTCTGTCTTAACATGTCTTTAAATCTAATTACAAGACTGCACTTCCTAATTTTTCCCTCTAAGGTAGAAAATATTAGCTTCTTTTAAGTTACCTAGTGCTAGACAATAGAAAATTTCTTCTTCTATTGACAAATCTCGAAATTAGTCAAAATTATCACATTTCATTGGCAAGAAAAAGATAACAGAAATACGGTTTTTTAAATCTTTATACAAGATTAAAATGCTCAGTGAGATACACTGGTGTGTCATTTTTTGCAGAGCGATTGGACACTGGGAGTAACATCTATCCATCTGTTATCTCAGTCCCTGGTTCGGTTGTGTCGGGGGAGGCGACAATGGGCAGGTGGCAGGGGCTCGGCCCAAACATTTTAACAATCCATCACAGGGCTCACACACCGTTCACTCACACACACATAACAAGGGACAGTTTAGAATGACACGTATGTTGATGGACTGTGTGAGGAAACCTGCAAACCAGTAAAAAACTCACATAAGCACACAAACATACACAGATTTTAACACACACACACACACACACACACAGTGGACGCCACACAGAAAAGCCCCAGGCTTCGAACCCTTGACCATGATAGTGAACCATTGCTCCACTAAGCCACCCAATAAAATTACATTTGAGTTAACTTTCCTGTTCATGCAATCCAAACTCAGCTGCTTTTTCAAACACACTTAACACAGGACTAACTGTGATGAAAAGACGGCCAACGCATAGGTCTTAGAGATGTATCGTCAGGTTCACAGAGTCCGAGTCCTTGGCTGCATCTCAGGTTAATGGTCATGAAACCAAGATACAGGGTCTGAGATCCTTAAGCCTCTTATTCTGTCGCCATGGTAACCTTTATGAGCATTTTTCTTTAGCTTTAAAAGTTTTCAAATAAGAATCACCCTCAGCAGCAATAGCTAAGCTAATCATTTCTCCCAATGGCAAGTGATGAGAACAGGAAATTGAGCCTCAGCTATTCTATGCGGCTAACAGAAGTAACAACAGGCTAAAACCACAACATGCTGAAAATATTCAACGGACACTTCTTTCCTTGCATGTGATTTTTAATACCTAACAACAAACACACCCACACAGACACCAATACAAACACTGACTCACAATTGCAGACATAAAACTAATACACATACACACACATATTCTGCCATTGTTTGGGGTATTTTTGTCCAAAAGGACCTGCACCCTCTGCAGAAATGTACCCACGGCTCCCATGAGACTCCAAACAACAATGTCCGCCATTACAGACCGACTTCCACTCTGCACCATGGGGTCAGTCAGTGCACCAAGGACCAGGACTGTAGCCTTCTGGGTCATCAGAGAGACCCACCAGGTAACAAGAAAGGAGAGAGCATTTATCTAAAAACAACTTTTCTGCTATAGTGAAAACCACTCTGAAACTACAGCCTCATGACCTTTAGAAATACAAGGAACATCAGTCACATTCGGCCATTTTTTACCCACAGCACTTTTTAAAAGCGCACATCATATACAAACAGAAGAATCCCTGATCAGTACTATCTAAAAGAGTTTCTGTGCTAAAAAAATCCGAACGATAAATAAAGAAAACTCCTACATAGCGATAAGCGGGTATTATATTGTATGTATACAGTTTCTGTTCCGAGAGCAGGGCATTCGTTTTGCTGAATTACAATCTAAACCAGTGCTCTTTGTCCAAGCGTATTAAAATCACACACAGGCGTGTAATCTTTCTTTTAAAGCAAACGGCACAGTCCAGGAGAGAAGAAAAAACAAAAAGAAGAGATGTCCTCTAAACCCGACAAATATATTGGGGAACTGCTGAATTGTTTATCTAGAACTTTGGGGAAAAAAAATGAAGGCGGAAATCTCAGATGGCTGCAAGGACCACGGCCTTTCCCTCTTCCGCAAACACTACAGGCCTCTTTGAGCAACCGGGCCTGGCCACGGAGAGGAAACTCAAACGCAGCAGTCATCTAAAAGGAAAAGATCGGCGGCGAAATTGCCGTGCCGCATAAATCAAAGCCAGAGAAGAATAATAAAAGGCCGCAAAAAATGTTTACTCGCATTCTTCCCGTCCCGGGTCAGGCGGGAAGAGCCGTTTGTATCAGGAGTCAAAATCGAAAGAAACGCCACACCACTCTTCCACATCCTTCTCCACTCCCACGTTCCGATAGTGATGCGCGGCCTGCGAAACGGTCAAGTGTTGTTATCTTCCAGGACGGCTTGCGGGCCTCATTAATATGTATGAGGGGTGGGGAGGGGAGGGCAGACAGCTTAAGGCCAGTTCCCTCGAGGCTCATCTCTCCGCATTGCTGCCTAGCACTCGCTGAAAGATATTGACAGCTCGCTTTCAGCATCACCCTGGGCCTGCCAGGCTCTCTGACCGAACGCACAGATGCCCCTGACAACGTGCCAGCTATCGGAAACAGTGAGTGCGCCCATTTTGTTTCTCCGCCATGATTAGCGTCTTCAACCAGAGTAATTTAGCGCATTCACCTCTGTGTGACATCACTTCCGGCTCGCTGCTACCAGCACTGCAGTTCACCGTCCAGTCGTTTCTGTTCATGGCGGGGGGGGTTTATTTTTCATTTTCCTTGCTTTCAATGGTAAAGAACCACCACACATAAAAACACACGCAAACACACACACACAAACATACAAATACAAATACAAACACAAGCAAACACACAAAAACACGCAAGCATGCGCATACACACAAACACACAAACAAATACAAGCACACACACAAACATGCTAAAATACACACAAAAATACACCTACAAACACACAAAAACAAGCACAAGCATACAAACACAAGCAAACAGACACACACACACAAACATACAAACACACCTGCAAATATACATGCACAAACATGCATTCAAGCACACAAGCAAACTCATGCAAATACACACAGACAGGAACTCTGATTCAATTTAAGCTTTTCGAAAACAAACGATCACTGACAAGTAAGCAAAATGAGATTTATGCAAGAATTTGCATATTTATCCACCAATACCACATAGGTTTATTGGGGTAATGCATTTTTTGAATAAATGCATTACCTCAGGCAACAGTATTTCAACAGTTTGCGCAAACCATTCATGGCCATGTAAATATTTTCATAATTTAATTCAGGAAGGACCAAAACAAAGCCAGTCGGTGTGATGTCACATACCAGAACGTGTCACATTGAGGAAATGTCACTAGCTACATTAATTTCCCAGAGCAGACCCTGAAGTCTAATACTGGCTCGGTGGCACTGGCACCTCCATGCTTCTGAACTGTCAAAGGTTCATTAAAACTGTAATATTCCCCACATACAAACTTATTTTAGAGAATAAGGAATAATGCAAGGAAAATTCTGAGACAAGTTATCCTCTCGATACCAACAGGTTGTTCTCGGTTACCGGGGGCAACCAACAACTTACAAAAATTAAAATTTAAATCAAATTTTGAATTTATACTGGGGACTCTGAAATCGAAAAAAATTTTCACAGTGGTAACACAGGCCCAGATTAGACAAAGATAGAACGTACAAGTTACAGAACTCTACACGACAATCAAAACCGTTTGCTTGTTCTTTATTTAACACTTCCATGACCATCGAACCATTAGAGCCAATTTATGCATTGAATTGAATTGAATACCAGTATGTTCAATAATTGAACCTTGTCAATTACTCAATTTTTTTCCTGTTGTTGCAGACAAGTTGATGCACGCAAGCTCTATGCATGCATGCTACGACCGTATACGACAGTATTGTGATACCTCGCCCAACCTAGTTTCGCACATGCATGTGCACAGGTGGAAGCGCACATTGACCCGTGATGACACAAAATCTTGTTGGCGCACAGACGGGCAGCAAGGACTGCGTGGAAGACAAAATTTGATGTCTGCCGGCAGCTGTGTTTCGCAGACACTCCAACCATGAATTAGCCTTTACCGAGAAAATAAAAAAAGGTAACACTTTTCAAGAAGGGTAAATTAATTAACATTAGTTCATTAACTATCAGTTAATTAGCAGGTAACTAATGCATTAGATAGCTGAATAAGCATTATGCAACCAAAATTGACCATTTATTAATTTCTTTGTTTCCCTTTTTGTGAAGTTGAAAACATCCCTTCAGTATCCCTTATGTAGCACTTCAAACTGTTAAACCACTTGATAATGTAATAATATATAAACTAATACCTTAGTTGGTGTGAACATCCTTTGTAAATGATTACCAGATGCATTAGTTAAATGTTAATCAGCTGTTAGTTAATGCTCATTACTGCATTATCTAATGTTAATTATTGTACCCTTATTGTAAAGTGTTACCAAAGAAGTTTTTAAAATTTCCAAATAAAGCCTACAGCCAATTACACCCCCAGGGACTGGACCAACAAAATCTTTACCAACAATCTCACATTGCTGTACCATCCTGCATCAATTCCGGAAAGAGCAAATGAACACAGCAACCTTGGACTAGAGTTAGCAGACGCTGCCTTTACAATGCTCGCGTTGTTTCAATTGTGTTTATTTCATATTGTGCAGCTGATGCAAACAGGCTGAACTGGCACAAACACCCGGCTACATCACGAGTGCTAACTACAGTCAGCCAAGTGTTCATAGCTTTGCATCGCAGAGAATTAAGAGACTCATTATTCTTGGAATCTTCGCATCTCTGGCACAGATTAGAAACTGCAGTTTGAAAAACAGAAGAAACTCAGCTGTTTAAATGATGGGTTTTTCTTTAGGTGCTCGGTGGGTGGAGTGTGTGAATGTGTGAAGACATCCGCTCCGGCCTGGACAGCTCATTATGCATCAATCCTGGCCGTTTAACTATGCTAATTATGCTGACTGAATGCAGGGAGAGAGGGGTGATCCATAGAGTATAAATATTACATTTATATAAGCCCCTTGTCTCCATTCAAGATAACGTGGACTGTGGTGCCGTGCTTCAGGAGTCACATGACAGGCCTTGGACCTGTCAATCAACTAATCAACCTAAGCCTGCCTGCTTAGTTCATATATACAGGAAGCAGATGAGGTTTGCATTCAGATAACAGTCGGTAAAATGGCAGCATTCTTCTGGTGTTATAAGCTTCGGTATATTCTGATCACAACAATGATCTTTTTTTTTCACTTTCTACCATGAAAAGCCATTTAACCTTATCACTTACAAGGTCACCCATGGTTTGACTGTCCTTATTGTCAAAGGAATGGAGATTTTTTTGAAAAGACCTTTTTAAATAAATCCATCTCAAATATGAGGAGCTTGCAAATGTTACAACATAAAGTTTATTGTGCAGGGGTTGGGAAGGCTTCGCGCCATACCGCAAATGGCGCATAAAATCAAAATATGGCGCATTACAAAGCCACTGGGTGGGCCTAGAACGCGCCCCTGAGCCAAATAAATCTTTTTTTTTTTTTTTCTATTATACGGTACCAAAATTCTTCAAGAAAAAAAAAAAAAAACTCCACTGATTGCAGTTGGTCGAGTACGTTCTGATGCTCGATCGATCAATTCTAATTCTAGGCCCTCACGCAGTACATCACCATTGCGTGGCTGTGAAAATGCCCACCGGGTGAAAGACTGATTTGCAGTGAATTTTCTCAGAGGAATGAGTTCTTGACAAAGTCCTTTGATATCAAGTCGGATTTATATCGGTATGCAGTATTAAATAACACTGTCCCAGAACAGAGTGTTGCAATACTGATTGGGTATGTATTTGAAAATTACTTCTTAATTGTTTTTCTTAGTCAGAGACTGTTTACTTTGTTGTCAAATTGTCAGTTGTTGACGGAAAAGGTTCAGGGTTCACTTTCAATCATCATGTACAGGTTTCTGACCAAAGAAAGCAGGTCAGATAAATTTTTGATGAAACATACCAGCAGTAATCTTTTATTTAGAAATACCACCACAGCGGTCTGGTCGATTGTTTTGTTGATGCGACCGGGATTTGTTTTGGCCGAGCAACCGCAAATAACTCGAGAATAATACATTTGCGCTGCGGCTGATATTGCCATGACAGTCTTTCACTCTCAACCCGGCCTGTGTTTACTCTGAATAAATGATATTAGGTAGTTAAGGTACTGTAATATTGATGTTGTGCACAATTCATCTAAACTAATAAAAGCAACATTTTATAGTAGACCTAATGGCTTTTTTTCCATATATATGTAAAACTAACATGCAACACCTCCTCTCTTACCTGCATTATACTCTTCTTAAATATGCACGCAAAAGTGCATTTCAGTTGAGGCTTATGGTTTGCCCTAAGCAACAGTTAAGATTTGTGATATATACTTTAATTGCTCATTTCAATGAAGTTTTGAAACATAATGTTAAATAAAAAATCTGGCGCTTGGCAGCATTTCGTAGCCGACAACTGAAAAAACTGGAATGAATTTGCAAGCAAAGTTTCGCTTACCCAGTTCAACAACGAACATGGCACAGGCTACACCTGAGAACGGTAAATCAGCGAACCTACTGAATATTCTTTCCGCGCATTGACGTATTTTATGTGCTTGATCAGTGAACATTAAGACTGAGTTGTTATATGTTAGCTATAGTAATGCGAACGGAGTTATTTATAGGCTACTTAATTTGGAACTGTATTTATTAGTGCATCGCCACTGCATCGCGAACAGTCCAAATGCAACTTAAAGTTAATAACCGTCATAAAAATAGCCATTGCCTTAACGCTAACTTGGGGTTGAAGCCCGCCGGTATCTACCTCTGAAAGAGAGCGGTTACGGATGCTCGTCACTGAAGCCAGTCTGACTAGCCAAATCCATTAGAGAAATTTAGAGACAATTTACCAAATAAAACTTGTGTCTTTTGCATGAAGGCCATTATTTATTTGTATAACGCGATTACACCAATTAAAACTTCACGTCACGGAACATTCTCCAGGCTTGTATGGCATTTTAGCACAATTTAATAGTTTATTAATGTGAAGACCCTTTAAAACGGTAGGGGGCCACATAGGGTACGTTTTTACGATAGAGAGCCATTTATGTTCACTCAGGATTGCAATTAACTTACAATTTGAGGCATAATGTGTGAATTTGCTGTATTTAATTTGTTTCTTTAGTAATTTCTTTGTTATTAATCATATATAAAATCTATGAGTGCCTACCACCTGACCTCCTCGGAATCAGCTGATTGTTGTAGTACAATAACTTCAGTATATTAAATGAATACTTTCCAAATATTACCTTGATCTTGTGCATATTTTTTTTTTGAGTTACAGGCTAGGAGTACACCGGAGTAGATCGAAATTTCATGCTTTCTAACTCGCATAATTTTTTTCCAGCATTTTTGATCCCTCATAACTTCATGTGTATTAGATATGGCTAAATTAAATTTTCAGAAGTGAAAGACATATCAGAGCACTATTAAAAAAATGCAATGAAATTAATTGTAAGCCAATTCTAGGTGTCACAGTCTTAAGCCAAAATCTGTATTTTCTTCAACGGGATTTGTTCTGTAACCAACTTCAAGCTTCAATATCATGAGAACAGTGGAAGTTTCAATGGCAACACTGCACCAATTTAATAACTATGATGTAGTGTAGTAAAAATATGTGCGGGAACCATGAATTTGTCATGCGTTTTCTCGTAATTCACCAGAGAAAATGTGAAAAAATGTGTGTTAGGAAAACTTCACGGGGTTGTATCACTATGTGGAATAGGTTGATGATCAAATCAAGTTATGGCATATGAAATGTCTCATTTTGATCTACATTTTGATACCAGGCTCATACTCTAGCCATGATTCCTTCAGTGTCAAATAATTTTGACACTCATCAGTGTAGAGCTGCAGCCAGTGCCGCTACAGGATGGTAGTGAACTGTGTGGGTAAAGTCAAAAACCATCAACTTCGAACTACTTACCAGTGTATCAGTAGGCTAATGCTAAAGCCAGTAGTTTTACTGAACGATTGAAATCGCAACGGCCGATTTCCCTCTTGTGTATTTGAGTACATAATATTGTCTTTTGTATTAAGTATCGATTCTTTTTGTTTAAACAATATTGTAATGCTAAACATTAAAAGCAAATGTATGCATCAGTATGTTTTTAGCGTTAAACACACAAAGCAAAATGTATGTATATGTATGTATATATGCAGTATACATTTTGATTAAAGGTCAATTATGGTTAAAATTATTGGCGCATCGAATTTTGGTAATGGCCCATGCATTTTGAAAATGGCCCATTGATTTTCCTTGACACGGGCCATTGGCCCATGGGCCTTGCTGTCCTTCCCAACTCCTGATTGTGCATAGAAAAAAAAATCTCTTCTCATTGGCTGAAATACAATGGTGTACATTTCTCAGCAAATTCCAAAGATCTGACTGGTTAAAGTGGGAATTTGTGACAGTCACACGTGAGTGCTTTTCGGCACTCTCAGAAGGGAAAGTGTTAAATAGGATTCAATAGATGCAAGCATATACTTCTATGCGCTCGCACCAGATAACCCACCTCACATAATGATGACTCAGCCTTGGCATCCCACTTGCAAAAGACAAACTCCTTTATTACCTTGCATAATTTCACACGGTCATTCAGACTCAGTAGGCTAAGAGAGAAAACAGTTCCAATATTCATTTTTTAAAATAATGCATGCAGCAGAGTAATTTAAATACCGTCCTCTGTGGGAGAGCAGAGAAGTCTAGTCAGCTTAACGTTACCCGCCTGTTGATTTCTGTTCATTGATCCACCAGATCGGCTCCAGATGCACATTTTAAACGAAGCATGAATTCCAGACAGATTAATTACTCACCTGTACGCCTCAGCTTTCGTTTCAACTTACGAAGGCAGAATACGGATTTATTAATTATGCAATGACAAACACGAAAGGAGAAGAATAGAAGATACAAGCCCAGCCCTTAACGGATAAAGTGTCTTTATCAAGAGTAAACTCTGGGCTGCATTAGGAGATAGTTCAGTCATTTCAGCAATCAAAATGACCGAAGAGAAAGCCAGACTACACTTTGCCCAATTTCAGCCCATTCCTGTCAAATAAGGCAGAGAAAACAAGAGCCCTTGGTGAGCGAGTCCTTATCGATCGACAAGGCAAACAATAAGGGTTAATATGGGTACCAGAGAACACCGCGTACAGTCCACAGCAATCATGTCAAATAACAAAAATACATGTCAAATGAAAATAAGAACAACACAGTCATAACCACTACAGCACCAATAACTGCAGCCAAGGCCTCAAATCTCACAGCAAGGGTGCTCCAGAGAACAAGTATTAGAAGGTCACATTCGTCCAAGGTATTGCATCTCAGCTTTCCATCACATTATCACACAGCACTAGCATGTGGGGGGACCAGCGACTTTCTACGCGAAGGAATAAATAGCCACTCAATTTGTAAGTGATGTGTTTAATTATTTCATCAAGAATCAAAATACACATCTTCTTATGAGTGGCACTGCTAAGACTGCAACATATAGGCCTGGGGTATCGTCTGACGATGTCAGTCAAACATTTATTCATAAGCTGTCGTTATGAGACGGTTAAAAGTTTAAAAGAAAAAAGGATCAAATATGTACCTCGCAGATATGCATTTAATTTCCTACCACAAAACTCAATTAGGGTGGAAGTTCTGGAGAGTGTATACACTCCCGGGCAAAAAAGCATGCCAAGCCAAGCATAGCAGAATATGAAGCTTTCAATGGTCTTAAATCTTTAATGGACAAAGTACCATTGGTCGGGGAATTAGCAAGAATTAACAAATAGATAGAGTAATGTACTATGGGATAGCTTTTCTCTTTGATTTCTTTAAATGTTTAAGCATTGTGGGTAAACTTAATACAAAAAAATAAGAGCTGATATATGACCTCTGATCGCTGCTCTTTAGAAAACAATTTGACTTTGCAGAGTGAAGCAGTTTCCAGCTTTATTCCCTAAATAGATCACTGTAGTAAAAGTTAACCAGAAAATGGTGGCAAAGAAGGTCTCAAGAGTACATTTACTTAAATCTTGCTAAATGCCTAACCAATGATTTGTTGTTAAGACCATAAAAAGCTTAATATTTTACCATTTTGGGCTGGCACTTTTTTTTGACAAGGTATGCACACTTTGTTATTCTTTCATTAATTAAACTGTTAAATTATCAATTGATATTCCTACACTGTACACGATACATCCCTATTATCTAATGAACATGAAAAACACAGCATTTGATAACAGAAATGCAACTACCAAGAAAGATAACCAATAACTTTTCCAGTCGTTGGGGATGTCTGGCTCAGAGAAAAATTTTTGGATTGGCGGTCGAGTTAAATTAGAAGTTTCTCCATGCTCACACTACATTTGTTCGGGTGTTAGCGAATCCCAAGACCATCTCAAAATGGAGAAGTTAAAATAAATAATCACAAATTAACATTGAGGGGGCTGCTGATGGCAGACAAAAGAAAGATAAAAGAAATACTCCAAAGGAGTTTTTGATAACGTGACCGAAACTAACGCTCTCTTCTGAAATATAATCATACTCCAGAATCCAAGATTCAGTAGCACATTTAAAGCCAAGAGGCCAGTACATCAGTGCATCCCTCCCTATGTACACCGATAAGAGGAAACACCATCTGTTGGAGTCACTTATTAAAGAGGTCATATCATGCTTTTGGGGTTTTTTCCCTTTCATTTAGTGTGTTATACAGTTTTTGGTGTATGTAAAACATCTGCAAAGTCTCAAAGCTGAAAATCTGCATCAAAGCGAGTTCTCTCAAACAGGAAATACAGCTCCTAAACTGTCCGAGACACCTTGTTTGTAGTCCAGCCTTTTCTTCCATAACATGACTACATCATGACGTAGCATATTAGAATGATGCTCGTCTAGCAGCCAGTTGGGCACACCCTCAAGCAAAGATCAGTAGAGCGGAGGCCGGAAATAATTTTTTAGTGCGTATTTCCGCGTCGAAAAGATGCCATCTCATCCAGCGCAAAAGGCAAATTCATTTTGTATAGACTTCCTAAGGAGGACAGAGAGAACTATCAATGGTTAAAAAAAAAAAAAAAAAAAAATGATTTTTACCACTCAGCAGTTGGCATCATTATACAGAGCACTACTTGCTGAGCCATGGTTGCCCAATCATACCAGAGTAGGCTGTACAGGGTCTTAAAGAGACAGGCACCAAAAATAGCCCGTTTCAGGCTGAGTGAGCCCAAGGTGCTGCACACACAGCTCATACAGCTATAATGATATGCTTTTGACCATAAACACGTGCAAACATTTGTAAATTGGACCACAAAAATTAAAATATTAAACTGGTAAATGGGCAAAACATGACTCCTTTAAAGTTACAGCTTTGAACTCAAATTAGACTGAGGTAAAGCATGCCACATATCAGCCCCTGGAGACTTGTCAAGTCCCAGTGACTCAGGATTGCTCGATCAGTGCACCACCACCCTAATCCCTTTTTAGTATAACAAACCAGAAACACATCAGGATGTATATTGAAGCTATATCAGCACTTTACGTTTTTCAGCTTAAATTAGTACCATTATTACTGCAGCATAGGCCTGGTAGGGTCACCTAGTGGACTATGCAGGTGCTACTACGATAATGGTCAAAAATAGTGGGATACATTTGGAGAGACAATTCCCATGACAGGAAAAACATCTACCACAAATATTAAAGACAACAGTCTGTAAAGAGTACAAAAATCAGTTTGAGGAGTTCAGCTCCATACATCTGGTCCTGCATAGTGCAACTGTATTGAATACAGTCAAATTGTGGGGGGTTCAGAGGCTTAATGAGGGTGTGCGGTTGTTGTTTTGGATTCCTCATCCGTAATTCAGTGATACTGCCAAAACTGGTTCAAATCTGAGCCATTATTTTAAAATTATTGGGAGTTCAACAAAAAAAAAAAACCTCTGCAGTCAAAATGGCCAATTTGATTCATGTAAATCAGCAATCATTTATGAAACCAACAACCATTTTACAAAAAATATCTGTAGAATACTTCTTTCATCAGTGTATGCCATCTTATAGATTTGAGATGGTGGGTGTCAGACCTAGGGTGATTTGACCCAAATATGATTGGCCAATTCAGTGCCCACACGCTGACAATATAACTGCAAGTGACCAAAAAACTTTTGTTAACTGTGTGCATGTGAGTGAGCCCATAAGTGTGTGTGTGTGTGTGTGTGTCCGTGAGTGTGAGCGCTTATGTGACAGTGTGAGCGCGATATGTAAACACATTGGTTCTGTGCATCAGTGCAAGTCTGTGAATGTTGTGTGTCCAAGTGTGTGAATCTACAGATTGCACGTGCATGTAATGGGTGTCTGTGTCTCGTCTGTTGAAAGTGTTTTGTGCGCATGAGTTAATGCCATTTGGCTAATTATTCGGTTGGCTAGAGCAGAATGTAGCCTGGATTTAACGTAGCCTGAATTGGTCACGTCATGTACCTATCTGGCACCGCACCAAACAGCGTGTCCAGTCCAGAAATAAACAAAGCAGAACACATTTCAACACCACAGGGACCAAACGCCAATTAAAACATGGCCACTCCAAAATCTGTTGCCGTGAGCTTGTCGCTCGTTAGGTGAAAATCACACCTGCATAGGCACTAGATACGCCCCATGACATCAGGAAAAATGAAACCGCACTTGCCACCGACACACACCACACCTGCCAGCAACAAACTGCACCCCACCACAGACAAAGCAATGGTGTTGCTCACCCATAAAATAAATCCTGAAGAATCAACCAAGCCCCAAGCCTCACTCTGCAAGAAATTAAATATTATGACAGTTAATGCATTGCCGAATTAAAGGGGGTATTCAGACGAGACGAGAAAACGGTTGACAGTATTCCAAACATATTAAGAGCTGAGGGCTACCAAAATTAATAAATGGATATTTTTGACAGGAAAACGCTTTGAAAAACATTTTTGACTAATGTTCAGAAAAATCTTTCCTGACCTGATCAGTCAATTATGTCATACAGGTAACGTTATTAGGTGTAACAATAAAATACTGTTTCCACAAACCTGACTGACCCTCCATTAAAGATGCCAACCCTAAAGCGGTCTAAAAACCACAGGTCAAAAAATAACATTTAAGAATATAGGTTAAACCCAATTCCTCCTTACGCAACATTTAAATTTTAAAGGTTTTTTTTTTGTACTTTAGCATCACCAAAACCGCAAAGGAACTGAAGCAAAGAGAACATGCAGCTTTTAAGCTAACAGCAACAAAACGTTCTGACGAAAGCCTCAGTGACTCTTGATCACAGCAACTTAAACTCTGTGTGATCTGATGCAATTAATCCACTCCCTATGGTGTTCCAATATCAATATCAACCATTTTTCACAAAAAGGTAAAATAACTAGCAAGCATTTACTTTTGTTACCTAGCATGTTAGAATGAAAAGTGGACGATAAAGCTGCATTCATTCATA